>JAEOAD010000032.1:19477500-20077500 GCA_036365145.1 Orientallactaga sibirica
TGCAGTGTTTTAAAGGGAGGGGGAGTAGATTTCTGACCAGCACCCAATATCTAGCTTTCTATTGAAATAACCATAAACATCATAATTAATCAACTATGTACTCAATTAGAAAGTATATAATTACATTGTGAACAGTAAAAAGCTTCCTAAAGTGTACATAAATCAATTAAATGGGCAATACAGTAACCGATCATATAAAATTATATTTCATGTGATGTGTCATCTATCACTGTGTTTTCCACTTGCAGCTCTTATCTTACATCTTTGTGATTCATTCCTACCTTATTTATTTTTTTTTTACTTTTTAAAAATTTATTTGAGAGACAGAGAGAGAGAAAGAGGCAGAGAGAGAATGGGTGCACCAGGGCCTCCAGCCACTGCAAACGAACTCCAGATGCATGTGCCACCTTGTACTTCTGGCTTATGTGTGTTCTGGGGAATCAAACCTTGGTCCTTTGGCTTTGAAAGCAAGTGACTTAACCACTAAGCCATCTCTCCAGCCCTCCCTCATCCAGCCTCTATCTCAGCCCTACTAGTCCGTGGCCTTGTTATGAGGAGATTGAGTGTGAAGAGGAGAACGTTCAGGTTGTCTTCTGCCAGCTCTTTGATGTGGATTCGTCCGTCTGCCTTCCTTCATGGTTAGGTGTGCCTCCGACATGCTTGGGCATTTATACTTACCTTAATTCTGGTCTTGATGCTGTAACCATGGTTGGCATCTATTGCCTCAAAATGAGTTAGATGACCTGTGTCCGCCTGTGTATCTCCTGCAATAGCTTCCAGGTATTACCACAGCAGTGTAATTAGAAAAACAACATGACATGAGAAAGGCAAAGTGCTCTGGAGCTTGTCCCTGCACGTTGTGAACCAGAGGCATCTGCTGTGGCCCTCTCATAGCTCCTGTCTATATATAAAGCCTCCAAGTTTATTTATTTACTTCTTTAATTTTTTTTGTTTTGAGAGAAAGAGACAGACAGAGAATGGGCGCACCAGTGGCCTCTCAGCCACTGTGAACCAACTCCAGGTGCATGTGCCCCCTTGTGGGCAAGTGCGGCATTGCATTCTTGTGTCACAGTGTCTGGCTAAACGTGGGACCTGGAGAATCAAACCGGTGTTCTTAGGCTTGGCAGGCAAGCACCTTAACCACTAAGCCATCTCCCAAGCCCACTTCTTTAATTTTTTTTTTTTTTTTTTTTTTGGTTTTTCAAGGTAAGGTCTCTGTCCCATGCTGACCTGGAATTAACTATGTAGTCTCAGGGTGGCCTTGAACTCACAGCTATCCACCTACCTTTACCTCCCGAGTTCTGGGATTAAAAGTGTGTGCCACCACACCTGGCTCTTCAATTTTTTAAAAAAATTTATTTACTTATTTGAGAAAGAGAAAAAGAGGATGGTGAGAAAGAGAAGGAACGGATGGACTCTCCAGGGTCTCCTGCCACTGTAAACACACTCCAGACACATGTGCCAATTTGTGCATCTGGCTTTACGCCAGTACTGGGGAATCAAACTCAGGTCATCAGGTTCTGCAAGCAAGTTCCTTTAAATGATGAGCCACCTTTCCAGCCCTTTTTCTTTTAAATTAAGTATTAATTTATGTATTTGAGAGAGAGCCTTCAAGTTTCATATGTATAACCAAACCAGACATCCTGAGCAGCTTGACCTTGGACCAGCAGGACGGAAGCTAACAGAAACCTTGTTTGAATTTTTGATCCTGAAAGATTTCTGAAATATTTGCTAAATACATGGCTTTCATTGAATGGAAGCTCCGAGGGCACTTGTATGTGATGAATGGACACCCCAAACCCTGACCATACAGATCCTCATGCGTTCTCATGAATGGATCATGAGGAAGTTGCCCCTCTAATAAGACAGCTCCAGTATCATGCCCCACATCTTCCCACGTCACGTGAGTCCTGGGTCCACATGGCTTTGCAGAAGTGGGGTTACCCTTGTGCTTCTACCTACTCCCCAGTTGTCTGTGTGGAAAAACTGGCCCACAGAACTCCAACAGCAGTGACTCCAACTCCTTATCTTGCCTGTCCTTGGAGACCCTGCTGTTTTGATTCTTCAGTTCCTGATGGAGACACACACACACACACACACACACACACACACACGTGTGCATGTGCGCGCATGGGTGTATTGATTACCGAGTATGGACCTGTGTGGCTTCCCGTGTGATGAAACAGGATTCATTCAATCAAGAATATAGAACAGGGCGGATAGAATGGAAGAGCCAAAGGAAGGGTGTGACTCCTTACAATGCAACTGCCCAGACAGAAATTGGCCTCCATATCCATGACCTTGCAGTGCCTAGCAATACCTTCACAAAACCCTCATAATAGAAGAAAAAGATGATGACATCAAATTAAAAGAGAGACTAATGGAGAGAGGGAGGGGATATGATTGAGATTGGAGTTCTAAAGGGGAATGGGGGAGGGGAGGGAAATATCATGCACTTTCTGTATGTAAGTATAGAAGTTGTCAATAAAAATAATAATAATTTAAAAAAAGAATATAGAACAGGTCTTGCCTTCCAGGCACTCACATTTGAGAGTTGAGCCCTTGAAATTACAATGATAAAAATAAGTTCTACCACAGAGATAAATGGATCCTATTCAGTAGGCAGAAAAGATATAGTTTCTTTTTTTCTTTTTAATTATTCCCCTGAACATTTTATTGGAACTAATGTAACTGAGGGCCTGGCAAATTTCACAAGTGACTAATGGATTAATCCCTCTCTTCCCTTCGGCCTTGTGGGATTGTCAGTTGAGTCAGGGCTTAAAAATGAAGCCTGATGAGATTTGCTGTAAATATGTTGACTAATATCAAACACCACACAGAGATTGATGGTGTCACCTTCACTCATCTTAAGGACCCAGAGATGAGGCCAGCTTATCATCTGCTTAACGTCTGCAAAGAACAGGCTAATTAAAAACATGGTTTGCTGGCTGAAAATGAATAAACGAAAAGTCCTGTGTTAAAATAGGCAACTTCCTTCCTGTAGAAAGAGCTGAGCCTGGGCTATCAGAAATGAAAGGAGTCACTGTGAATCTTTTATGACCAAAGATGACATGTATCAGTGAAGGGGTGTGTTGCAGTGACAAAGTGCTGAGGGAAGGAGGCAGACTGGGAAGATGGGTTTAATCTCCATAATACAGAAGGGAAGAGGAGGAAGGGAATTGAGTCTGTTATAATTTGAAATGTCCCCCCATAGGCTCAGAACTTGTTCGCTAGGTGTTGATGCTGGTATGTAAAGCTTGGGACCTTGAGGAGGTGGACCCTAGCTGGCAGAAGTAGGTCACTAAGCATGAACCTTTGAAAGTGGCAGCTTGGCCTCTGGTTCCTGTCTGGCTCTGCTTCCTGGTCAGCCATGATGTGAACATCCTGTGTCCCACACTCCCTCTGCCAAGAGCTGAGGCTGCGCCGTCTTGTCTTCCACTATGATGAACTGAAACCCTCTGAAACTGTGAGGCAAAATAAATCATTCCTCTCTGAAGTTGCTTCTGCCAGGTATTGTGGTCACAGTGACACAAAATAGCTAGAAAACTACTGTCCCCTCTCCCCCATCATCCAGCCTTTCCATTAAGCCCCATTTCACCCAAGCCCTGTGCCACCCTTTGAATCTGTCTTCCCAAAGCCTGCAATATGAAGGTTGTCATTCCAGCAGTGAGTTTGACTCACAGCAACCTGTAAGAGAATAATGGTACCCCCCTTGGGTTCTGCAGAGCCTGACAACGCAGGATGTTGTTGTTTTTTTTTTTTTCCCTATGTGTGTGCTGCATGTACATGAGCGGATGAGTGTTCATATGCATGTGGTGCATGTGTGTGCATGTATATGAGTGGAGGCCGGAAGTTAATGTCCAGTGCCTTACTCGATTGTCCATTTATTTCTTGAGGCTTGACCTCTCATTTGATCCCAGGGCTCGCTGGTTTGGCTAGCCAGTATGGCCCAGGGATGCCCTGTCTCTACCTCTCTGGTGCTGGAATTACAACCACACACCTTGCCCATCCAGCATTGACATGGGTGCCATGGATCTCAACTCTGGTCCTTACACTTGTGGCAGGCGCTTTAACTATTGAGTCATCTCCCCAGATTCTCCTCTGGTTGATGAGTTGTTTCTGTTATTAAACGTGTTTTTCTCGCCCTTAAGTCTAAACCTTTGCTAATATCCTTCTTGGAAAAGAAACTTGTCATCTCTTACACACATGAAAGGTACACATAGACACTCACGGTGGAAATGCATATGTAGAGAACACAAGCAATGGCTAGTGCTCGACTATGTGCCGGCTCCTTATCTGAGTCCCGAATCATTTCCCCCAGTTTACAAACGAAAACCATGTGAACCAGATAGCGGGACACGAACGCGGTCACTCTCCCTCATCTTGATGGGAATCGATGTTTCTCTGCATAATATTGACACAAGAGGGACATCACCTCGTGACAAGTTCTGACTGGGTTAAATCTGGATGTGTGGCTCCTCAGTTTATGGAAGGCATTGTTTCTGTCACTGAACAGAACATTGGAATGTGAAAGAAAGAAAGAAAGAAAGAAAGAAAGAAAGAAAGAAAGAAAGAAAGAAAGAAAGAGGGAAGAAGGAAGGAAGGAAGGAAGGAAGGAAGGAAGGAAGGAAGGAAGGAAGGAAGGAAGGAAGAAAGGGAAAGGGAAGGAAGGAAGGAAGGAAGGAAGGAAGGAAGGAAGGAAGGAAGGAAGGAAGGAAGGGAGGGAGGAAGGAAGGGAGGAAGTTTGAGGGAAGCACACTATGAAATGAAATGTATGTTTACTGGTAAGAGGCAAAGAACATTTGGCATCAGTGGAAAGCTTGGCCTTTGATGTGGAAAATAGAAAAGCTCTTGTTTCCATTTGAGTTAGAGAAAGCGGTGTCCGGTCTGTGATAAGTGTAGTGGGTTCTGAATGTGATGTAATAATCAATGAGACACAAGCTGTCCTGCCTGGAGGACATAGGAGAGGGAAAAGCTTGTTCAAGGGAGAATGTGGGCAGAGAGAAACCACAGCACAGGAAACACGGAACATGTTTAGTAATATAGTCCCAGTGGTCTTGTGTGTGAAGCTTTGCTTTGTTATATATTGAAGCTCCTTACTTACATGCGAGGAGGGCTGACAGGGAAAGCAGGAGACACAAGAGTGTAGACGAACAATTTCTAGAGACTCATTTCTGATATACAGAAGCCAGCAGCCTGGAGCTACCTTATTCTGGACGGGGTTGGCGGGGGTATGAAGTAAATATGTTATTTTAGATGTAGTTGGATCTTCATATTTCAACAATTTCTCCTTGTTTTGCAAAATGTTCACACGAGTAATGTCTCTTCCATGTATTCAACAATAGTTGCTAGGCAACCATCAAGAAGTCTATTTGGCACGCAAAGGGTCTACAGAAAACCAAGGGCTGATGTAGTTCAAGTTGTAGCTGAGATGGCTGAGTATCTGATCCCAATTTCAAAACATGTCTACCCACTGCCCACCCCGGTGCCCAGGCAGGGACCATCCCACTTTAAAGAGATCTGCTCTGGCATCCACAGGGACCCATTAAAATATCTTTGTCATGTTAAACACTTGCAAAGAAAGAAATGTAAGCTCCAAGAAGGTCTTCAAGTACAATTGTACAATCCCAAATGGATATATTGCTAATTAGCGTTCTGAAAAATTCCTTTTTTAAAAACATCCAGGGCTGTAGAGATGGCTCAGCGGTTAAGGCATGGGCCTGAAAAGCATAAGGATTTGGGTTCAATTCCCCAACACCCACATAAAACCAGATGCACAAAGTGGCACCTGCAGCTGGAGTTTGTTTGCAGTGGCTTAAGTCCCTGGTACACGTATTCACTCCCTCTCTCTCTTTCTCTCTCTCTCTCTGTGTCTTTCCCTCTATCTCCTTGCAAATATATAAAAAATATTTTTTTTAATATCCACATGTGCCAAGGTCAGAGGTTAACCTCAGGTCCACATTTTCCATCTTGTTTGAGTTACGGGCCATCCTTGTTCACCACTGTGCCTATCAGGCTAGCTGGCCCATGACCTGCTGGGGATTCTCCTGTCTCTGCCTCCCATCTCACCACAGGAATGCTGGGATTACAGACATATGCTACCATGTCTGGCTTTATATGGGTCTGGGGATCTGAACTCAAGTTGTCACACTTGCAAGGAGCACTTTACCCCCTGAGCAGGGAAAATGTGAAACAAGAAAGATGCTCCTATCTTCTCTGGGAACTTGGTTTAGGACCTTGTAGCCTTGGGCCCAGAGTTAACCAAGGCTGAATCTCATCTCTGCAGTGGTTCTCATATCACACTTCATTTGAATCCAAGAGCACCTAAGACATCTTCCAGAGTAGAGGCTGCTAACTCAGGCATGCAAACCCTCGGAAGGAAACAGGGCCAGAAGAAAGTGGGAGAAGGAAGGTGACGGACAAGTAGAGTGTGGGGAGAAGTTGGGAAACCAGAGACACCCAATCACAACCTGAAAACGCAGCACTTTTCAACTCCGATCTTTTGTTGTCTTGTGAAAATATGAGCCCAGAACTAGCATACTGTCAATCTTTTTAAATTATTTATTCATTTATTTACAAGCAGAGAGAGACATACAGAGAAAGACGGAGAAAGGGAATGGCCCCACCAGGGCTTCCAGCCACCTCAAACAAACTCCAAATGCGTGCACCACTGTGCATCCTGCTTTATGTCAGCACCAGGGAATCGAACCCACTGTGTTAGGTTTTGCAGGCAAGCACCTTAACAACTCAGCCATCTGTCCAGCCACTGTTAATTCTTTAAGAAAAATCCAGACACCCCTATGTTTATGATCCGCTATGATCCTATGATTTTCAGTTGTCACATTTTTTTAATTGTACAAGCTGAGTAAACTATGCCATGAGACATTTTTGATCCACAAACTCCTTTCTTATCTAATCTAATGAGCTCCTAATTTTCCAGATGTTAGAACTGAGGCCTGGTGAGTAGGGTTACATATTCAGGAATGGATGAAAATGTCAAGTCCTTTGAGTTGGAAGATATGTGTTTATTTGATCACCAGCTGGACTAGCATAGAATCAGACCTAGCTAGGATGGAGGCTCAGCAAACACTTATTAAATCACTGAAGATTAGATGTTAGGCCCAAAATCAAAGTGTTTACTGATTTGGCCAGTGAAAAATGAAGGCGCCTAACATGATTCCCTGATTTCTTTGCTCCTGCTGGGCCTTGTAGCTTTACCTTCTCCTTGCTGGGACAAAACACTGGCCACAAGCAGCCTGTGAAAGCAAAGGGTTTATTTCCAGCTTACAGTTTCAAAGGGAAGTTTATATTATGGTGAGGAAAGAGCCCAGTGGTAGCACATGCTCACACCAACAAGGAGGAAGTAGAAAAGCTAGAGACCCAACCAGGGCTAGGCTATATAACACCTCAAAGCTCCCAGTGACACTTCCTCCATCAAGGAGCCGCCTCCTGAAAGCTCCACCAACTTCCCCAAAAGAAGCGCCACCAACTGGGGACCAAGTGCTCAAACACACGAGTCTGGAAGGGACATTTCTGTTCTAACCACTGCAGGCCTGTCTGGACTTGTATGTTTGCTGAATTTGTTCTTCTGTGTATAAGCCTGTGATTTGATCAGTGGGAGTCGTCTTGTTTGGAAAAAAAAAAAAATCTCCAAAGAGCTTTGAACGCTAATTAGCAATCACCCTTCCTGAAAGATAGATTTCCTGTCCTCGTGAAAGATGGACTCCTACAACCAGCAGGCTGCCTTTCTTCTCGGCTTACTACATTCAGTCCTGGTCAACTTGTTGTCTATTTATTGAGCTCCTACCCTGTGCGAACATGCAGCTTCTTCTGCCCAGCGGTTACTGCATAGAGAGGATTCCGATGAATGTGGAGATGTGAGCGTTGGCCGGGACTTCTCCAAGCGTATTCAGACACTGATCAATTTGGAGAACTGGGGTCAACTCCCACCCTTCTTATCTGGGCAGCACTTTACTGTGTGCTTTTTTCTTGCTTCACAAGACACGTTTCCCCCCTTTACCAACTCAGGTCTTGCCCCAGCAGCAGAAGAGCAGCTGACGCAGATGGCATAGCATTCTAGCCGCCGGAAACGCACATCAGATACTTGAGTCCAATAATACTAAGTTGTCATGTATTTATGCTTTCTTCCTGGGTTCTGTGATGTGTTTTGCTCTGTATGGAGGGCTCAGAAGTTTCCAGAGGATCCATGACTTTCCCAGCAGCCAGTTCTTGGTTTCTTGACATGCTCAGAGTGATGTATTCCTTCTGTGGACATCACATAGTGATAACTTTGCCTCCGGCACTTTATGGAGTCTTTGGTGTGCTGCTGAGTGTCCTAGACAGGCTGTCTGAGGTTGCCCTGTTCATTTGCTTTCGACATCGTCACCCAACAGGATGGATCGCAAACGTCCTTCTGCTAAATGGGTCAACTTAGCTAGAGGAAGATGAGGACTCGCCCAGGATCATGTAGTTGTCTGATCTACCAAGTGAACTCACAACTTCCTGCACGCCATCCCTGTGTTTCCTGCTTCCTTAGGAAACGTGAGCAGCCAGCAGCAGCAGATCCACCAACTTCCCCCATGTGTACACACAAAAGACAAGATAATGTAGCTTTTTTTTTTTTTTTCCCAGAAACTAACCCTAGGCAGCATTTGAAATAAAGTGGATGGTTTTGCATGAGGCCATGTTTCATTTCAAAAAAGTGTTCTTTGCTGGCAAAGACAGTCAGACGTAATGTCTTCTGTCACTGTGTGTGTGTGTGTGTGTGTGTGTGTGTGTGTGTGTGATTTCGTAAAACTGGCGTAGCTGGTTATGATTATAAAATGAGCATAGCCTAGAACATAGCTGGAGGCCAGCCAGATGAAGTAGACAACGGAGAGTTATGTGAGGTTTTGGAATCGCATGTGGTAGAAACACAAGCGCCTTGTCTTTTCTTCTCAATTGTCTGCTGTTTGTTAATGTTTCCCTTTCAACATGGTTGCGTCTCAGTTTAATAGCACTAGCCATCTTAGGCCTCATGGTGCCAGGCCTGACATAGTTACATCACTTCTGTGCTAAAAATATTGCGTGTATATATATTCAACTGCAGCCCGACATGTTTAGCTAATGGGTTACTCAGGAGCTATGTGCTTATATAATTAAGTGATGTATGTAATTTTCTGTTAACACATTTGCAATGTGAGTTTCCCTGGTGACTGTAACGCTTTATTCTGTGTAAAGTGTGACATTTTAATTCCAGCTGAACAATTTCCTACCTTGATTCACCTTGGTTTTTTTTTCTTTCTTTCTTTCTTTCTTTCTTTCTTTTTCTTTTTTTTTTTTTGTGTGTGTGTCAGGGGATTATTTTGCAATCAAGATAAAAGCATTATTTATGAAATTTATAGACTATCCCATTAGTAGAAACTTTTAACTGTGGATCAGTCTCCTATTTTATTGATCTTTGTTAAAAATCTTTATTGGAATTTAAATTTAAATCTCTTCATTACACATTTGCCCAGATTTTCATGTGCAAACACATTTTTTAAGGTAACATTGTAGAGATAGGGATCTTAAATAAATAAAAATAAAACAATTTTGTCCAGGTAATGTAATGTCTTTCCCAGGGAACTTTTTTTTTCTATTAGGTGTTCTGACTCTGTAAATATAGGGGCTCCCTGGGCAGCCAACATCTGTGTGGATTGTGGGTTGTGACAAAACAGATCTCTGTGTTCATGGACAAGACAGGAAGAATCTCAGAGTTATGCAGGGGGATTAAAATAATAACAACACACATGCCTTCTCATTATTTTTTGCGTGTGTGTATGCGTGTGTGTGTGTGTGTGTGTGTGTGTGTGTTCATAGGTGCATAGCTACATGTGTATGCTTATACAAATGTGTGTAAAGGCCAGAGGCCAATGTCAGGTGTCCTCCTCAATCATTTTCTAACTTAATTTTTAATTAATATTTAATTAATTAATTTATTTATTTGAGGGAGATAAACAGAGAAGGGCAGATAGAGAGAGGGAGAATGGGCACGCCAAGGCCTCTGGCCACTGCAAATGAACTCCAGACACATGCGTCCCCTTGTGCATCTGGCTTACATGGGTCCTGGGGAATCGAACATGCGTCCTTTGGTTTTGCAGGTAAGTGCCTTCACTGCTAAGCCATGTCCCCAGCCCATTACCTTAATTTATTTATTAATTTACTTTCTGGAGAGAGTTAGAGAGAGACAGACAGACAGACAGACAGAGAATGGGTGCACCGGCTGCCTCTCGGCCACTGTGAATGAACTCCGGATGTGTGCACTCCCTTGTGGGCAAGTGCAGCATTGTGCCCTTATGCCTCTTTTTACGTCTGGCTAAATGTGGGTCTTGGGGAATTGAACATGAGTCCTTTGGCTTTGCAGGCAGGTGCCTTCACGGCTAAGCCAGGTCTCTAGCCCTACTACCTTAATTTTTGAGACATGGTCTTCCTTACAAAGCTCCGAGCTCACACATATGACTAGACGAGCTAGCCAGTCAGACACCGGGAGCATCCCATCTCTGCCTCCTCTTTGCTGGGATTACAGTCTTGGGCCAGTTTCTCTGTGAGTAGTAGAGCTCCAAACTCAAGTCCTTATGCTTACATAGCAAGTGCTTTACAGGGTGAGCTCCAGAGGGAAGCTCTTTAGAGGTGGTGTGCAGTGGCAATCGACAACAACCAGCAATTGGCCAGGAGGAGGAGACGCTGAGACATGAAATGCAGAACTAAGATGCACAGGTGGAAATCCCTGTGGTGTGCTTGGGACGCCGGCCAAGCCATCCTAGAAGGTAGCATGGAGGCTTGAGTCAAGGCAGAGTGTGGACCGTCTCCTTTTGCATCAGAAGGGCCTCCATTCCGAGAGCTTTTCTCCCTCTAAGAGGGCTCCTTGTTTTTTTGAGTTTTTTTGTTTGTTTGTTTTTTGTTTTTGTTTGTTCCAATCCAGTCTAACAAAAGCAGCAGGTGGCAAGGCCATGAGGTCAAATGATCAATGCATCCTGATGGCTTCATATGTGCCTTCCTCCTCCTCACCCCCCTCCCCCAATCAGGCCTGAGCAAACAATAGCGAAGCCCTGCCAGGAGGACCCAATCCATGACTTCCAAAAGAGCTTTTTGGGCTATGGGTTTTGGCATTTGAACACGGTGGGAATGTCCTCCTGGGATCCAATTTGACTTTTTTCATTCCACTTCCTTGGAAAGCCTGTGTTGGTAACGTGGTCGGGGGACATCCCAAGTGGAGGTATGCAGGGCCTGTCACAAAACCATCTGTTGCCAAGGTTCGGTTGCTGGTCCCATGAGGCCAGCAGAAACCCGGTCTTAGCCCAGCTCTGCTGGGAGCTGTGTGACTTCAGGGGAGAGCACAAGCTCTCTGGGCTTGGCTTTTCTGATGTATTGAGTTTGAGCTTGGCCAGTGTGTGTAGAAGGTTCCTTTAAGCTGGGGAATTACATCGTTGAGACTTACTAAGAACAAGAACCCTCAGTCTTCGTGTGTCGGATGCACCAGCTCCTTACAGTAGTGGTCTTTGGGCCCAATCCAGCTGAAACAAGCATGGCTTCCCACAATTCATGTCTTGTCATGTGGCTCCGTCCCAAAGCCTAGCTTGCAATTTTTGTTTTTTAAGATACAAAGAAACCTCTGAATGTGCTTAGAATACACGCAACATGGACCAACACATATTATGAGCAATGTCGCAAGAGGTGACACCTAGCAGCTTGGAATTGTATCCAGGCCACGCCCACCACCCCCACTTCCCAGAGCCCTGAGGCGATGGTTAATAATGTCAGAAGAATGTTTTAAAAATTGCTCTTCTGTTGACTCGAAAGAGTGAGGGCCCTCACGTGGTTAGAGGCCTGGGCTAGAAGTCAAATTCTAAATTTAATCACAGCCTCTGTGAGCATCTTATTTCTGTACTTCTATTTAATGCTGCTTCAGTTTTCCCATCTGCAAAATCGGCTGAGGCTCCCTCACTCCACAGAAAGCCACACGGCTTTATGCTATACGGGATTGGCATTCTATTGGGGGCAGAATATCGTGTTTCGTTCCATAATGGGAATTAAACAAAGGTCCTTTGAAAGAGTACCTTATGTAAACGCCTGTGCTTAAAGGCAAATGAATTTCAGAGGTCAGCAAATATCACCCCTTCTTTATTATTTCTTTCTCTTTTTTTTTTTTTAAATCTAAACAAGGCTAACTAGAGAATTCATTTTGGAATAAAAAAGACATGAAAGAAAGGGTATTTTCAGCTTGCACAATAGTACAAAGGAGAGCAAGACCCGTCCTGTCTTGTTACAGAACTCACAGCTGTTTAATTTTATAGTAAAATTACTTTAAGAACTTTCCTAATTCAAAGGCAGAAAAAAAAAGAAAACAAAACAAAACAATTGCTGTGGCCAGGCCAGCCTTCCTCCTCCTGAGAGTGGAAAAGCCAAGTTAAGATAAATCTGCCCCAAAAATCATCCTGAAAAATACACACAGCTTTGGGGTTCCTGCCGGGTGGAGGAGTGGCTTTATTTAAAGAGGAAACACATGAAAGAGAGAAACGGTGCATTCACTGGAATAAGATGAAGACGAGTTTGATGTTCTCTTGGACTTTGCAGTAACTTCTCTCCCACTTCCTCCCTGGGTTGCTCCGCTTGTTTTAATACCAAGTTTGTTTGCTTTCGGGGCATGGGCCTGTTCAGCAGGAAACTGTCCAACGGCATACAGCAGAAATGTTAAATGGCATCTAAAAAATTTAATTAAATACCACATTGTGTAACCGATTATTGAATTTAGAGTTTGGGATTTCATAAAAATGTTATTTTTAGAGGATATGGAAAGATAAATTCTGTTGCTACGCTTGGTCTTATCAGTTCCAAGTTTACATATATTTCCTATTGTCAGAAACAAATACAAACTTCCTTATTGTTTTTAATGGTTTTGCTTCCATATTAGGGAATTATTCAGACTTCTTTCTTTGGGTCCTATAATTCCAACCCAGTTGGAACATCAGTCTATTTTTGGTTATGAAGGAACTTTTAAAATGTGGGCATGATGCTTTTAAGGCCCTAAATCTCATAAAAGAAATCAATTGGCTGCAAATATAGCAGCCACGATTATAAATATAGTGACTTCATTGTATCAGAGAGACAGTGTTCTCATTTCCACGCTACAAGCCCCACCTACCCCCGCCCCCCACAACGCCCATCACCACATAGGAAGGCTGTTAAATGTAAATTCTAAAACCTATAAAACAGCATAAGGTTGTGATTTGCAGCTGCCTCTATCCAAGATAAATGTTCTTACCTGTATTTGATTAAACTCTCTTGTTAGTTTCTGGGTTTCTTGTTCCTAGTCGCCCTTCCGCATCACGCAGATGCACCACCAGAGGGCGATGGAGAGTTTGCTTACAGCTAACAAAGCTAGAAACGGTTTTAATAAGCTGTTTTAACTTGCTTAGGATTTATTTCTCTGTCTTTCGATTGCCACACATGCAGCCTCTGAGTTTCCACTAACAGCGAATAATAATCCAAATAAAGTTCTTCTGGGAGAAAAATATAGACAGACTGGTGCAGACAAGAGCTTTTGCCCAAATAAGGCGGCCCTGTGTGGAGACCCCATGGGTTAGATAACCATCAACCGACAGTTGGTCATGAGTTAATAATGCTGGATGCTAAAATATGCATACCATGTGCTATAAAAGAGTTTGGAGGACAAAGACAAATATTTCTGTAGTTACATATTAGAATCATACCAGAGGTGTACAGACCGCCTCTGTGCATGTCGTTTAAACCCACCGAATAATTTCACCAAAAGGATTACCTTATAAGTATCCTGCAGTATTGGTGTTGCAGTGATCTGAGTCTTGATCTCTCTGCACGAGATTGCCTTAGATGTCCTAGGCTCTGGAAAAGAAGATATTTCCTAATTTTTTTTCCACCCTCACCATGGCTGCTCCTTTTGCTTACAATCAGAGACGTTTGAAGAGGACTCCCTCCAAAAGGGTGGTTCCATGAGGGAACCGGGCACCATGTTGTAGCCTTTGACTGGCACGTTATGCTTAGAGGCTGTTAATAACTGATTGTGGTACTGCAGCATTGTGGCTGATAGAGGGGGCACAGAGAGTGGCCCTTACTTCAGGTCCTCTGACCAGTTATGTGGGAGGATGGGACATTGGGCCAGCCTGGTGCTTGGACATCCGCCTTCTCAGAGTGATGCCTCATGGTTTGTTTGTTTTTCATGCTAAGATTGGGGGTGCAGGGAGATGGCTCAGTGGATAAAGCATTTGTGGTGCAAGTGTGACAACCTGAGTTTGGATCCCCAGAACCCACGTCACACCAGATGTGGTAGTGAGTGTCGGGAATCCAGTGCTCCTGTGCTGAGAAGGGAGGAGGAGGCAGGAGAGTTCCCAAGAGCTTACAGGCCAGCCAGAAGCAGTGACCAAGAGACCCAGCCCCAAACAAAGTGGAAGGTGGGGACCAACAGCTAAGATCATTCTCTGACCTCCACACAGCACCATGACGCGCGCGCACACAAGCGCACCCAAGGATGGAGGGAAAGAAGGCATCTCTTCAAATTTCAAACCTGTTTGTTCTGTCCAACTTCTCTGGACTTATTGGAAAGCCCGTCTCACTCCGTTCTGTTGTGTAAAACTGTGGGACCTGAGGCAGCTGGGCCAAGAAGGATCTGTCCCTGCCTATGGCTCTAACTGTACCTGACCTCTCTACTTACTTTCAAATGAAATCTCCAGGAGGCAAACACAGTTGGACTGTGAACTTTTTTCTGCAATTTGTGGTCAGGAAGCTTCTACTTAAGACTAGCCCAAATCTCTCAAGTTCCATTTTCCCATTTTCAGTTCACACTGGATGAGGAAAATGGCTTACATTATATCCTGCTTGGGCTGGAGACAGAAGAGAAGAACCCTTTTGCTCCTCTCCCTCTCCCTACCCCGGCTCTGTTGTTAAGGCTCAACGTTTGCTTTGGCGCCTTAGTTAAGGAACTTAATGAAATAATAACCTCATCAGAGCATTTACTAGCTTTGAGTCAATAATTACCAGATTTGAGTGCAGTCAGCACCAGTGAATGTTGGATGCCAACATTTTTCTTTTCTTTTCTTTTCTTTTCTTTTCTTTTCTTTTCTCTTCTCTTCTCTTCTCTTCTCTTCTCTTCTTTTCTTTTCTTCTCTTTTATTTACTTATTAGAAAGAAAGAGAGGCAGAGAGAGAGAGAGAGAGAATGGGCAGGCCAGGGCCTTCAGCCCCTGCAAACAAGCTACAAACACATATGCCCCCTTGTGAGCACAGGTGACATTGTGCACTTTTGTCATTGTGCTTCTGGCTTATGTGGGACCTGGAGATCTGAACATGAGTTCTTAGTCTTTGCAGGCAAGCGCCTTAACTGCTAAGCCATCTCTCCAGCCTAGACGCTAACATTTCTACATGCCTGTCCTCCATCACTGTGAATAAAACCGCAAACAACTAAAACCTGAAATCGTGATTTTTTGCTATTTGTTCTAGATTCATATATGTATCTGGCTCTGTTCCCCCTCTGACAGGTATGCACAAGGACACACCTTTAATCCGCACACTGGATTGTAGACCAGACCAGCCTCACCCATGAGGTAGATAATGCAGGCCACCTGTTAGTAAGAGTCTTCTATAACCACATTTTAAAAGCATAGAGAAACATGTGGAGTTAATTTTAATAATATGCTTTATTTAATTCACTAGATCCCAAATATCATTGCAGTATATAATCTCCATAAAACACTATCAGGGAGATGTATTATGTCTTGTGCTATGTCTTGGATATCAACGTGTGTTTTCTGCCTAGGGTACATCTCAATTTGGCCTGGCATTTCAAGGGCTCAGTAGACAGCTGTGACTATATTGGGACACAGTAGCTTTAAATAGGGAAGGGAATATATATATATTTTCTTACGCCGAGACAAATGCAAAGTTCTGTCCTCTTCCGTGTCCATTGTGAGATTTCCTTTGGTCTCCGTCCGAATCTGCCTGCACACGTCCCCAGGGTGACAAACTCTTGATCCCATGAAGCGAGCTCTCTGGCTTCCCCTGCCATGTGACAATAACCTGGCCCTAGTTAATGTGTCACCTGGTGTCCCAGACCTGTTGCTGCCTCTGCAAAGGCCATCCAGTCTCCTTTCTCTTCCTCTTTAGGACGGGTTACCTCCCTCTTCCATACAGCCTGGGGAATCTTTATGACCGAGAGTTTAAAGGGCACCTTCACGATGTGTCCTACGCCTCCTCACATGGAGCTCAGACACCATGTAGGTGTTGTTCCCAGAATCCTGGTGCCTGAACAAGAAAAATGTCTTCTTAGTCCCAGACAACCAAGAATAGCCATCTTGGGCTGAAGAGATGGCTCAGCAATTCAGGTGCTTGCCTGCAAAGGCTAAGGACCAGGATCTGATTCCCCAGTATATATGTAAAACCAGATGCACAAAGTGGTGCATGCATTTGGACTAGAGGCCCTGGCATACCCATATTCTCTCTTAAATAAAGAAGTAAATAAATAAAATATTTAAACACATACACACAAAGAGCAGTCATCTTTTTACTGTCATGTCAGGGACCACCCTACCTCTCAAATTATCCTTTTTGAAAGTATAAGGAGAATGAAACGTGTACTTTAAGTACAAATTCTTGTTGGATGTTTTTAATAGGCTCCTATATTTACTTAAGAGCCTTTTCCTTTTTAAATGTTTTAAGAACTAAAATATCTCTCATAATATATTCATGTAAGCCTGTAATTAGTTAAATATCTCCATGTTAATCCACATACATGCATTCCAGAAAGAATAAGAAAACAAACAACAACAACAAAAATCTCTTTTACTTCCTCCCAAGTTTTCTTTAGGAGTAGCAAACCAATTGTCCTTAATGCTGAAAATGGAATTGTTCCTTTCCAAAACTGGAGGAGCGGCCGAATGAGAATGCTGCATTTGTCTGAGTTTAAGGCTGTTCTGATATTTGCTGTTCCTTGTGAGGCCACTCGATGCAACAATGTATCTTTCTTGACTGTGCTGTCCTGTTCAGTCCTAGCTCACAGAATGTATCAATCATAGACTGGGATGAGTGGCTTTATTGATTGTAACAAAAAGAAAAAGAGAGAGACAAACAATTCATTCTCTGTGTAAGAGGTCCTATCTTTATGACCTTCAGAAATTGTCAGAATTAAAATGTCTTTCAATGGCATTTCCAGAGTGGATACTTAAACAGCCTTAAGAAAAAAAAAAGATAATTATATTGAGTTGATATATAGTCTTATTGGATGGTAACATGTTCAGAAAAACTAAAACTGTGTTCATTGAATTTTTCAAGATTGAATTTTCAAAATATTTCTAAAGGTTGAATTTTCTTTTTCTTTCTTTTTTTTTTTTTTGGGGGTTCTGAGATAGGGTCTCACTCTAGCTCAGGCTGACCTGGAATTCACTATGCAGTCTCAGGGTGGCCTCGAACTCACAGTGATCCTCCTACCTCTGCCTCCCGAGTGCTGGGATTAAAGGCGTGCGCCACCACGCCCGGCAAAAGGTTGAATTTTGCAAGATTGAACAGCCGGCTAGGGAGAGGGCTCATTGTATAAAGCACTTGCTGATCAAGCTTGAGTACCCAAGTTCAACCCCCAGACTACTTAAAAAGATCACCTGAGAGAGGTGGCAAGACAAGAAAACTTCCCAGAAACTTGGTTGCTTATGGTAGTGAGCATAGCCATCAACAATAAGAGAGAGAGAAGCCGGGTGTGGAGGCACACGCCTTTAATCCCAGCACTCAGGAGGCAGAGGTAGGAGGATCACTGTGAGTTCGAGGCCACCCTGAGACTACATAGTTAATTCCAGGTCAGCCTGGACCAGAATGAGACCCTACCTCGAAAAAACAACAACAACAAAAAAAAAAAACAATGAGAGAGAGAGAGAATCTCTATGTCAAGAAAGGTGGAAGGTGAAGACTGACAGGAAGGTAGTCTTTTGATCTCCATAAACTTGTCCCAGCACATGTGTGACTCTACACACACACACACACACAAAATTTAAAAAAAACACTGAACATGATTTGTTTCAAAAGCCCTAGGAAAAAACACAGTACAGGGTTGGAAGGACACATTCGTTCTGTGAAAGTGTGTGTGTGTGATTTTCTCCATTGAGGGAGAGACCCCCAACCAAGGCAGAACATTGCACAGGCTCCTACACGCTTGACTTCTGGACAGATGTTCAGCTGGAGGGAGGAGCTACCAGACAAATGGGGACGTGGAGGTGGGTGCCCCTGGGGCATCTTCAGAGACCACCTTTGTCTTATGGACCTTGTGACTTCATGACGAGACGCTGAGGGGCGAGGCAAGGCTCTGGGAGCTGATCCTGCTGTGCCGCTCTCCCTCGCACCCAGCAAAGTCTACAGGTACACACGGCTATGTCCACTGTCCACATGCTCAGGTAGAGGAGTCACTCCCCAGGGTTCCTGAGCCTAAGGACAACTAAGGACAAAGCAAGACAGGGGCCATGTAGACTGTGCTATACACACCTTGTCATTCCAAAGTCAGGTACATTTTCGCAAGACAGCCATGACCCATCACCACCACCCTCGGGAGTGGTAATGGACTTATGGTTTGTCTCCGAAGCACACTGTATTGCCAACGCAATCCAGAGGGGAAAAGGGGAGAGTTTACAATGTCCCACATGAATTTCCTTCTCCTTCCCTGTTTCTAGAACAGTCCATCCTCCAAAAGTCCCAGAATTCCTCTCACTCCAAAACTAGACAATTCCCACCTCTTCCCCCATGTCGCTCTAGTGGTGCAGGCTGGCTTCCTGCATCCCTGTGCTCTGCTATCCTTGTGAGCGTGTCTTCCACACATCCGTCCATTCTGTATTCCCTGGGAATCCGCGCTGAGGATCTGGGTTCATATCCAGACCATATCATGATGATTTCTATTGGCCTGCCTCCTCCAGACGGGAGGAAACAAGGCTACATGTTTGCTTATTTCTTATTGCTTATTTGCCAGACAAGTCTGCCTGTTTGTTGATGGGGGAGTGCACCGTCACATGTTTTCAAAGCAATTAGCAAAACAGATGAGCGAGCAAGTCTTTCTTGTTCCATTGGTGGTGTGGGGGAAGGGCCGCAGTGAAATAATCTCTGTTTTTTAAGTGTTTCTGAGAAATGAAGACCTCCAGGGCAGAGAGAGAGGGTGGACCAGGAAATAGCTATGCAAATCACATGCCTATGAAATTACTAATACTTTGATCAGAGGTATTAACAATGGCCGGGCACTCATGAGTATGAACCAGGAGTGAGTAAGCCCAAGCATGTTTTGGAAGAGATTACAGGTTTGGGGCGCAGTCCAGGGAGGACGAACGTGGTCATGCATTCCGCTCTTCTGAGTGACCCTTAGGCAGCTCACTGATTTTGACACGAAGCCAAATAAAGTCAGGTTCTTTTTTGTTTTTTTTTTTTAACCCTCTTTCTAACAACACAACTTCTCTCTCTTTGTGGAGGTAGACTAGGGGCCCATCCAGTAGAAAGGTCAGGGTAGATCTTGGGCTATAGCATATGTGGAAACTAACAATCCAGGGCTTCTCGGGACCCATGATGCCTGTTTGACAGGATGTGTGCAGCGTTCTGGTTGTTTTGGTGGCATTTCAAAGCGAGGACATTTAAAACTGCCTCTAGAATCTGGGCTCACAACTCCAACCATGTTAATGTCTTTATTTAAGGAAAAAAGAAAATAAGAGAAAGCTGTCAGAATAACTCCCAGGTAATAGTAGTCTTACAATATTGTTTGGCCGTGTCTGTTGCTTAAAATTGATCAATTCAAAAGTTCTACTGTCCCACAGGATCAGGGTGTGCCTGTGAAGGGCTCTGATCTCAGACAATACATTCGCTTCTCAAGTGCTTCAGTTGGGTGTGGAAGACTGTTTATAGAAAAGCAGAATAAAAATAAACTTGAATATTCTGATGTTACATCTGATTAGAGTTTTATGAATTCACAAAGATGAAATAGATGCTAAGCCCAAACAGACAGTATGTGAACTAACGCTTGATTTGAAGTTATAATTTCAGGGAATCATTTATGCATTCTTAAAATGTTGGCTTCATGTTAAAGACAAAAGGAGGACTGATAACATTTAGGCTTTTGTTTCCCTCCCTCCCTCCTCCTCCATGTATTTGAAAATTGAAATTCTGTAAGAGATTATCTGGAAAATGCCTTTCTTTTATTATGCCCATAAACTTTAGGAGTGGCTTTGATCAAGCTTTCTAAATCTTTGCTCATACATTAATAACTAAAAACACTCATCTTATTTTTGTTTAAGTGAAAGAGGAAGTTTTTAAATAGTCAAAAGGAAAATATTGAAAATAGAACACAGTACATGATAACTAAATTAAGGTAGTGGGTTTTTTTTTTTGTTTGTTTCTTTTTTCCAGAAAGAGCAATGCTCCATGCTGAAACTTGCCAGAGTATTTTAAGATTATTGTCTGTAAGAAAAAGTACCAGGGCGTTGCGATCCTCAGAGGAAAGGCATCACAGAAATGTGAAGTCCTGTCAGAAACATGGACTATACTTAGAACCATGTCAGTACTTAGTGCTCCTATCAGTAGGGTTTTATTTTCTGGCTCATGTTTAAAATATACACATGCGTACGCGCGCGCACACACACACAACTTGCAAATTAAATGAGTTAACGCTCTACTGACTTCCTGTAGACATTGACCTCAAGGGTCAAACTCTTAGGAAAGTTACGCTTGGCTTTCCATTCTCCTATTTCCAGTCGCTAGCAGCGAGTAAACCCAGTGTTCCTGAGTAAAGAGCTCACAAAGGATTTCTGGGGGAATATGGAGCTTGATTGGGGAGGAAAATCCCTTTTGCAAAATGGGAAGAAAGAGGTGTTAACTGATGAGTCAATCCAGATTTTATTGCAATTTATCTGCATGGTATTTTCATGCACTTGAAGACTATACAATAAATTTTAACAATGGTCACATTAGGAAGAACACAGCAGAGAGAGAGAGAAAGGAAAAAAAAAAAACAGGAGCATTTAAGCCAAAAGCAATTGACTTTGCCAGTAACTGGTCCCATTTCCTTTGTTTTATTATTATTATTTCAAGAGTTTTGAAGCTGGAATGAAAGTTGCCCACACCTGCACCAGTCCCTGCATAACTTGTGTGAGCCCATAGACAAGTAAATACATACATGCTTCTTGGAGCTAACAGATCCTTTAAGGAATATATATATATATATATATATATATATATATATATATATATGCCTGGTTCATTAATATTTGAAAGTGTTAAAATAGAAAAACAATACCATAAGTGGGAATTAGATGACAGAGTGGCCTGAACAGGGAAGGAGCTGGCTTCTTGGGGGACGGTGGGGGGGAAGGGCAGTAGAGGGGGACTGGGAGCAGAGTCAGTGGGCTAAAGAATTAACACCTATAGGAATAGCAGTGACTTCACAAAGGTGAATACTTGTTAATTTCTTGGCACTGAGGAAGAGGAACAGATGGGCAGTGAGGGTGGAAAGCAAGTTTTTTTTTTGTTTGTTTTTGTGGTTTTTTTTAAGTGCAGAGATTTTATAGTGACCAGGCAGGGCAGGCAGTAAGGTTCTGGTGCACCAGGCGCTCTGACCGCGTTTCTCTGTGGGGTCCATGAGACACTCACTGGGTGTGCCCTCAACCTCCTGCACTAGGTAATAGTGGAGGGTGTTTCCATTTGGTGAAAAAGCTCCCTCATTACAAGGCAAAGTGAGTGTGTGGATATGTGAATGTGCATGACAGACGTTGAAAGCAGGGGCATTGGGTAAAGTGCGGTGGCCTGGGTTACAGTCCTATTAGCAATAATCAATTGTATGATTTTAAAATAACTAGCTTTACCTCTACCTCAGTTTTCTAGTCTGTGAAACGGGCAGGATGTGGAGTGGGGGCATAGCTCAGTGGATATAGTGCTTGCCTCACAAGCATGGGGACCTGAGTTCACCTCCCCAGGACCCACGTGAACATACCAAGCATGGAGTTGTTTGGCTGTGATCCCAGTGCTAGGGAGGCGGAGATGGACACATCCGTGGGGCTCAATCGAGTCTAATTTGTGAGCTACAGGTCAACGAGAGACCCTGTGTCAAAGAAAGCGGACGGTGTTCCTGAGCATGACACCCAAGGTTGTCCTCTGGCCTCCACGTGACTGTGCACATGAGCACTTGCCCACACACATGTATGAACATGGATGCACGCAACGGGTGAAAACAATGTGTCCACCTCGTGGGATGGTTGTGTTTTCAAGGAGCTATTGTGTGCAAAGCATTCAGAGCAGTGACTGGCACGGAGGAAGTCCCCCATAAGCTTAGCTCAGCTGCTATTGTGTGGAGTGTGGGATGGTGAGAAGAGTCACGCAAGGAGCTCTTGGGAAGTCTGTGAGGAGCCAGGCCGGTGCTGGACTCATGTGTTCCACATGCACAGAAGAGCGGCCATGCGTGTATCACTTTGCACAGTTGTTTTTTTTAATTTATTTACAGATTATTTATTTATTTATTTATTTATTTATTTATTTATTTATTTATTTGAAACAGAGAGAGGGAGGAGAGAGAGAGAGAATGGGCATGCCAGGGCCTTTAACCACTGCAAAGGAACTCCAGAGGAATGCGCGCCACCTGGCTTACAAGGGACCTGGAGAATCGAACCGGGATCCTTAGGCTTTGCAGGCATGTGCCTTAACCACTAAGCCATCTCCCCAGCCCCACAGTTGCTTGTTGAAGGACCCAGGTGAGCCCCATGAGCTGCTGGCTTCTAGCTGAGCTGTGATAGGAGGTCATGGAACTGCTCCAAGGTTAGACTCAGGGTCTTGGTTCTGATGGAGGTACAGGGCTCTTGGCTTTCCAGAAGAGATCTCATACGCCGTCTCTCCTCCAAGGTGGCCGGAAGGTCTAGGGACACGTTCCTCATGTAGATTCATTAAAATTCCTCTTCACCCCTGAGTGCCACACACTCCATGGTGCATTTATTTTTAGTCTAGCAAGTGATTGTTTCGCCTCCCTAGGGGAAAATAGATGTGTTTTGGGGAGCGTAGTATCTGCTATCCCCCAGAGCCTCAACCCCAGAGCTTCACCTGGGCTCTGAAGACGCCCAAAGGTCTCCAGTTGCGTTATGGGCACTCAGCCAGTTCTTTATGCCTCATTGCTCCTGGGACATAGAATATTCATGCTCTTTGGGAATCAAAGCCAGTGGTATGTGCGACAAGGGTAGGGTTCTACCAAGAATCCAAAATAATAGCTTGAGCAGAACCAAAGCCAAAGGCCTCAGACTTCCCATAGCAGCTTCCAGACCCACCTCCAGCCGCCAGCTTGTGTTCCCAGAGCGTTCTCGAGCTTCCTGTGGCAACCCCCAGTGCCACCACAAGTCACCAGTTTGTTTCCAGAGCATTAGGTGTAAGTTGTAAAGGTGCCCGGGGTGACAAGTATGCCACGTGGTTAGGTTGGCAGGCCCGGCTCAAGAGGATGTAAAGAGACGTGGGCATCTTCCTTTCCATTAGACACCTGTTCATTCAACAAATCCATGTTACACAATGGTGTCCGCTGAGTGCCATGCTGGGACACATGAGAGATGAATCAAAAGGTCCTGCCCTTACAGACTGCCCAGTCTGGTATAATAGCCAAACATTTAGCTCACATGCAATGAATACAGTGATCCATTCCCTAAGAGATGGAAAGAAGGGGCTAGAGAGATGGCTCAACAGTTAAGGAGCCTGCTTGCAAAGCCCAATAACGTGGGTTCGACTCCCCAGTACCCACTTGAAGCCAGATGCACAAAGTGGCGCGTGCATCTGGAGTTAATTTGCAGCAGCCCAAGGCCCTAGCATGCCCATTCTCTATCTCTTCTATCTCTCTCTGCTTGCAACTAGGGAAATAGAAAGAGAGGCAGAGTTCAGAGGGACACCAACACAAGGATTTGAGTTGGTGCTGAGGAGGACCCACCCATACCTAGACTATGCAGGTATCTGTCCTGTTAAGAACCCAAGGTTTTTGCTTTTCATTAAATCGCATTCAGAGTATGTGACCAGAACACCAGCTTCTAAATTTGTAATTCTCAGAATCTGCTGAGGAAGGACATTGGCTTTTCTGAGTTCTGAAAACATCTCAAAAGATGAAAAACATCGACCCAGTTTGGGTATGATTCTTGTGGGTTCCTGGAACCTTTTGCCTTAGTATTTAAAACAGCATGTTCAATTCAAATCCTGTCTTTAGACAAGGCCTTTGGGATTTGAAAGCTTTTCTGGAAATAAATGCCTTTTAGGTTTAAGTGCTTTTCACCAAAATGCTGGGGTGAGGGGTGGGGTGGGGGAAGGAAGATCGCAGTGATAAGTCTTAGAACAGAGGCTATATTGTTCCATTTCTTCAGAGGAGATGTCTTGGACCTCCCCCCTCTCAAGTTCTGTTTGTTTCTGTCTGCTTTCGGTGAGGCTATTATTTTGATAAAGGGACTTGAAAGTACACTCTTCCCTCATGGTCATTAAAGCCCTCCTCGCCCTTGGGTCACTGTGGGAAGCACGTCTGTACGAAACAAAACAGTGCAACGCCCTGGCTCCAGGCTGTGCACCAGGTCGGATTCCGAGGAACATGGCATCCCTTGCTCCCACCCAGGAGCCCGAGAGCTAGAGGTCAGGAGCCACTGGGCATGCCCCCGGGTGGAATCAGCAAGCCTGGGCAGGGAGGGGGCTAGGGGGCGGAGAGATCTGCTCCAGGGAAGGACTCAGAGCCCAGAGCTCATCCCACACACCCGTGCTAGTCCCTGTGTGTTTACATGAGTAATGTGCTGCCCGCCCGCCGGCCGGGGGAGGGGAGGGGAGAGCTCACTCTGAGCCTGGCTGCTGCCGCCGCTGCTGAGCTGTTCCCTTCAGAGGGAAGCTGACGTCCACCCCGACCAACGACTAGTGTCCACTTCCAGGGATGCGGCCGGGGAGCAGTCCCGAGCTGGAGCTTTCATGACCACAGACATCCATCAGGCAAATAGATGCTTGTCGACTGGAATGGGTAATCTCCAATTTCTCTTGGCTAGTGTGTGTGTGTGAGAGAGAGAGAGAGAGAGAGTTGGTTTGTGAGTTTGTTTACCTTTGATAACTCCAGGCTGGCTTTCTGGGATGGACTTTGAGACGGTCCAACATTTTGAGGACTGAGACAGTGAGAAGACAGGGAGGTTGTGGAAGGGGATCCTGAGCACCCTCCCCCTCCGCTCAAGCTGCTTCTTCAACTTTTCTGTTTGTTTGCCTCTGTGATGGTAAAAGGTGGAAGCAGCCTTCGCTGAGAGTCGCCGCAGCAAAACCCACAGCAGAAAATCAAATTAGTAGGATTAAACATATCTGTAGAATGTCCTATTACCGCTGGTTAAACTGCGTGTCATAAGCAAGATTAACAACCATTAAGCAGGGCTTGGGCTCAGATGGGATGTTGTTGTAATTGTCCCATAAAGTAATAAAAACAGATCTGGGAGACTGTTTGAGGGGAGGGGGGAATGTGATCCTTTGGAATTGCTTGGTTAACTGGTTGTTTTTTATTTTGCCGGACTTGGGTGACGAAGTTAAATGTGAAAGCTGGGGCGGGACAGACATTTGAGCTCAATAAACAGACCCCCCTCCCCCGACTTTCTGTACAAATAGATCTTAAAGGGAAAAGAGTTCCACACCATCTGAATCATTCATAACTATGGCTTAAAAAATAATAACCTCAAAGGAATCAGGCTAACCCAAATGTAAGCCTTGGAATTTGTTTTATATAACCCTCCAGATCTTCATAAAAACATATTGAGAAGGAAAAGAGAGCCCCCGGGTTCAAATGTCTCTGAGATCTGTTGAGATTTGAGAGGCTGGCCGCAGCGTTATTAGGAAGTTTGGGCAATAATGCTTTACAGCTTGTTGCTGAAAAAGCCTGTGTAGCTGACTCTGTCCTTCATCTGTATGATAATTTGGGGAAAAGCTCACGTCTCTAACCCTTCTGATGAGAGATGTTTTCAGATGTTACTTTATGATACCATTATGGGCTGGCATATCGCTGAGATTTCTGAAAATAAAATACAAGGAGGGACTCAAAGAAGCCTACTTCAGGGGTGTTTAAAACCACAGTGATATTTGTTTTTTCTCTCACAGCAGGGCAGGCGTTATCCTTATCTTCATCCTTAGGTTATGTTTTACTTCTATTTTATTGGCTATGGTAACGTGTGAAAGCTTAGCATTGGGATGCATGTACAGAAAGTGTGGGGTCTACCTGGGCCCACCTCTGCAGAGCCTAAAGCATCTAATACAAGTTGGCTGCTGGGAACTATGAAAGCAGAGCACTTGTAATAAGAAGAGCCTAGGTCCTTACTACTGTGGCAACTGAATGTGTATATCAATCATTCTCTATTTGTTTTCAGCGCCAAATCTCAAAGGCCGACCACGCAAAAAGAAACCCTGCCCACAGAGAAGAGATTCCTTCAGCGGGGCTAAGGATTCCAACAATAATTGCGACGGTAAAGCCGTTGCCAAGGTACGGTCCTTCGCTTGCGTATGCCTGCCCTCGCCTTTCTTTATCGTTCCTCTCCCTTGATCTCTCTGCTCTAGTATCTTGGTGGCAGTTTTCAATTCAGAATCCGACTCTGGTATTCGGAGCGTTTGAAGCCCGTGCCATGCCCCTGCTCCTGCCACCTCTCCTCCCCAGTGGCTGGGGGGTGGGGGGGAGTGGTGGGTGGGAGGACAGGCATTTTGATTAGTCAACAGAAAGACTTCCCACCTCCCAGTTTGGCCTGTTCAGTAAAGGACAGATGATTAAGTGCCCACGTCATTGAGGCTAAGATTTCATTGTAGGTGACACAATGACATAGTTTACTCTGCTTGTGTCAAAAATAGACCAGCTGAACCATCCTCTTTCTGAATGTGTTCATCTAAATATGCTGCAGAGATTAACCGAGGATGAAATTAGAAATGGCTAGAATTCATCATTTTTTTCTTTTTTTGTTATGTGATTTTCAAAGTCACCTCTAATTCACATTAGGGTAAAAATCAGAGATACATAGCTAAGTGTTTATATGTATATGCATATATATATATATATATATATGTTTTTCTAAGAGTCTCTTAAGATGCACCGTGAAAGGCTCTCTATTTGAGATTACTTTTGGCCCAGGCCCATGTTGTCTAAGATTTCTTTGGAAACTTTAAATTGCATGCCTGAAGTTATTTAGTGAAGTCTCACTTCATATTTTTAGATTTATCTTCTTGACTTTTGGGAGCTTGGCTCAAATGTTCACATTCTGGTGACTGGGAGTTTGTGTCTGGTGTTGTCTCTGAGCCAGGGACAGTAGTCGTCCACTTAGGACCAGATTTGAACAAGCTCAGCATTTCCAGATCCAAGACCGAAACCCCTAACCGTGGGAGCCTGTTGGTTATTGGTGACTATGGAAGAATGTGATAGAAAATAAGATGAATTCATTTTTGTATGAGCTATCTTGTTGGCATATTCTGTACAAGGTGACAAGGGACCCTCACACGTTTATATTTTATAAATCTTTTCTTCAAGTATGATTGTGTCATCAAGAAATTCTGGGGATTTTTTTTTTTTGATTCAGATTTCCTCTGTTTCTAAAATTTCAAAGGGTTTAAAGACCCTATTCTATAGAAATGCTTATTTTCCATTTTCTGGTTAAAAACAAGTCTATCTTTCCCTTACGTGGCTTCTTTTCTGCTCATTTAACCTTTGCGAGTGAGCACCCATGGGTACCTTGAAAGACAGTATGCACAGAACATCTCAAGCCTACAGCCACTCACTCAGGGCTTGGGTGTCTGAGGGCTTGAAGGACATGAGGGATCCACTCATTCCCAATGACACAGTTCCTGCAAGACAGCAGCATTCGGCAGACATCAAAGTGCCCATGCTTGCGTTGGCACCCTATTTCTTCTAGAATATTCTCTATCTGAGCCCTGTAAGAGGAAGCGCTATTCCTTGTTATTTGGAGTCATTACCCACAGATGGGAATTCTATAAAACAGAAAGGGTACAGCTGGCGCTTCCAGCCTCACACAGCCGCTCACAGAACCAAGGATGTGGGACGCTGCTCTACACACATGCTGGGTTCGACCACTGCTGATGTGATGTCCTCAGGACAGATGGCAGCCAAGCCGGGCTATTCCAAGTGACCCCTTCACCCAGCTGCCCACCGGTGCTGCCATCGAGACACTTCACGAGGGGACAGATCGCTCTTCTGCCTGTCCATGTCCAGAGCTGAAGGCAGGAACACCGCGCTCCCTCCCAGCGACTGGTCAGGTGGCTTTGCCTCTTTTCGGATGTTGGATTACAGTCTTGCTTGGATACTTCCAATGGGTTCTGGCAAAACCAACCGAAGGAGAAAGAGTAGTGGGTTTAAAGTATGGTGATCTTGTCCGGTGGCCCCTGTCTGAGGAATCTTCCTGAATGAACATGGCCCTCCAGGAACCGTGACAGCATTTGTACCTTCAAGCGGTCTTTTCTCATGAAATGCTGCGGTCGAGTGGATAAGCCTCTGACAGCCTCATCCTCTCCTGAATGGGAGCTAGCCTTGCAGGTGACATCGAGCTGTTTGACTCTCGGGCCTGCGTGTGTTAACAGAACCTTGCCAACTGGATAAATGCCTCCTGCAGCCCCTCACCGAGGAGCTCCTGGAATGGGCATGGTGCCCCAGCTGGTGATTTACCTGTTATCTTCAAGGACCACAGCTTTGTCTTACCCTGTTGTTGCAGGCAGAAAGAATTCCGTGGCTTCCCACGGACAACAAAAGTTACATGGAAAGAAAAAACAACCAGCTCTCAGGACGCATTGTAAATATGTTCAGCTCAAATCCTCTCCTTGTCCCCCTCCCCCCAACCCCCGGGACAGCCTTAAAGCATCAGCTCAATGGCCCAGGCTTGGTTCTGGAATGATCTATTCTAGAGATGAATCGTCTTGCCATAAGTCTCTAAGAAAGGGATAGAAAGCAAAGGATTTATCCTATTTTCTAAACATTTTCCCCAAAGACTAGAACTGTATATATAACAGGCGGTTGATTTGCTAAAAGGAACATAAAAGCAAAATGGACGTGCAACTTGTTTTTTCATCTCAATCACATACTTGGATATTTCGCAAACGTGATTTTTATTAACTTCCATATCTTTCCTCTTACTTGGGCCTCAGAACTATCCCCAAGGATTATTCCTCTTATTTTCCTATGGAAGGAGCTGAGGATCACCTAGCATGTCATGTCAATGACCAAGCCAGGGTTGGAGCTCTAGCTGGTTCAGCATATTGAGGTGTCCCAGATGACGGTGAGGTTGGTTATAACTAACTCAATCCCGTGGAAGGATGTGGTTAATATCAAATCGGTGCTGGGTCACTGAAAACGTTGAACGTTGATTCTGGAGTGAGCGCTGCCTCAGTCACTCTGTCCAACCCAGAGCTCTTAGCAAGCTCAATAGTATATGGAGCTCAGGTCCAGAAGCATCGATCTAGTCATTAAGTAGTCTACACCAGACTACA
This sequence comes from Orientallactaga sibirica, assembly GCA_036365145.1. Lineage (NCBI taxonomy): Eukaryota > Metazoa > Chordata > Mammalia > Rodentia > Dipodidae > Orientallactaga > Orientallactaga sibirica. Next base: position 19,506,990 of record JAEOAD010000032.1, read on the forward strand.
ATCATCCTGTAGATGAAAATGCTGTAGATGTTTGGGGTAAATGTAAAACAGAACGTGTACACAAGAACTTGGCTTGGTTCTAGAGAGAATTTACATTAGAGGAAAATGCTTCAAGCTACTTGTGATAGGAAGACACCATGCCCACGTCCTTTCCTTCTTGAGTCCTGGGCCTCCTCTGAGAAGGGCCACTGGGGGTCAGGCTGGAGGTCAGTAGATAGCAGCATGGGGCCTTTTCCATGACCAAGAAAGCATGCACAACAACGGCAGACCTGGTTCTATAGCCCTGTGCTTTCCTTGTTTTCGTATCTCCACACAGATGATGAGCGGGTTCAGCTGTTATCTGGCAGACCTCATACACCCAGGACAATGCTGCTCTGACCTAAGAATAGAGACGATGGTCTGCTAGCACTGCAGACTAAGCCTCAGCCTGTTTCCCCATAGTGCTTAGTTCTGTGTGTGACTGGAGCTGGGGAGGTCAAGGAGAGTTCCAAACTCTGACCTCTTCCCCTTGCTGGCCATGTGGTAAGATGCCTGACCTCAGTGAGGGTCAAGGTCCAGTACTGTAAAGGGGGCTGCATAGCTCCCTTGCATAGTTCACACAGCTATTGAAAATGGGAAGTCAGTAGCAAGTTCAAGCTCACCGGAGTGCTTAGTCTTAATTTCCTTTTCTTGGTTGGCTCAATACTCAGTGGAAGGATTAATAAGCCCAGGGGTTGGAAACCACCTAGTTTTGTCTTTCACGTCTCGTTTGGTAAATCCATTTCTCAGAGGTACATGTTGTAATACGTGTAGTAAGATAGGCTTTTTAAATGAAAGTTTGTTTTGACTAACGATTTTACATTTTTATTACGGGTGTTAGTAAAACACAGCGTCTAAAACCACTGACCCTAGAATGAGGCTATCGGGGTTCAATCTCAGACTCACCATTGACACAAACTTGGACATGGGTTGATCATTTTGGGCAGATGATTCATTCTGCCTCTGTCCCATTTCCCACATTTCTAATATGACAATAATACCTACTTTGTAAGATTGTAAACACTCAATGAGATAATCAATACCTAACCCGATCGATCATGGATGGATAGAGCACTAATTATATATATATAATATATTTATAAAAAATATATTTTGCATATATACATAAAAGAGCACTAATTATATGATTTCAAGAAACCAGTAAGTGGCTGGGGACATAGCTTAGTCACTACAGTGCTTGATGCTCAAGTGTGAGCACCTGAGTTCACACATCCATCACACACGCACATCCATGCTGGGCATGGTGACATACATGGTAATCCCAGCCCTGGAAATGTAGAGGTAGGAAGACCCCTGAGCTCTCTGGCCAGCCACTCAAACCTAACCTGTGTGCTCGGCCAATGACAGGCTGTCTCAAGAGAGGTAGATGACACCCAAGGTTGTCCTTGGACTTCCACATGCACCTACACACATCACTCTTGAACTCACACCATGTACATCCCCCACCAACACCACACACACACACACACACACACACACACACACACACACATATGAAAGAAGTCAATAATTTATAGCCTTCTTCAGAACTTTAAGCCCAGCAACCTGAAATTTGGCTATGAAAGAATGATGGCTGTTTTTAAGATTTTTCAGGTTGTTTTCCTCTATCTCACATTTCACAAAGTACAAAAGTTTGAGAATATTGTCAGTGAAAATTCTGCATTCAAAATGTTTTTAATCCCATTTCCATGGTTCCTTAAAAATTAAAATCTTGCCGGGTGTGGTGGCACACGCCTTTAATCCCAGCACTCGGGAGGCAGAGGTAGGCGGATCACCATGAGTTCGAGGCCATCCTGAGACTACATAGTGAATTCCAGGTCCGTCTGAGCTAGAGTGAAACCTACCTAGAAAAAAAAACCAAAATAAATAAATGAATAAATAAAAACCTTATCTAGGGTCCCCACTGGATGGGTTGTGTAGGAAGTTTTATTTTTCCAAGACCAGACGGAAGAAATGCAAGCAGTGTGCTCACTTGAGAGAACAGGCGATAAACACGCCTTCGCAAAGGGTGTTCTCCATTGTAATGAATGAGCGAAGACCTCTTATGTGCTCTGTGCTCTGAGGGATGACCTGCAGGAAAGGCAGGAGGACAGGAAAAATGTGAAATAGAAAACACCGTAGAATCTGTGGGACGCTTTTATTCCCAACATTCCCTCAGCACTTGCCCTCTTCCTGCCCCATGTCAGTTATGGAGATGTAAAGAGTATTGGAATGTACACATCCCCCATGGGTGCACTTGAACTCCATGTCTGACCCTTTGTACTTCCCCCCTTTTACAATTAAAATAGCTCAGCAACTTAGCGTTATACTCAACAGTCATCAAAGGCCGCCCTCCATATAACATGGCAGAGAGAAGGAACATTAGGTTAGCCGCCTTATACGCCCAGCTCCCTGCCAGCCTGGAGAGTGGAAGGAAGAATTTCTGGAACATTCACTCCTATTTGTTTCTTAGTTGCAGTTGGGGAGGGGATGGTTTTCCTCTTGCCCTTCTTGGGTATATAGCAGATTCTTTTCTTCCCCTTGTGGCAAGTGAATGGTTCCTATGATTTTCACAGCTGATTGAAAAATCAAGAAGTCCTCAAGTAAGAGGGGGGGCTCTCTGCTTTCCCGCTGAGGATGGATCTGGGCAACACCCTCAGTGGAAAGAGTGCAGTGACCTTGCTTCAGTGTTCCTGGTGCCACCCTATTCTGCCATTGATGTGTTTGTCCATCTTGTTGACAAGAACAAGCAACAAGAGAAGTTTGCCTTGAAGAAATAAAGCTTGTCTTTGGGTTTTGAGGCAAAGTGTCCAGTATGGGGCTATTTATTAAGAAGGCCAGCTTTCTTGAAGGACATGCCCTGATGGGTGTCCCTGGGGAAAAGAACATGTAAGAAGAGACCGAAGAGTATGTTCCTACCAGATACAAATGTTATTTCTGGCTTCAAATCAACATGCTTGTGAAGAGGCCAAAAGAAGCTCACATAGTTGTGCAGACTTGTGACCCTTGGGCTGCGTGTTTCTGTCAATAAAGTTTTATTAGAACGTAGACATGCCCATTCACTTCCATACTCAGCTTGAGTACTTGCCTTGGTCCCAAACACCTACTGTATTTACCAAACGGCCCTTTAGAGAAATGGACCCTCTACATGTCCTACAGGTCGAGGACACGTTTTAGTCAATGATGTCCCCGCAAAGCTCTCTCCCTGGTGTCGCTAACTCCCCGCTTCCTCCTTCCTCGTCCAGGGGAAGCGTCAGTAGCTATGTCTTTGAAAGCCTTCCAGGGCTGGGCTTGGTGTGATGTGATGTATTATCCATTTTCCAGGTGAAATGCGAGGCCAGGTCAGCCTTGACCAAATCTAAGAATAACCACAGCAACTGTAAAAAAGTCTCAAATGAAGAGAAACCAAAGCTGGCCATTGGAGAAGACTGCAGGGCGGACGAGCAGGCCTTCCTGGTAGCACTTTATAAGTACATGAAGGAGAGGAAAACGCCCATCGAACGCATCCCCTACTTAGGTTTCAAGCAGAGTGAGTGTGCTTGTTTTCATTTCTGAAATATCAAAATTGCTCAAATTCTTTGAATTAAGGGGAAATCTTTTTTTTTTTTTTTTGACTAGTGATTATGTTGAAATCTTAATCCAGGGAGGGTGTTTTCTGTTTATACTAAATCTACAAATTGTCCAAGCCAAGAATTTTCCCTGCCTCTTTCCGCTACATTGTTTCCTTCTGGGACAGTTGTGCTGAGATATTTATAGGCTCCAATCCACTGATTATAACTGGAAATAGACATGTTGAAAGTTTCTCCTTTTCTGTTTTGTCGATCTCGAGTGTCTGTAGAGCCTTTCTTGTGAGATAATGATATGACGTAGCCTTACCAGGCACAGGTGTTGCCTGGGAAAAAGACAGCTTTGAAAAAGAAGACATTTAAAGGTGGACAAAACAGCCAAAAGAGAAAAACACATTTCCTAAGCCCCACACTTGTTAAAAGATAACTAAAATCTGAATCCACGGGGAACAAGAAATACAACCACTTGAACAGAAGTCCCAGTTTTGAATAGCTTTAAGCTGTACGTTTCAAGACCTCTGTGTATAAGTAAAGCAGGAAGCTCATAATGCAAAATTCCATGCCAAAAAAAATTAAAAGAAAGAATGAGAGAATGAAAATAAAAAGAAAAGAAACCCAGATAATGCCCCAAGTTCACAACTGAATATATATTTTGCCTCTGTCTGGATTTAGCAATGCAAAAAAGCATGAGCCTCTGGCTTGGAATAGTATTTTCTCCAAATGTATCTTTCTAGATTAAAACCATGTGTCATTTTGATGAAGAATGTCAAACCTGTATGTTTTACATAACAATTTACATACCTAATAGCAATTGGCTCTGATTGCAAAAGAGCATGCACAGCCATTATAAACTTATATAACTACGAATGATTACAATGTTTGTCTGAAAACTGGTTGCTTGAAATAGAAGTGAAATTAATGTACTATGAAGAGCCTTATTGTATTATGCATTGGTTCAGATTAAAGCAAGGCCCAGGAAGGGCTCCTGATAGCTTTGAAACAGTGCAAGGTTCAATGAGGCTTGGCAAACGTGTGTCCAGGAACGTCCATATTTTGTTTTAAATTTTCATTTTACTCATTTCCCTTAGCAAGGAATTACTTGAAGTTCAATTTTTTCTTAGCTTATAAAAGAATCAAATTCCTAGCACTCCTGTTCCAAGGTATTTGGTCTAAAATGAAGAAGGGCGGTGCCAGTTGGCACAGCTGTTTATAGCGTAAACAAAAGCAGCCCCTCCAAAGAAGAATGGTTTGGAGGAAAAAAAAAATAGCCCTCCTACATCACACAGGATAGAGAAAACTAAATGGGTTTATGACTCAATTCCCCTGTGAATAAATGTCGCCCTTCATGTGGACTTGCTGTTGCCTGGCATGTAAATACAGCATGAGTCTTCAACATAGACTTCCATCCGTCTATTGAGAAAGTTACCATACATTAAAGAGGCTGTTATGCACCTATCATGGAGAAGTCTGAGCTGAAGGAGGCATTACCACATGACCAAGGGCTTCTTTGTAAGGCTTGAACAAGTCCTACCCCGATATCGAACTGGGTCCCGTTTAGCTTCTCTTAGTCTGCAGATGCTTCTGGGAATAAAACTTCATTGTTTGTTACCTGAACCACCTCCATAGTTTTGTGAGTGTTTCTTAAGAAATTCTTTATGTGATAATACTAAAATCCTATCACAACTTTCAGTGCCCTTTGGCAAATTATTTCCTAAGAATGTAGCTCTCTGGGGTATAATTAGTATTTCTTGTTTTTTTTTTCCTTTTCTCTTTCTCATTGAAAAACAAAACAAAATGTTTTAATTGACATTTCTTGGAAGTGTGTTAATGCAATGCTTATCTAAACGCTTATTGTCCCTCTAACAGTTAACCTTTGGACTATGTTTCAAGCTGCTCAAAAGCTGGGAGGATATGAAACAGTAAGTGTTCAAGCAACTGAAATGAAATCTCTTTGTAATCTAACTTTCCCCTCCCCCTCTCACTCCCTTTCCCCCTCCCCCCAGCCCTTTGGCCCAAAATGGAGAAGCAAAAGCAACCGGTCACTGCCTGCCTTTCCCAATGGCTCTACACTTTTGGGGGTTTATTGGGCCATTTTTGGAAGAGATCCCAATTAGTTCCAGGTTTGGCGAAATTGTAAACTTGTCATAAAAAAAAAAAAAAAAACTACAAGTGGAAAACATATGTAACTCTCCCCTTGTCAGGGAAATTAGTTGGGTCTGTAATTTTTTCCCATGTTGAGAAAGGGCTATTATTGTACAACAAGCCAAGATTGCATAAAAGAAATCTCCCTTGGCAACATACCTGACATCTGTTCATGTCTAATATGGGAAATGTATTAAAGGCTTTCAAAAGTAATCAGGATTGGCCATTAAGGAATAGAAGCAGCAGAATCTCTTCTCATTCTAGGGCAAAGAGGCTTTTATTAGGCGAGGGTCAGGACTGTATAAACAGGAAGTTATCAAACTTATTCGGAACAGGCCCTGACACTCTTTATCAGCTAATTCTAACTGACAGGAGTGGGTTATTTTTAGCCCACGGGAAAATTTGATGTCCACAGATTTTTACAGCATGTATTCTGAACCAATAAAATGCTAGAGCAACAAACTGAGATTAAGATCTTGAAATAAGAAAAGAGAGAGAGAGAGAGAGAGAACTGCATTAGCCTAGCACACAGACACGCCATTTGTAATAAAATCAATTGACATAAGGAGATGGATTCACTGGCAATATTTTCTCCTCCACACAATGATCAGATTAAGCTGTATAGTTCCTTCTGCAGTTGAGTAAGAAATTATTATTTTTTTCTTCCCTTAAGAAGTAATCTGGGCTATCTGTACCATAGTTAAATAACGGTATGAGAGTTAAAAGTTAAGACAATGAAATTTATTTTAGCCCAAACCCAATAACCACTGTTTCCTGCTAGATAAAGCATATTTTTCCATAAACTAATATAATAGTTGAATGTCAGTGGCTGGAGATAGGCAAAACCAGCCAGGGCTTTCTCTGTGAGTTAATCAGGTGTTTACTGTAGAGAGAATTGCTATGCGTTCTGACTAAACAGTCTTTGTGGTGAGTATGTGGGCATGTAAAATGTTTATTTAATGTATAGGGCATATAGATGTGTGTGTTTATAAAGAAACATGAAACGTGAACTACATACCAAATGTGCATTTCATAGACACAGAAATACTTGTTTTATCAAATGCCCTGTGCAAAAATAAATACTATAATTTTTCACTTGGCTGAATCGGTTGATGGGACCAGGATATGGGTCCCTTGCCACTGTTATAGCTCAAGGTTCTGCAAAACCTTGAGCTAATTATAGCTTTCATCCGTGTGCAAAAATGAGAACTTGGTCTCCTAAGCTTAGGCGTAAGTCACTCTTTCAGTGTTCGGAATAAGAATACACACCCTGGTGAAGGGTGACCACAGAGAGTTACATGATATTGCACAGGGTTATAACATGTCTTTTTAAACTTGGGAACTTCTGGTTATTCATCGATAGGAAGAATGCCAGTAAATTTCACGTAGTCAGTTTTTCCTGCTTTTGTATCTCTGGAGTCTTGACAAGGATTTTTATTTTTCCCATGTCATTGCAAGTTGGTGTAGAATGTCCAGGAGACATTTTTTGATAAGTTTCAGAGCATTGGCAATTTTTTTTTTGACAAATCACGTTTATCCATTGGATGAAGGAATAAAACCTAAATGATTGTAAATCAACAAATTGCCTGACCACATATTTACTTCATAGCCCCTATGGATGGAAAGCATATGTTAGAGACCGTGGGCCCAGCATAAAATCTGGAGTGGTGGTTCAAACCCTTCAGTTTCTTCATGAGATTTAGCCGCTCTAATTACAAGACAAAGTGGGAAAAGCCCAGAGCCTTACAGAAGCAGAGTGCTTTCCCCTAGAGGAACACGAGAAGGAAGGCTTGATGGCTCAGCTGTCATGAGAGAAGATTCAGGGGAATGGGTGGCATGTAGATACGGACGACTATGGCCAAGAAGAAAATGAATCAAGTGTGCACGGGGCAGGGAATATGGAGGTTGAATAAAGCGGAGCGTAGAGCTCAGGTAACTTAAAATAGAGTGACTGGTTGAGTGGGACAAAGGAAGGCCATCCCTCACAGAGAAGGATGGAACTAAGATGGAGCCAAGCAAGAAAGACGTTGGAGCCTGGAATTATATAGTAAGATGTGGAGAGGAGGGAGCACTCATTATTGTCAGCCCCTTTGTAGCAAAGAGTGACTCTTCTCTGCCGGGCACTGGGTGTGGCACTTTCATAAAGGGAAATCCATGCCTGTGATAAGCAGAGAAGGAGAGAGTGGGCTGTCCTTCTTGTAGCTGTTGATTCTCCGTTCTGCTCAGGTCATCCTTCTGCCCCAGGAGCATGTTAAGAGGAAGGGTGGCATGTTCTGGGTCATGTTTGAAGGATGGCATATCTGGGGTGGGGGATGATGAAAGCCCTCTTTGGTGTTTGCCCTCCTTCTGGTTATAGCTGGTCATAAACACAATTTGCTTTTGTGGGTGTGTGTGTCCATACGTGTTTTGGGTATACATATATGTGCTGGCCAATGTGCATGAGTGGCGTGTGATAAGGCCAGAGCACGACCTGGGGTATCATTCCTTAGGACCGCTTCAACCTCTTTTTGAGACAGAGTCTCTCATTGGCTGGGAGCTCACCAAGGAGGCTAGAATGGCTGGTCTGAGACCTCCAGGGATCTGCTCCCGGCCTGTGCTGCCTCAGTACTGGGATTATAGGTGTGCACTGTCACGCTCAACTTTAAATTTTTTTATTTTGAGAGAGAGACAAAGAGAGAGAGAGAGAATTGGCATGCCAGGGCCTCAGCCATTTCAGTAGAACTCCAGATGCCTGCGCCACCTAGTGGGCATGTGCAACCTTGTGCTTGCCTCAGTTTTGTGTGTCTTGCTCACGTGGGATCTGGAGAGTCAAACATGGGTCTTAGGCTTTGCAGGCAAGCGCCTTTAACCACTGAGCCATCTCTCCAGCCCACGCTCGACTTTCTAATGTGGGTGCTGTTATGAGGCAAATGCTGAGATCATTAACTCCTCATCCTCAGAACAGAAGCTTTAAGGAACCAACTTCCTCCTTCCAATCCTTCCTTCTGTCCTTCTTTACTTCCTTCCTTCCTTTTTTCTTTGCTTCCTATTTTTCTGTTTCATAATCTATGGCCCCAGTGACACTTAAGTTTGCCTCTGCCATCTAGCATTTAAGCTTTTTAGACCTCCCAAGTGTAGAATACATTTTTTTCCTGGCATGTTTTTTTTTTTTTTTTTTTTAATATTTATTTATTTATTTGCAAGCCAACAGAGAGATGAGAGGAGAGAGACAGAGAGAATGGGCAGGTCAGGGCCTCCAGCTGCTGTAAACAAACTCCAGATGCATGCACCACCTTGTGCATCTGGATTTATATGGGCACAGGTTAATCAAACTCAATTGTTAGGCTTTGCAGGCAAGTGCCTTAACCACTAAGCCATCTCTCCAGACCTCTTGGTGTGTTGTGACTGATAAAACTGAGATGTTCAGCGAATATGCTGTTTTGAAGTCAGTCTAGGAAAGGCATGGTAGCAACCAGAATTCTGAACCTTGGTTGTCACTAAAATAACTAGACAGACACTTAACCCTGTGATTCTCTGATAACAGAAACGAGTGCAAACTTATGTCATTCAGAGCACAGAGATTTTACAATCTTCTGGGTTAGCGGCTCCTAAAGGCTACTCAGGAATGAGGGTTCAAGTTTTCCATGGGCAACTCTGAGGTACAAGTAGTTGTGTAGACCTCTCGCTCCAAAATATAAAATCTGAGGTAGATCCTTGGTCTGAAAACTGAAGAACTCTTCTTCAGACTGTCCTGGGAATGTCAACTCGGAGCAGTGGTAACGGTGGCTTCCTGTCACCCATGGTGCCTTGTTTGAGAATATAGGACCCCATTCTTGTCAAGTACCAAAGATGAGACAATTATCTTCATGTAGTAACTGGAAAACATGCTGTGGTATTAACATCTCCTTGGTTCAAGAACAGCAGTTTCTGATGAGGTTTTTATGGTGGGTGTTTTTGTTGTTTGTTGTTTTGTTTTGTTTTAGTTTTTTTTTCATTTTGTGAAGTGATACTCTAAGTTTGGACTCAACTTAGAGCTGTTTTCATATTGAATAAGGGTAAGGCTAACACCCTAACATATTGTACTTGACCTTTGTAAAAAGAAATTATTGCCTTTTTCATTTATAAAACTGAGGAAACTGAGTCACCTTACATGGGGCCATCATGGCTTTCTTTAATTTCGGAGGGCTGAAACTCTTGAATGCAACTGTGTCCACCTCCATCACATCACTGGGAGGAGAGGGATTCATAAATGATCATTTCTTGTGTCTTCTCCCCAGACATTTCTCATGTATCTAGAATGTTCTCTATGTACTTGGGATGAGGTTTTAGGGAAAAGGATATAATAACCTGCTTTTGTGAGCACTGTATCTCAGTCTGTTTTTTTCTTCCTATCAGGAGGTTTCCTGGATATAGTACTGCCTGCCCCCCATGGCACCTAGCGATACAACCTAGGACCCCATCCAAGTCATGTAACAAAGACTGGAAATTTGTCTTCACATGTAAATATGCTAGAACATTCACATTTTATAGTAACATCTCAGTTACTAACTAAGCTTATATCTAGTTCTTAAGAAAAATGTGTAAATTTGGGAGTGGATTAAAAACAAAAAAAACTAGATAAGTCAGGTGTGGTGGTGCAGGTCTTTAATCCCAGCACTCAGGAAATAGAAGAGGATTGCTGTGAGTTCAAGGCCAGCCTGAGACTATGTAGTGAATTCCAGGTCAGCCTGGCCTAGAGCAAGACCGACCTCAAAAAAACAAAGAAAAACTTTTAGATAATATAAATAGTCAGGATGAGTGAAAAACTGAAAGTCTCAAGTTTGTACATCTCTTGCTTCTTGTGTTTGTTAGTGCTTGGATAAAGACATCTCTCTGGAATTCCTTCTGGTTATGAAAAGAGGCCATTTTAATTGGCTTGTTTTTGTTTGTGGTTATAAACTATTCCAAACCTTCTGGTTTGAATTGTGGATTATGGATTATTTCATTCCAGTCCCTTGCAATCCTTTCAATTGAATTTTTTTTTTTTTACAAAAAAGATGAGGAGCAGAAGTTTTATTTTAAGCTTTTATAGCATTTGATGGGTGGTTGTATACAGTTCTCTCCCCCTCTGTATTTTGCTAGAAATATGTAAAGCATCCTTTATTTTTAAGTTTAGGGGACATAAATGTATTGAACAGATCAGATTTCCTACAAAAAAAAAAAAATGCAGTGTTTTGATTGGTTAGCAAGGAGATTCTATCCAGCTTTCCCTTACGGGCTTCTTGGTGATGCCCTGCAGCTGAGGACAGAAGAGAACGGGATGAGGCTGTGCCAGGAGCTCGGAGCCCTTCCCCTGTGATGTCTGGGGAAGCAGTTACTGCTGGAAGAGGGTCCTGAGGTGTCACCTGGGCTCAGCACATTGAGAATGGTTTGCCAAAGTCAATTCCATTTTGACGTCATTTCCATTTGGCTAATCCATTGATGGCGAGTCCAGTGCAGGATTTTGAGACAAGGCAGGGGAGGGAAATGAGTGTTGAAGAAATTGATCCCAAAGGCCGAGATGGTGAGTCCCAGTAAGTGGTGATTGTCAGCTGCATCTCTTCCCATCTGAGAGACAGCTTCCGGAGTTTTCATCTGGACGACGTCACGTGTCTTCTCTCTGGGAAATGACACCGTGACATCATGTTCTGACTTTGGCATCATTTTTAAGACATCCTCTGAATCTAACCCCAGTTTTCTGGGCAGACAAAGCCTTTGGCTTAATATTCAAAAATTGTTGAGGCCAAAGATGATGTCATGTAGTTTTGAAAACCCTCAGTTCCTGGAGTTCTACCAGGAAAAAAAAAAAAAAAGAAAAAATCATCTTCCTTAAATTCAACCCGCCCTCAAGGTGCCCTGAGAAAGAGGCTGTTTCTCGGATGGCCTGGGCAGCGCTGGGCACAGGCACAACCACAGGCACAGGCTTCTCGTGACTTCACGTTTCCTCGTGTGCTTAAGCCATGGGCCAAACTCAAGTCCTAAAACACTGCTGGTTGCTTCCTTCTGACCAGGTCCTCCCCACCCCCTCAAATACCAGCACACTTTCATCCCTGAAATCTGAAAGCCAGGGAAGTCCAGCCCTGGATTAAACAGTGCTTTTTCCAAAATGTTTTTTTTAAAGCTATGGAATCATTTCACCAAATAATATTCCAGAAGGGGACAGATCCCTTCCCACTCACTCGTTCTGTCTTCTCAATGGGAATTGGCAGTGCCGAGTTAATTTCAACCACCTCTAAAAGTGTACATGCATTCTCAAGTTCAAGTTCACTTTGGAAACCACTGCATTTAAAAACAATGAAAGGGCTAGAGAGATGGCTTAGTGGTTAAGGCACCTACCTGCTAAGCCTAAGAACGCCGGCTCCAATCTCCAGGTCCCACGTTTAGCCAGATGCAAAGTGACGCAAGGGCACAATGCTGCACTTGACCACAAGGGGGTGCATGGTGCATGCAGCTGAGAGGCTTTGGTGCGCCCATCCATCATCTGAGAGGCTGCTGTCTCTGCCCATCCATCTATCTGTCTTCCTCTCTCTCTGTCTCTGTCTCTCCAAAAAAAAAAAAAAAAAAAAAAACCCAAAAAACAAAAAAACAATGAAAGCCTAATGAATATAATAGTGTGGAGTGTTTTTCATAGAGTTCTGTGGGTGGAACCTATGCTGGACAAAGAGGGTGTGTGTGTGTGTGTGTGTGTGTGTGTGTGTGTGTGTGTGCAGATGGGCACAATGTAGACAGCACAATGTCACAGCAAGGGGGGGGGGTCAGAGGACAATCTTGGGTGCTGGCCCTCTCCCTCTACCTTACTGGAGGCATCAGGGTCTCTGGTTGTTCATCGCTGCATACACAGGGTTAGATGGCCCACAAGCTTTGGGGAGTCTGTCACCTCCACCTCTCATTTTACTGGAGGCTCTCTGGGATTACAGACATGTGCTACTGCATCGGTCGGCTTTAAGTAGGCTCTGGGGATCCGAGCTCAGGCTCTCATGCTTGTGGGTTAAGCACTTTACCTGGCTCTGAGAGTGACTCCGCATGTGAGTGGTGGTATCACTTGCATCCCAATGGTTCCAGCTCACTCGGAAATGAGAAAGCCCAGCTGGCCCTCCTTTTCCCCGGTTACCTGAATGGAGACATACCTCCTGCGATGCTGTGACTCCTGACAATGGCAGCGCCCATTTTCTCCTGCCTTCTATTCTGCTCTCCTCCCCCTCTCCACCTCCATTCCTCTTTGCCCTCAGCATGCTTCCCTAGAATGGCGCCCACTTGGGTAAATGGTGATGCCACTGCCGCAATCCCCTTCCTCCTTACTGATCACCTTGAAGGATTCATAATGGGAAACACAACCCAAGAGAAATAACCACTTAGACAAGTTTGGCCATTTTCCTTCAAAAACAAAGGTCCCAGAAGGTCTTTGTGCCCTTACTGACAGAGTAGACCAGACAAGCCCCGTTGATAGGTCATCATTTCCCAGCAGGAAGGAATGGGGAGTGGGCTCAACCAAGCGGTGTTGATTTTTCAGCTAACCTAGCTCCAGAGAGGACACTGGCAATAGAATAAAACCAAGCAAACACATCATTAGGCCTAAGAACACAGTAGCCCAGGGGAAGACTCATAAGATGCCCACGAGAGCTTACACCTGCTTCCCTCTCCTCACTGGGCTCTGAGGCCTACGGTGGGCTTGGACAGTGGGCCAAGGGAGCCCTTCCTTCCTTGAGAGATTACGGTTTCACATCACGTACCTCTGATGTGACATAAAAATAGAACCATGTGCTCTGGAGAACTGCACGTGCATAGTAGCATTCAGCAGGTGGGAAGCACATATTTGATGATATTCACATTGGAGCAAAATACCCTAAAATAGATTGCTTCACCCAAACCATCTAGTGGACGCTCCATGAGTGACCACTTTGTCCAAGCAACTCTGTCTTTACTGCAATTGAAACTTGCAGGAAAGAAACTGTATGGAAACATGAGGACCTACCAGCCAGGAGCTCACATAGATCCTTAGCTGGCTGCAAACACCTTCTTTTTAAAAAATATTTTATTTTATTTATTTATTTATTTATTTATGAGAGAGGCAGACAGAGAGAGAGAGAGAGAATGAGCTCACCAGGGCCTCCAGCCACTGCAAAAGAACTCCAGCCACATGCACTACCTTGTGCATCTGGCTTACGTGGGTCCTGCGGAATTTCTGCAGCCCTGCAAACAGCTTCTTCATGTCCAGCAGCCACCATTTCAAATGGAGTAGAATTTAGGTTGGCTTCCCTTTGGTTCATGACTTCATCATTTGTTTCCCAAGTACTTTCACTGAGAATTTTACTACGTGATCACAGTGTAATTTGATCACAGTCTCATCCTGTTACCCTCTTTTGTTTTTCCTTTCCTCTCCCTAGTCCACTGAACAACTCTTCTCTTCCCAAGCGGTCTTTCTCTTTTGATGTCTCATTGCTTGGTCCTCCGCCATCCTCTTTGTCAAACTATTGATGGACTCAGGACTGTGGAGAGAGAGCAACATCCACTCTTAGGTCATGCATGCCCCAGGGCAGCTCCTGTCCAGATGACGAGGTCCAAACTACTCCTCTCTGCCCTGTGGCTGTTACATTCTTTCTGTCCCCTCTTCTACAATGTTCCCTGAGCTATGGAGTGTGCGTGACAGAGATGTCTTCTTTAGTGTTGAGCTCTCAACAACCGCTTACTTAGCTTCACTGAGTTTTGAGTCTCCTCGATGTCTACTGCTTTCTCCATTGAGAAGCTTGAAGTAGGCCTGTCCTGTTGGTGAGAGTGAATATCCCATGGGTATTGCCTTGTCTGATGGCAGATAGGTCATTGGAGGAAGACGGGGTCCATTTTCACACATTGGACGTCCCTGCTCACTGTGGTGTCTCCTGTGCATTGCCCTTTGCACATTCTGTGCTGGTGTGTTTGTGTGTCTCTCTATAGACTGCGTCCATCTTGGGCACTAGAGCTGGTTTTTTGGGGTTTTTTTTGTGTGTGTGTGTCATCCTGTCACTGGTAGTCCTTTCTGGACCAGGTATTTACCGTTTCTTGTCATCTTATTCAGAGAACTGAGAGGGCAGACAGAACTAGCAAATCAACTTTTTTCTTTTTTTTTTGTAAAATTTTTTTTTGTTTTATTTTATTTGAGAGTGACAGGCAGAAAGAGAAAGGGGCAGAGAGAAAGAATGGGCGCGCCAGGGCCTCCAGCCACTGTAAACGAACTCCAGATGCATGCACCACCTGATGCATCTGGCTTATGTGGGTCCTGGGGAATCGAGCTTCAAACCGGGATCCTTAGGCTTCACAGGCAAGCGCTTAACCGCTAAGCCATCTCTTCAGGCCGCAAATTAACTTTTTTCGAGAGCCAAGCTAAGTACAGGTGGGCTGCATTGTGAGGAAGCAGCGGGATTCTGGAGTCTGAGTTCAAGGGCCTTGGTTATTGACCAGGGCTTATTTAGCTGTGGGTTCTAGGAGGGGGCAGAGTTGATTGCTAGGGGTGGGGTATGGGTGATTTTTCTCTTGACTGACAGGCCTGAGTGATGTATGCCTCTGTTCACTGTTCAGGGCCTTTCCCATGAGAGATCTGATTTTTATCATATGCACATCCAATCATGCATAGGCATAAGATGGTAAATAGGGAATCTTCTCTAAATGTTCACTCGGAGGACACAATTTTTCTTACTGTGTATACCCCAAACTGGTCCAAGGTGGATCCTTCCCACTCTGGTTTTCAGATATGTTCCAGAATGGGTTTGAATGGAAACTAACCACAAAAGGGAGTTACTAAGGATTGCTAGGGAGCTATAGATCAGAGTGATCAGATGATGGGCTTAATGAGGGATGTGCAGGCAGCTTGAGGCAGGTGGGGGTCCCAGGCTGTGAAGTGCCTGGGAAGGAAAGGGGTGTGTGTATAGCTGGGAAAGGGGTGTGGTGAGAGAATGGATGAACGAGTGGAGGGAGTCTTGGGTAAATGGAGCACAGAGAGCATAGCGCTCTCCTTCTGTTCAACACGAAGAGACTGGAGGCCAGGGCAGGCAGAACCCGCTTCAACGTCAGACTTTAAGAGAGTGAAAATTCAGGGCTCTGCTTTCTTCAGCCGTTCGTGAGATTCTTGCTGACCTCTAAGGAGTATTTCCGCACAGAGAAAAGCCCAAACCCAAAGGCTGGGAACTCAGCAAAAGACTGGGAGTCGTTAGTTAGTTTCCTGTTGCCGGGACAAAACCCTGACCCAAAGCAGCTTATGGGAGGAAAGGGTTTATTTATTTCAGTTGACGCTTTTGAGAGGAAGCTCCATCATGAGCAGCACGCTGGGACATCACATCTTTTCCCATCAGCTGGGAGGAAGTAGTCTATGTGAGGTAGCTTTGACTACCCAATGGGCTGGGCTTGTACACCTCAAGGTCCGCCCCAGTAACACACCCACACAGCAAGACTGCACCTCCCAAGGACCCCACAACTTCCTCAAGTTGCCACCCGCTAGAGACCAAGTATTCAAGACACAAAAACCACCACAAGCCTGAAGTCATTTGCGTTAGAGGAAAAGGCTTCCGTTTAAACCTGGAAGGAGACTGTAACTGAATATACAATAATTATCAAAATGTGCATATTTTTAGATGTATATCTAAGGCAAGCTACAGATAGAGAGGGTTTTTATTGTGCTATTCGTGCTAGTGAATGTAACAAGTGGCCCCATCAGAATTATCAAAAACAATTGGTTCAAGGAGACCTCATGAAAAATTGAATAAAGTGAAACTTAACATTGTCTCGAAATCTTACTTAGGTGGTCTATATTGGAGTTTGGGGAAGTTCAGAGATTCTTTATACAGTGACAAAAATGTCATTGTGCCTTTAATAAATACAAGACCGCCTGCCTCCTTTTCCTTCCAGGAGGGTTATAAAGCCTCAGTTGCGAGGGGAAAAAAAAAATTCTCTGTTGCTCACTTTACTCCTATGAACTCTGCTGACAGCACTGTCGGTGTTTTCCCAAAAGAATTCTCATACCCTGCCGGCATCAGACTCCACCAGCATCTTGTCACGCCCCACGCTCCCCACATCGAAGCACTGGAGTTTTCCTTTGTCACTCTGGTTAGAACCATTCCCAAGGACTTCAGAACCCTCTCGTTCTCCCTTCACTCAAGGAAACGCTAGACTTAGAGAGTGAAAGACTTCCCCCAGATAATCAACTGCCAGATCTTACATCTGTTATTTTGCAAAAACTTAACTTATGTACAGAAATAAAATTTATGAAAAAAAGGAAACAAAACCCCATAGTGTGCAGCTCAGTAGATTGCAAGCTGTTGGCTTTCACTTGGTAATCTACATCACAAACATTTGAGGTTTGGAACATGTTCGTTTCCATGGGGTTTGATCGATATCCCATTTTCCTGACCTAAGTGAATAAAAACAAGCAGCGTGCAATGTATGGTTAAAGGAGATGAGTTGACTAAACCCTTCAACCAATTGGATTATGGGTTTTTTTTAATCCATGTAGTAATTTTATCTACTTGTTTATTTTAAAGTAAGTAAGATATTGCATAGCTCAAGAATCAGAAGTTACAAAAGCAGGTGTGGTGGAAAGTCCTTTCTTTAACCGCGTGTCTAGCCACCTTAGTCTCATAGGCTTAGCAAGCCAGTCTTATTTCTGATCCATTTACGCTCGCTGACAAACCTATGGTTTAGATGAAATGTGACTGTGTCTGAGCAGGACCATGGGCACCACTAGCTACGTGGGTAGCCAGGGAGATTCCTTAGGTAAAGACCCACCAAGAGTGGCAAAGCACAGAGGTGAAAGTTGGGAACCATTTTTACTGTAAAGTGAGGAAGACCTCGCTAGAAAATGGTCCTCTCCCCCCGCCACTCATTTGGACTGGACTTGTCTGTTTCTGGGTTTTGAGAACAGACTGTTCCCCGCTGACTGTTGCATACGAACTGAAGCTTGGCACGGTGACTCGCTCATGAGTCTCTCTCTCTCTCTTTCATTGCCATCTTTGCAGATAACAGCCCGCCGCCAATGGAAACATATTTATGACGAGTTAGGTGGGAATCCTGGGAGTACCAGCGCTGCCACCTGCACCCGCAGACATTACGAAAGGTAAGAAACCATGTGGTGGAGAGGCGTTGCTTCGTCAAAACTGTGTTGATTAGAGTGTGCTTCTGGTCAAAGGCAAGGCAGAGGAGAGGAGAACACAAGGACCTTTTAGGAAACAGCACATATCCCCCTGGCATGTTCCTCTGCATATCACATTCTCTGGTGACAGGGGCTAAAATTACATGTTCTTTTAGTTGGGTTTTATCCTGTGGCCACCTGTCTGACAATGCCTTTCCCCTGCAAGTGTCTTTTGCTAAAGTTATTCTCAGTCCTTTGATGTGCCATGATATCTTTCAGCTTCAGGAAAACAAAGAGGTTACCATGTAACTGTGCTATCACGGAGAAGAAAGCAACCCTCATCACAAAAGCACTTGCCCCAGATAAAGTCTGTTGGTTTTTTTTTTTCTCCCCCCATCTTGCAACATTTTCTTTCTTCTTTTTGCGGCTCTGCTTTTGAGTGAGGAAATCTTGAGCCAAACTCTGTGTGGCTTGTTTTGTAGACTGTTTGTTAACAAGCTCTGCCTAGCTCAGAAAAGCGATGATAAAGCAAACAAGAGGGATACAAAGGTCACCTCTGGGGAAGGCTATGCTGATACAGGTCTTCCCCTTGGCATTAGGGTGACTTTATGCCACTGAGAAGCCGGTCACTAATAGAAGCACGGTGCGTGGTTTGTGTTTTTCAACCACACTTGATGTTTAAGCTGTACTAACTTCCTTATAACTGACACACCCCTTACAGCTGCCACTTTGATGGACTTGGTTCAAATAGAAGGGTGTGTATGAGTGAGTGAGTGTTTATGAGTGTGTGTGTGTGTGTGTGTGTGTGTGTGTGTACAGTGCCCAAGCACAAATGAAGTCAAAAGACGGCTAGGTAACTGAACAGAGCAGTTCCCTTTTAATTTCTTGGTTGTTTCTCTTTACTGTCACCATTCCAACTTTAACCTAGACCCATGTCACCCACTGTGAGTCACGAAGGACAGCGTCACGTCTTTCATAATGCCACTTAACGCAGCAGGTTTTTGGTCACTTCCTCAAAGCTCAAGCATCTGCTTTTCTGAACTGTACTGAACCCAGAGGCCAAACGACAAATGTTAGGATGCTTTCGAAGGAAGCATCTTACTGAGATGACTTTAGTACCTCATGGAAATTTCCCACACAGTATCCCCAGAGATCGCCTCAGCACTGTTAAGAGAGGATGCTTAAAACTTGATAATAGATGTTCAAATTACCGTTCCTTATCCACTGCTTTTCAATCTAGTATTTCAGTTTTTTAAATGTGACTGTCACTCCTCTGTTTTATTTAACACGAAAGCCCACACATTGTCATTGTATGTAAGAGATCCACTGCTAATGTCCATGTCTTCCGAAGTTTGTATTCTGGCCATAACATCAGAGGAGACCATAATCTACTCATTTTTGTCTTCGCAATCTTTAATGAAATCATTTCATTAAAAATACAATGAGGACACATCTCCCTTTCAAACACCTTCAGTTCTGAGAATGAAAGGCCCTTTCCTTCATGTGCGAAAGTCCCCAACACCTGAACCAAAGACTTAAAGGACTTGTTGACAAAATTTGAAACAGGAGGGTGGTTTTGCTTTCAGCTAGCTCACCTAGTTAAAAAACGAGCACAATAATTAAATAAATTTTATTAAGCATCACACGATCAAAAAATAAGCATAAGGTTTGGGATGGAGAGGACTGAATCTAATGGAGAGAGAGAGAGACTCATTTTGTCTCAAGTGAAATATTGAAGTAATATTCTTCGGGAAGTGTTATACTTTGGTTTATTAATTAGCTTTCCTTGGAGTAACAGATTTCCAAAAGCCTATGGTCAATTCTGGCAATTTTAGCAACTACCCAACATTCTCAAAGGTTTTGCAAAATTTTTCTTCCTTCTGAAATTCTCAGGGTCATAGCAAATGTTTTGAAAAGATTTGCTCCCTCGCCAGATTAAATTTTTCAAGACCCACGTTATTTTTTCCAGATCTAGAACATGTTTGTTCAGGTATCGTGAGAAGGGTGGATCCGCACTAGGTGTTTGGTCCACAGCTTTCGGGAATTCCCAGGCTTTGGGGAATTGCTTTAAGTAGGTGCTGGTGGGAAGTGAGGACAAGGGGGTTAGAACTGCAGGTTCCCTGGAACTCAGAATGGAGACAGGATGTTGGGCTACCACCACCCACAAGTATGAAGAATGTGCCTTATAGAACTGGGGTTCAGAGGGAGTCACCCCACTAATGCTTCACGGTCTCCAAGGGGAGATCTGTGGAGCTGGGCTCCAAGTGAGAATACTGTGTGCCCAGTGCTTGATACTGGATCTTAAGCGAGATGTCCTGAAAATTCTGGGATTGTTGAAGGAAATGAGAGGCTGGGACCAATGCTCTGCTGAGCTATTGTTGGGGTGATGTTGGTAGGAACAGCAAAGAAAATAGAAAGAGGTCCCTTGACCCGAAGCACCCCAACAGGAAGGCAGCTGATACAAAGAGACATGCCATTTAAGAGTGTATCTCCTGGAATAACCAAGCACGGTATAGACGAGTAGATACCTGGAGTTGAGAGACAGAAGTCCCGTGTTCAGCCCTTTGTGTCGACACACTGGGAGTGATGGTACAGAGATCACAGCCCAAGATAGGGTGGGGCTATCCTGTGAAGATCCCATCTCCTTGGCATTTCATTGGGTTTTCTAGACCCCACTGTGACCCAGAAATCAGACGCGAGGGTTAACAATAGTTCAGGGCCCTGGAGATGGCTCGGTGGAGAAAGCACTTGTTGTGCGAGGGTGCGTCCATACGTTCAGAGCCCCAGAGCCCACGTCGAGCTGGACTTGACAGTGTGTGTGTACAATCCCAGCACTGCACATAGGGCAAGCCAGGAAGTGGAGTCAAAGGAATCCGCCAAAAGCTTTGTGAGGCAGCTAGCCTGAACAAAGCAATGGTGAATGAAAACCCTACTTCAAACAAGGTGGAAGGCTGGGACCAACACCGGAAGTTATCATCTGACCTCCACATGCGCACCACGGCATGTCTATACACACACTGCAAACACACTCACAAATGTATGCGCACAGAGCAACGCAAAGATGATAGTTAGCCTCGGGCATTTGGAGAACACAGCTTTTTACATGTAGACTATGCAAGCATGAGGATCTGAATATGACCCCCAAACCCATGCCAGAGATAGTCACACATGTTTGTTAACTCCAGTAGTGAGGAGGCAGAGACAGGAGGATTCCTGAGGCTCACTGGCCAGCCAGCCTAGTCTAATCCATGAGCTCTAGGTCTTATCTGAAAAACAAAAACAAAAAACAAAATAAATGGGGCTGGAGAGATGGCTCAGTGGTTAGGCCTGCAAAGCCTAAGGACCCAGGTTTGATTCCCTAGTACTCATGTAAAGCCAGATGTATAAAATGGCACATGCATCTGGAGTTTGTTTGCAGCAGCTGGAGGCCCTGATGTGCCCATTCTCTCTGTCTGTCTGTCTGTCTGTCTTAGCGTGCCCTTTCTCTCTCTCTCTCTCTCTCTCTGCCTGCTGGTCCTCCAATTTCTTTTTTTTAAATTTCTTTATTTTATTTATTTGACAGAGAGAGAGAGAGAGAGAGAATGGGCATGCCAGGGCCTCTAACCACTGCAAACAAACTCCAGAAGCATGGGCCACCTTGTGTTTCTGGCTTACATGGGTCCCTCGGGAATCGAACCCAGATCCTTTGGCTTCACAGGCAAAAGCCTTAACCTCTAAGCCATCTCTCCACTCCCCCCCCCCGAAATTCTTATTCTTTTTACTTTCTTTTTGCTTTATTAGAGGATGCAAAAGAAATTTGGGAATCTCTCCTCTACATTATCCACCAGTATACTCTTCATGTGATATAGCTTATGATTGCGATAAGTAATTTCACTTTACCACAAGAGAAAAAAAAAAGTAGCCAGTTCCTCACTCAATGTTACTTATATATTAACTGAGCACTTTGGGTGTATTAATGAGTGTAATAATGATGCCGAAATGAATCAGTGGGTGTTTTTATTTAACACAGCCAAGATAGCACAATGCTGAGAAAGTAACACCGGGGTGAAAGGCCGGATTCATCCAAACTTGTCTGATTGGTTAACATCAAATAGGTCCAAACACTTCATAAAAATGTCTTTGTCAGCCTGCTCTGGCTTCTAAACCTATTCGTCTCTGTCAGTTTTTAATATTAGTACCAGACTCCTGGCCATAGTCCATTAGTACTGTACTTAATTTCTCATGTTACAGATGATTACCGATGTAAAACGTCCTCGTGTTTTCCCACCGCGCAGCTGTTGCTATGTAGATCTCTCAAACTCAGCAAGGGTTGTGAAATGTGGTTATTCTCCACATTGCTTGCTTGGGAATCTATAGATAAAGTTACTGTCGTCTGTGATGCAAAGGGAAAGAAAACGCCCATATCCTCCTGGGCAAAGTTCCGAGGGAACCCTTTTTTCTCTTGTCCAGTTCTTTGCTTAAGATGCCCCAAAACTCCTCCTTTTCATCAGTGAAGGGACACAAAGAAAAATGGCTGCTCTCCGGGCATTCTCCTAGCTTGATTTTTTTTTTTTTTCCTGGAAAAGTAATTCACTTTAAGTCTTTGTTTTCACATGCTGATTTCTTTTTTTTTTTTTTTTTTTTTCCATTAAAAAAACGTTTTGAAGCACAAGCTGAAGTGGGGGGGGGGAGTGAATCTTTACACAGAATACCAGATTACTGGTTTTAATTTTCCTGAATAAATTACATGTCTGTTTCTGGGAAGCACATGGAGTTATTAGGGGATTTTAAAAGGAACATTAAGGCAAAAGAGCTCTGTGATGTGCTTTTCTGAGTATTTAGAAAATCAGAAACATAAACCAAATATTAGTAAGGGAAATAAGCAAGTCCACTCCTCTTCCTGCATAGGTAATGCCCAATTTGAAATTCTAGCCTTGTGCATCCCTTGGTCAGCACTGTCATTGTGGGTGGCTCATTCAGAGAGTGAGTGAGTGACAGACAGCTTCCGTGTCTGCCTTGGTTTGTAGAAGGTTGTAGGCAGCATGGGGGCCTGTTGAGTAAGGTGAACCTGTGTTCAAAATACAGACTCCAAATCTTTCTGGTTCTAAAGAACTCAGCTAATAATAGCTAACCAGGGCTGAAGAGATGGCTTATCTGTTAAGGCATTTGCCTGCAAAGCCAAAGGATCCTGGGTTCGACTCTCCAGGCCCCACGTAAGCCAGATGCACAAGGGGGCTCATGCATCTGGAGTTCGTTTGCAGTGGCTGGAGGTACTAGCGCACCCAATCCCTCTCTCTCTCTCTTTCTTTCTGCCTGTTTCTCTCAAATAAAATAAAATAAAATAAAATAAAATAAAATAAAATAAAATAAAATAAAATAAAATAAAATAAAACAAAACAAAACAGCTAAGCAAAAAGCTAGGTGAGCGCCAAGGTGAATGGCAACCCTGTTTGTGTTGAGGACACGATTCTGTGTAGCCCGGCTCATTTTGATGCCCTTGAAGCTAATAAATACACCATTGAGAAAGCTACAAACAGGACCTCTGAATTTTGTACTTGAGAGGCCCCCCAGCACCTCCTTGGAGTAGTGTTCTGACCCTCCCTTGAACTATCTGCTACGCCCCGCAAAGAGCTGAAACAGCACAGCTCTCGTGAATAAGCTTTCATAAACCTACACTGAAATTGGTCACAATAATTTTTTGTCACTTAATCTAATAAACACCCAGGGCTTGTGTTTTCTATGCCTCTTATTTTTTTTAATTCTATTTTTGTAGTAACTCACTTTTATGATATTTTACAAGTCTCAGCTAGGAACAGATGGGGAAGCTAGAATATTCGTCCTTCAGTCAGGGCTATTGTAAGGACACTACTTAGTCCACTCCATTGGCACAGGCTTGTGTTTATGAGGCCAAGCTGGTGTTTTTGTGAACATCTATTGTATGAGAAGTGCTCTGCGGGGGGTGGGGGGGGTCATGAGAACATATGAGCCTGAACTCCTGGTAGAGATTCCTAAGCAGGGGCTTCTCAGAACCCGGGGGAAGCCTTGGGTCATTCTCAGGGTGGCACCCCTAAAAGCCACTGCTGGCTCTCTAAGGCTGGAAGTCACATTGACTCCTGTTTTATCTAATTTACCGAAAGATCTGACCCACCGAGGAGACTTACATAGCTAAGGCTGGGGTCAGAGATATAGCTGAGCACGTTCGGTGAGGGCCTGTGTTTAGACCTCCAGCATCCACACAAAAATGCCGGGCTTTGTACCACCACACGCTTGTCATTTCAGCACTGGGAAGGCAGAGGTAGGAGGATGCGCAGGGGCTTGCTGATAAGCTAGTTGAGTGAAGTCAGTGTGGTCTAGGTTTACGAAGAGACTGCATCTCAAACAATAAGGTGGAGAGCTGGAGAGATGGCTCAGCCATTAAAGGTGCCTGCTTGCAGAGCCTGATGGCTCAGGTTCAATTCCCCCGTGGTCACATAAAGCCAGATGCACAAAGCGGCACATGAGTCTGGACTTCTGTTTGCAGTGGTAGGAGGCCCTTCCTCCCTCCCTCTCTCTCTCAAATAAATAGCGAAAATATTAAAAAGATTTAAGGTGGGGCTGGAGGGATGAATTCGCGGTTAAGGTGCTTGCTTGCAAAGCCAAAGGGCCCAGGTTCAATTCCCCAGGACCCACGTAAGCCAGATGCACAAGGTGGCGCATATATCTGGAATTCGGTTACAAGCAGCTGAAGGCTCTGGTGTGCCCATTCTCTTTCTCTGTTTCTCTTTCTCTCTCTCCCTCCCTCTTTATCTCTGTCAAATAAATAAAAATAAAATCTAAAATATATTTTAAAAAGATTTAAGGTGGAGAGCAATTGAGGAAGATAGCTGATGTCGACCTCTGACCTCCACACACATGTATGCCTACATACACACATATATACACAGATGCATATATACTGCACACATATGTATATGGAAAAGGGCTATTAAAAAACCCATTATGTAATAGATTCAAACAACAAGTTATAAAAGGAAGAGAGACTTTGCAAGGAAAGAGAGAGAAGTCTGCCTGGAGGATCTAGAATGGGAAAGGAGTGCTGGAGGGATGGCTTAGCACTTTTAAGGCATTGTCTACAAAGCCAGAGGACCAAGGTTCAATCCCCCAGGATCCACGTTA
Source organism: Orientallactaga sibirica (assembly GCA_036365145.1). Classification (NCBI taxonomy): domain Eukaryota; kingdom Metazoa; phylum Chordata; class Mammalia; order Rodentia; family Dipodidae; genus Orientallactaga; species Orientallactaga sibirica. The sequence continues at coordinate 19,531,941 of JAEOAD010000032.1, forward strand.
GTCAGATGCACAAAGAGGCACATGCATCTGGAGTTCGTTTGCAGTGGCAGAAGCCCTGGTGCACCCATTCTCTCTCTCCTTCTTTCTCTGTCAAATAAATAAATAAATATAAAATATTTTTAAAAAGAATAATTAGTTAGAATGGGAAAGGATCTGAAAGAGGCAGGCTTAAAACTTACCTGGATCATCATGTGTGGAACTGAAAGAACATGAAGGAAGCTGTTTTCAAGGGCCAGGACCTTGTGGTGTGGCCTGCCGTGAGGCATCACGAAGACAGGAGGAAGTAAGAACTGAATGAACTTTTTTTTTTTTTTTTTTAGTTTATTATAAAAGGCGAGGCAGTCTCTTCTAGAAAATATAAATGGGTAGGAAATGAGGTGATGACTTCCCAAGCTGAATTTTCACCTTCCAGGCACCAAACACAGGTACTCTAGTCCATCTTCCACTGTCCAGAGATAGACTGTGTCCATCCTTGGCCGGATGGCATGCCAGCCTAGGAACACACACCTTCCTTCTGCCCACTCTCTTATTAATGAGAGTCTTAGCCATTGGTATCATTCTTTTTTTCTAAATTTTTTTTTAATATTTTATTTTTTTATTTATTTATTTGAAAGAGATACAGGAATAGCCAGGTAGAGAGAGAGAGAGAGAGAAAGAGGGAGAATGGGTGCGCCAGGGCCTCCAGCCACTGCAAACGAACTCCAGATGCATGTGCCCCCTTGTGCATCTGGCTTACGTGGGTCCTGGAGAATCGAGCCTTGAACCGGGGTCCTTAGGCTTCATAGGCAAGCGTTTAACCGCTAAGCCATCTCTCCAGCCCCATTGGTATCATTCTTGTTCCTCCTTCTGCAACACTGCCACCAGGCACTCTTTCCTTCTCCCCAAGGCCCTGGGAATCTTGCTGGCCTTTATAGGCCTTTAGTACCCCAAGAAGCCAAGCCCAGAGTTTCTCCAGCATAGGGAAATTGTAGCACAGGCACTCTTAGCCCTTAGCCTATACCTCACCAAGGTGGGTCCCACGAGGGACCTGAATCGGGTCCATGTCCACATCTCTACCAATGTCTCTTCATCTTTTAAAAAATATTATTCATCTCTTTGAGACAGAGAAACAGAAAAGAAAGAGGCAGACAAAGATAGAGTGAGTATGGGCGTGTCAGGGGCTTCTGCCACTGAACTCCAGATGCATGCACTGCTTTGTACATCTGGCTTTAAGTGGGTACTTGGGAATCGAACCCAGGTCATCATGCCTTGCAAGCAAGCACCTTTAACCACCGAGCAATCTCTCTAGCCTTGATGTAGCTGTTACTTCCAATGTGGAAAGAATGCCCCCTCCCCGCCCCCCACAGCCAGTCAGGTAACTTCACACACAGGAGCCTCATACTTCATACCACTTAGCATGCCTAAAATGCTCTGATAACTTTCCAATGCTCGGATATTTCAAGCAATTTTTAGAAAGGAAAAGAAAACCCTAGCCAGGCCCTGGAGTAGAAAAACTGGTTTCTGTTTTTTTTTTTTTTTTTTAATTAAAAAGAAGACAGACAGAAAGAAACAAAAACAACAGCCTTTAGGGGGGAAAAAAACCCTCTATTTAAAAATTCTGAAATTTGCCTCCAAATGCAAGTTGTAATTAATAGACGTTGGAGTTTACACTGCAGCGTGTAAAAGCAGCCTGAGGCAGAAACTAATCAAACGTGTTGTGAAGCTGCAAGTTCTGTGTTTGACCCAAAAAACAAAAGCTATGCTTGCCAAACAGCAGTTTTCCTTTGTCAGGCTTTCTATTGTGTCACTTTTTGTTTGACCACCTCTCCCCACACTCCTTGGACCTAACTATATAGTGTTTAAGAATCTTTACAGGTCAATGTGCTACTAAAAGTTTTCCTGACAGATAAATATAAATTTGAAAATAGATTAGTTGTCCTAGCCTCTTTTCTTTCTGATAAGCAAACAAGTTTCTACTTATGATTTTCTGTCCACGGGGCTTTATCATTAAGATTAAATAACTTTACTCTCAGCCATGCTGCCAAACAGACATCTTTTCAATTATGTGAGGAACAGATGCCTTCACAAAGGAACTATTGAAAATTCAGAAAGCATGTTTCCAAAAAAGAAAGAGGAAGAAAAAAAAAGTATCAGCTGACAGAAGAACATAATTGTTTACCATTTAAAATATATCTTTAACTCATCCGCCAAAAACCTCTTGGAACATTTTGTTTTTGTACAAGTTATTACAAAATTTGGCCAAAGTTGTAAGGGTTGTGGGGCATTGCTGAGCATTTCAGAAGCTCCTGTAGCTGTACTCTGAAACACAGATAGGCCTTAAATGCCATAATTGTTGGCCGGTTTTTACATAGGGACACCGCCTGCCTCCCTTGTTGGGGCGCACATCATGGAAAAGACACTACAGTTGTGTCTGTTTATTATTCTGGAGGCCTCATGCCTCTGCCCTTGAACGGGTTCCTGGCCACTCCATGCGCAGTTAGTGACTGATTCTCCTTGAGTGATTGCACCATCTCTTTCTGGCTGGCACCATGGAGGGCTGGGTGACAGTTATGGTCCAATCTCTCGCTCTTATGAGCATGTGTTGTTGTGTTTTTTTGTTGGTGGTGGTGGTGGTCTTTTTTGTTTTTCATATTTATTTATTTATTTTTTATTTATTTATTTATTTAACAGAGAAAGAGGCAGAGAGAGAGAATGGGCACACCAGGGCCTCTAGCCACTGCAAACGAACTCCAGACACGTGCACCCCCTTGTGCATCTGGCTATGTGGGTCCTGGAGAATAGAACCTGGGACCTTTGGCTTTGCAGGCAAACACCTTAACCGCTAAGCCATCCCTCCCGCCCATGAGCATGTTTTAATCTCTAGTGCACTGAGGCAGTTTTTGAACCCATTCAAGCTTATCTTTTTTTTTTTTTTCTTTCTGTAGAGTTCATTTGTAAAGCATGAGAATAGTGCCCCTGTGGATACCCTAGAAGTATTAAAACGCCATCACCAAAGTGATGATCCTTTACAGAGATCATGACAAACTTGGGCTTGCTATTACTTAAGCCCAGGGGCTCGATTTCACGGAGGAAGGAAGGGTTCTTGAGTCTCTCTTGCCATTTGAGTTGGGCCTCACCCAATTAGAGCACCGTCTTTTCAAGAGCTCTCACGTGGCTACTGTGGTATCTTGTAAGAGAGGTGTGAGCCCAGCGTGCAAGCCACGGTGCTAGTTCTGATCAAATGGCCTGAACCTCTGGGGAATGGGCTCGTGTGGCAGTGCTGCATGCGGACATGTGCTCAAGCTGGTCCCACAGCCACATATGTATTCATTCCATAGGCATGTTGCTTCTGAGTAGAGGGCTCACCCTGATTTCCCAGCGAACTCTTTAGAAGAGTCTGGAACTCCCCTCAACCTGGGCAAATGTGATCATTCAATATCCCTCCTAGGTTGATCCTTCTCATTGTGTGGAGTTGCCTTGCTTCTTGCTGAGAGAAAGACAGAGTGGCCCAGCAGAGGCACACAGATCTGTATGAACTCACCCTCCATTGTCTAGTAACTTCGTCGTTCAGTTCTGATCCCCAGTTTAGTCACCCCAAAATGAAGATACAACAATTCTCCTGTGGCCTTTGCTCTTTGTAAGGAATAAAGACCTGAAAAACACATGGTATTAGTAAGAACTTAATATATGGTGCTTGCCATTAATATTAGAATGCTTCACCAATATATAAGAATAACATGAGGGGCTGGAGAGATGGCTCAGTGGTTAAGGACACTTGCTTGCAAAGCATGATGGCCTGGGTTCGATTCCCCAGTTCCCGTGTAAAGCCTGATGCACCAAGTGGCACATGCGTCTGGAGTTTATTTGCAGTGGCTAGAGGCCCTGTAGCGCCCTTTCCCAGCCCCACTCCTTGTAAACAGATAAAGAAGAAAATACATATTTCAAAAAGAGAATAAGAACTTGGGCTTGAGCTACAGCTCAGAGGTAGAGCGCTTACCCAGCCTGCACAAGGCCCTGGATTCAATCCCTAGCACCACACCACACACATAAAAGAAGAACTGAAGTCTCTCTATCATCCAATCTCATTTGTAACCCACCCCTTCGAAGGCCCAGGTGAGGGCACCTGTTGTCCCTTGAGCTCGGTCTCCCGTAGTGGCATAGCTTGCTGACCATCTTCTTTCTGGGTCCCAGCGTGGCATAACTTTCCATCTTTTCTTCACCTTCCAGTTGCCCATGGAGGGGGGTGTCAGGATGATCAGAAGGCCTAAGAGAGAGTTCTGATGGCTCCCAGGGCAACATGGAGGGTTGCAAAGCCTTCCTTCCAGAGTTTTCCTATTCTGCCCTGAGATTCAGGCTTGAAGACGTTGGTGAGCAGGCCACTGTCCCAGGAAACAGGCTTTCTGACAAGAGTCCACATCTACTTGTTGACAATAATTGGACTCAGGACCTTCTTGGTGTCTTAGCATAAAAGATTCAGGATGTAATTTCTCTGCGCTTTCTTCTTCCAGAGCACAGGACGGCTGGCTTTTCGTAGCTCTTATGCGAGCTCTCTCTTTCACACAGAATCCACATTGACTCTCCACCATGTTCTCGTCTCACATGAGTTCTTCTTTAGATTTGTTCTTCAATTCCTTCATGGCAACATGACACCTCACTCCATGGGTGGACATCAAGGGCTTTTAGTCTTGTCCTCCTCTACTGGACAGTGACACTAGAGGCCTTTTCCACAGCAAACTTGGCTTCTGATATTTCACTCCTCACACTCTGCACACATCATCATCATCATTATTTATTATTTATTATTATGATTATTATTGTTTTTCTTCACCAAAATGAACACTGTACCATGGAGATCTGTGTCAGGGCCTTTCTCAGATGGAGGTCGGCTCGTCAAAGAACAGGAGCCAAGCAACACAGTTGTCATTGTGTTCAACAGGGTCACTCCCAGCCAGGAGACATTGTCTTTGCTCTGCTTGGGCACCCAGCACAGTTTCTTTGTGGTTCTCTACTGCCGTTCTGTCACCGTCCCCAGGCATCGCCTCCCACCTTGAGAGGTGGGCAGTGTATGAGATGAAAACTCCCCATGCCCCTTGGAACTTTAACAAGTATATGTACATCATCCTCAGAAAGGGAAAATATACCTTCCATTGGTTCCATATTCGATGAAAGATTGCCTCCCACACTTCATCGTGAAGTTATATTTTCAATTTCTGGCTCAGAAGGGAAACGTCTGGCCAAGCCTTAGAATTTATCAGCTCTGAAATCAACTTGGAGATGTAATGAGTCCATTTGGGATCAGGTCAGGACCAAAGCCCCGGTGGAACCAATATGTCATTTTTTTTCTCTACTGCCACAAAGAAACCCCAATAGTATAAGAATAGCAGTAGCATTTTTAACCTCACATACACACCGACTTTATTTCCCTCTGCCCCAAAACTATTCTGCTTCAAAAATTACAACTGATATTCAGTCCTGGAATGTTTTTATTGTTTTGTTTTGTTTTGTTTTGTTGTTTTCTTTTACTGGCTCAATACCATGAACATGTCTATGAAGTAAGCATGGGTGGATCTGAGATTCAAAGACAGCCCTAAAGACTCTGTACTTCCCCCTTCTCTCTGCATTGAATCAATTCCAGGCATTATTATAATATCATTTTTCAGGGCTCTATAAATAGATGGATTCTCATTTCTTCTCTTAAGCACTGTTGCTAAATGTTTTGGCCCAAAAGTTCATTCTTTCCATGTGAGCATGAATCAATATGCGAGGCATTGCTGGTTACTGGTTCCGATGAGATTGGACATTCTTTTCCTCTGCTGATGGGAAGGGCAGGGGGAGGAGGATGTTGCCTAATAAAGATGAAGTTTTTTTTCTTTTGTATGAAATGCAAATGGAGAGGACATTTGTGATATACATTCGTCTAATGTCAGCCTGCTGCCTTTCTGTTGAGAAAGCAAGGCAAGACCCTGGAGGATTATAGACTTTGTAAATATAAAATTATCTGCCTTGGTGTTTTAAAAAATAAAAGGGGGAGGGAGGGAGACAGAGTTGGCAGGTTGCCAGATGACTTACATTACAGTAATAGATTTGCTGACCCCTGACTCCTACAGTAGAGAAATGTATTGAATTTTGGTAATATCAGATGAAGCAGATCTAAAAACCCAGTATAGCAAGCATCATTATTCAACTTGAGATTTTGCAAAGCTGAAATCTTTTTAAGCCACAGTTTCTTGTATGATGATAATTTCCTGGCTCACATACTAATAAATCAAGGTTATAATGCCATTGATGGGTTAATTTTAACTTGGGGTGATTTTTTTAAGTCTTCTTTATTTAAAAAACACGAAGACTGAGAAGGGCAGAAAAAAAAAAAAAACCCTCTTTCTTTCCACAGTGACTGAATTTAATAAGAATCTCTGTGATAGCAAAAGCCTCCCTACTGTTTCTGCTTTGGGGTGGAAAATGTTATTCTTGTATTATTCCTGGGGAAAAATCAAGTCCCATGCTGCTACAAATCTTATGCTCATGAAAAGATGTTATTTTTTTTAATACACGATGGTTTACCTATTTCAGATCCATTAACGGAACCATAAATAAGCATTTTGCTAATCTGAAACGTGAAATGTGGATAAGAAGAAAGACCCATTTATCTCCCAGCTTTCAATCCCTGGGCTAGATGCAGATGAGGAGGAGGGTGGAATTGTGTGGATCTCCTAATGAATATCTTCTCTTCCCCACTACCTCCGCCCACCCCAAACCCAGCCTGCATTCCTCTGTGTAATGAATTCTTGGGGGCTGGGCGCATTGTTGCTTTTTATCTGAACAATTTAGAAACTGATTAAATCTTTGTTGTAGTACAGCTATTTGAGAAACAAACCACTGCAGGGCACAGACCCATTGCATTATATTAAATTCTTTATGTGACGCCAACCAAAGGAGCTTCCTGAATTGGGCAAAAATGGACCTAACTTTGGCTAACCTGTTTTTCATGATACCACATGTACGCTGAATGTGGAGAGGGTTAGAAACCTGTCATAGCTTTTCGTCTTCTTGTACTGTAAAAACGTCTAATAATCAAATGATCATAAGATCATATCCTGTGGGGTAATTGTGTTTTACCAAGACAGGATTACTGAGAAAACACTGAGTGAAAATCGAACCAAACGGAAATCACTGTATGAAACAATAATTGTTTGTGTGCCACGAGACTGTTCCCTGCTCGTCAAGCTTAGCTGGTCATATTTCTAGTTCTTTCCTTTTCACTTTTGCCTTTCTTGTTTTATTTTGGGAGGGAGCTTTTATTCCCAGTCTAAGCCACTATAATTATCTTTCAATGACTTAGAAGTGGAAAAAAAAAAAGCCACATTCAGTTGACCTTCGTGTACACACACACACACACACACACACACACACACACTGAAACCTTGAACAAGCAGAGCTCGTGTTTGGATTGTGTTTTACCTTAGTCATGCCTCTCTTTCCAGAGACAAGAAACATTTAATTCCTGATTTCCTGTGCCTGGCTTCAGGCCTTTAACCAGCAAAGTGAAATGTATTTTTGACTGTTGTCGGCCAGCCAGCTGTTGAGTGAAAGGCAGAAAAGAAAGAAAAAGAAAAAAAAAGAAAAAAGAAAAAAAGTGGAAGGAAAACATTGCCCTGCCTCATGAACTTGCAGAATTGTAAAATGAACCCAGCGTCTCTCGAGTACCCCGTAGAGAGCTGAGTTAACCCTTCTAAGCGTAGCCAGAAAGAGGCTCCCATGAAGCAGGCATATCGGGGTGTCTCCCCCACCCAGGTCACTGACACCCCATGCTCACTGACAGTGCTGTCCTCCTCAGGAAAGAGGGTTCCCCTGGTGTCACCATCTCCCTTAGACATTGGGGAGGGTGGCACCACAAATGCCAACTGTTGGAATACCCAGGCTTCTGGGTTCATTGGGTTCCCATGGCAACAAAACAAAAGTACAACAAACCTATCTATCCTGACAATAAAATAGGCTTTCATTAAAATCAATTTAAAACATTTTCCCCCATTTTAAAAATATTCAACGCATTTTTCTCCTGGACAAAAACCCCCAATCTGCTGATAGGGAAGGGGTAGATAAGTCCTTGGCAAACAACACAGAGGGAGGGGGGGAGGACTTTGAGGACTTTGTAGATGAGGCAGAATAAATTCAAGTATGAACAAGATTGCTTTTTTCTCACTTCTGCTTACTTATGCTTTTTATTACATAAACATTGACTGTAATATTACAGTGGGAAACAGGTAATCGGCCGGCCCTATATTCTTTTAGTAAGTCTACATAGAGAGCACTTTTCCAGTTTTAGCAGCTGTGACATGTTTAAACTCAGTTTGTAATGGGATCTGAAGACAACTATTCTCCCTGGGCTGTGTTGATCTTCAAGGCTGGCCGAAGGCCAGATGGAGGCCTCTGAGGTATTATTCATGCCTCCTGGCACATACCTTGTCTGGGCATGCTCGCTAAATGGATTTGGGTCCTAACATACTATGAATTTGGATCTGACATCCCCATAATTTACTTGGTATGATATTAAAGAAATATTAGGATCACAAATGTCCCGGCTTCTTTATTGTCAAACCTGAACAGTGGGGTATGTTTAAGCAGCTGAGATCGAAATTGCCTGGTTGGAGACCAATTTTAGAATGGTGATCAAATATTCCAAAGCAGGAACTTTTTGCCTGGGTGTCTTAAATTTAAAATTAAAAGACTCCTAATATTTGAACAGATATATATATATATATATATATATTTTTGGTTGTTGTTTCTAAGCCAAGTACATTTTCTTCATTGAGTCAGCTTGTCTTATTTAAAATAAATTATGTTTGCTGTATTAAAGTTCATATTTTTAAGGCTGTGTCTTGTATTAATCCCACAGTGAGTCATTAATCATACCAAACACATTATAAAAACTTTAATCACTGAAGTTGAAACTCAGATTGTAATGCAATCCATGCCTTTTAATTACATCAGCTATTTCTCCCCCGTTCAGATCAAGAGCGACGTCGCAAAGGGAAAACAGATTAAAACCAGAGCTGTTTGATGTTTCTCTTTTTAGAGCAATTTTATGCACTTTGTTGAAAAAGTTACATAATTAAAATGCTTGAATTTTCAGTCCTCTGATTTTTGTGGCTTCAGTGGTTAGCTGGCTTCCTTCTTGCCAGGGCCTCTTTGCCTTGGCACCTCAAAACAGTCCACTGTGTGCTGGAATCACCTGCCCCTTTGGAGCTGCAGAATAAGACAGCCACCTCAGCCATGCTCAGCTTGCCTCCCCTTGACCTTGGGATCTTAAGTGTTGGGTCTATATTTGTGTGTGTGTGTGTGTGTGTGTGTGTGTGTGTGTGTGTGTGTGTGTGTGTATCAAAGTCAGTATTTTATATTCTTTATTCTTGTTATTTTTTAACAAATTCATACAGGTATGTAATGTATTTTGACCTTATTCATCCCTCATCACCCTCTCTTATTCCCCTTTCACTAAACCACTGAACCCCCCTTCTTCTTCCATACTAACCCCTTCCGACTTTCATGTCTTTTGTGGGGGGGGCTCAGTGAATTAAACTGCTTACAAGAGTGTTGATGAGGAGATATTGATTGGAGTATGGACAACCTACCAGTGGCTACATCACTGAAGACCATTAACTCCCCTCCCCCAGCAGCCAGAAACTGCCAGTAGCTCCCCTGGAGGGACAGGGTTTGGGGGAGCCCAGCCTCATCCATGATGGGACGCTGACAGTAGCTCCATCTTGTGGAGAAAACCATAGCTACTGATGAGTTAATGAGTGAAGAAGGCAGCCTCCCACAGCACTATTCACCAATATAATTTTATTTTTATATTTTATTTATTTGAGAAAGAATATGAGAGAGAGAGAGAGAGAGAGAGAAATAGGCACAGCGAGAGAGAGAGAAAGAGAAACTACTACTAGCCACTTTAAATGAAAACCAGATGCAAATGCCACCTTGTGCATCTGGCTTTAAATGGGTCCTGGGGAATCAAACTCCAGTCCTTATGCTTTGCAGGCATGTGCCTTGTCCACTAAGCCATCTCTCCTGCCCTATTCTTTTTTTTTTTAATTGGCATATATTCATTGTAGAGTGTTAGGTTTCATAAAGACAATTTCTTTCCAGTATATTATGCCTGGTCTACATTTTGAGGTGAATGAAAATGAAAAAAAAAAAAAAAAAACACCTCTTGGTCATCAGTGTAACTGGGTTCAAATTTCAGGTCTAGAAAATCCTTAGGCAAAGTGTTTAACCATTTTTGGCCTCAACTGTCTCCTCCGTTAATGACAAAGTCATGCCAACACTCCAAAGAAATGGGGTGGACATTATGTAGAGTAATTCACTTACCATCCCTGGCTCGTCCTAGTCCCGCATAGAATGTACTCTTAATGAGGCCAGAAAGTCGGGCGTGGTGGCGCACACCTTTAATCCCAGCACTCGGGAGGCAGAGGTAGGAGGATCGCCATGAGTTCAAGGGCACCCTGAGATTGCATAGTTAATTCCAGGTCAGCCTGGGCCAGAGTGAGACCCTACCTCGAAAAACCGAAAAAAAAAAAAAAATGAGGCCAGAGGGTTTGGTGTTTTGTTCTGCTCTACCTCAGTGCTCACAGGATGCTTGGCACATAATAGGTGTTTAGTAAGTAGTTAATGGAATGGTCAATGGATAGATGCCTTGTTGGTCCTCATGTATTGGCACTCAGACAAGTGCTTGGGGCATCATGATGACGTCAAATTTGAATGCAGCCATGGCTACCTTGGGTGAATAGACCCACACAATGCCAAGGAAGTCAGTCTTGCACGGAAGTATTTAAGTGACTAGATTCCTGATTGTCACTAGCAAAGCAGATCGCTCTTCTGTCGAGTAAATTTCCAGGATGTGCTGGGGCTGTGGTGACGAAGTCATCCATCAAGTTGCTTGTTCATGGTCATGGTTCTCCATGGTCTCAATGGTCCGAGATCCACCCCAGGAGGAACATAACATTCTCCTTAACATGTTCAACAGCAAGACCACATTGCGTACCTTTTATTGCAGGAATTGTTACAACCATTCTATTTTATCATTAGTTATGGTTGTTAATGTATGAGTAATAAAAACATAGTGTGTGTGTATGTGTGTGTATGTATGTATGTATATATATATATATATACACACACACACATATACATATGTAGAGTTCAGTGCCATCCCTGGTTTCAGCATTCACAAGGGTTCTTGGAAAGTAGCCCCGTGCGTGGAGGAATGCCTGAATGGGAAGAGACAGCGAAGCCCATAGCTCTGTGTTACCGCAGCCGGTTCACCGTTTTGTCATCTCTCTTGCTTTCTTCCAGATTAATCCTGCCTTACGAAAGGTTCATTAAGGGCGAAGAGGATAAGCCCTTGCCTCCAATCAAGCCTCGGAAACAGGAGAACAGTTCCCAGGAAAATGAGAACAAAACAAAAGCATCGGGAACCAAGCGCATCAAACATGAAATACCTAAGAACAAGAAGGAAAAAGAGAATGCCCCAAGGCCCCAGGATACATCTGAGGTGAGTGGCTGTGGACGGCACCCTGCCCTCTGCCCCTCTGGAACCTAAGACCCCGCAATGGCAGCCCCCACACAGCATGTGACTAGATGGAGAAGTGAAAAGCTCCAAGCCTCATGGTTTCCCCATTTGGTTCCCTAATTCCTCAAAACCTTTCCCTTTGCTCAGCGCTCACATGTAATGGGTGGTATGGAGTGGCCAGGCACGGACTCTGGAAAGGTGAGAACATCCCGTAGGAAGGAAGAAAGAGCCAGAACCAAGGGTCTCTGAAACCGAGGCGGTCTACTGCCAACTCGTGGCTTCTCGGCCATTTCCTGGCAGTTTACTGGAGGATTCAGCACGACGCTGGGATGGAAGAACACAGAGGAGGGCTGTTAAAATCACCATGCTGTGTCTCCACCAGACTTCCCCCAAACACAGCACTGTGTTTTCCTCGCATCCTTGGCCTCCGTGCATCAGCCCTGGGTTGAGACCAGTTTAGCAAGATCTGAAGTACATATTGAGTCAGGCAGGATTTTGAGGTGGTTTCTCTCAAGACTTCGCTCTCACTCATAATAACAGGTAGTTTCTTTTCAAATAACCCTCAGCCCCCAACGACTCTTCATAGAAACCATTACTGTGAGCAGCCAGCCAGCCAAAGAGGCCAATCTGGGCTCGGTTTCAACATGAATAATAATAATAATAATAATAATAATAATAATAATAATAAAAACCCTGCTGCCCATTAAAAAAAAAAAAGTAGCAGTCACATTTGGAGACAGGATGTCCTGGGATTCAGCTCCTGGGGGAATACTGGTATTGATATTCAACTCTACAAAAAAAAAAAAAAATCAGGTTATAATGAACTCATAAGAGATCCTCTAATTAAACCCTGGTTTAAAACACATATATCTCTCTCTCTCTCTCTCTCTTCCAAAATGACTCCTCTGTAAGAAGATTGTATTAGTGCCTTACTTTACTGGGGAGCAAGGTTTTTTTTTTTTTTTTTTTTTTTTTTTTTTTTTGAGAGAAACACAGAGAGGGAGGGAGAGGGAGAGGAAGACAGATAGAGATGGGCGCGCCAGCAGTGTCTCAGCTGTTGCAAATGAAATCCAGATGTGTGTGCCCCCTTGTGGTTAAGTGTGGCATTGCACCCTTGCGTCACTTTGCATCTGGCTAAACGTGGGACCTGGAGATTGGAACCAGTGTTCTTAGGCTTAGGAGGCAGGCGCCTTAACCGCTAAGCCATCTCTCCAGCCCAAATGTAGGGTTTTGCACATACTAGGCAAGCACTCACCCACTAAGCTACATTCCCAGCCTGTGTTTTTACTTACTTTGAAATACAGCCTCCGTAAGTTAACAAGGCTTGAGTTCACAATTCTCATGCCTCAGCCTCCACTACTAGGCCTAACTTTGTTGTTTTAAGATCTATAATTCTTTTTAAGGTCTAGTAATTTGAAAAAGAAGATACAAAGATTTTGTAGACATGTAAACCAAGTGGCCCAAAGCAATACAATTCCCAGAGAAGGCTTACATCCCACTCCTCCTTTTCCCTGCTGGCCTTGTGTTTTATGATGGGGTTGCAGACAGCTGGATTCTGTTGGATACCAGCAGAAATCGGAGAACCACAGGGCCAGCTGATCTGAACACTGAATAGCTCCATTTTGGATGTGAAACTTGAAGGCTGGTTTATGAGCACAAGAAGGATCTTTAGCCCCTCCCCTCCAGGCTAGGCAAGTGTCTTTCCCCAAGAGCGAAGTTAGCTTCTTTGTTGCCTCAAGTCCATAGAAATCGCAGAAGCTGTTAAGACCTGCTTCTTACAAGCCCCCCATGGTTTCCTTTCTAGAAGTGAACTCCAAATGTGTTCTGTTTCACAGCTTTTTGAACCACATAGAATGTCCACCCTCTTCAATATTGTCCTTCCACATGCCCAACACAGATGATAAGCTCACTTAGGTCAGAGTTTAGATTTGGATTGCATTGTCAAATTTTAATTTTCCATGTTTTCAGTCACAAGGCCCTAAACTCAATGGAGAAAGGAGGGGTAATGAAAATCTAAGCAGCTCTCTCTCTCTGCCTCTTTGTCTCTTGCTTTCTCAAGTAAATAAATAAATAAATAAATTAATTAATAATTTTTTAAAAGGCTTCAGAGATGACTTAGCAGTTAAGGCATTTGCCTACAAAGGCAAAAGATCCTGGTTCAACTCTCTAGGACCCAGGTAAGCCAGATGCACAAGGGGGCAAATGCATCTGGAGTTCTTTTGCAGTGGTTGGAGGCCCTGGCATGCCCATTCTCTCTCTCTCTGTCTGCCTCTTTCTTTCTCGCTTTCTCAAGTAAAAAAAGAATTGATTAATTAATTAATTTTTTAAGAAAAGAAAATCTAGGCAAATCTCCTCTCTTCAGGTATTGGATTTCCGGTTACATAGTGAGCAGTTCTCCTTTAGCATATTAAAGCAATACACAATGTGCCTTTTAAAGAGCCTTTTATTGGTTTGGGCCCAGCTTGCAATGTCTGCCTCTTCCCAAACCTGGTTTTTAACCAGAAGTGTGAGATATGTAGCTCGCTGGGTCACAGGAACTCCAGTGCGGCTGCAGATCCCCTGACGATAGCCCCGTGAGGAATGGAGAAGCGAAGCAGTTTGCATGTCGCTTATTTCTGTGTTTTCATTTGAGGCCTAAGCTCACGAGACCACTGATGATGATTAATGTAGAACAAGTCATGATGCTTGTGGGAGAAAGTCAGCAGTTATGGAAAGGAAATGGGTGGGAAAGATTAACAGAAGGATCGCAGGTATAAACGTGGCCTAAAGAGCGGGAATAGTTTCAGATGCAGTTGAGGAAAAATATCTATGAAATGGGTAAGAGTCCTTCAAATCTTTATTCCTACATACCCACAAAATAGTATTCTTCAGTTATCCATGAAGATGGAATGTGGTTGACATTTCTCTCTCTCTCTTTTTTTTTTTGACAAAAATGAAAACTTCCATTTATTTATATCTCATTAAGAAAATGCATAAGCCACAGACAATGAACATTCCTAACATGGAATAGTCTGATTTGTTCATCAGTTGTAGGCAGCATCAGTAGGACTGGCCAGGAAGCTAGAAAGAGGCTTGGTGAGGGAAGAAGCAGGAAGAGGTCAGAGGAGGAGATGGTAGACAGGCAAATGCAGGATCAGAATACTTGGAGGGGAAGTCTGGAGGGACTAGGGTAAGGGAAGGAGGGGAAGGGGAGATCCTCAGAAGAAATGATGGCATGAATTAATACCGTAGAAACCTTCCTTTGGCTCGCTAACTACAAGCTATAACTCTCTTTAAAAAAGGGAGATTTAAGAGCGGGTTAGTTTGGCTATTTCTTAACAGAAAAACAACAAAGTTCTAGGGTAAGATTGGGACAAGGGAGAGGAGACCAATGCAATCCAAATGTTTTATAATCATTCCTCTAAGACATGTCAGGGCAGAAGGACAGTGGTTTTGAAAAGCCTGGGTGACAGGAAAAGTCAAAGCGACCTGTGAAGTTCAAAGCTCACGCGACTCCATGAAGCAGTAAATGGACCAAATTCGGCCACAACTTCCATGAACAGGAACAGATAAAAAGCACCCCCCCCTCACTGACTATAATTTATTGCAATAAACAGAAAAGCTATATTGGTGGTGGCACCGGCTGCCTGCACTGTGACAGTTTCATTTTTAGCTTTGATGGCAATGCAGTTGGCCATAGAAAGACTTGGAATATCATCTACCCTTCAGGTACACACCGTCCCTCTGCATACTTTTTTGTTTTCTTTTGTATTTGTTGAAGTTCTTTTTCCATTACTGGGACACAACTCCTGACCAGAAGCAGCTGCTGGGAAGAAAGGGTTTATTTTGGCTTACAGTCTCCAGGGACGCTTCATCATGGTAGGGGACAACTTGGCACCAGCAGGAAGCTGTTGCATGTGTAGGTGGAAGTTGTCTAAGTACTGGGCTTGGAGCCAGGCTTATAGGCTTCAAGGTCCACCTCCAGTGACACACGTTCTCCATCAAGGCTCCGTCTCCCAACCATTCTACTAGGAGTTGAATTTGAGGCTTAACCACAAAACACATGAGCCTATGGGGTGCACTTTACTGTCAACTAGCACAGTACCTTAACATTAGCTACCCGTCATGAAGCAACTGAGTATAAATGATCAAAGTTTAGGCACCACTAATTTTCAGTGCATTCTACAGAGCTCATGACAAAAGGACTGGCTCTCTCAAAGAAAGGCCAGAAGGAAATTTGTTGGTTTTTTTTTTTTTTTTTTTTTTGACACAGGGTTGGTTCAATTTTTTGAAAGAGAGATGCTTAAACAAAATAAGTCTTCCTGAGAAGTGTCATAAAACGCAACATGTAATTTAAAACCCATTTGAATAATTGACTGATTTGACAAGAAGACAACCTTAGAATTAAGCTATATACTAGAATCAAGGAGCTGTGTGATTGTATACCATCAGAATATAGCACTAGTGTTTTGATAGGTATCTCATAAGGGACTAAAGCGAATATTCATATTTCCCAGAATGTTTCTGTAATTTAAATTTCTTTGTTTAGAGCTCTGATTGGGGAGTAATAAAGCCTCCTGGAAACTCGGAGAGCTGATTGACAAGCTCGCTTTCAAGTAAAACTGCTGTGTGCGGTGATTTATCTCACAGTGAAGCATGTCAGTATATTTGGTTTTCTTCTGACTTGTCTCTTGCAATATTTTATCAGGTTTCATCAGAGCAAGAGAAGGAGCAAGAGACCTTAAACCAGAAAAGTGTCCCAGAACCTCTCCCGGCTTCCGATGTGAAGAAAAATACAGAAGTGTACCAAGATGCAGCAGCGAGGCCCCTGGCATCCCGATTGGACCCAGAAAAAGACAGTGAAACTGATCAAGGTTCCACCAGTGACAAGGAAGCCGAGGACGTGGGAGAGAAGGGTCCTGCACCTCCACTCCCCAGCACTCCTCTGGTACCCGAAAGGGATTCAGCTCCTACCCCTGGGGCTGCTAAGCAGTCCCTCGCCTCTCCTGCCAGTGCTGTGGTAGACGCAAAGCAAGAAGCCAAACCCTGCTGTTTCACAGAGAGCCCGGAAGATGGCCTCCAGGATGCATCGTCCTTTCCCACCGTCCCCCCAACGCAGCCACCGCTGGTGAGCCAGAGCGAAGTGGAGGATGACAAGTTGCCAGCCATGGCTGACTACATCGCCAACTGCACTGTGAAGGTGGACCAGCTGGGTAGTGAGGACATCCACACAGCTCTCAAGCAGAACCCAAAGGTTCTGGTGGTCCAGTCATTTGACATGTTCAAAGATAAGGACCTGACCGGACCCATGAATGAGAACCATGGACTTAATTACACGCCCCTGCTCTACTCCAGAGGCAACCCTGGGATCATGTCCCCACTGGCCAAGAAGAAGCTTTTGTCCCAAGTGAGTGGCACTGGCCTCTCCAGCAGCTATCCATACGGCTCCCCGCCCCCTCTGATCAGCAAAAAGAAACTGATTGTCAGGGATGACCTGTGTTCGGGTTTATCCCAGGCTCACCACGCCCAAAGTACTGACCACATGGCGGTCAGCCGGCCATCCGTGATCCAGCATGTCCAGAGCTTCAAGAGCAAGCCCTCTGAGGACAGAAAGAGCATCAATGACATCTTTAAGCATGACAAGCTGAGTCGATCGGATGCCCACCGCTGCAGCTTTTCCAAGCATCACCTCGGCAGCCTGGCAGATTCTTATGTCCTCAAGCAAGACGCTCAGGAAGGCAAGGAGAGACTGTTAGAGAAGAGGGCCATTCCTCACTCCCACGTGCCAAGCTTCCTGACCGACTTCTACTCATCCCCGCACCTGCACAGCCTCTACCGACACACCGAACACCATCTTCACAATGAACAGACGGCCAGGTATTCGTCAAGGGACATGTACCGGGAATCGGAGAACAGTGTTTTCCCCTCCCACAAACATCCCGAGAAGATCCATGTCAATTATCTCGCGTCTCTGCACCTCCAAGACAAGAAGTTGGCCTCGGCGGAAGCCACTACTGATGACCAACCAACAGATCTGAGCCTCCCCAAAAACCCCACAAACCGACCGGCAAGGTCCTTGGCTTGGCCCACTCGGCCTCGGGGTCCCAGGAGACCAAAGGCAGCTCCCACTTCCAAGTCGTCAGCAGCCAGAGTCGAGACTGTCACCCCAAAGCCTGCCGGGTATCACCTATGACCATGTCAACCCCTAAAAGTTACCCAGAATCACTTGCAAGATCCGGAAAGCCTCATCATGTGAGACTGGAGAGTTTGAGGAAGATGGAAGGCATGGTCCATCCCATCTTGCACCGGAAGATGAGCCCCCAGAACATTGGTGCTGCGAGGCCCATAAAGCGTAGCCTGGAGGATCTGGACCTCGTGATTGCTGGGAAAAAGGCCCGGGCTGTGTCTCCCCTGGACCCATCCAAGGATGTCTCTGGGAAGGAAAAGGCCACCGAGCAGGAGAGCGAGGGAGGCAAGGCGGCCTACAGCGGGCATTCTGGGGGTGGATCAGAAGGCCATAAGGTTCCACTGTCCTCCCCCCTCTTCCCAGGTTTGTATTCTGGGAGTCTGTGTAACTCGGGCCTCAACTCCAGGCTCCCCGCCGGCTACTCCCACTCTCTCCAGTACTTGAAGAACCAGACTGTACTGTCTCCACTCATGCAGCCCCTGGCTTTCCACTCGCTCGTGATGCAACGTGGAATCTTCACATCGCCAGCCAGTTCTCAGCAGCTGTACAGACACTTGGCTGCCGCCACCCCCGTAGGAAGTTCCTATGGGGACCTTTTGCACAATGGCATTTACCCTTTAGCTGCTATAAATCCTCAGGCTGCATTTCCATCTTCCCAGCTCTCCTCTGTACACCCCAGTACAAAACTGTAAGCCTGAACCCAGCTCTGCCCAGCGACCAAGAAGGCATGGCCAGTGGAACATCCCTTTGACCCTGGAGGGATGGCTTGCGGAGCTAGGAGCCAGGATTCCTTCTCACGTGGGGGTACGATTCACCCTGCCATAGAGGCTGAGAAGCAAGGGAATAGGCCTATTTTTCTGGGACAGCTCTAGCCTGGCTGGCCAGTCTTGACCCCTTCTCCAACATGGCTGTCCTGGTACCTCCAGGTCCTTTGCTTTGTGTGTTGGTCTTGTGAGGGGGTTTGTGCCTCTCCAGGAGCAACGTAGTGGACTCGCAGCTGAGTTTGGATGGTCAAGAAACAATGTGGACAAAATGGAGGGGCTGGCTTTTCAAAGAAAGGGCCAAGCAAGACTGGCCAGGGTGGCCAGGGGAAGCCCTCCTTGTCATAAAACTCTCCGAGTTCAATCAATGCAATGTATAGTGGAATTTCAAGAGATCTTTCATTTTGACACTATCTCTCAAAAAATCCAGAGAAGTAAACACTGTTAAACTGTATATATCTGCTTCTTAAAGCTACCCATATCACTGTTTGCTCACCTAATTTATATACAGGTAGTTCTATTTTATCCTTGTTCCTTCCGGTTCTCTCCTGCCTCACCCCCCCTTTTTTTAATTAAACAGTATCGCTTCTGTTTGCAGGTCCTCTGTTTTGTTTTGTTTTGTTTTGTTTTTTTTAGTTTTGTTTTTGTTTTGTTTTGTTGTTGTTTTGTTTTTGTTTTCAAGGCTGACTGAGGTCCTAGTTGTTGATGTGTGTGTGTCATTTTCCCACATCTTAACATGTTGAGCAGCTTTGGGTGGTCAAGTTACTGTTTACAAATTGAAGCAAACTGATTGGTGTGGAACAGACGAAGAAGAAAGAGCTGAGCGCACGGTCTCGTGAAAGAGCTGTTCTAGCGCCGCGGATCTCGTTCCTCAGAAATGGCAAAGTTGAAAGAGCGTAGACGCTGTGGCCAGACGCTTTGCTTTGGAGTATTGGGTTATGTGAAAATGCTGAGCACTCTCACTGTGCCCAGGCTGTGTGAAAACAGTCCCACGTGCCACGGAGGACACACACTTCATTGTCAGCAAGCTGTGGCAGAATGGCAGGAGCTAGAAGGACATACTTGTGGATTGCACAGATATTTCAGGAATTTCAGAAATTAGAACAAGAGCTAGAACGACATTGGTGTTGGCACTGTGTCCTTTATGGTCGGGAAGTGGGCTGGGGAAGGATGGAACTTGACCGCCCAGCAGAGGAGGAATGGCTGAAGGCCTGACCACCAACCGGCGTCTTCGCTCAGGACGGGGACTGTGGAGTGGCAGGCCATGGCTGTCTCCATCAGCTGGTTTGTGGAGTTTCCCAACTAAAGATTCCTAGGTTCCATCTTTGGAAATATCTGAATTACCCATTTCCAAACCAAGTCATCTGCTTTGGGTTTGGGGTTGGGGTATGTGCACGTGTCCAGTGCTTGGTATGGAGTTTTTGACCAACTGTTAGCTCCTGTCTGCTTTCAGATTTCATTTTTGGTCAGAAGTGAATGACCAAGAGGCTGGGGCAGGCCCCAGATGTGGACAATGCCAACTGTCATTCTTGCCCCTGTATTCCAGCACTTCCCGAAAGATGTGGCATCAGGGTGGACGCATCTAAGAAAATCAAGTGCATCCATAGTGTGGATTTGCTAACCCATGCCCCGCCACCCCTGCCAAAGGCTGCTTTAATGAATTCCCCAGCCCACATCCCTCTTCCCTAACTCTACCAGTAAACTTTAAAACCATAGTTAACCAAGTCTTTTACCTCTGACATATTTAAGTCTATGGGGGAAAAATGATGACCGTTTTCAACTTCTAAATATGTAACTCAACTGCACAATAATCCAAACAAGTGACAGTGAAACTGCAGCTCTTACACAAAGCCATGCATGCCGTTCGTTTGTACTGAAATGTCGCCATGATATGAAGCCAAATATTCCATGTAACATACTTAATATCCAAAGGTGGAAATAAAAGAATGTAGAGGTCCAGTGTTAAGAGTTCCATTTGCTTCGATTAATTATTTACCTTCCTGTGGAATAATATATAAATATATATTTAATAGAACAATAGCTAAATGAGTAGAATTTAGATCATCCAATGTGCATGCAAGGGCATCCTGCTACTTGCACAAGAATGAGGGGAAAACAAAACGATGTCAGTTCCAGCCAGCAACGATGCTGGCCTGGACACACACACACAGAAGAAAGTTGCACTAAACTGAATGCTCACAGAAGCAGAAAGACATATATGGGAGATAATGAAGCCTGGTGATTCTATAGAAGGCGTGGGCTAGATCATACATGATTTCTTGGGAACAAATTTGTCTCTCAAAGAAAATGTGGGGGGAGCATGTGTCCCCAAGAGAGCTCACCTATCTATTTGTAACATGGGGCATTTGTTTTCCCCAGTGCAGCCATTTCAGTCTGGTTTCATCACAGTGAAATTCGATCACATGACTTTCAAACAATGTTAACATAGTCTAGCTTTTGTTTGTCTCATGTCTTCTGAGAATAGATCCGCCTGTTACTATCCGAGGAAGCCCTCAGCGAAACATCAGGACAAATAAGAGGCGTGGGGGGTGTACATTCTCAACAGAAGCGGGATGGTATGTTGTTTGTTTGAAAACTCTCAACCGAGATCTTGGAAATTTTTCAGAAAGACCATTGAATTCTTCATTGGCTGAAAACTGGTTATAAACAGTCTTAAATAGGACTTTGTTTGCATTGCTTGAGTTCAAGGGGCCTTATTATTGAATGGCATTGCACAAGCCTTTGTGCAATCAAACCATTGTGACTGGTCTTTCTGTAAAGGAAACTGCGGAATCTAATTGTCACTAGAGTCATAAATCTATTTACTGAGTGTGGCTTCCAAGAAATGTTGCAATTCAAAATGCACTCAGTCTGTGATTTATTGGAGATTTGGAGATTTCAGATATTTTTTTTTTAAATAATAATAGCAAAAAAAAAAAAAAAAAAAAACTTTCCATGCAACTTCTGATTTAACTTTTGGCAACTCAACTTCAAATTTAAGTAACACAACAAAGTAAAACAAAATGAAAACCAAGTTTTAGACCTAAGTAGTCGCTTAATAAATGATTCAACCTTGTAATATTTGCCACAGGACTGACTTATTTATTTTCTAGCTAGAAGCTCTTAAGTTCACTTGTTTATCAGGGCATATACAGAAGGGTTTGTTCAAACTCAGTGTTGACTTTACAACTTTCTGACCTGGTGCATGAATTCTCAAGTACTGTATTTCACTGTGTTGGTGTGTCTGATGGAAATTTCAAAGTGGTCCCACACACACACAAAAAAAATATTTTATGTAGTGTGCCTTCAAAGAGAACCATTTATTTCTCTTCACTTGTTGTCCTACAAAGTCACATTTGGTCAACCAAGTCCCATCTGGTCCAGTTTGACTCTTGTCCTGAGTTTCAAAAGAAATGGGAGTGTTTTCGCCCTGGTGAGACCCACACCATTGGAGTGATGACGTCGCGCACTTAAACTCCAGTGTTGGCTGTTGATGTATTTGATATTCTGCTTGTCTCCCCATGGTTGAAATGTCTGAAGAATAACAGCACAGTCTCTTGGCTGTTTATAACTTTTTTAAAATTTCCTGTGTTGTAAATATTGTATACTTTTCGGTGATTCCGGCTATGTAACCTCTCTGCTCTGTAAGGTGATTATTTGTATATAGTAACATGGCCCAGTGATGTTATATAGATGCCCAATGGGGAGGTTATTGTGTAACCTTTGCGTTAGTTTAAACACTACCAGGAGAATGCTGAGCCGACTATAAACACTCGATTTTGTATGTTTTCCAAATTGTACTTATTACTGCTTTTGATACTGTATTACGTGCCAATAGTTTCCCAATCACATAGCAGGCAAGAGATATTTTGTACTTTTTGATCCACTGTAATATTTAATAAAAAATGTTACTATCTGTTTCCTTTCGGGTGTCTGTCACTTCTTCCCAAGGAGCCCTGGGGCCTCACTAGAAAAGACTGGCCAGCCCTGACCCAGAAATTGGTCAGTGATGATGATAATGATGTCTGTGGCTCACGGAGAGATCACCGAAAGCTCAGTCAGTATACATTAACTCCTACCTTCTTAGCCTCCCAGGACTAGCATTAGGACCAGTGCACTGATGAGAAGAGTAGGGTTTAGAGAGGCATGCCCACTCCCCAAGAGTCCCTGATCCAGAAGTGGCAGAGTCCAGCCTGGAGAAGTGCCTCCACAGTTCAAGGCACTTGTTTGCAGG
Organism: Orientallactaga sibirica; assembly: GCA_036365145.1. Classification (NCBI taxonomy): domain Eukaryota; kingdom Metazoa; phylum Chordata; class Mammalia; order Rodentia; family Dipodidae; genus Orientallactaga; species Orientallactaga sibirica. The sequence continues at coordinate 19,554,641 of JAEOAD010000032.1, forward strand.
AATCGCAGAGCCTAGATTTGAACCCGGGGTTTCGAACCCAAAGCATGTTTTAGTATCCCATGTTCTGTTTCTGACAGCTCAGCAAAGTTACTGTTTGTTGATAGAGCAAACACAGGGACATTCCCATCTCACTTGCCAGGTTTATTCACCAAAGATGGGGATACAATGGTAAGTAAAACATAAATATTATCTCTGGCACCTGTAAGTCTTTTGCGACACCTCCCTATAAATGCAAAAACCCTTAGTGACTTTATTGTGGGAAGAATGTAGTGATAAAGGGTTACAGAAAGAGATAGTGGTGACTCAGCCAACAGAGAGGGACTAGCATTGGTTGGCTAGCTTAGAGGAACTTGGGAGGAGAGTAATTCAAGTTCATGGTACCATGTGTACTAAAGCCTTGAAGTAGGAACAAGCTTGGCTGCGTATAGGAACTGGGAGTGGGGAAGCCTGCATGGATGATCATGGTGTCAAGGTTAGCTGACACTAGAGGAAGAAGGGGCTGGCCCCATAGGTAATAACAGACCAGACAGAGCCTTTGGTCTTCGTTCTAATCGAGAAAAGAGGCTTCCCAGAGGGCTGTTGCATGATGACAGGTTGAATGCAACCCAAGGTCAAGGTGGTGGCTATTTCGCTGGGCATGGTGGACAGATATAGTGCTCACATTTCTGAGGGACTTAGAAGGAAAATGAAAGAAGCCAGGCTCGGACATCTAGGCCAGTACTGTAGATTCTGAGGTCTGTGACTTTTATCCAGAGACCGATTTACCAAGATTTCTAATGCTCCTTGGTTCCCTGCCTGAAGGCTTTCACCCTTGCTCAGGTCAGTTTAATCACCAGTTGAGCCGACGCATTCTCAGGGCAGTTCTGTGCACGGCCTTCCTACCGAGCAGTGGAAGTGGGCCAAAGGGACCAGCATGGGGACAGGACTTAGGGTGAACACTTTGGCTTTAAAACCACACTACCTGATGAGGATGGGCTTTCAATGGACTAAAAAGAACAATGGGCTGGAGAAAAGAAGGCGCCTGCCTGGTAGGTGCTGTCCCAATCTCCAGCTGTTCCAATCTCCAGGTCCCACATCAGATGCAAAGTGAGGCAAGGGTGCAATGCTGCACTTGCCCTGAAAAGGAAAAACCTCTCTACCTCTCTGTCTCTCTCTCTGTGTCTCTCTCCAAAAATAAATAAAATAATAAAATTTAAAAAAAAAAAAAAAAAAAAAAGAACACCCTGGTGTAGGTGTGTCAACCACAGCTCTGGACATCAAAAAAAAAAAAAAAAAAAAAAAAGCATACATTTCAATGAAAAGACCTGGGACTCTTTTCCTCAAAGTGGACTCTCCTGAGGATCTTGCCACTCCTCAGGGCCGAAGAGGAAGTGGTGACTAAATGAACATGGTACTGGCCTCACCCTCTGCTTGCTGACTGTCACCACTCTGCTAAACCAGTATCCAAGACGTGTGGGAGAAACCCCTAGATGCAGGCCCTCATTTTGACTCTTGTATATTTTACCACTCAGGTGACCTGCAAGGGAGTTCATCGAAAGAATGTCCTCCACACTGTGACTCATTGGGCCTCTGTTGATCTGATTTCTGATTCATACACAACAGGAAACATTGTGATAAGTTGTCTATTTTTACCGGGGCTGGTCAGCAAATATTGTTGGGAAGGGGGTAGTGATTTGGGGGAAGGATTCACTGATGGAGCAAAAGCAAAGAAAACACCCAGTGATGATTCCAGGAAAGTAGCCAAAGTAAACAAATGCTTTACAACTGATAGTGACCAGGAAATAGGTGCCTATTTACACGAACAAGTACATAAGAGGCAGAAAACAAAGGCAGCGCTAACAATGAGCTATGTATGGGTCAAGAATAAGCTAAAGAAAGAATAGCCTTTAAGACTGCCTTAATTCAAGTAATCATCTTAATTTGGGCTTCATTCATTCAGGATACCTGAATTTTGGAGCATTTGGGCAAATTACCAGGTAACACTGTTGAGCATTTCTTGGAAAAAAAAAAATAGACATGATTATAAGAACTACAGACAGGAACCTTATATAGACATAGCTCACACTGTTTTTCATCATTATCGCAACTTTAATTATTGTTGAAACACCCTGCAGAACACAGCTGTCCACGACAACTTCCCAGGATGGCAGGAATGTTCAAGACCTCTTTCCTGTGTTGTGGCTTATTAGTCTTAACAGGGTGGCTACTGAGCCCTGCAAATTGCCTACTGTGTCTTTTTAATTCTCAGTTTTTATTCATTTAAGTTTGGTTCGCCACACATAGCTAGCTATGTGATACCATACAGGAAAGCACAGATCTAAAAGATCCAGCTAACCAAACGTGTGCCTATGGTTACATGCAATTACAGATAGTCAATATCTGCACATTAACTTAAACATTCTAAAGCAAGTGACTCTGTGCCTCTTCTTGGCAAAATTTTGTTAATTAAGAGTGACGATGGATTTAACACTCTATTTCATCCAGGATTTACACATCATAGGCATTTAAATTCTTGCCAAATGAGCAAATAAATCATTAATCAGGCATGAAGAGAAACCTACAATAACGACATTTTGTAATCTGGCCCAGCCTTCGTTGTTAAACCTGAATGTGTGAGGTTGGAATGCAAGTTTCAGAGAGTCTGTGACATGTGTAGTCACTGCCAGACACAGAGCAGCGTATTTCACGTATCGTGATTGGACAGTTACCTGCCAGGCTGGGAGAGCGTTCAGTGTGAGAGAGGTGACCACGTGGGAAGGAGAGGACCAGGAGGCGAGAGCAGGGAGGTCCAAGATGACCGCGTTAGCAAACTGCATGACTTCTTCAAGCCTGGGCTTATCGCTTCATTTCTCCTTCAATAATCATGAAACCAACAATTAATGATGTTGACTGAACACTCCATATGGGCTGCGTTAAGCTGTTTTATTTATTTGTTTTTGGTCTGAATTCATTTGATATTCATAAAAGAATCTCATCACACGAATATAACTAATCCCTGCCAACAAAAAAAGGAAAATAAAATAAAACAAAGATGAGATACTTATTCCTACTTTACAATTGAGATTAACAAGGCATCGCTGAGCTTCTGCTGACGGGTCACAGTGTGCCACGCGGCCCTGTGTCCCCCGGAGGTGCAGCCATTCCCTTCTTTTACCTCACCTGCCTGTGCCTCCTGCCTTCTTATCCTGACTTGGGCCCTGAAATTCCAGAGGAATTAGCCAGAAATCCCGAGTCACAGCGTCCTCCTTGGGCTATCTGGGATTTAATGAGACAAAAAGCACAGGCAGAAAGCGAGAGGAAACAACCAACAGTCTGAGGAAAGTGGGCTTTGCATTGGAAGGCAGGCCTAACTGGAAGTTGAAGGATCACAAAACTTGGATGAAGACAAACAAATGTCTAGTCGGGAGCTGTAAAGCTCACGTAAGTAAAGATTTGCTAGTGAGTAAAATATTTCCTTCCCAAAATGGGTTCACAGAACTGAAGAAGAGGAAAAGCTATTCTTTTTTTTTTTTTTTTTTTTTTTTTTTTTTTTTTTGAGGTAGGGTCTCGCTCTAGCCCAGGCTGACCTGGAATTCACTATGTCGCCTCAGGGTGGCCTTGAACTCATGGCGAGCCTCCTACCTCTGCTTCCCAAGTGATGGGATTAAAGGCATGTGCCACCACGCCCGGCTTCAAATTTTTTAAAAAATGAGTTTACCATGACCTAGTTGTCAAGAACTTGTAGTGGATAGTAAAAAAAAAAAGTGGGGGGCTGGAGAAATGACTTAGCAATTAAGGCATTTGCCTGCAAAGCCAAAGGATCCCAGTTTGATTCTCTAAGACCTATATAAGCCCGATGCATAAGGGGCACATGCATCTGGAGTTCCTTTGCAGTGGCTAGAAGCCCTGGTGTGCCCATTCTCTCCCAGTCTGCCTCTCTTCTCTCTCTCTCTCTCTCTGGTTGAAAATAAATTAAGAAAAAGAAAAAATGTAGACCAATATCACTCAGAAACCAGGTGTAGATATCTTCAATACTAGCACCTTCATGAGCATGCATACATGTTTGAACATAACACTGAAATACTATATATTTAAGAATATTAAAATAATATTACACGTGCTAGGGATGTAGCTCGGTTGCTAGAATGCTGGCCTAACAAGCACGAAGCCCTGGGTTGACCCCCAGCATTACATGAACTGGGCTTGGAGATATAGAGATGTGTACTTGTAATCCAGCCCTCAGGAGGTGGAGGCAGGAGGATCAGAACCAAGTCCAAGGTTACCCTCAGCTACATAGTGAGTGCCAGGCCAGCCTAGGCAGGAGAACCTATTTCAAATAGTAATAACACCACCAACACCAAATAATAAGATTATATCCTGAGGGGCACTGTCCTCTGCTCCAGAACCCAGTGGCACAGCCATGACTCCCCAGAGACTACCAAGATCCCACTGAAGGGGCCTTGGGGTAAGAGGGTGGGTGAGAGGGGACAGAAGAGGATAAACTGTGGGGAATTCAACCAATTTGTAATATGTTCATATATTAAAGTTGCCAATATTTTTTTTTTTTAAAAAAAAGGAGAAAGCTTTAAAAAACTATAGATGGGGCTGGAGAGATGGCTTAGCGGTTAAGGTTCATATCTGCAAAGCCTAAGGACCCAGGTTCGATTCTCCACATCCCACATACGCCAGATGCACATGGGAGAAAACACATCTGGAGTTCATTTGCAGTGGCTGGAGGCCCTGGCATGCCCATTCTCACTCTCTCTGACTCTAATAAATAAAGGAAAATAAAAATCTTTTAAAAAGGCCAGGCATGGTGGCGCACACCTTTAATCCCAGCACTTGGGAGGCAGAGGTAGGAGGATCACTGTGAGTTAATTCCAGTTCAGCCTGGACCAGAGTGAGACCCTACCTCAAAACAAACAAACAAACAAACAAACAAACAAACAAACAAAAACCTACTAGATGTTCAAATAACATGAAGGATAGATTGGTATTCTCAGGTGATCTTTAATGTAGACTTTTTCAGGAAGTATATTCTAAATAAATTCCCACAAAGGAAAACAATGAAGTTACTCAATACACCCTTATATTGTGAAGTCAGCTTTGTACTCTTTGGAAGTGCTGACATAAATATCTTTTTCCACAATGTGTAAATCAAATCAAACCAATAAGAAAATGCATTTGTTTCTTTTTACAAATCAAAATAAGGTTTTTTTTTTTTTTTTTTTTTTTTGTTTTGCAAATCAAACCAATAAGAAAATGCATTGGTTTCTTTTTACAAATCAAAATAAGGTATTTTAACTTGGTAATAATACCAAAAATATTAGCATATTTGTTTAAAACAATTAAAACTAAGGAGTGCACTGTCAGAGGATGCATGATCATTTTAGTTATAGTTTTTTTCACAGATTTATTTAAGTACAGCAAGCGATTATATATGTATTTATATATTTAAAATAAATAAATCATATCTTATTATGCATGGGAAAAATATTACACCACGACCCAGAAGTTTATTCTATAAATATAAGGATAGTGAACATTGGAAATTCTAATTGTGAACTAACATGCTGATCTCAAATAAAATAATGTATAAATGAATTCCAAATGCATTAAAAACGTCGATATACAGAATGCAACTACAAAAAAAAGCATCTGGAAGTTAACATGAGAGAATCTTTAAGAACCTTCATAAGGCAAAAGCGTCCCAACTGGAATTGAACATTTGGACATTATATAGATTGATCATTTATCTCCATGCAGTTTCAAATGGAAGAATAAGCAAATTTGAAATACTTAATTTTATTTTGGGAATAAATATTTGCAACTCAGCATAAAGGACGCATTTCTTTCATAAAGAGCGCCTAGCAACCAAAAAGAAAATGAACACAGAGCAATAAAATGCACAAGGGTTTAGGGAACAGCTGAGTGAGTTCTGACAAACATGGACACTCCCCCAGAGTCCTCAGGGCTGGATTCCAGGACCCTCGGGATGCCAAGACCAACAGATTCTCAAGACAGGAACGGCCCAGTATGTGCACAAAGTCGACCCACGGCCTCCTGAGTGTGTCAGCCATCCCTGGATGACTTACGACATTCAGTGAGTACAATGTGATGTGAATAACTGAACCTTTACATATTTGGTACCCATGCAATTCATTTTCCTTTCCCCCAGTTTATTAAGCCACAAATGCAGAACCCATGACTGTATCATAGCCAAGAAAACAATACGATGTCCTTACATCTTCAGAAAATCTCCTCATGACATTTCACAACGCGTCCACTCTGACCCAGAAGATAATCACTAGCTTGATTGCTGTCATCACAGAGTTGTTTTGCTGGTTTTTTCAGTACCCTTTGAAAACTTAGAATCATGGAAATATTTTTACTATTGCTTTGTTGCTTTTATTCACATAGTACCATGGGTGGCAGCGTAATATGACTGTGACAGGAAATGAAAGATGCAAACATTTAGACAGGAAGGAAGAAAATCAAGGGACAAGGAGATGGCTCAGTGAGTGAGAGTGTGTGTCACAATGGCATGAGGGCTGAGTTCGATTCCCAGAACCCATGTAAAAAAATTGTGGGTATGGCCAAGCGGGCCGATAACCACAATCTTGTGGTGGGTGGTGGGGGCAGAAGCAGAAGAAACACTGGGGTTCATTAGTGAACTATTCGGACCAATGCAACAAACAAGAAATATGAAAGACAAAAATATAACAGCAGCTCTGGGTCAGTGAAATGATCTGTCTCCAGAAGACAAGACAGAAGAGTGACAGAAACCGGGCGTGGTGGCGCACGCCTTGAATCCCAGCACTCGGGAGGCAGAGGAAGGAAGATCGCCATGAGTGCGAGGCCACCCTGAGACTACACAGTGAATCCCAGGTCAGCCTGGGCCAGAGTGAATTAAAAAAAAAAAAAAAAAAAGAATGACAAAGAACACCTAGCATTCTCTTCTAGCCTCTGTACGCATGTGCACAGGGCACATTCATCTGTACACGCACATTCTTACACTACACATACATACATCACACACATTACACATATTACACACACACACACACATACACACACACACCAAAAGAAGACTAAAGGAAAAAAGAAGCAAAATTGATACTTAAAATAAACAACAGGATTGTTCATCTAAAAGTCCAATCACTTGCTGATAAATTATTACATATAATAAATGAGAGAGCTTAGCCCACTTGCTAGATTTCGGATTAATATACGAAAGTCTGTAATATTTTCATCTGCCTACAAGTGACATGATGTTTTATATTTTTTTCCATTCACAAGATCAATAAAACCAAAATGTATTTATGGATTGAATTTAAACAAACTGATTTTGAAGGCAGTTTGGCAGAATTCAGTAAGGTTGCAGGGAGACTCACCGTTGGCTACAGTCTCAGTGAGAACACTGTGGGATTCACATGGACAGCCCTCACACTCACACCATGAGGTGTGTGCGTGATGCGTCCACTGATGATGACTCCCTTCATGCACAGGAAACACGGACAGCAGAGAAACATCTATCAGTTCAGAGTGGAGAAATAAGTAAATGGAATAGACTAGGTATTTTAAATATGTTTATCAGGGGCTGGAGAAATGGCTCTGCAGTTAAGGCACTTGCCTGCAAAGCCTAAGGACCTGGGTTCGATTCACCAGAACCCACGTACAGCCAGATGCACAAGGTAGTACATGTGTCTAAAGTTTGCTTATGGTGGCTAGAGGCCCTGTCACAGCCTTTCTCACTCTCTGTCTCTCTTTCTCTATCTGCCTCTCTCTCATAAATAAATAAAATTTTATTTTATATTATGTTTATCAATGTAAGGAAGTATCAAAAACCTAACACATCTGCATGAGGGAGGTGAATGATCTCAGTCTGGTCTCCTCTCAGTGACATCAACAGGACAGAGCAGTGAGGTGTGCTGGGGACCATGGTGGCACAATGCCAGCATCAGGTTGCTCCCGTGCCTGAGCCCCTTGGGCATTAGCATGCGGTTCCCACAGCAGTTTCAAGGGAAGCACGACATGACCACTACCCTGTTCCACATCTCAGTAGATGCAAGCCTCCAGCGGTCAGGTGCATGACCCAAGGTTGCAGGAAGTGAGTAGAAGAGGGAAGGGCCGACCCAGGGCATGTTCTTCTGAAATCTCTGCCCCTCGTGACTGGGCACGTCGTGATGCTGGCCAACTTCACCTACATTCACGGAAGCCAGGCCCACTCATGACCCCAAGGACCACACCTCCAGATACCAACAGACTGGGAATTCACTTTTTTTTTTTTTTTTTTTTGGTTTTTTTTTTTTGCGTTTTTTTTGCGAGGTAGGGTCTCACTCTGGTCCAGGCTGATGGGAATTCACTTTTAACGTGAATTTTAACATGAATATCAACACCCAATCCACAACAATAATAAGAGTTTACTGGGAAGCTGGGTGACCATGAACCCTTTACATTAAGAACAGAGAGTTGGAATTACAAGGATTTCACAAGGATTTACATAGGAAAACTGTGACTACCTGCCATATAATTCATTTGTTCATCATTTAAAAAATCAATTATTATTATTATTTTTTGGAGAGAGACAGAGAGAGAGGGAGAGGCAGAGAGAGAGAGAGGGAGAGGGAGAATGGGTGCGCCAGCAGCCTCTCAGCCGCTGTGAATGAAATCCAGGTGCGTGTGCCCCCTTGTGGGCAAGTGCAGCATTGCGCCCTTGCATCACTTTGCATCTGGCTAAATGTGGGACCTGGAGACTGGAACCAGGTTCTGAGGCTTAGCAGGCAGGCGCTTTAACCGCTAAGCCATCTCTCCAGCCCTCGATTATTTTTATATTGAAAACAATAAACATATTATATAATGGGAAAAATTTCCTTGGAGTTTTTTTTTTTTGAGACAAGCCCAACAGATTGCCTTTAAAAATATATATTTTATTTATTTATTTGAGAGATAGAAATTTTGCAGAGGCAGAGAGAGAGAAAGCAAATGGGTGTGCCAGGGCCTCCAGCCACTGCAAATGAACTCCAGATACATGCGCCCCCTTGTACATCTGGCTTACATGGGTCCTGGAGAATCGAACCAGATCCTTTGGCTTTGCAGGCAAATGCCTTAATGGCTAAGCCTGTTCTCCAGCCCCTAACTGCCTTTTTATATGTGAGAAAGAGAGAGAGAGAATTGGCACACCAGGGCCTCAAACCTCTGCAATCAAATTCCAAGTGAATGCACCTTCTTGTGGGCATGTGTGACCTCGTGTGCTTGCATCACTGTGCATCTGGCTTACATGAGAGCTGGAGAGTTGAACATGAACCCTTGGGGTTTGCAGGCAAGTTCCTTAACCACTAAGCCATCTCTCCACCCCTCCTCTCAGCTTTCAAATAAAATCAAACCTATCAAAACAATGCCATACTGTTGGTGGCTACCTAGGCTGCAATGCAATATACTCACCAGTCACTTCTTATGTGACCCACAGGGTGGGAGTTCTAGTTACTGCGCCGCCAAGCACGTCAAGGCCACTCTGCATTTCCAGAAGCCTGAGGGTCTACCGAGGACTTAGAAGCCTTAAATGTGCGAGTAGGAACAAAGAAAGTATCAGTGAGCTATAGGAGAACAAAGCCAGGGGACAGTGCTTGCAGCAGGGCTTCTGGAAGAAGTGCCTATTTAGCAGAGATCTGGAGAGTGAGAAATAAACAGACACATGAAATCTCGGAAACAAGAGACATCGTGGGATGTTCCAAGAGCTAAGAGGACATGGGCTGGTTCGAGCCTGGGCCAGGGAAGCAGAATTTCTGGGGAAAGCGTAGACTTACCGGCTGGCTTATGAGTGGCACACGCCTCACTGAGAGCCGCACTGGTCAGATATCGGCTGACTAAAAGTCTTGACAAATACCACCCTTACGGAATGACTTACATTCAAAGGAGCATGCAAGGTCAGGGAACATGAGAAAGCAGGAAAAGACATAGAATTCAGAGAAGAGGTGAGTTGGTGTGTGAATATGTGAGTGTGTGAGACAGAGAGAGAATGAGAGAGACAGAGAGAGAAAAATCAATGGCTTTTCTTAAACCATAGAAATTGTGCAAAATATCTCATTCAAAATACCAACCAAAAGAATCTGTGGAATAAATACAAGTAATTTGCAAGACCTGTATTAAAGAAACATCCTAATCTATAGACCCCCCCCCAAATGACTTAAGTTGAAAGGCAAATTATAGTCTGATGGGAAAATATCACTTCCTCAGGCTGGAGAGGTGGTTTAGCAGTGAAGGCGCTTGCCTGTGAAGCCTAAGGACTCATGTTCAACTCTCTAGGTCCCAGGTAAGCCAGATGCACAGTGATGCAAGTGCACAATGTTGTACATGCGCACAAGGGGACACACACATCTGGAGTTTGATTGTAGTGGCTGGAGGCCCTGGCACACGAATTCTCTCTCACTATCTCTCTGTCTCTCTCTCTCTCTCTCTCTCTCTCTCTCACACACACACACAATAAAAAAAAGCCAATCTGTTGGGCTTGCTTCAAAAGAAAGAAAAGAAAGAAGAAAGAAAGAAAGAAAGAAAGAAAGAAAGAAAGAAAGAAAAGAAAGAAAGAGATAGCGAGAAAGAGAGAAAGAGAGAGAGAAGAAAGAAAGAAAAACTACCACTTCCTCATTTATTAGTTTATAAATTGAATGAAATCACAATCAAAATAGTCATTTGTACAATGTTAGTATAAGTCAAAATAATACTGAAGTTCATTTATAAGATTAATTATGAAGAGTAATCAGAAATATTCTTCAAAATGTAAGGTAAAATAAAGCATTAACACACTGATAACTGAAACTATTTTAAAGCTAGAATAATTAAAATAGTTTGTTATTAAGAGAAAAGGCAGCTCAAGAAATAAGAATGAAGACTCAGTAGATGAAACTCAATTCATGTGAGAATTTACCATATGAAATGGAGATATTTCAAAACAGGAAGGAAAAGTGATGTCTCACTGACTCATACTGCATCAATAGCTGATTAGTGGGAAAAGAATTAAGCAGGGTCTCTACTTCCCTCAATGTACTCATGTCAACTCTGAGTGGATCAAGGATTTAAATGCAAAAAAAAACCTTTAACATTTCTAAAAATTTAATTCATATCACTACACTTTTTTAAAATCATAAAAAGTTTGAGAGAAATGAATGGCTAAGTTTATGGTTGTGGAATAAGAAAGACTTTTCAAAGAAGGAATTAACACCTGGGAGCTACAATGGAAAATACTGATCTTTGACGATACAAAAAAATCGTGACTGATATCTGGAGCCGGGCGTACTATGTCAAGAAAAGAAAAAAGGGAAGTGACAACTTAGAAAATATTTATATCTCGTGTGACAGAAAAAGGACTGATTTCTTTCATTTTCTAAATAGCCCATGCAAATAAAATAGAGAAATGATGAACAGCCGAGCAGGGGAAAATGGACGAGGCATATGAGTAGTCCATTACCAAAGAGTGAGAATGAAAAGTCATCAGAAATTATGACTCTATGTGCAGGTGTGCTCAGAAGGAAAGAGAGAGCGATTAAATAGCAACCAGAGACTTCTTCTTCACTCAGTCTGTGAGAAACCACAAGCGAAGGAGAAGCAAGTCAGACTCAATGCTGACCTGAGGCCCAGGGCTCGTAGCTTGGGTCACTGCTGGAAGAAAATTTGCAAAATTAATTGAATTTCAAAAGTCTACATCATTTCGTGTAGCAATCACTCTGGTAGGTATCTTCCCTATTTAAGTGTACAGAGAAATGTACAATCATGTCTGCTGTGGTATTGCTGGTAATAGCAACAGAGAAAAGAGTAGGAGTAATGATATGAACAAGGGATTAATTACATAAAGTACAATGCCCCTTGATGATGGGTTAGTATCGGCCGTGGGAGATAATGAAGGATTCTTGTGTGTAGAAGGACAGGGGGGGAGAAAGGTAAGATTGTGTGTGTGGAAACATCCATTTCCTGTCAGTGTTATAGGAAATAGTAGACAGACATACTTGTATGGGCATGGACAATTTTTTCTGAAAATCGATTAAAAAAAAATGCTAGTGATTACCTTTGGGCAGAGGCACAAAGCTGAGGATGGTGCTTTTTTCTTTAATTTGCTCTGCTCTTGGGTATTTTTTAAGCTATATTATTCATTTATTTAAACATGAAAGTGGATCACCTAGATAGTGAAATGATGACACTTTATCTTCTTTAGATATATGCAGTTTAAATGTCCTTATTTTTAATATATATATATAATATTATAATAATAATATTATAATAATATATATAATATTATAATAATAATATAATATATATATATATATATATATATATATATATATATATATTTTTTTTTGCAAGTAGAGAGACAGAGAAAGAGAGACAGTGGATGGACACACCAGAACCTTCCGCCACTGTGCATGAAGCCTAGGGTGTCTGATTTTACATGTGTGCCCAGGGAGTAGATCCTGGCTTGTCAGGTCTTGCAAGCACCTTTAACCACTGAGACATTTCTCCAACCAAAATATCTGTAGTTTTTTTTTAAGTGGAGATAGAGGGATAAAAAATACCAGGAAACTTTTGTCCAACTGAGATAAAACTGGGCCAAAGACCCGAGGGTCAATGTCAGGGTCCCTGGAGCAGGTATTTCGAGAGTAGGGGATTCCCTCACCCATTTCCCATAAGGAGAGTCCCCCTGTATACACCCAACAGACAACCTGGCTTTGGCATTAAGGGAGTTAAAATAAATGAAAGGAAGAAAGAACGTTGTTATGATCTGTGCAAACATTTCCTCTCTATCGATAAAATTGAGTGAGATGACGAAAACAGATACAAACTCATCCGCTTGCCTTTCCTGCCTGAAATGCTGAGCTGAGCAGACTGAGATGGCTCCCCCACCCCCAATCCATCCCATCCATCTTCCCAAGGGTCCTGTAACTCCACGGGTCTAAGCATCATTGACTTTGGGCCAGATACCAGGATGCCAGGGACATGTCCTGCAATTTCGCCTCTGTCACTGGCTTTAGTGGTCTTAGCTCCCCCCATGCTTCCTGGGAAGGAAATTAATGTGTGATCACCTCTCGCTGGTCACACCCTGTACCATGTGGGCAGCATGAGAAGGTAAGACTCAGGCTCTGGACTTAAAAAGCTTCTAGGTGATTCCAAGGAGCCTCAGAAAATAATCAGGCAGCCTTGAGAAGGGAGGAACTAAAGACAAAGATTGCACCAAGCATTTGGCATGTCCCAGATGCCCGTGAGCTAAGCCAACCTCTGTCCCCTTAGCAGGGAGCAGCCCTCAGTGCCACTCATTCAGTTATAAGCAGCAATATGTGGGTGGCATTCTCAGAGAAGATGTTGTGACAAGGGCAGGTCTGGCTGACATGGGCCTTTAGCCTTTTATGCCTTCTTGCATTTTCTTCTTTTGGGGATGGCAACTGTGAGCCTGTGAAGGGAGCCCTCATCTTACAGACAGGGGCAATATGTGTAAGGGTGAAACCTGCAAATCCATCAAAGTGGACAGAGTGGACAACAGAAAGAACTTCTACTGATGTCTGTGTGTCTGGTCTGTCACTCCAGCCCTGATCACCCAATCCAGATTTTTTCATCAGGTAAGAAAAATGAGCCTCCTAATTTCTTTGATCTGCTACTAATCAGATGCTGTGCAATGTCCGATCAAATCCATTGTTAACGGTTCCACCTGGCCTTCAGAGGGTCCGGTATAGTGGGAAATGCGTTGACTTTGAAATTAGCCTTGGAATTGAAGGATTTCACTTCAGAATATAGGGCTTATATGTCAGGGTAAATGATGACATTGGTGGCTATCTTTCTCCATAAGTAAAAACATGGACCCAAAAAAGAAGACAAAACAAAAAGATGGAGAGATGGCTTAGCGGTTAAGGCACTTGCCTACAAAGCCTAAGGACCCAGGTTTGATTCCCCACATAAGCACAAGGTGGCGTGTGCATCTAGAGTTCATTTGCAGTAATGAGAGGCCCTGGTGCACCCATATTCTCCACCCCTCCAATAATTAATTAATTAATTAATTAATTAATTAATTAATTAATTAAAAGACACATGCTTGAAGTCTCCATAAAATAGGAAGTGGGGGTAATTATGTACACCATGTCCAAGCTCAATAAATATTTGAGGGTTGGAAAGATGGTTTAGTGGTTAAGGCACTTGCCTGCAAAGCCAAAGGACCCAGGTTCGATTCCCCAGTACCCGTGTAGATCCAGATTCACAAGGTGGGGCATGCATCTGGAGTTTGTTTGCAGAGGCTGGAGACTCTGGAGCACCCATTCTCTCTCTGTCTCTCTTCTCTCTCTCTCTCTCTCTCTGCTTGCAAATAAATAAATTAAAATATTAAAAATAAATATTTGATTAATCTCTTGCTGAAAATGAAGCAAGGTTTTGGTAAAATGAGGCGTAACTGAAAGGAAAATAGTACCAGAAGAGTTACAGAATTACGGATAGGGCCTCAGGCAAATCACCTTGTCTCTTGAACAAGACCTGAAACCCAGTCTTCCATGGACACCTCAGGGAAGTGGAATTGTGGCCTAGGGGAAGGCTCACAGAAGCCATCCCCTCGCCAGAGAAGGCAGACCTTCCGGTGAGCTGCCAACTCAAACCAGAAAGCACCTCATTAGCCCTTTCCTCCTCTCCTGCCTTCTTTCCTTTTTTTCCCCCTTTTCCTCCATTCTCACCTCTCTACCCTCCCCCACCCAGATCAAAACTATCCCCAAACTCTGAAGGACAGATATAATTTGTTCTGATACTCAGTGGGTGGATGCCAGGGTGTGGTGGTTCAAGATTCTAATCTATGGAACACAGGAAGAAAATTTCTGCATGCTCCTTCTCCCCCCACCCCCGCCCCGCCCAGGGGTAAACGCATTCAAGAACAGCCACTGGGTGTCAAATAGAGTCAGGGGTGCTGGGCTTTTGCCTGGATCTTCTGCTTCTCCCTCTGAGCTACAGGTGTCTCATCTATAAAACCCAGCTTTGTGGGAGAGGTGGGGACCTAGGACTGGGAACACTTAGATAAGCTCTCAAACTTGTTTTCCTCTCTTTATTAGCTTCCCACAGACCACGGAGCAAAGGAAGGTATTGCTAAGTGTCTGTGGAAATCTAGCCTGCACCAGACATCTGTGTCACCGCTGGAAATATCATCACCAGTGACAGAGAGGACATGCTACTTCCTCAGGAGGGAGACGGACAATGGATGAGAAAATAAACTGGATAATTTTAGAAAATGAATAAGAAGGTACAATTAGGTCAAAGACGTGTGTGTGTGTGCGTGCGTGTGCATGTGAGTGTGCATGTGTGTGTGTGTGTGTAGCCAACTGAAAAGAGAGAAGCTGGAGACGTCCCACTGAGGTGGGACATTCATGGTTGGTGGAAAAGAGGAGCCAGCTGCTTCCTCCGCCTGCAGGACTCCCGGCCCATCCTTGGGCAGGATCCTCAGACTCAGCAATGCTATAGTGGTATTTCCCGGAATCTTCTGGCTCCTGACTAAAGGCCCAAGCCAAGGGAAGTTGTCTAATGTAAAGTGTCTCAGCAAGCACATGGCAGAACTATATTGGACCCTGGGTGATGTAGCCAATCTCCCAATCCTTCAGCAGAATTCCCTCAGACTTCTGTGATTCTTCAAAAGTCTCTGACTTCAAGAGATAAGAGTACAGTCATGGAGCTTCCATAGTAATGGAGTTTCTGGCAGGGAAGCAGCTATTTGAGGCCGTATAACTCTTACCTAATTAGAAGTATTTTTCCTATTAAGATGCCTGGATTCAGGCTTTCTCATCAAAGACAGTCCTGGCTGGAGAGTCCTGCTATGAAATTAAGGAATTCCAGCTGTGAGGGGAGGCGAAGGAATCAGAATAGCTAAAACACTTTTTGGAAAAAAAAAAAAAAAAAAACTAACCAAAATGGAAGACTCATGTTTTTCCAGTTTCAGAACATACTGTAAGCTATCATATGAAAATAACATGGTACCAGCATTTATCTCTCTCTGCTGCTGGATTGTAGTCCCAAGGTGAGCAGCCTTCTCACTCCTACTCCTATGCCTCCCTGCCCAGATAGACTGTATTCCTGTTTAAACCATGAGCCAGAACAAAATCTCTCCTGATGTTGCTTTTGTTAGGTATTCGCCAAAAGCCTGCGCCCATGTAAATAGCTGAGTGTAGTAGCACACCTATCGTCCCAGCACCGATGGCACAGACAGAAGGTTCTCTGGAACTTGCTGGCTCACCACTCTACCCGAATAGATGAGCTCCAGGTTCAGTGTAAAAAGACCTTGTCTCAAAAAGTAGGGTGGAGCGTGACCGAGGAAGACAGCCGACATTGTTCTTTGCCACCCACCCCCCACCAGGCACCCACCCCCACCATATACACACACATATATACATATGAATACACACATGCAACAATGGTGAGATTTGTGGCTTATGAATTATATCTAAATAAAAGACCACTAAAAATAATTCCTTGCTTTTCTTAATGATAGCCATTTTGACTGGGATATGATGAAATCCCAAATACTTTTAACTTACATTTTCCTTATGGTTAAGGATATTGAACATTTAAAAAAATATCTGTGGGTTCTTTCTTTCTTTCTTTCTTTCTTTCTTTCTTTCTTTCTTTCCTTCCTTCTTTCTTTCTTTCCTTCTTTCTTTCTCTCTCTTTCTTTCCTTTTTGACAACTGTCCATTCATTTTATCAGTCCATTTCTTGATTGGCAGTTTTGGTGTCCGGTATTTTGTTTCACACTTCTAGATATTATCAACCTCCAAGCCAAGGAACAGCTGGCAGAGATCTCCTCCCGTTCTTTAGGCTTCCTGTTCAGTCTGCTGATAGTTCCCTTTGCTCTCAAGAATGTTTTAATTTCATGTTTCCCATTTATTGATGTTTAGGACTCTTTCCTGTGTCATTTGGAGCCCTCTTCAGAAATTTCTTAACTGTACCTGTCACTTCCACTGCATTGCCTCTGTTTTCCTCGCTGGTGAAATTGTGGGAAGAGGGGAACTCTTGTTCACGGATGGTGGGAGTATAAGCTGGAATAGCCATTGTGGAAATCAGAGAAGAGGTTTTAAAAAAACTAAAAATTGGACCATAAGACCCAGCCATACCACTCCTGAGAATATACCCTAAGGACTTTATGTCCTACCACAGAGATACTTGTACATCCGTGCTCATTGCTGCTCTTTGCACAATAGCTAAGAAACTGATTAACCTAAATGTCCATCAACTGGTGACTGGAAAATGAAAACTGTGGTACCTATACACAATGTCATTTTACTCAGCTGCGAATAAAAATGAAGTTATGAAATTTTTAGGAAAATGGATAGAATTGGAAAGGAAAAATTATACCAAGTGAGGTAACTCAAAGACAGAAAGACAAAAACTGTATGTAAATAAAGGAGTATGAGACCAAGTATGGGCTATGATTCTAGATAGGAGAACATGAGGCGGGAGCATGAGGTGATGAGAAGACTGGAAAGAACAAAAGAAAACATGGAGCAATATATGTTGGGTGTGGTAGTGCACGCCTTTAATCCCAGCACTCAGAAAGCAGAGGTAGGAGGAGCTCCATGAGTTCAAGGCTAGCCTGTGGCTCTAGAGTGAGTTCCAGGTCAGCTTGGGCTAGAGTGAGATCCAACCTCAGAAAGAAAGAAAGAAAGAAAGGAAGAAAGAAAGAAAGAAAGAAAGAAAGAAAGAAAGAAAGAAAGAAAGGGAAAAAAGAAAGACAGACAGAAAGAGAAAGAAAGAAAGAAAGAAAGATAAAAAAGAAAGACAGACAGAAAGAAAGAAGAAAGAGAGAAAGAAAGAAGAAAGAGAGAGAAAGAAAGAAAGGAGGGAGGAAGGGAGGGAAGGAAGGGAGAGATAGAAAGAAAAAGAAAGAAGAGATAGAAATAAAAAGAAAAGAAGGAAGGAAGGGGGAGATGAAAGAAAGAAAGAAAGAAAGAAAGAAAGAAAGAAAGAAAGAAAGAAAGAAAGGAAGGAAGGATGGAAGGAGGAGGGAAGGAAGGGAGGGAAGGAAGGGAGAGATAGAAAGAAAGAAAAAGAAAGAAAGAAAGAAAGAAAGAAAGAAAGAAAGAAAAGAAGGAAGGGAGGGAAGGAAAAGGAAGGAAGGAATGAAGAAAAGGAAGGAAGGAAGGAAGGAAGGAAGGAAGGAAGGAAGGAAGGAAGGAAAAGAAAGGAAAATCACTTAGTTTGGGCTTGGAAGATGACTTAGTGGTTAAAGGCACTTGTTGGCAAACCTGATGGCCTGGGTTTATTTCCCCAGGACCCACATAAAGACAGATACACAAAGTGGTGCATGTATCTGGAGTTCATTTGCAGTTGCAGAAGACCCTGGCATGGCCATGCTCCCTCTGTATCTTCTCTCTCTCTCTTTCTCTTTCTCTCTCCCAAATAAAAAGTTTTATTTAAAAAAGAAACATGTGTGGGAACAGAAAGGAGGCTAAGTTGAGGGGCATGGCACCCCAGGGTAGAGGAAAGGGGGAAAGGGGAGCAAAAAAGAATGCATGAAATGCCACAAAGAAACCTAACTCTTCATGAGCTAATAACATTTTTAAAAATTCCTACTCAATATAAAGAAATTTTAAAAGAAATTTGTCTAGTGTTTATTTTTTTAATTTCTTTCAAGTTCATGCCTTGTGGGCAAGAGATAACCACCCAATGACTAAACCAGCAAAAGTAACGAGGGCTAGGAAATTCAATAAGCATAATTTCCACAGAGCTCAATTGTCTTAGAGTGCTTGCAGAAATAGACCCTAGGACAGACCAGAACTTGGGGTCTATTTGGGAGGCTAAGGAAATACCAGCTGGGTCCGGGTTGGGAAGTGAGTCAGGGGAGGGAAGCCAGCCAAATCTTTGTGCATCACCCAGCAAGTGACCAGGGGCCAGTACTGGAAGCTGGATGAGGAGATACAAGGAGTTACGAGCGGCGCCTTGATGACTGGTATCTGCTCTTAAACGCTGCATAAAGAGAGGTCACAGATTCTCCAGGAAGGAGGTCTGGGTTCTAGGGCCCACTTCACCATTGGGGAAGCTCCTCAACTCCCTAAAAGTCATATGCTTACATGCACATAGGAGAGAGAGAAAGTAAATGCCCCAGAATCATTGTAGTGAAACACTGGACAAGGGGAGCCCGTGAATTTGTAGCCTATCTGCCTGAAGCACGAGCGGCTTGAGAACTCCCTCCGCAGCTGGTATGTGGAGGTATGGGGGGTTGTAGTTCAAGCTCTTTTTGAAATACATTTTTTAAAATTTATTTTGAGATAGAGAGAGAGGGAGGGAAAGTGGCCGAGAGACAGAGAGAGAATGGGCACACTCCAGGGCCTTCAGCCACTGTGAACAAACTCCAGACACATGCGCCCCCTCGTGTGCATGTATGACATTGTGTACTTGTGTCATTGTGCGACTGCTTATGTGGGACCTGGAGATTAGAACATGAGTTCTTAGGCTTTGCAGGCATCTCTCCAGCCCTTGTACCTCAAACTGTTAAACTGGGATCTGTGCTCTTTCTTGCTATTCAGCATGAGTAACAACAACAACAACAACAACAACAACAACACACACACACACACACACACACACACGAGCGCACACACATTAAAGCTTGACTTGTCCTCCTGCAGGTCCTGCCCCGTGTGCTCATGGTATGTGATGCCCCCTTTATCCCTGACTGCTATCCATATTTTGATGCCTCAATTTTCTGAAATGGATATAGCTACTCCAGATTTTTTTTTTAAATTAGTGTTAGTGCACTCTATCTCTTTCTTCCTTTGCTTTTTTAAAAAATGTATACCCAGGCCTTTAAATTGAAAGTGAGGTTCTTGTTGACAGCAAATACTTAGGTCTTATTTTTATTCACTCTGAGAATGTCTGGCTTTTTATTTGTATTTAGACTAATGACATTTAAAATGATTAATGACATACTTGGATGAATATCTACCACGTTTCTGTTTTCTATTACTGCCCTTAATCTATTTCCTTGTTTTGTTTTCCATTTTTTTCTTTTCTTTCTTTTTTGCCTTTTCTGGTTTTAATTGAGCATTTTATACCATTCCATTTCTCCCGTGTCTTAGCATATCAATTATATTTAAAAATATGTTGAGCCATCAGGTACATACTTGTCATCCCAGTTACTCAGAAAGCTGAAGCACGAGGAACGTTTGAGTTCAGGGGTTAAGCCCAGCATGGACAACATAGAGAGATCTCATCTCCAGTTAAGAAAAAGAAGGAAGAAAGAAAGGAAGAGGGAGGGAGGAAGGAAGGGAGGGAGGGAGGAAGGGAGAGAGGTAGGGAGGGAAGAAAGAATTCCACATTCTTTCTAAGGGAACAGGGTGAAACAATTTCATTTCTTTACTCGGCATCTTTGCTCTCTTCTCTTAAGCATGGAATCCATATCCCTTCGCCTGTCCATCTACTCAAGACCTAGTCAGCAAGACCCTTCCCTTGCCTGGCTTTTGTGGGAATAAATTATGGTTGCAGAGTTAGCCTTCTAGAGGAAAAACATACCTACCAGTAGCCTGCATGTAGAAATAATACAGTGATAGAGGGCTGGAGAGATGGCTTAGCGGTTAAGCGCTTGCCTGTGAAGCCTAAGGACCATGGTTAGAGGCTGGATTCCCCAGGACCCACGTAAGCCAGATGCACAAGGTGGCACATGCATCTGGAGTTTGTTTGCAGCGGCTGGAGGCCTTGGTGCACCCATTCTCTCTCTCTGTATCTATCTGCCAGTCTCAAATAAATACAGAAAGTGTGCGAAGGAGCATGGACAACCCAGGAGCCTTACCTTTGGAACCACTGGTCCCGTCGTGTCATGGTTCTGGCTTCCCCACCTCCAGATGGAAGTGCAATCTCCTTGGAAGCTCTTGCATCCAGACCTCGATCGGGTGAGACAAACCTGCAGGCTGTGAACTCCCGGGAACAGTCTTCTGTGCTTGGGTCATCTCAGGGCCTCAACCGCACAGCCTGGCACAGAGGCAAGGTTAGAACAGATGATCTGCTGCTTAGTAACTTGTGCTTCAATCAGATCCAAAACATTTTGAAGTTACAAACAGAGCGGCACATGTTCTTTTTTTAACATAATTGATGGGGGGGGGCGGTGAGAAGATGGCTTAGCAGTTAAAGATGCTTGCTTGCCAGCCTGGGTTTGATTCCCTAGTTCCCAAGTAAAGCCAGATAAACAGTAGTGCATGTGTCTGGTGCTTGTTTCTCATTATCTCCTGCTGTCTGTCTCATAAATAAATACAAATACTTTTTTTAAAATAAATGAGATTGGGCTAGAGAGATGGCTTAGCGGTTAAGGCTCTTGCCTGAAAAACCTAAGGACCCAGGTTCGGTTCCCTAATACCCACGTAAGCCAGATGCACAAGGTGGAGCATGCATCTGGAGTTTATTTGCAGTGGCTGGAGGCCTGGCACACCCATACTCTCTCTCTCTCTCTCCTGCTCCCTTTCTGTCATAAATAAAATATTTTTTAAAAAATAAATAAGTGAGCCAGGCGTGGTGGCGCATGCCTTTAATCCCTTTAATCTCGGGAGGCAGAGGTAGGAGGATCAACGAGAGTTCGAAGCCACCCTGAGACTACATAGTGAATTCCAGGTCAGCCTGGACCAGAGTGAGATCCTACCTTGCAAAACCAAATAAATAAATAAATAAATAAATAAATAAATAAATAAATAAATGAGATTATATCAAGACAATGTAAAAATAGGAAAATATGATAAAACCTATGGTTCAAATTAGTAGTGAAAAATGCTTAATGGACAGTTGGAGTTGAGGTGAGTTATAAATTCCTCTAGAGGCTGGAGAGGTGGCTCAACAGTTAGGGCACATCCCTACAAAGCCTAATGACCCAGGTTTGATTCCCCAGTACCTATGTAAAGCCAGATGCACAAAGTGGTGCATGCTTCTGGAGTTCCTTTGCAGTGGCTGGAGGCCTTGTGCACCATTCTCTGTCTCTCTCTGTGTCCTCTCTCTTTCTCTCTCTCCTCCCTCCCTACTTTCTAAATCTGCTTGCAAAACAAATAAATAAATATATATATATTTTTAAAATGTCTTCCAGCACTGAAAAGTGAGCAATATCACTTGTTAGATTCACAGAAAAAAAAAAGAACAAAAAGCCAGTGGCTCAGAAGCCTAGTCCTTTATACTATCAGATCAAAGCCTTTTTATGGTCCTCATAAAGGGCTTTTCTATGAGATAGTAAATAACAACGTCCCTAAAATAAATATAGTTGCAGGTTTCAAGTGGCTGTTTCTTGATACACGACCCAATGGAGCATTATCCTGGTTCATCACAGCGCAATTCCTTCAAGGTGACTGGGCCAGGGAGGAGGAGGTCAAGAACACAGTTCTGACGTGTAGCTTGCTGGTGACTGCAGTGGACACATAGCTGAGGGATCCAGGTGGATGGTACAGGTTGATGGGGCTCGCAGGGGTCTGGTGGTGTTTGGCCATGGTGGGGACAGGTACATGCCCATGTCTCACACACACATCTTTGGAACGAAGCAGCCTAGCCTTCAGGAGGAACTTTCTCCTTGCTCTGGAGATGACTTCGAGCCTGGTGCCACTGGCAGCAGAAGCCCACAATGAACTCCTCCCCCTCTTAGCTTCATCCGTCCACTTTCCTACTAAAGGGTTACTCTATGATTGAAGCCTCAGGGTGCAGTCACTCTAACTGATGTTCCCATGATATCCACTCAGCCCAATGAGTGTTTGTCCTTAAGTCCCAAGTAGAAGTGTGCTCCACTTAGGCTCTTCATAAAATGTCTCAGACGCCAACCAGGACTCTCAGGGAGGGTTGTCAAGCTTAGGCAGATGGCATCAGAATCCTCTTTGGCTTCTACATCAGACTTATCATTGACTCCATGACCCAGACCCCTGCTTTCCATACAGCATGATCGGCATACCCAGTCTATGAGTGCTCCTACCGAGGGATAATGAGAGTGTCAGACAGGATGGTGTTATGAGCATCCAGGAGAGGCGCCGACCCAGAGGACAGAAGCACTTGTGTGAACCAGAGACTGCTCAATGTGGAGGAGGATGTGGACAAGAAAGAAATCATCAATTCTCAGATGACAGGACTATGGTGGATGCAGTAGTTCCATGATAGGGTTAGACTGGAACTGACTTCAGTTTTGGCTGGAAATCCCAAAGCATGCACTGTGTGGAACGTTCCAGTTGACTATTTCTCTTCCTTTAGGGATGTCTGTACTTCATAGCACTCTGGTACAAGAAGAAGCAATTAAATTAAATTAAATTAAATTAAATTAAATTAAATTAAATTAAAACAAAAATGTCAATTCTACCAAAAGCAATATTCAGATTTAATGCAATACCAGTAAAAATTCTAGCATCATTCTTCATAGAGATAGAAAAAATAATCTCAAAATTCTCAAAATGATCAAAAATTCATATGGGGGCTGGAGAGATGGCTTAGCAGTTAAGGTGCTTGTCTTCCAAGCCTAAGGACCCATGTTCCATCTCTCTCCAGATCCCATGTAAGCCAGATACACAAAGGTGAGGCAAGAGCAAGGTGGCACATGCATCTGAAGTTCAATTGCAGTGGCTGAGGCCCTGGTGCACCAATTCTCTACCACCCAACTCACTCTCGCTCTCTCTAAAAAAATTCATATGGAATGGCAGCAGGCCTCAGATACCCAAGCATATCTTCAGCAAAAGAAACATCACTAGAAGTATCACTACACCCGATCTAAAGCTATATTACAAAGCCATAGTAACAAAACCAGCATGTTTCTGGCATAAAAACAGAAATATAGACTAATGGAACAGAATTGAAGACCCAGCCTTTAGGTAAAGTAACTACAGGTGCTTGATCTTTGACAAAAGTGACAATAACATATATTAAAGAAAAGACAGAATCTTCAACCAGTGATGCTGGAAAAGTTGGATAACCATATGTAGAAAAATGAAAGTAGACCCACACATCTCACCATACACAAAAATCAAGTCCAGATGGATTAAAGACCTTAATATAAGACCTGAAACTCTTTTCCTACTGGAAGAAAAAAAAATAGGAGGCATTCTCCATGATATAGAAGTGGGCAAAGACTTTCTGAACAAAACCCCAGTAGCCCACGAAATTAAACAAGCACTCAATCAACGGGATCTCATGAAGCTAAAAAGCTTCTGCACAAACATCATAATCAGAGACAATAGATTACCCACAAAATGGGAGAAAATTTTCACCAGCTATACCACTGACAGAAGCCTAATATCTAAAATCTATAAAGAACTCAAAAACAAAACAATAAAAAAAAATCAAACAACCCACTCTGAAAATAGGGAAGTGAACTGAATAGGGAGTTCTTAGAGGAAAAAATACAAATGGCTAATGCACACTTAAGAAAATGTTTGACATCCCTAACCATCAGGGAAATGCAAATTAAAACAACTGTAAAATTCCACCTCACTCCAGTAAGGGTGGCAATCATTAAAAAATCAAATGACAAATGTTGGTGAGGATGTAGAAAAAGAGGAACCCTCGTTCACTGTTGGTAGAATTGTAAGCTTGTCCAACTGCTGTGGAAATTAATATGGAAACTCCTTAAAAGGACGAATATAGAGCTACCAATAGACCCAGTTATTCCCTCACTGGGCGTTTACCCTAAATGCTCCATGCTTCGCTACAGAGATGTTTGCTCAACCATGTTTATAGATGCTCAATTCATAACAAAGTTGTGGTAAATACTCGAGGGAGTTCTACTCAGCAGTACAAAAAAATGAGACAATGAAATTGGTAGAAAAAATGGACAGACTTGGAACAGATCATACCCAGTGAATTCACAGAGTCACAGAAAGACAAACGCCGCATGATCTCACTGTTGCGCGTTGCCTAACCTGGATCAGCTTGAGTTGCTGACATACCTGATAGACAGCTCAAGGCCCAGACAACAGGAGTGGAAGTATTTGAGGGGAGGAGAGGGGAAGAGGAAGGTGGGGAAAAAACACAAAATGAAACTTAAACGAATTGGTACCATAGAAACCTTTAACCTTGAAGATAGACCAAAAGACCGAACCCTCAACAGGAGTATGGGGGTGTACCTGAAAAGAAGGGTCCTGGAGAGGGTGCCATGAAGTCTAACCTTAATTTTTTTTTTTTGTCTGTGGCCTGTAATTCCAGTACCAGAAATCAGTTGGTACCCACAATGAGCTTTGATTGGAGAGACCTATGTGGTCCCCCAAACAAGACAGGTTTCTGTCCAAACACCTGATTACCCACCTAAGGCAAAAGGTAAGACCCTATTGCTGAAGACACCCTATGCTGCTGACACAGAGCATGGAGACACCTGGCTGGAATCCAGAAGAGAGCCAGGCCCCAGACAGCCCATCTAGTGCTGGAAAGTGCCACATGAGCTACTGGGGAAAGTGGCCAGCAATGTTCTGAGCAACCAGGGTTCTAAGCTACTCAAAAGCAAACAACCCGACAGGACACACACACCAGTGCGATGGTGGCACACGGCCTTGGTGGATAACCAATAGCTTTATGATTGGTTAAGAGATCAGCTCAGTGGAAAGGAACCCATATCTGGAATTGAGAAACAGGTCAGGCAAATATTATACTCGGTAGTGTCAAGCTCCCCCTAATCTTTGGCTAAAAGAGGGGTTACATATATCAAATTCTCCCTAAATTAGTAATATTTATCCCATTTAACCTGTGCTGAGTTCACTCTGTGTTGGAAAATGTCTTTCTTCTTAAAAAATTTTGTTTGTTTATTTATTTATTTATTTATTTATTTATTTATTTGAAAGTGACAGACAAAAAGAGAACGAGGCAGATAGATAGAGAGAGAATGGGCATGCCAGGGCCTCCAGCCACTGCAAATGAACTCCAGATGCATGTGCCACTTTGTGCATCTGACTTATGTGGGTCCTGGGTAATTGAGCCTCAAACGGGGATCCTTAGGCTTCATAGGCAAGTGCTTAACCACTAAGCCATCTCTCCAGGCCTGAGAATCTGTTTTTCTTTTTCAGAAGTCACCACGACTTAAGGAGATAAACCACTCATCACACTTCAGCCAAACCCTAGCTGAAACCACGTAGCAGAGTCAAGGCTAGCAGCAAGGGGAATTGAATGTAAGCCAGTGTACCAAGCATAGGAGAAGGGACTACGGTGCTTTCTAAGGACTTCAGCTTCAAGGGCTGACATAAAGGCTTTGCCTTCTAGCAGTCAGAAGCCCCTCTGAACCGCTCTTCTCTGAACCACGCTCTAAGGATGCCAGGCACGACAGACGTACCTTGTATCTTCCTAAGTACACTGTCTTGTGGGGTGTTGATTTTGCTCATAGATGGGAAGATGCAGACCCAGTGACTTCTCTCCAGAGCCACTCAAACTTGCTCCTGAACCCCCAGTTCCTTAAAATCTACTTGATAGCCATTGACAACAGTAATCAGAGTGTTCTACAAATTGTTCCCTGGCATTTGCCTGTATGCAAACTCTGACCCCTGTGTCTCCTTTCAGCCAGCAACTATGATTACCTCCAGTATGCGAACTCATTTCTCTGCACTTATTCCAAACGCTCGGCATCGATTTGCGACGTTAATGAAGTAAGTACCCAAACTCTCCTTGCTCGTGAGCTATTACCTCGGTATTGATTGTGGCTTTAATTGACAATTACTCGAATGGGCTGGGCTACACTGAGCTTTTATTAATTTTCCATTGTGATGTTCATTACTAAACTTCATTACAATTGTGTAACAATGTCAACTCCCCACTGTGGCTAACTGAAGTGGAAAATTCCACTGGCCATTTCCCAAGCCTATTTATCCTGGAAAATGAAGAACTGGGTATTGTTAAATTTGATATCAGGATTCTAGGCCTTAATTCTGCGGGAAGAGAATCATGACTGTGGCTGTGGAAATAAATAGAATTTGCTAAATTATTTTGCCTTCACTGTTATTTCAGAGGACGCACAGTACTAAGACACTCTTGTCCAGCTCCCCCTAGAGAAATAATGAGCTCTATGCTACTGCTAAATGATATTCACCTCTCCCTTCCATTTTGGTTCTTTTCTTAATTTTAATTAGGGGTGAGAAAGGGCAGGGAGAAGAGATAATAGGGCTTTAGGAATTTTCATTTCCATCAGCTGAACCTTGTAAACAGATTTAAATGATAAAATTGGTGCTAGAGAGATGGTTCAGCAGTTGAAGGTATGTTTGCTCTGCAAGTCTGTCAGCCCGAGCTCACTCCTCAGCACCCATGTAAAGCTGGATGCAAAGTGGCTCACAGGCCTGTCATCCCGATGCGTCTTTGGTAATGGATGGTGGAGCCGGGAGATGCTGAAGCTCATGGGGCGATACTATGGGGCGTCATGGAGCCAGATAACCTATGTGCTCTCTTCCACTCCTCAGCTCGTTCAAGGGTGAGCAATGGCTCTTGGGTAGGCAGCTGCTATGTGTCATGGCTGGAAAGAGTAGCCGGGTGGTCATGAGGTGAAGCAGTGATCTAGTTGTGCCTGTGAAGTTGTTTTACAGCTGCAGTTAGCGTTGGCCAGCAGTCGACTTTAAGTAGATA
The DNA here is from genome assembly GCA_036365145.1 of Orientallactaga sibirica. Taxonomy (NCBI): domain Eukaryota; kingdom Metazoa; phylum Chordata; class Mammalia; order Rodentia; family Dipodidae; genus Orientallactaga; species Orientallactaga sibirica. The sequence goes on from JAEOAD010000032.1 coordinate 19,582,153, forward strand.
GATTATTCTCAAAAACATGAGCAGCCCTTGTCCAACTTGCTGGAAGGTCTTTAGAGGAAATTCTGCCTCAATGTATGCCAGGAATTCCGGCCCTTTTCTGATGTGTCACCTGTCATACAGCCTTTGGACCTGCCAGTCCCCACAACTTGTGAGCCAGTCCCATAAATCTCCTCTTTTCTTTTCTTTTCTTTTCTTTTTTCTTTTCTTTTCTTTTCTTTTCTTGTTTTTTTTGGAGAGAGACACAGAGAGAGACAGAGAGAGAGGGAGAGGAAGACAGATAGAGATGGGCACACCACAGCCTCTCAGCTGCTGCAAATGAAATCCAGATGCGTGCGCCCCCTTGTGGTCAAGTGTGGCATTGCGCCCTTGCGTCACTTTGCATCTGGCTAAACGTGGGCCATGGAGATTGGAATCCCTGGAGATTGGAACCAGCGTTTTTAGGCTTAGGAGACAGGCGCCTTAACCACTAAGCCATCTCTCCAGCCCTTTCTTTTCTTTTTTATTTGCAAGTAGGGAGAGAGAAAAAGAGAGAGAGAATGAATGGGAGCTCCAGGGCCTCTTGCCACCGCAAATGAACTTCCAGGTGCATGTGCCACTTTGTGCATCTGGTTGTCCATGGATACTGGGCATTCCAAGCAAGCTCCTTAACCACTAAGCCATCTCTTCAGGCCACCGTAAGTCTCTTTATATGCATATGTATCCTCTTTGTTCTGGAGCCCTGACAGTTATGACAGGCTGACCTCAGCTACTGCTCGCCACCTTGCCAGTGGTCACACTCTTCCCAAGACTGTCCCAAACCTGGTAACTGGGTGTGCAGTGGGGACAGTGTGAGGACATAGAGACCTTCCACCAAGACGGCTCAAATAGACCATCCTTACGTCAGACCTGCCTTCCTACCAGCTTGGCCACGGCTTCCTCCATAGGGTAACACACCCAGGCAGATTCCTCCCCTTGATCCATAAATGAACATTTCTCCCCATTTTCTGCTGTCCAATAACCCCTGCAATGCTAATGACATGCTCTTCTGAATCTTAATATAGTGCCCTGCCTGAGGCTGTAACAATTCTCCGAGGGACAACAGACATTCAAAATATTGATACTGGAAGATGGATGGAGAAGATGAAAGGGTAGGTAGAAGGTTAACCAAAACTAAAGATATTTTTAAAAAAATAACTTTTATCTATTTATTTGAGAGGGGGAGAGAAAGAGGGAGACAGAGAGAGAAAAAATGGGCACACCAGGGCCTCCAGCTACTGCAAACAAACTTCAGATCCATGTGCCACCTTGTGCTTAGGCTTTGCAGGCAAGGATCTTAACCACTAAGCCATCTCTCCAGCCCAAGGCATTATTTTTAAAAGCCACACAGAAACGTATTCCTTGTTGATTAATTAAAAATGTAATTTTAGGGCTGGAGAAATGGCTTAACAGTTAAGGCACTTGCCTGCAGAGCCAAACAACCCAGTCTTAATTCCCCAGGACCCACATAAGCCAGATGCACAAGGTGTCACATGCATCTGGAGTTTGTTTGCAATAGCTGGAGGCCTTGTTGTGCCCATTTTTCTCTCTCTCTCTCAAATAAATAAAACTTATATATCTATATTTTAGACAAAGAGAGGATTTGAGCCAAAGAACCCTAATGCTCCACTCAGAAGCCATAAGTTGTTACAGCGATATCCCAGTGCCAGAGGCAGGTTATCACCCAATGAGTTGTTGGTTAGAGAGGCGCCTGAGACCCCCCCAAATAACAGGATATTGTCAATTCTCTTGGTTGCCCGCCAGAACTAGATGATAAGACCACATTGCTGAAGGCACCACATGCTTTGCTTGCAGAGCACTAAAAGCTTAAACCAGAGCTGAGCTGGATACCTCTGCCTGCTGACTACCTGTCACTATGCTAGGGGAGAAGAGTCATCAGTAGTCTTAATGAGAAGGGGATTCTATGAACCACACAACTGGCCAGCAAGGCAAGATGTGCCAGCTGGTGCAATGGTGGCATGGCTTATGGAGGTAACCAGTTGCTCTCTAATTAGATTTCAGTCTTGCTCCTTGGGAGGGAATTCATGCCTGGTACTAGAAACCTAGTCAAAAGTCTATGGTTGGGAAGGTCACAGGCTCTGGGTGGTGGTGGGGGACCTACTAGGGTTGTTTGGCTAAATGGATTTTTCTACCCATCAAGTTGTTCTCTAAATATTTATATATTTTTTGCCCATAGATTAGAGCTGCCTTCATTTTTGGTCAGAGAAGCTTTTCTATCTCTCTCTTTTTTTATTGACAACTTCCTTAATTGTAGACAATATCCCATGGTACTTCCCTCCCCCCCCCACTTTCCACTTTGAAACTCTACTCTCCATCATATCCCCTCCCCCTCTCAATCAGTCTCTCTTTTCAGTTTGATGTCATCATCTTTTCCTCGTATTATGATGGTTTGTGTAGGTAGTGTCAGGCACTGTGAGGTCATGGATATCCAGGCCATTTTGTGTCTGGAGGAGCATGTTGTAAGGAGTCCTACTCTTCCTTTGGCTCTTACATTCTTTCTGCCCCCTCTTCCACAATGGACCCTGAGCCTTGGAAGGTGTGTTAGAGATGTTTCAGTGCTGAGCACTCCTCTGTCCCTTCTTCTCAGCACTATGGTGCCTTCTGAGTCATCCCAAGGTCGCCACCATCTGAAAAGAGGAGAAGCTTCTCTTTGCAGATGGTGGTGGCTACTGGGAAGATTCAAAGTACTGAGAAGCAGCAGTGGCATGCCCAGCACTGAGATCACAAGGACTTTCCTGGACCCTTAGCACCCCATTACACTTTGTTAGAGTGATTGTACATACAATATTAATATGCTTTTGTTCTTCCTCTATTTCCCTATTAGGTAAGTAATATTGAATAAGATTATATCACTAGCCAGGTGTGGTTGCACATACCTTTAATCTCAGCACTTGGGAGGCAGAGGTAGGATCACCATGAGGCCACCCTGAGACTACATAGTGAATTCCAGGTCAGCCTGGGCTAGAGTGAGACCCTACCTTGAAAAACAAACAAACAAAAAAATTATATCACCAGTTAACTGTTGTTGAATTTATAGTTAGTTAAGCATTCCTCAAGGAACCTTGCTTTGTGTTGGGGGAAGATTATGCATTTCCAGTTGCACGTGGGATAGATGTATCATTTTAGGTGGAATTATGACCTTGGTACTGTCTTCATTTGGAAATTAAGTATAATGTAAGGAGATATGGTTTGGTGTCATGTTGACAAGGGTGGACTTGTGATAGTTGAGTTCTGTTGTCAGCTTCATCTGTTTAGGAATCCACAGACATTTCTCGTGAATGGGTCTCTGAGGTTGCTTCCAAAGGATTAACTGAAGGAGGAAGTCCTTCCCCCAGGGTGAGCCCTTCACCCAGAGTGGGGGGGCCCTCTCAGAGGCGGGCTTTATCTAAGGAAGCTCTGGGAGCAAAGAATCCCTTCCTGCCACCTGGCTGCCAGTGCTCCCTGTTGCCTTCCAGCGCAGACTGAAGACCCGCATGGACTGAAGAGCAGCGTCTCTCCAGGACGCCTCCAGGCCTTCAGTGCTGGATCTGGACTGCTGAGGCATCCAGCCTCGTGGACTGAGCAGCTACCGGGACTCTCAGGCCTGCAAACCTGCTATTGCTGGACTGTTGTAAATAATCCAATAAATTCCCTTTTAAATACAAAATAAATAAATAAATGTTGGTGCTGATATGACAAAAGGGCACCTATTCCTAGGCAATTCCTTTTCTATACCATGTATTTTAGCATTTATGCCAAAAATAAGAACAGAATTGCTTCCATTTGAACCCCATTTCATCTAATTAATATCTATCCATGCATGCGTGAGCTAATTAAAAAATTAAAATCCCATCCATCTAATAAAGATATACTTTCTAATAAAATTCTAATTTTATATTTATTTGTCATTCGCTTAAAAATATTCAAAGTATATTTAGGTTGCCTTGATTAATTATTTCCAGAAGATAAATTTGGTGATATCTTATAGCCTCGTGGTCATAGGAAATAAAATTTCAATTTACATTTTTATTTGTAGCAATAAGAAGTCCTAAAAGGGTGATTTTAAAACACTTGAATACAAACATTATATTAAAATAAAGTTTTTCAGGATAAGAAAAATTCAAATATGAATTCATGGAGGAAAAGAAGTAAAAGAAAATTCCCATGTGTCCAGTAAAAAAAAAACAAAAACTTGTTTGTGTGTGTTTAAATGGCTGATGGTGATATCAAATGTCTACGTATTTAAATTTTACTGGTGTGATGTAAAGTTTGACTTTAAAATGTCATCATTTATTACACACCTCTACCTTTTAAAGAGTCCATGAACTTGGGGCTGGGGAGATGGCTTTATGGTTAAACTCTCTTGCCACAGCAGTTCAGACCCCTAGAGCTTCTCCTATAAGGCTGGAATTAAAGTGGCACAAGTATGCCCAATCCCATAGTGCCTAGAGAATTGGGCGGTGGTCAGGAGAATCCCAACACTCACGGGCCAGCTTGTCTGACATGCACCGCAGCAAACACAACAAGAGACCCTGTCTCCAACCCCCAGAGGTTGTCCGCTGACCTCCAACACAGGAGTCATGGGGCAGGTGTGCTCACACAGACACACACAGATAAATAAATTAAATAAATAAGAACTAGGAAGCTTATGATTATGAATTTTAGATGTTAACTGAATAAAATCTCACACGGGGGAGGTGGTATCAGAGCCTAATTTTTGCTGTGCAAAAAGTTTAATGAGAGCTGGAAAGATGGCTTAGCAGTTAAGGCACAAGCCTGTGAGACCTAAGGACCCAAGTTCAATTCTCCAGGTCCCACGTAAGCCAGATGCACATGGTGGCACATGCATCTGGAGTTCATTTACAGTGGCTAGAGGCCCTGGCATGCCCATTCTCCCCCCCCCGTCTCTAATAAATAAATAAAAATAAAAAATCTTTTTTAAAAAGTTTAATGACCAATGACATGGGTTCCTTGGTGGCACCTGTGGGTTTTGTACAGAAAATGTCACACACTGTCTCTATGTCCATCTCTAAAGGCAGACCGAGTGGGCATTGTTTTCTGATTACATGGCTGAAATAGACAGGCTGTTTGCTTTCAATTCCTCCTCTAGCTCCTCAGAGATGAGGCTCCCCCCCCCAAGAGTGTGTGTTGAGGGTGAGATAGCTCAAATCCCCCCAAGGAAATTTGAGATCTACTCTTTCTTCCCCACACTCCCCCACATCCTGGCCTCCAGCTCTCCTGCTTTCTCTCTCCCTCCCTCTCTCTCTGTCTCTTCTTCCCGCCCGGGCTCTGCTAGGAGTCCAGGAGTACGAGAATTCTGAAGAAGATGTGTTCACTTTGCGTAGCTGTGGCTCCGTCCAAAATAATGATTAACCTTCTACAAATGATCGTAACGTGTCGGGCACTTACTATGCGCCCAGCAGTAACAAGTGAATTCTGCTATGCGCTTGGATCAGAATTCTGCGGAAGGAGAGAACTGTGTTGGGGGGTCCATTCTTTCCTTTAAGGGTGACTCTTTTCTGTCTGCTTTGAAAAGCTCTCCTAACTACTCTTAGTGTAGGACTAGCTCAGAGCCAATCTTGACCCAGTTGCTAGGATACTGTGTCTTTGGAGCAGAAGTTAAGAATCAATTTCCTCATGCTTTAAAGAACATGTATTTAAGTAAATTACTTCCACAGAAATATTGATTCATCTCAAAAGCATTTAAATAATATAGAAAACAATAGCATTTGTCTGTGAAAGTTGCAAGACAGTGCACTTAAGACAAATATATTTACAAGGATAATCTGCCTCTCCTTCAAGAGGGAAAAGAAACCTTAATGTTGTAATTTGATGTTTTATGTAATGAACTCTGGTAAAAATAATGACTCCTGAACTATGTGAATTTTTTTTTTTTTAATGTGAAAACCGGCTTTGTGAGCTTTCCCAAGAATTTGGTCCAGAGATCCCATTCAAAGCTGAGCTCACGTTAGCAAGCAATGCACTGGAAAGACAAGAGAACATCACAGCACAATCACAAAGATGTACTGGGAGGCGGACGACAGCTCCCGACAGCCTTCCAGGTCCTGGGGAGCATCCTGCCGGCCAGCCACGGGCCTGGTACCCAGCCCAGGACATCCCCGAGGAGGGAGCCCGCATCAGGGAGGAACGCCAGGCAGCCTGCGAAATGTTTCCTCTGCGGCAACTTCTGGCTGCCTTCGCCGCCTGCAGCAAATGTTTGTTTGCGGCAGGAAGGAGAATCAAATGCTTTTGTGTGAAAACACTTGCTAGAGAAACAAATGTTTGTTTTCGTAATCGACATTTGGACTGTTGGAACATTACCACTTAAGATATTGGTTGGAGAAATATACATTTAATATGGAAAACACCCGTGGAGTTTAGGTCACAAATGGAGGCTGTAAGGTGAGGAGGGTGGGGTTGGACCTAACATTTTCATTTCTCCCTGTCAGAATTAGCTAGGAAAATGGTGTCGTGTCTTAGATGGTGTCGTATGTTACCAAGCAACAGTATAAAAGAGAAGAGCGACTTCCTTCCTTCTCAAAGTGTATGGCTTATGAATTATCAAAGATAGACGCAAGAGTGTATTTGTCTAGTATTAATATTTAAATGCCATTTTCCTATTGAATGTACCACGTGTTCCATATTAATCTTTTAGATTAGATTTAGTACAAATTGATGTTTCCTAAATGGAAGAGTTCTTCCCTAGTTCACTTGTGATTATCCATGCGAACTGGCGGGAGGAAAGGTACGAATAATCTAACTCAGCGGGAGATGCAGAAATAGGCCTTGGCTTCTGAGAGCATTAAATTTTTTAGTAGCAGAAAGAAACTAATTACATTTTAAGGGAGAGAGATATTTGGAAGGGAGCTTGGTGGTAAGAGGGACATTTATATATAAAATATATTATATCTGGCCAGAATTAGTCCGTAAATAGAAGGCAAAAATCATACTATACTGAGTTTGAGAATGAAGGCTAGAGCACAACATTTTCTTAATTAAAAAATTTCCCTGTACAATTTAAGCAATATTCTTAGCTTGATGAAAACCAGAAGTGCAAAAACTGTGACGGCCTATGCCACTAATCCCAGCAGTGAAGAGGTACAGGCAGGAGGATCAGAGTTCAAGGTCATTCTCTACTAGCCTGGGCGACACTAGATCCTGAGTAACATTAAAAGGGGGAGGGTGGCATCTGTGAGGATGGCTCAGTAGGTAAAGTACTTGTTGTGCCAGTGTGAGGACTGGAGTTCAGATCCCCAGCATGCATGTAAAAGCTGGACATGGCAGTGTGTGTCAGTAATTCCTGGGGACCGAGGGCACGACGGGAATTAGAGACAGAGAATCCGAAGTCTGGGCTCACACAACAGCAGCAGGGAGACCCTCTCTCACACAAGGAGGAAGGACTGATACCCAAAGTTCTTCTCTGACCTCTACCCCTCCCCCATCCATGCTCACACATATGTATACACATCATTCACACACATGCACCAAGAATAGAAAGAAAAGGGGGAAAGAAAAAATAGGAAACTCAGACTGTACAAATGCAAATGCTTTGCAACAATATGCTTAAGTTTTATTTTTATTTTGTTTTATTTATTTTATTTATTTTTTGGTTTTCTGAGGTAGGGTCTCACTCTAGCTCAGGCTGACCTGGAATTCACTATGTAGTCTCAGGGTGGCCTCAAACTCACAGTGATCCTCTAACCTCTGTCTCCCGAGTGCTGGGATTAAAGACATGCGCCACCACACCCGTTAAGTTTTCATTTTTATGAAAATAAATAGCAACATTTAAATCCATCTGAGTACTCAAGAGCTGCAAATGACAAGCAAATCACGATATACTGAAGTATGCGATAAAATTTAATTCCAAATTCTTGCTCTTGGTTTTAGCCCTTTTGCAATCTTTAGCTAATGTTTGTATGTTGAAATAGAAAATTGAGACAGTATCAGTTTGGAATAGGCAAATGGAAAAATTACTCATTAGAGCTTCAAGAAAAACGACTTTTATATCCTGAATCCACCCATTACTAACCGTTTCCATTTATAAATTTCATGAGAAAGATAAGGGACATAATGCATGTATATTTGAAGTACTTTGAGCTCCCCAGAACTTAATAATTCAAAGTATTACAGTAAACTCCCATTTCTTATGAATCCAAACTACCAGAAAGCTGAAATAATGAGAATTTTGGGGGGTCAATTTATAAAATGGTAATGTCCCTAGAGCCTTACAAGATTCTAAATTCTTTTGAACAGTCACTGAAAGATTAAATTTTGTTCAGCATAATTTGGTGGTGAGAATGTCTGATAGACCTCTAATTCTTTGAAGATACTAACGAATCCACACGTCGTCGATGGTAATTCTTCTTTTCTATTTCAATATAGAAAGACAATCTTTGCATTTCCAGGCAAGAACTGGGTTTGTGTTTTCAGCCTAATCAGACCCTAAAATGTATAGCACACCATAAACCTTACAACTTTTGAAAACGGAGCCCATATGTCCTACTTTATTAGCTAGAAATGATTCTGGGTGGTTGCAAGTAAAAAAATAAAAGCCACTCAAGCACACGAGCAGAAAAGAGAGTAGCAATGACGCTGGGTTCACATGGAACCCGTGCTCAAGCATCAGAGGGCTCTAGCCATCGTGGGAATGCATTCTCTCCCTCCCTCTCTTCCTCTCCCTCTCTCTCTCTCTCTGCATATCTCCTTTCTTCTCATACTGCAAACCAGCCTTTTCCCCATCTTCTCGCCACTAGGTGGAATGTGGAGCCTTTCTTGTAATAAACATCACGGATTATGGGGTCAGGCGTTAGAGAGAAACCACCTTCTATCGGCTCTATGGAAATTGTAAGAAAAAAAAAAATAAGTCTTCATTGGAGTCACTGTGCAATCCCCAAACACTTTCATCCCTTCTGTCCCTCACTCAAGACAATGACCAAAGGGGAGGTGAAGGACCACGGTTTTGAAATTCATAGTCATCGTGGGCAGAGGGAAGAGCAATGATCAGAGAAGCAGGCTCAGTGTGTCCCCACCATGGGAGAAGCAGGTTCAGTGTGTCCCCACCATGGGAGATGCAGACTCAGTGTGTCCCCAGTGTGGGCAGAGGGAGGCTAATCAGAGATGCAGACTCAGTGTGGCCTGGGCGATTGATCTGCACCAAGGTTTCTCAGACATCTTACAGTCAGAATCCCTCTGTAGTCTTAAAAGCTACCGAGGACCCCAAATAGCTTTTGTTTATGTGTTTTATAGCTGTCAGTATTTACTATGTTTAGAAGCTAAAACAGAGATCCAAAACTATTTGATTTTTAATTCATTTAAAAAAAAACAAGCCCATTGCATATTCATGTTGACATTTTAAATTTAAAACAACTATATTTTTCAAAGTAAAAAGATGAGTGTGACAAGTAGTGTTGTTTTCCACTTTTCACAAATCTCTTTAATGTCTGCCTTGATGAAAAACAGCTGGATTCTTGGTGTCTGCTTTTGCACTTACTGTATTATGATACCGGAGAACAGCCTTACGCAGACATGTGTTTGTGAAAGGAAGGAATATTTTAGTAGCTTTGTTCTGTGACGGTGGATATTGTTTTTGGCACTGCTCCCAAAGTTGACAAGTGCCGGTTGTTGGGGTGCAGAATGCAAACCATGTCCATGAACATTTTGTACCTGGTTACAATGGTCTCAGCGAGGCCCCTTGAATGTTCACTCTGATGATTTTATAACTTCAAGACCGAACAGCGAGAATATACCAGATGACTGATTTTTACAAGTCTTCTTCCAAATATTGACCCATGCAACATAGCAACATTTTATATATATCACATTTTCTAATATCATTACCAGTCTACCAGAAGAGGGATTTCTAAGCACCAAGAAGCGGTCACATTCGTGGCCACAGATGCAAGTTTTCCTGGCTTTTCACAAGTGCACTAAGTACTGTCAGCTGGGTGCCCTGTAGTGACAGGTTGACCTGGCTCAGTTTTTGAGAAAAAAAAAAAAAAGATATGTTAAATTTAAAATGGCTACAGTCACCAATGTTTATGTCAGGTATTTGTGTAAGAGAAGACAAAAGACAAAAAAACTGAAGCAAAAAAAAAAAAAAAAGAGAGAGGCCAGCTGAATTCACAGTTCAAGCAATCACTTATTACGTGTTTTTCCTCAGCACAGCTGTCATCCTTGGGCTTGTGAACTGCTTTTTGCACACTTCCTTTTTTTTTTTTTTTTTTGGAGCGAGACAGAGAGAGACGGGGGGGGGGGGAGACAGATAGAGAATGGGCACGCCAGCAGTCTCTCAGCTGCTGTGAATGAAATCCAGATGCGTGCACCCCCTTGTGGTCAAGTGCGGCATTGCGCCCCTTTTGCATCTGGCTAAACGTGGTACCTGGAGATTGGGACCTGGAGATTGGAACCAGCGTTCTTAGGCTTAGGAGGCAGGCATCTTAACCACTAAGCCATCTCTCCAGCCCCACTTCCTTTTTTATCACACAGAAAATTAAAACACATGGAATTGAGGGCCAATTAGAAAAAACTACAGCTCTTAGCTGCTCCATCAAAGACACTGAATGATCTCTCTCTCTCTTTCCTGAGGATATACTGGGATTCCTGTTAGGCCACCAATGGATCTAGCCATCCACTTAGTTGTTTTTTTTTTTTTTTTTTTTTTAACCATCAGTGCTAATGTCCTTGAGAAAGGTTGGTATATTTTTAATATTATAATAATCATTTTGCCTTCTCCCCACCACTGCCACTGCTGCCAGGGCTCTGTGAATCATGCTTCAAAAATCACTTGTGGGCTGGAGAGATGGCTTAGTGGTTAAGGCGCCTGCCTGCTAAGCCTAAGAACCTGGTTCCAATCTCCAGGTCCCACGTTTAGCCAGATGCAAAGTGACGCAAGGGCACAATGCCGCACTTGACCACAAGGGGGCGCACACATCTGGATTTCATTCACAGCAGCTGAGACTGCTGGCGTGCCCATTCTATCTCCTTCTCCCTCTCTGTCTTTCTCTGTGTCTCTCTCCAAAAATAAATAAAATAATTTTTAAAAATCACTTGTAATATTAATCCACTAAACATATATTCACATGAGCTGAAATCATTGATCAACCCCCTCTTATTTAGTCCAAGATCTTCTTTTTTATAGTTAAATTATGAACTTTACTGTATGAACAAATTGTGTATTGGTCACATTCCCATTAGGTTATGTGCTTATACCCCCTTTTCCTGCCCCCATGCCATGGAGGTCCCTCTTGGTGGGTTCTTGGTGTCCACAAGGGGTCAAGAGTATATCAGTCAGTCTCTGGGTGAGGATCAATATCTAAAGGTCCTCCTCCCCCTGCGGCTCTTATTGCCCCTTTTCTGCAATGACTCCATGGGGGAAACTTATAACACACTCAATTTCTTATTTTTTAAAATATTTATTATTAGTTTATTTGAGAGAGAGAGAGAGAATGGCCACGCCAGGGTCTCCAGCCATTGCAAATGAACACCATACACATGTGCCACTTTGTTTATCTGGCTTCTGTGGGTCCTGGAGAATTGACTTAAAGTACTATGGCTTTGCAGGCAAGCGCCTTAACCACTAGCCATTTCTCCAGCTCTCAGTATCTTCTTTAAAAAAAACTATTTATTTATTTGCAAGCAGAGAGAGAGATAGAAGAGAGGTAGACAGAGAGAATGGGCGTGCCAGGGCCTCTAGCCACTGCAAACAAATTCCAGATGCATTTTCCCCCTTGTGCATCTGGCTTACGTGGGTCCCGGAGAATCGAACCGGGATCCTTTGGCTTCCCAGGCAAACGCCTTAACCACTAAGCCATCTCTCCAGCCTCTCAATATCTTTTTGCCAGAAAGAAAAGGGCACTCGTTTGAAACAGGAAAGCATGACCTGGGAGGAAGGATGGGTCAGTGGGAAAGAGCATGTCTGGTGGTTTTGAGGACCGGATTCCCATCCCCAGGACCCACAGACAAATGCTAGACATGGTGGTGCACATGTGCAGTCCCAGCATGCCTGGGTCTCACTGGCCAGCCAGTGTAGCCTAGTTTGTGAGTTCCAGGCTGATGAAGGACTCTGTAAAAACAAAGAGTGGGTGGTGCTCTTGAGAATGACATCCAAAGATGCCCTCTGGCTTCCACGTGCATATGCACAAGCACATGTACATACACACACACACATGTACATTAAAAACATAAGAAAACAGGGTTGGAGAGATGGCTCAGTGGCTAAGGCACTTGCCTACAAAGCCTGAGGACCCAAGTTTGATTCCCCAGGACCCGTGTAAAGCCAGGTGCACTAAGTGACTCATGCATTTGCAGTTTGTTTGCAGTGTCAGAAAGCCCTAACATGCCCATTCTCAAATAAATAAATAAATAGATATTTAAAAACATAAGAAAAAGCCAAGTGTGGTGGTGCACGCCTTTAATCTCAGCACTTGGGAGGCAGAGGTAGGAGGATTGCCGTGAGTGAGTTCAAGGCCACCCTGAGATATCATAGTGAATTCCAGGTCAGCCTGGGCTAGAGTGAGACCCTACCTCGGAAAAAAATAAAAACATAAGAAAACATCATAACTTTTAAATGATAAGCAAACTATAACCTGTTAGTAAGTCACTGTGGTGAGAAATTGCAAACACAGAGCCCTTCCACAATGATGGAAGGAACTAGAACATCCAGTGGGACAGGATTCAGAATAGCAATGCCCTGGTTTCTGTTGGACGGACCTGAGGGCCATGCAATGAGCCACTGTGGTGCAGCAGCTCTGTGGAACACATGAAATTAAACTACCATGCTCAAACTACCACAAAGCGGTCTGTGAGTTACAATAATAACAATAAAAACAATGCTGCACTTAATTCATAAAAGCAACACCATGCAAAGTTTTCAAAGGAGATAGTTACAATGTGTACTGTGGACTTGAGATGACCACTATAAATGACTGACTCACACAGACCCAGGGCAACATAGTGAGGTTCAGTCATGGCCTGACCAGGTTTTAGCTGTGCAGTCTTCAGTCAACATTATCCCTTTTCTTAAAACTCAGTTTTTATAACTGTGCAATGTAGGCAACACTCCATACCTCATGGTATTATTGTGTTTGAAAGTACCTGGCACATAATGGATATTCAAAAGGGATTACTCAAAAATAAAGGCATTATTCTTATAAACATTTCAGCAGGCTACAAGTAACACAGCAGAGGAACCTTGCTTCTTTTCTGATCAAATGGCCTATGTACACTAAAAATGAAGCAAGGAGTTATAGCTTGATAAAATAATACAGGTGATAAATGGAATTCATTTTTTAAAACAAATCTATAAGAAGGGGATTCAGTGAACGGATGGGACAGAAAGAGAACAAATAGTAAGATGACCAATTTAATTGTATTTTATCAGCTATCATATCAAACATCAATGACTAAACAGTCAGGTTTGTGGTTCACATCTATAGTTCTTGCACTTGGAAGGGGGTGGAGGCAGGAAGATTACCTCAAGTTTGAGGCCAGCCTGGTCTACATAGCCAGTTCAAAGCCAGCCAGAGCAAAACACTCTGCCTTAAAGAGAAAAAACTCCCAATTAACAAACAGACATTTGGAGCTGGATCAACTGCTCAGCAGGTAAAGGTACTTGTTTGCAAATCCTGACATCCATGACTCAATTCCCCAGTCCCCATGCAAAGCCAGATGCACAAAGTGGTGCATGCATCTGGAGTTCATTTGCAGTGGCAGGGGGCCCTGGTGCACCCATATTCACTCCCTCTCTGTCTGCCTCTTGCTCCATCTCTTGTCTCTCAATTTTTTTTTAAATCAGACATTTTAGACTAGATTAAAAAGTAAGACTTTAATTATGTACTATCAACAAGAAACTTGCTTCAGATGTACAGAACAAATAGGATTAACGGAAAAGGAATAGAAGAGCTCTACCATGGTCACATGAATCCAAAGAAAGCTATAGAGACCACATTAGTGTCAGATGAAGCGAATTTTGAGCCAAGAGTAGTGCCAGAGAAAAAGGGTCTTTTCACCATAAAGAAGAAAACTCATTCCAAGGCCATAAACCCTAAATAATTATGAACTTAAAAATAAATTTTTTAACATATATGAAGTGGAAATTGGTGTAAATTTGAGGAAAAATAAAAATAGATCTATGGTTGTGTTCAGGAATTTCAATCAATAATTATCAATAATTGCCTAATCGGTAGATAAAATAAAGTCAGCAGGCTTACAGAAGATTACAAACTGGATTTTATTGACACTTATGGAACATTTTTTTTCAATAACAGAAGGATTAACCATCTTTTCATGTACACCAGGAATCCTCAGCAAGAAAGACTACAATTGTGAGCCACAGGTCAAACCTGAACACCTTGGAGAGAATTGAAGCCATGAGAAGTACACGCTCAGACATAATAGTAATTATGTATAAATTATTAATACATTATATATAATGTATTATATAATATAATATATAAGATAAATATAATAATACATTAGAAATCAGCAACAGAAATCTGCAGACAAATCTTCAAACATTTCAACATTAAATAGCACTTTAAATAACTCACAAAGAGGGAACAAAGGAAACTAGAAAGTACTTTAAGCCGAAAGAAAATGAGAACACCTACATGAGAACCTTGTAAGGTGCAGCTAAAGCTGTACTTGGAGGCATAGTGATGCACTTTCGATTCTTCTAGTAAGTCTGGGAATTCACCCTGGGAAGTTGGAAGATGAAGAATATGTATGACACAAAGGAAGCAGAAGAAAGGAAATGAAAGAGATCATCTAGACCTTAGTGACCATGGAAACAACACGTAATAGGGAAAAAAACCATAAAATGAAATCGCCTGAGATAAATCATGAATCTCTAGCCAAATTGATCAGGAAAATATTGCAATCAAACAAATTACCAATAGCTGGAATAAGAGGTGACTCTATAATAGTGTCTACAGAAGGTAAAAAGATAATGAATATAAATGCACATATATAAAGTTTGAAATCTCAAAAGTAAGACTTTAATTATGTACTATCAACAAGAAACTTGCTTCAGATGTACAGAACAAATAGGATTAATGGAAAAGGAATAGAAGAGCTCTACCATGGTCACATGAATCCAAAGAAAGCTATAGAGACCACATTAGTGTCAGATGAAGCGAATTTTGAGCCAAGAGTAGTGCCAGAGAAAAAGGGTCTTTTCACCATAAGGAAGAAAACTCATTCCAAGGCCATAAACCCTAAATAATTATGAACTTAAAAATAAATTTTTTTAACATATATGAAGTGGAAATTGGTGTAAATTTGAGGAAAAATAAAAATAGATCTATGGTTGTGTTCAGGGATTTCAATCAATAATTATCAATAATTGCCTAATCGGTAGATAAAATAAAGTCAGCAGGCTTACAGAAGATTACAAACTGGATTTTATTGACACTTATGGAACATTTTTTTTCAATAACAGAAGGATCTTTTCATGTACACCAGGAATCCTCAGCAAGAAAGACTACATTGTGAGCCACCGGTCAAACCTGAACACCTTGGAGAGAATTGAAGCCATGAGAAGTACACGCTCAGACATAATAATAATTATGTATAAATTATTAACACATTATATATAATGTATTATATAATATAATATATAAGATAAATATAATAATACATTAGAAATCAGCAACAGAAATCTGCAGACAAATCTTCAAACATTTCAACATTAAATAGCACTTTAAATAACTCACAAAGAGGGAACAAAGGAAACTAGAAAGTACTTTAAGCCGAAAGAAAATGAGAACACCCTACATGAGAACCTTGTAAGGTGCAGCTAAAGCTGTACTTGGAGGCATAGTGATGCACTCGATTCTTCTAGTAAGTCTGGGAATTCACCCTGGGAAGTTGGAAGATGAAGAATATGTATGACACAAAGGAAGCAGAAGAAAGGAAATGAAAGAGATCATCTAGACCTTAGTGACCATGGAAACAACACGTAATAGGGAAAAAAACCATAAAATGAAATCGCCTGAGATAAATCATGAATCTCTAGCCAAATTGATCAGGAAAATATTGCAATCAAACAAATTACCAATAGCTGGAATAAGAGGTGACTCTATAATAGTGTCTACAGAAGGTAAAAAGATAATGAATATAAATGCACATATATAAAGTTTGAAATCTCAATGACATGTGTAAATTCACTGAAAGTCACAACTGTCAGCGCTCTCTCAAGAAAAAAAAAAATCAAACAAAACAAAGAAAAACAGTCAACATAGTTCTTTCCGTGTGTCTGTTAAAGGAATTAAAATGTTCAAAGAAAGAAAAATCCAGCCCCAGACTCTACTGGTGAGTTCTACCAAATATTTAAGGAAGAAATAATATCAATTTTACACAGGAGCTTCTTTGAAGCCAATATTAGTCAGATACTAAAATCTGATGAAGGGCTAGAGAGATTGTTCAGTGGTTAAGGCACTTGTTTATAAAGCATGATGGCCCAGGTTCGATTCCCTAGGACCCATGTGGAGCCAGACACACAAAGTGGCCCATGCATCTGGAGCTCATTTGCAGTGGCTAGAGGTTCTGGCGAGCCCATTCATTCTCTTCATCTCTCTCTTTCTCTCTCTGCTTGCAAATAAAAATATTTTTTTAAAAACCCACTGAAGACATATAAGGAAAGAAACTTTCAACTAATAAAAATATAGATGCAGGGCTGGAGAGATGGTTTAGCAGTTAAGGTACTTGTCTGCAAAGCCAAAGAACCCAGGTTCAATTCCTCAGGAGACATGAAAGCCAGATGCACAAGGTGGTGCATGCGTCTGGAGTTTGTTTGCAATGGCTGGATGCCCTGTTGCATCCATTCTCACTCTCTATCTTGTTGCCTCTCTCTGTCAGATAAATAAATAAAAATAAAATATTAAAATGTTTATATGTGCAAAAATCCTTAAAAATGTAGCCAATCAGTTTTACCAATTTAAAGGATAATGATAAGTATCCCTTTAGGCTATGAATGTAAGTTTTGTTTCATATTTTGTTTTTAAAATCCCCATATGTAAGTTATGAGTATAATTCACTGACTAAAGGAAAATGAAAGTATTGGTTCATCTTAAAGCATGCAGAAAAAGTCTTTGATAAAATCCAATGACATTTGTGATTAAAATTCTCAGCAAACTATGAATGCAGGAGAGTGCCCACAACCTAATCAGGAGCAGCTGTGAGAGCTGCAGCACAGAGGCCATTCTGCTGAACAGTGAGTGGAGGAAGCCTTCCCTCTACGATCAGAAACAACACCAGGATGTCAGATCTCAGCACACCTACTTAGAATTCTACTGGAGGTTTTAGCCAGTGCTGTAAGGCAAGAAAAGGAAATATAAATAATGCACATTAGTAAGGGAAAACACTAAAATTGTCTTCATTTTAAGACGACAAGATCATCTATGTTAAAATCCACTGGGAGATATATATTTAAAAGTTACTAATACTAAAAAAACCATGTAGCCTGATTATTGTAAGCTACAAGGTCTGTTAGTGTAATCTAATTGTAAGCTACAAGGTCTGTTAGTGTAATCTGATTGTAAGCTACACGGTCTATAAACAAAGATCTGTTGTATTTCTATTATACAAGCAGTGATGAATACATGGAATTTATAATAGCATCGAAACAGTGAAGTAGTTCTGTATAAAGCTGATAAGTGGTGCAAGATCTCTACACTGAAAACAGGAACCTTTCAGAGAGAAAGAGGGCTTAAACACATGGGAAAATATATTGCATTCTTTAGCCAGAAGTTTTATGAAGATGTTGGTTTCTTCCAAGTCAATCTATGGATTAATCTTAATTCCAATCAAAATGCTTACATTAATTGTTAGGACATTGGCAAGCTGATTCAAAAAATTCAAACATTCAAAATTCAAAAAATGGGGCTAAAAGATGGCTCAGTGGCTGAAGATGTTTCGCTTACAAAGCTTCATGTCCCCAGTTTGATTCCCTAATACCCACATAGAGCAGATATACAAAGTTGCACATGTATCTAGAGTTCATTTGCAGTGGTGAGAGGCCCTGGCATGCTCCTTCATCATCTCTCTCTCTCCCCCTCTCTTTGCTTACAAACAATATTTGTAAAAAAAAAAAAAAAAATTTAAGAAGCCAGGCGTGGTGGCACATGCCTTTAATCCCAGCACTCTGGAGGCAGAGGTAGGAGGATTGCCGTGAGTTCAAGGCCACCCTGAGACTCCATAGTTAATTCTGGGTCAGACTGGACCAGAGTGAGACCCTACCTCGAAAAACAAAAAACAAACAAACAAAAAAATTTTTACAGAAACTCAAATGGCAGTGCAAGGAACCTCAAACTGCTAAAACAGCTTTGGAATATAATAAAGTTGTATAGCCATCAACAGTTTTTGATTTCAAGAACTATTAAAATCCGGAGTAATCAAGACAGTATAGCATTGGTATTATGACAGAAAAACAAATAGATCAGTGGAATAAAAACAGAACTTCTGAAGTTAAAAAAAAAAAACTTGCAAATATATAGGCAGCTGGTTCTCTAGAATAGTGTCGAGGCAATTCAGTTAGATTTTCAATAAACACTGCAATAAGAACTGTATATCCATGTGTAAAATAAGATTTTGATCCATGCGCTGTACCACATAAAAATAAACTATTAATTTATCACAGGACCAAAACCAAAAACTATAAAAACTTTTAGAAGAAAACATAGGAGAAATTGTAATGCTTGGATATTAAAGCCAAACCTTCTTTAACGTGACACCAAAAAAGTGATCCATTTCATAAAAAATGAAACTTTATGGCTTTGACCTCATCACAACTAAGCACACTGTTCAGAGAATAAACAGACGAGTCATAGCTAGGGAGCAAATGACTGCAAACCATAACCCTGATGGAGAACTTGAACCCAAAACATAGACAGGCTCTCAAACAGAACAAGACCAGAATGCAGTTTGGTAAGCCAGGGAAGTAGGGCACCAGCAGATCACCGTAGCGACATTAACGTTCTCTGTGTATGTGTCTCTGTCCCCTTGATGCATGCATTACTGTAAAAGTCACACCTAACCTCAAACCATTTAGACTGGCATCGCATATGCTTATTTGATAATGCTTGTCAAGCAAAGGGATTTTGAATATTTTGCACTTTAGAGGTAAACTCCCACACTCTTTTTATTTTTTTTCAAGGTAGGGTCTCACTCTGGCCCTGGCTGACCTGGAATTCACTATGTCGTCTCAGGGTGGCCTCGAACTCATGGCAATTCTCCTACCTCTGCCTCCCGAGTGCTGGGATTAAAGGTGCGTGCCACCATGCCCGGCTTTTAAACTCCCACACTCTTGTTAACACACAGAGATATTTAAGTATCCAGCCAGGGAGCCTTTGGACTATTGTTGAGCATGGAAGGTCCATGAGGGGAACTGTGCTCTGGACGGTCTCCCAGATGCCACCCTCAGTATAGCCAGCAGCAAGCTAAGTGGAAGAGGGAGAGCGAGAAGATTGTGGTTAGGGTTCACGCAGGAGATGGCACTGGCTTGAGTTAGGCTGGAAGAAATAGATATGGTAATAAATGGATAGATTCAGATTATATCTGTAAAGTATTTTATTTTCATTTATTTGTTTGAGAAAGAGCGAGCTAGAGAGAGAAAGAATGGGCACACCAGGGGCCTCCAGCCACTGCAAACGAACTCCAGACACATGTGCCACCTTGTGCATCTGGCTTACGTAGGTACTGGGAGATTGAACCTAGGTTCTTTGGCTTTACAGGCAAGCATCTTAACCACTAAGCCATCCCTCCCACCCATCTGGATATATACATATATTTTACCATATAGCAATGTGTTTTGCAGATGAACTGTACACAGGATACTCAGAAAAGAGAAGCACAAGGACACACTGGCTTTTTCTTTTTTTAACATGAGCAACTGAAAAGATGGAATTTGTGCCAGCGCTCGGGAGTCAGAGGCAGGAGGATTGCTGTGAGTTCAAAGCCAGCCTGGGACTACAAAATAAGTTCCAGGTCAGTCTGGGCTAGGGTAAGCCCCTACCTCAGAAAAGAAAAACAAAACAAGATGAGGTTTGTTCTTATAGTGTGAAAGACCATCAGACTTCCACGTGCGGCTACACGTTACAGGCTGGAACCTAGGACTTCCTGTTTGACTTACACATACTTGTCAATGCAGAGAAAAGTTTTGGAAATACACACTCACCTCTTCACAGTCATCCACCTTTAGTAAATGACACTCTCTGGAAAGCGGTTCTGGTGTGTGCGGTGCACGGAAGGGAGCAAGGTGTGCCTTTTTGTCTGCTTAATAGTCCTTTGCATTATTTATGAACATATGTACGCATGCACACGTGTGTATCAAACTTTTATGATTCAAAATCATTTAAAGTGGGGCTGTAGAGATGGCTTAGCAGTTAAGATATTTGCCTGCAAAGCCTAAGGACCCAGGTTCAACTCCTCAGTACCCACGTAAGCCAGATGCATTAAGTTCATTTGCAATGGCTGGAGGCCCTGGTGTGTCCATTCTCTCTCTCTCTCTCAATTAATAAGAAATTAAAAAGAAAATGTTAACATTTTATTTAATGTGCCAGGCAAGGTCTGAGTTCAGATCCTTAGCACTCACTTAAAAGCTTAATTTCTTCTTCCATTCCTTCTTTCCTTTCTTTTCTGCTTTACTTTCTCTTTCTCCTCCACCCACCCTTTTCTTTCTCTTTGGGCCAGGATCTTACTTTATACCTAGACTTGCCTGGGACTCCTATGTAGTCCAGGCTGGCTTGGAACTCATGGTGATCCTCCTGCCTCAGCCTTCTGACTGCTGGGATTAGAGGCATGCACCACTGGTACCAGCCCCAACTTCTTTAATGAACGAACTGCTCATTCTTACCTTCACTTCCTCCCCAAGGCTTCTGTGAAATGTGGGGTGTGAACGCTTCTCTGATTCCCTGGCCTCCTGTTGAAAACAGTATGGAGGGCTCTAGAGTGCTTACCCATCACTCGGGACGTTTATGGGTGGATGAGACAAGGTGATCAAGCAGCCTGAGTCCCCACAAAAACAGGTGCTTATGCAGGTGGAATCCTGTGAGCCGGAAGGGTGAGAGAAGCAGCAGCCGTTCCCGCCGTCTGATCCCAGTTCGACACTCGAACGATTACTCTCATGTAGACTGCTGTGCAATGAATGTTTCTGCCCAAACAGTATTAATTTTAGCATTCTTGTTCATGCCTTCTGTCAAACAAGATTTCTGCAGCCTTTGATTTTTTTTTCTTTTTTAATCAAGATTTACTTGACTTTCGTCTTCAAAGCATTTCATTCAAAGCTCTCTCTATCAGTGGGTGGATTAGTTGAGTGACTGAAATTTCAGTGTTGAATGCTGTAATGGTTTGTTGGAATATTTCTCTCCACGGGAGATACACTTACCAGTTATGTACCAGTGAGCCAGAAAGCATCGGTCCACACGGCATGTGACTTTAAAAGAAAGTTGCTGGTAAACACCGAATGGGAAATGAGCAGTAACTTAATTGTTTGTTGATGCTTTACATATTGGTTCTGTGGCCACTGACAAGTGATAGAAAACGTGACTTTTCCCCTCAGAATGCATATTCTCTGACATACTGTTTTATTACATTTGGTATAACTGGTCTACTGAAGTATTTGAGTTGCTATTTTATTTTATTTCATTTTTATTTGAGATGCCATTTTTTTTTCGGCAGGTACTCAGTCTAGCCCATGCTGACCTACAATGCATTCTCTAGCCTAGGCTGGCCTCAAACTCAGAGACCCTCCTACTCCAGGTGGGATTAAAAGAGTGTGCCACCACGCCTGGCTAGATGCTAGGTTAAAGAGGAATTTGGAGGTAGCTGGCAGTATCAGTTCCTGGAAATTCTGTAGTGTTGCTATTACTTTGAAAACAACAACAACAACAACAACAACAAAACCACTATGAGTCAAGCCACAAAGATGAGGAGAAAACTAGAAATTTACCAGGTGAGAAGCACTCAGGGCTTCCAGTGGAGAGGAATGTACGTTTTGAGAAAAATGAGCTCTCCCTGTCTAAGAAAACCTTTCTCAGAACTGAAAGTTACCAGAAATCGGGCTGAGATTTCTAAAAAACAATCTTAGAAACAGGGTCAAACCAAAGCTACGTATTCATGGATGCCACTGTTGGGGGAGGGGCTTCCGCCTGGGGGGGGAAGTTGGGAGTAGATTACCTCCGAGGTTCCTTCTCTGACTGAGCAGCTTGTAACAAGTACTGCAATTATGAAATTATATATTCTCCAGAGAAAGATTTCCCAACAACCAAATACACCCAAGATGCTAATATTCTAGTCATACTTTATAATTATTTAACAACAATCTGAACGATATTTGAGAAAGGAAAACAAACAGGGGGTTTTGATTACTGAACAGAAAATAAGAATATAGCCTTTTCAAGATATCCTTTGATCCAAAGCTATTAAAAATCTTCCCCCAAAGTCTGTCCAGTTTCTAACCATTCACTGCTAAGTGGTCACTCTACAGCCTCTGTCGTCATCTCCATGGCCAACTCCCTAGACGGCTGTCCTCTAGTTTGATATCCACACTTCTTCTGTGCGTGTGTGTCACATGCATGCGCATATGTTTGTGCATCGGGAGGCAGAGGTAGAAGGACTGCTGTGAGTTCGAGGCCACCTGGAGACTACATTGTTAATTCCAAGACAGTCTGGGCCAGAGTGAGACCCTACCCTGAAAAACAAAAAACAAACCATCAAAAAAAAATCTAGTTTAGCCAAGTGTGGTGGCACATGACCTCTCATCCTAGCTTTCATGAGGTTGAGGCAGGAAGGTCACGAATTCAAGGCCAGCCTGGGCTACATAGCAAGTTCCAGCCTGGGCTACAAAATGAGTCCCCTCATGAGATTCAAAAGCTCACAAAATTAAGACTCAAAAATGAGTCTCAAACCAGGCGCATGCCATTAATCCCACCACTTGGGAGGCAGAGGTAGAAGGATCATTGTGAGTTCAAGGCCATCCTGAAACTACATGGGCTAGAGAGACACTCTGCCTTGAAAAACAAACAAACAAACACAAAACGAAACAAAAACAGTCTCAAATTAGAAGGAAAGGAAGGGAAGGGAAGGGAAGGGAAGGGAAGGGAAGGGAAGGGGGGAAGGGAAGGGAAGGGAAGGGAGCGAAGGAAAGGGAAGGGAAGAGAAGAGAGGGGAGGGAAAGAAAGGGAAGGGAGGAGAGGGGAGGGGATGGAAGAGAAGGGAAGGGAAAGGAGGGGAGGGAAGGGAAAGTATCTGTTTTCTCTTGGGTATACACGGTGTGTTTTATTGAACTGAACATTACTTAGTCTTGCGTAGTAAGTAGTCGGGTACTGATCAACACGTGAGGTTCTAGAGAGCGAGTACACTGTTTCAAGGGAAAGTGGAGCTAGCCTACAGTTATTGAGTGCGCAAGATTCATTAATGAAGCCATACATCAAACCAGCGGTTTTCAAACTGTCCTAGGAAATGCAAAGGTCCTCCAAAGAAGCTTCTGGAACACTGGAAAGTGAGGCAGAGAGGCATCACAGGGGCTACAGGCTCTTCACCCACTGGCCACTCCACAGCAGGTCATGTAAAGGTCTTGGTGAGAGTTTGGGGCAGTTCTGGGGTGAAAGCAAAAGTCTCTTGCCGTAGACACATACTGTTTTCTGATACTTGGACTGAACCCCAGGAATCAATCCAACCCATTTGCGATTCCATAAGGACAGACTGTCGCCGTGCAGTTTCTGAGGCCCAGGCAGTTAGCAGAGTCCTACAGATATGATGGGACAAACACCCCGTCAGTTTGGGTCTGCCCCACCCCAAGTATGAGTGAGTTAACATTTGGCCAGGAAACTCACTGTGCAAAATTAAAACACTCTTTGCACTGGGGTTGGTGAGACCAGTAACACGTTTGTTTAGTCCTTTGCCTTCTGGCTCCTCAACTCTGAGCAGTATATTTTAGTGGCTGACTGGGGTTGACATCAGTCTAAAGTAGAATCATTTCTCTCCAGTTCATGGACTCGTATTTCTTGGGCTGCTTTGCAGCTTGATGCGTCAGTTATTGAAGTGTGTAATGCCAAGGACACTATCCTAATTTCCCAAAGAAACACTGATGAATTTTTTGAGGGGGGACGGAGTGATGGCAGATTGATTCTCATAATGGATTCCTTAAGAAACACTTTTGGCATCACAAATTAGAAAAGAGAAACATACATTTGAATTTCCCTTGGAGGGAAGTGGGAATCATGGACTGTATTCAAAACCCTGGATGCTTTCAATAAATGAGGTGTGCCCGAGGTCCCTGCCCACGCCTCCCTCCCATCTGTTCACTCCTATATGTCCCCTTCACAAGCCTTCAGGCCTCTCTTTCCCTCTTGCTCAGAGAGGAGAATTTGATCAACTCTGTCATGCCAAGATGTCGCAGGTGGATCAATTTAACGCTTCACCCTGTCGCCAAAAAGCTGGCAAACAAGAAAACATCAAGTCAGCGGCGTAGCGTTAGTGACCTGGATTTATATGGGGACACGGACAAAGAGTGCTTAAAAATGGCAGAGTTCACCACAAACTCCCTGTGATGCCATCACAGGCTGTTCATTCTTTTCTATTAGGGACCGGGTAGTAAGTGTGCTCCCCACACCGTTTGTAGCTACCTCTGTCCTTCCTGGTCTGTTCTAACAAGAGAATCCACCAAAATGTGACCTAGATGGAGAGTTAGTTTTATGAAGCCATAACTTAATGATTCAAACAGAAGCCATTTATTTATTACCTAGTATAGTTACTGTTGCTCTGGACTTGGCAGCGGCTGGGTGGGTGACCTGACTTGGAATGTCTCAGGAGGTTGTAGTCACACCCAGCCTTGCTTTTTAGGTGACGCGCCTCCAGGCTGGGCTGGTCATTGGTGGGAAGTCTCATTTCCTCATCACATGACCACAAGAATCTTTCCAACAACTATTTGGGTGTGGCCTCTGGCTTCATCTAACGTGACTAGAGAGAGAAAGTGATGAGAGAGAGAGAGAGAGAGAGAGAGAGAACTAGGGATAAGGTCTCTTTTTATGACTAAGCCCATTGAGTCAAGTGGTATCACTTCTGCCATATTTTATAAGACTCCCATATTCAAAGGAAGGGAAGTTAGGCTCTGTCTTTGAATTTGTAGATAGCATGGTGAACCACTATGCTCTGCCTGCCTCCTGGCTCATTGTTTTCAGAATGCCACTTCCCACATCACCATGGCCCAAACTTACATTCCTCTCAAGACCCAGTGCAGTTGTCCCTGGCATCCCAAGGGCTTTTTCTTGTCTTTGTATTCCCACTATATTTTCTGTATTTGTTACTCCATGGATTACTTTTTATCATATCTATTCATATATTCCAAGTCAGGTTTGATCAACATGAAGACTACAGATCTTTTGGGCTTGGTTGTTTTCTCGGGGAGACCACTTCCGGGTACACCACCATTCCTAGTTGCTCCATACTAAGATGGAAATGGCATTTTCCACCCCCAGTTGAAAATCAGATATGTCTTCAGACATTTAAATGTTCTGTGTGGGCAAAAAGTCATACTGGTTGAGAATGATAGGCCTGGACAACTAAGTTCTGTGATTAATTTTGCATCCTCAAGTCACTACTTCAGAAAAACCAGTGAGAAGAGTACCCTGTTCTTTGAGAACTCCTGAGTTGTCCTGCCAGGATAACAGGATTTCTTCAGTCCTGTGGACCCTTCCAATAATAAATTCTCACCCCTTCACTCCCCAATTTGACCTGTTTCTGTTTATGTGTGTGTGTGTGTGTGTGTGTGTGTGTGTGTGTGCACATGGAGATGTGAGGACAACCTTGGGTTGTGAGGACAGCCTTGGGCTGGGTGAACTCTCCCTTCCCTTTGCTGGAGACAAGTTCTCCTTGTGCTTTGTTTTGCCAGTAGGAAACTCATCTATCCCAAGAGCTTCTGGATTCTCCTAGCTCCACCTCCCATCGCTGCAGCGATCTACCCTGGGACCTCAGATACTGCATCCAGCTTTGTGTAGGGGTTTTTGGGCATTAAACTGGGGCCAGAGGCTTATAAGCATGGGTCTTTAGCCACTGAACCATCTTGCCAGCTCCTGTTGACATCATTCCAAGAAATGAATCTTTCTCCTGTTCACATTTCTGTTGATGCTCATCACAGCCTAGCAGCAGAGTCAGGTTTACTGCACTGAAACACTTCTGCCCAGAGCCAGGCACCCCCATGCCACCACAGCAGGAGGGACCACAATAGTAAAAACATCCTGTCCGGATCGTGACACAAGAAGTTGAAGCTGCTCTGGGGGAAGCAGGAGGGACCACAAGCTCCCTTGCTGGGCCCCATCCCGAGAGTCATAACTCAGGAACCCTAGACTCTGTAGATCAAGGACCCAAACACCAAGAGGCACCCCAACTCTTCTGCTGATAAGGAAGTTGACCAGGTGAATAAATAATTTGTCCAGCCAGGGCACTGCAGCTTAATGATAACCAGGAAGTAGGATCCGATTTCTTCCACTGGCTGTGAATGCGCACTCTGATGTCAGCTCTTTTATGGCTTGTCTTCTTTGTCCAGACTGGAATTGAAGGTCCTCCATGTGGTCCAACACACCCTACCTTTCCCGTCACCAAGCTGGCTCCTGTCCTGTCCTAGGCACACCAATGCGTTTCTGCCCAAATGCTACACCAGCCTTACTCCTTTCAGCGAGCTCCATGACTAACCCATCTCCACCCGAAAAGCCCCAGAACGAAACTCCTTCATGAACCCACCGATGAGTGGCCGCCTAGCTCGCTTGTCCCTGTAGTATTTGAGAAGATCGGATCGTAAGCAGCACTGACGTCATTCCAAGACGTTCCTAGCACAGAACGTTGCACTGCTTCATCGCTTCAATAGTAAAAACTCTGAAAGCCCTCTGTGCTTATTTGGAAAAACTACTTTATCATTCTCACTTCCCTCATAGCTGCCTTCATGCCACTCCGTGGCGGACTCTTACGCTGGCCGCACTGTTTTGGGATTCCCTACTCTGCAACTGGATTCCTACTGGGAGAGCCGGTCTCAGTATTCGCACTGGGACAGATTCACACTTACCACATGCACAGCACGTCAAGCAGTAATTCATCTCTGTATTCTCTCCTATGCTTGGTCCCACCCACAGGGATGCACGCTTCTGGAAAATAAGCGTTCTTGGGCCGGGGAAGGTGTTTGCCTTGCACGCATGAGGTTCCAAGTTCCATCTATAGACCCATGTAAAAATGCTGGGTGTGGCGGCCCGTCTCTGGAATCCCAGTGCTGGGGAGATGGACAAAACAGCTCCATGGGGCTCATGAGTCAAGCAGTATAGCTCAATCGGTGAGCTCCAGGCCAGTGAGAGACCTTGTCCCTAAAAAGGTGAGGGGTGCCTGAGGGGTGCCACCTGAGGATGTCCTCTGGCCTACACACAGACACACACACACATTGAAAACTAAGCTTTTCCTAAATTATCATGACCCAGTGAGGCCAGATAGACAATAAGGAGTTGAGAATAAGTTTAAGGAGATTTTAAAGTTTTATGCATTATAAGCCCAACATGTTCACAATGAGAAAAAAAGTAGGAAAAATTTATAAGTAACTTTAAGGTACCACACGTGTACTGTGTTCCTGTAAACTTCTTCTAACTACGTTAATGCACATGTTTATTAAGATAACTAAGTACTGCTGGGTTTCGGTGGTACTGGGGATTGAACCCATGGCCTTGCATATACGAGGCAAGCATTCTACTATTGAGCTACATCCCCAGCCCAGCTTGACAAAAAGCTATCTATCCATCCATCCACAAAACCAAAGGAAACTTGCTGTCTTTATTTTTAAAAATATTTTTATTTACTTTCAAGGAGAGAGGGAGAGAGAGAAGAGAGACAGAGAGAACAGACTGCCAGAGTCTCCAGCCACTGCAAATAAAATCTAGAAGCATGCACCACTTTCTGCATCTGGGGAACAGAACCCAGCCTTACTTAACTGCTGAGCCATCTCTTCAGCCCAAACTTTCTTTTTTTTGAGTAGATAGCTAGATATGACAGAAAAACTTTCCACGGGCCAAAATTTATTTTGGTATTGAAACAAGTTTGGGACGCAGCATGAGTGTGTATAGACAAGACCTGTTCGGCTACCTCTCCTTAGTACTTACAGTAAGAGATTACCGGCTCTCTCAAAAGCAAATTGCTCCAGTCACAAACATGACTTTCAGTAAGATTTGGCATGATCTTGCTTAATTATCAAAATATGTCAGGATTGGTCCTTTTTGCTGTACTCAAAGAAAAATGGTTCAAAATATTTCTGTAATAGTTTTATTTTTAATTGACTCAATCTAAAATATTTTGTTTTATCAAAGCACACTAATTATTTCTCTCCTGAGGGAAAGGAAAATTTTTTTTCCAGAAAGAAATGTAAAATATGTCTACTCCTACTACAGATGGAGAATCAAAATGGTGACATACCAGAAGTGAGTCAGGATGGCTCAATCTCTCATTCCCCCTGAAGGGCTCCAAGGGACCGGGCTGTGTGCCCAGGGAGGGGAAGAGAAAGAAACAAGAGTCTCCTGGTGGCCAGCAGTAACGGCTGATACGAGTCACCGAATTTCACCTAAGCCCTGGGGAAGTCCTGGCTCATAAACTTAGAAGCAAGGAACTGGCTGTCACTGGGCTTTTCAGAATGCACGCACTCTGACCAGGACTGTAAACACTTTAGATGACCCAAAGCCTACACTTTATAACACTGTAGATGTCCTTCCCTCATTGAACTAATGTCCACCTCTAGCAGCTCAGTCCAAAGGGAGGACCTGAGGGAAAATGCCAGAAAACATCTTCATGCATCACGAACTTTAATACACACGAGTTTTGGTCATGTGACTTGACTGCCTTACCAAATACCTCTCATCTTCAATAAAGCCTTTGATACAGTTAAGATTTTTAATCCAGATATTTAATCCACACTTAATTAAAAATACAAGTGTTACACTGATAATTACAAAAGCATATTTAAATGAAACCTTGCCTTTTAAAAATTCAGGTAATGGGCGGGTGAAATGGCTTAGTGGTTAAGGCGCTTGCCTGTGAAGCCTAAGGGACCATGTTCAACTCTCCAGATCCCATGTAAGCCAGACATATAAGGTGATGCATGTGCAAAGTGGCACACATGTCTGGAGTTTGATTGCAGGAGCTGAAGGTCCTGGCATGTCAATTCTCTCTCTCTCTCATTAAAAAAATGAAAAAAAGAGAGACTAATGGAGAGAGGGAGGGGATATGATGGAGATTGGAGTTCTAAAGGGGAATGGGGGGAGGGGAGGGAAATATCATGCATTTTTTTTGTATGTAAGTATAGAAGTTGTCAATAAAAAATATAAAAATAAAAATTTTTAAAAAAATCAGGGAACATTTTTCCCAGGATTAGGTGAAATGTTCAGAATGTAGAACACACACTTTCCATGGAACTATTATTAGCAATGTAGTGGTGAAACAAACAAGTAACTATTTCAAAGTAGAAATGCTTTGAATTGGACCAGAGAGATGGCTTAGCAGGTTAAGACGTTTAGCTGTGAAGCCTAAGGATCCAGGTTCAATTCCTCAGTATCCACATAGTCCAGATGCACAAGGTGGTGCATGCATCTGGAGTTTGTTTATAATGGCTACAGACTCTGGCATGCTCATTCTCTCTCTATACAGATGACTGTCTCTTTCTATCTCTCTCACAAATATTTTTCAAAAAGAAATGCTTTGAGTTATTAGCATAAAAAATCCATTGTAGCTATGTAATAGTTCAGCAGTGATGATGACTGCTAGAATGACAATGTCACCAGTGAGAACTTAGTTACTGTTCAATAACTCGTGCTTTAAAACAGTGAGTTTTGATCAATTCTGACTACAGAGCCACATTTTTTTCCTGCAAAACCATTTTCTCCTCGGGGCAGTGCTTTGTCTCTATCTGATATGATGTGATGTTCTTCATTTGTGGAACACAGATGATTACATTCGAATGGCCTTTAACAGAAACTGCACCAAACTGCCCTGTAATTTCATCTTGGGCTGAATTAATTAACTCCCCAGTAGGTGGCTGAAGGATGGAACTTCATGAGCTCAGAGAAACACTTGGCTGCTTAGCTCACCACATGGCTGTCTCCAATCAAGGTAGCGTCCATTTTGAGATATGTTTAGAAGGATCCTGGAAGGCAGACAGGCCTTCATACTACATGGATTGAGTTTTCCATATATATATCACATGTATTTTTAAAAAAAGACAGTCAAGGACAACATACAATAAAACTCACAAGAGCCAACATGCCTGATGTTCGTGAAAGACTGTTTACCTTACCAAGTAGGTATTCATGATAAAAATGTAGTTTTGGGGGGCTGGAGAGATGACTTAGCAGTTAAACGCTTGCCTGTGAAGCCTAAGGGCCCCGGTTTGAGGCTCGATTCCCCAGGACCCACGTAAGCCAGATGCAGGAGGGGCGCATGCATTTGGAGTTCGTTTGCAGTGGCTGGAGACCCTGGCATGCCCATTCTCTATCTATTTGCCTCTTTCTCTGTCGCTCTCAAATAAATAAATAAAAATTTAAAAATGTAGTTTTTGTTCTTGTAAGATATTTAAGTAAGAACATGACCTCATGGCAAGCAAAAATAATTAAGCACTGCTGCCATTTCTATTATAGCTCTTGAGATGGAAATGCAGTTGCTGGACACATGATCCTCTGATCATCAAAGTGTATCTTTTTTTTTCCTTTTGTTTTTTTTTAAATATATATATTATTTATTTTTTTTTTTTGAGAGAGACACAGAGAGAGACAGAGAGAGAGAGAGAGGAAGACAGATGGGCGCACCAGCAGTGTCTCAGCTGCTGAGAACGAAATCCAGATGCGTGCGCCCCCTTGTGGTCAAGTTCGGCATTGCGCCCTTGAGTCACTTTGCATCTGGCTAAACGTGGGACCTGGAGATTGGAACCACTGGAAATTGGAACCAGCATTCTTAGGCTTAGGAGGCAGGCGCCTTAACCCTTAAGCCATCTCTCCAGCCCTCCTTTTGTTTTTTTGAGGTAGGGTCTCACTCTGGCCCAGGCTGACTGGAATTCACTATGTAGTCTCAGGGTGGCCTCGAACTCATGGCGATTCTCCTACCTCTGCCTCCTGAATGCTGGGATTAAAGGCGTGCCCCACCACACCTGGCCCTAAGTGACCGTATCTTAAAGCACCCATCTATTCTATTGTTTCTTCTGTTCAAGCTTTGTCAAGATGAGACCGCTGTCTCTGACTAAATGCACCTTCATAAACGAAGCCTTCTGTAGAGAAGACAGGCCAGGAATGAGAAAAGACAGGTCATAAAAGCTGAGATATATTTCATATTACATGGCGTATTCCTCTGTCAAAAAGTTCTGGCCGGGGGTGGTAATGCACGCCTTCAATTCCAGCACTTGGGAGGGTGAGGTAGGAGGATTGCTGAAAGTTCAAGGACAGCCTGAGACTACATAGTTAATTTCAGGCTAGCCTGGGCTAAAGTGAGATCCTACCTCCCCAAACCAAAAAGTTCTGGTTCAGGACATGAGAAAACAAATACTCCTGACAACTTCCTTGAAAGTTTAAACTCAACATTTTGAGATGTTGTGACCTTATAAAGGAAGGGAAGGGGGGAAGAAGAGGTGGGGAAAGGAAAGTGGGGAGAAAGAACAGGAAGGAAAACAATTGCATCTCCGAGCTGCCTTCTCGGTGGCGTGGGTGTGAGCAGCATTTAGTACGCGTGGTGGCTGCTCAGTAACACATGGTCTAAGAGGGTCCCCAGCAGCAGATGGAAGCGGCTGCTCGGGCCTCCGCTCCGCTCCCGCTCGGTGGCTCTGTGAAAGGACCTGTTGCAACGTTCCCCTCTGAGAACACAGCTGCCAGGCGATTTCTCCGTGAGCCGGTTCTCTTTCCGGTTCAGTTTGATTCTTCCTGCTGTCACATGCACAGGAGCAATGGCAAGAATGGAATTTGCAAGTTATCACATTGGCTTGTGACAAAGGAATGCTCAGAGGCCTGGAACGGGAAGGGAAGCATCTTGTAACTCAGAGAGACTCAGAAGTGGCAACAGTCACCAAGGCTGAGGATTTACAAAACAAAAGCATCCAAACAGCCACATTCCTTCAAGTTATAATTTATTGAAATGGCAATCACAACAAAAAAATGAGTCTTTTAGTTATAAAAAGAAAAATCAATCTACTTTTTAGCATTTTCTCTTCACCAAGAGCGGTGTCTGCCCCAAGTCACCAGACACTGGGGACCTTTTTCATCACTGGTCCTTGTGGCCAGATTCCTCCTAGGATCCTGGACAGGCCGAAGTAACCTGGCAGTTTCGCCATGCTCTGTCAGTGAATGAACAGACTGCTATCTAAAGATATCAAAAGGCTCCATTAAATTATTATTATTTTTTGTCAAATGTCCACTTTATTTCACAAGAATATAGTTCTGATCCAAACTGACTCCTTACCAGTTTTTAAAAGATCCAGAGACAATGCAGGGCTATAATCTAATTCTTGCATTTCACTCTGCAATGGTGGGAAGGCTTGGTGTGAGTTGAGATTTTCAGTGATGTTGCCGACACCTGGTGGAAAGTTTTATTTGGAAATTCTCATTCAACATTTAAAATTGTTCAGTTCTTGTTTACAAAAAAGGTAATTATAAAAACAGTGTTTTGGTGCTGTTTCTTTAGGACATTCATCCTCTTGTCACTCACGGCTCACCTGAGTTCACAGTCCAGGAGGCGCTGGGATTAGCTGCCGTGCAGCTCACCTATGGAAATTATGCCAGTGTGATTATTGTATGAATAAGACCTAATGAATCCTATCAGAGGCTGACATCAGCCCTGACTTGAAGAAGGAAACCTAATTAAAATTTAGAGAAAGGACTAATTCTGAACATTATTACCATGGCCAATTTTTCTGATATTTCTGAATCTGCTTTTAAAATAAGTATTAAGTAAATGTTAAGGTGTTAATCAGTTACTCGCTTCCCCAACTCCCAAAGCCACAATGGAAATTAGTATCACGCCCCGCAGAGAGTGAAGGAAGGACCAGCTCCTCCGCGTCTGCTCTGAGGCCATAAATGTTGTGCTTCACCTAGGAGAGTCATTGTCCACAGGACTCGGCAAGCAGATGACTCTGAATAGCACATTACAAATTCCCTTTAAAGACAAAGAATTTCATACTCCAAAACTTATCCCAGGAATTTAAAAGGTCAAGCTTATAAACTAGTGAGCTAAACAATAGATGAGCCAGCGAGCCCGGAGAGGAGGGCTCCAGAATGCTAAGAAGGAGGTTTTCTTGGGTGGATTCTATAATTTGTGGTTTGAATAAAACCTTTGAAACATTCCATTAGTATTAAAATTCTCACAATGAGAATATGGCTCACATTGAACGCATTTTAAGTGACTAGACAGTCTCTCTCCACAAGAAATGTTAATGCTCCCTTCTGCCTAGTGCTTATTCGGTGCTTGCTACTAATTTAGGAATAAATTAACCCTTCCAACAATTAGGATATTGTCTAGAAATTGCCTCTTATACTCCATGGGGAAAATCACTTATGTTCTGGAAATTAAAAGTAAAAGAAATCCATTTCTTCATTACAAGATGTTTTCCTATACCTAATAACTGATTCATTATTTATGTAAGTGGCTATCATATTTACCTACACAATTATGTCACACGGCATTTAGAATGACTGGGTGAGCTGTACAGAGTGGACTTTTAAATGTCATACAGTAACGGCTTCTCTATGTGAGCCTGCTGTAGCCATGCTCGAGGGTCCAAAATGTCCAGGATGGATTTCTGCCTCGGAGCTGGTATTGGCTTGGCCTCCACATCGGTTTTTGTGTCTGAGTTTTCAGTGCCCAATGAGCTGTTTTTCCTGGCAGAGAGACATTCACGAGGCGCAGCAACTGGCTTCTGTGAGTGATGTGTCCTGGTGGACAGTTTGCTGTCTACAGACAAGGCCTCTGATCTGCTCGCCTGGCCCTCCTTGTCCTTCACGGACTGATCCACAGAGCTGTGTGCCTTCACCCTGAACGGAGGCTTATCTGTAGGAGGAGGAGGGGCACGTCTCTTCTTCCTTTTCCCCTCATGTACTGGGTCACTTTCAGGGGACGATACTTTTTTCTGGATGACCATCTCATGGTGACCATCAAAAACAGCAGTCCAAGGAGGTGGTGAGGATTGCTCATCTCGACCAATGAGGAACTGTCCATCTGTCTCTGCAATTCTTTTTTGTATCATATCTGTTAAACTCTCAAGTTTCACAGGTGAATCAATACCTGGAATCATTTTAAGAAAACAAAATGAGGGCTGCAGAGATTGCTTAGTGGTTAAGGCACTTGCTTGTGAAGCCTAATGACCCGTGTTCGACTCCCCAGATCCCACGTAAGGCAGATGCACAGGATAATGCATGCACAAGGTTGTGCATGTGCACAAGGTTGTGCATGTGTATGGAGTTTGATTGCAGTGGCTGGAGGCCCTGGTCCACCAATTCTCTTTCTCTCACTCTCATAAAAAGGGGTGGGGCTAGAGAGATGGCTTAGCAGGTAAGGCGTCTGCCTGCAAAGCCAAAGGACCTTGGTTAGATTCCCCAGGACCCACATAAGCCAGATGAACAAGGGGGTACCCGTGTCTGGAGTTCATTTGCAGTGGCTGGAGGCCCTGGCATGCTCATTCTCTCTCTGCCTCTTTCTCTCTCGCTCTCTCAAATAAATAAAAAAATTTAAAAAAAGAAAAGAAAAGAAAAGAAAAGAAAAGAAAATGACATGGGAAAATTCACCTGCACTTGACTTGAGTGGGTTTCCATGTTCCCAACTAGTGAGCCATCTGTTATGGCCATCCAAACACACGAGCAGACGGGCGCTATGATGTTCACTTGTAAAAACAATGAATTCCAGAACCAAAGAACAAGGCTACCATGCACACAGCAGACACCATGCACACAGCAGACACCATGCACACAGCAGACGCCATGCACACAGCAGACGCCATGCACACACGGTACAGAGCACTCACGAGGCCTAACGAAAGTGGAGATTTACCTCCACTCAACCCTCAGTGTGACCTTAGGAAGGCTGTACCTGTGGGTAAGCAGGGTGGCCACTCGGTCAGCACTCTTCCCTATGGAAGACTGAGGTCTCTGTTCATGTTAAGAAGGGGCAAAAAGCAAAATCAAAAGCCCAGGAAAGGAGTGTAGTGCCCTCATGCCATCTTGGTGATAAGGGTGCTGGGAAAAATAAGAGATCATGTCTACTGAATGAACCACTGGTATTTTCTTAAATGTGTAAAGCAAATGCAGCTTTCTTTTTCTTTCTATTTATTTATTTGAAGCGGGGACAGGGAGAGAATGGGACCCAGGCACATGTACCACTTTGTGCATCTGTCTGTTCTTGGGGGCTGGAGAACTGAACCTGGGCTGGTAAGCTTTGCCAGAGAGCACCTTTAACCACAGCGCCATCTCCCTAGCCTATGAACACAGCCTTTCTAACTTAACACTTTAAAATACATCTGAGCACAAACATATGACAGAACAATGATCCTGGGTGCCCTACTGATGCCTGCATGTCCATAGCACTGTTCACTGAAGGAACCCCACCAAGGCAAGCAAACTCCCTTTAAAGTGGGGGAAAAGGAAATAGTAAAAATTTAAACTTTATGAAGTATTAAACTTAAGTAATTCTATTTGGCCAGAGATGCATGCTTCCATTCATGAATATTCACTTGTCAATCTTACTAAAAATTGAGTTTAAATGCAGAAAAAATACGGAATAAGATTACATTGTAGAATCTGCAAGCTTATGTTTTAAGGATTTGCATCAGATATTCAGCTAATATTTATTTTCGGTTACTTTTAGTCATTTTAAGCCTTAAATTTTTGTTTGATCTTGAGCATTCAAACTATGTAAAATATGCCCTCATTAATTTTGCATTAATTCATCTATTAAACATGAGTCCTTAGTCTATAATCAGTCCTTTTTCATTCAGGTTGATTGTGCCCTGAAAATTTTAGCATTTTAATGTCAATAGAATAAGCTGCTTGGGCATGGACGATGTTATTCTTGTTAGCCTACTGCTTAGGGAAGACAACCCCCACTCACTCATATCACGGTACACTGAGGTCGCCTCTTTTGTCAAGAACAAAGGTGGTTTCCGTGGTGACATCATCTCAATTTTCATAAGTTCTTTACAACAATGCTTCCATTGGCCTACGAAGCAAAGAAAGAGGCAGGCTAGCTTCAAACATAAACGTGAGCATGTGTATTTCATTTTCAACAGATACCAACACAGGTTTTCTTGCCTTGAAAAATAACCACGAGTTTATAAATAAAGCACTGCTTTGAAAAAGCTTGTAACAAAAACAAAAAACAGGGTAATTGTGGTTTCAAAGTCTAGTCTGCACATGACAACAATACATTTACAAAAGAAAGTCTTATGCACAGATATTAAAATACCCAAGCTATTAGATACTATTTGATTTCACAAAATAATCAACAATCACTTTGAAATTTCTGTTCATGTGAAAAGATAACTGAAGGGTAATGAATGACCAATTGAGATACAGCTGCTAAATGGAAGTTAAAAAAAAAAAACATGAATGATGGGTCTCAAAAACACATTCCCTTCTGAAAAATCTTAATTAAAAAGCAAGATTTGTTTAACAACTGTCTGTTTAAGATGATTATTATGGTTTTTAACCACATGCACCTCTAGATAAATACTGTATTTTCATTTTAAAAGGTCTATAAAAACCTTTTATTCTAAAGAAATAGTGCTTATTACAATTTCATTGTTTTGAGAAAGGGAAAATCAGGCAGTAAGATTCAGGTGAAGCAACACCCTCAAGTAAGGTGTTCAACTAAGGGGAGATTTTCAAGTGTGGGCGTTATTACTATTTTTCATTATGCTTTACCGTGTGTGTGTGTGTGTGTGTGTGTGTGTGTGTGTGTGTGTGTGCGCGCGCAAGCACACACATGGAGACTGGAGGAAAACATCGGGGGTCCTCTATCGCTTATTTCCCGGACACAGAGTCTCCCTGAACTGGGACCTGCCCTTTTCAGTTAAACTGGCTGGCCAGTGAGCTACTTTTGGTCTCAGCTTCCCCCATGACTGGGTCACAGAATAAGGTAGAAAGTTCCAGGTAACTCACATGTCAGCGCAAGAGGAAATGGATTCCTGAGTACATGGCTTCAATGGTTCCTCTCCAGGATCTGAGATCTCATTTAAGACAAATGTATTCCTTCTTGGTGGCAGAATTCTTTTTTTAAAGATCTTAATCTAATGGAAAATAATGACTTGCTTTGAACCAACAAATGTTTTTCTGCCAAGTTTTTAAACATACTGTAATGTGAAGTATTGTATTTTCTATATACTTCTCTATTGATAGATGAAAAGTACTTTTTGAACTCATGCCATGTGAAGTTGGAATATAAACCCGCATTCTTCTTTGCATTGCTGATGTCAGAGGTACCATGTGGTATGTCCGTGGACAAGATCTTACAATGAAGACATTCATTTTGCTAGTGAGTAAGCTCATAGGCGTGAGTAAACACAGCACCCGATATGCCAACATGAAGTAGACGTTGAATGGGTGTGTTCTGTTCCCGGGTCTACACTGAAGGTGTTCTCCACAATATTCATCACTGCCGTGCTCCCCATCAGCATGGTCTAGTGTGTCAAGCTGCTGCTCATGGGGTCAATATTTATACTATTTTATGTTTGGAAAAAATGTAATGCTTCAAGTCTATTTAACTTCACCCTTCATAGCTACTGACCACATAGAGCAAGGGTTGGGCCACTTTTTGTTTGTTAGCTCTCAATTATTTAAAGTAGCAGTTATGTTCCTGATGTTCAGACAGTTTTTCCACTTTAAACAGGGCTGAGGAACTGAAATGTGACCTGGAAGTGAAATCCCTCTTGTCTCATTCGACTCTTGGTGTCTTCTGCTTTGCTCTGTCCTGCACACTTGTCACTAACTGGAGTGTGATGGTGTAATTCAGAGTTCAGGATGGTATGAGCTCATTTACTTTTGCTCCATGTTTGCACATAAAATCCATTCCAAAGTATTTGTGTATCAGAATTTCTGCTTTAAAAAGTATAGAGAATGGCACAATTTATTCAAAAAAGCATGAACTACCAAAGAGGTAGTCAGATCTGAGACCCAAGCTGTCACCACTTTGTTCCTCTGACAGGACACGTCTAACCCCATCCCCAGCACCTCACTATACATGGCAGGTCATTTCAGATGATCTAGAGTCACTCCTTCCTCTCCTCTCAGTTGATAGCCAGGCCATAATATTTTGATATTATGACCTTCATTTTCCCTTCTTTACTCTTTCTCTGACCACATAAAGCATAGAATGTCAGAATCACTTCTAAAAACGATAGGACTCTGTATGACAGACTCTGCGTTAGAGACTTTAGGGAAGTAGTTAATCTTAGCTATGGTCGCTAAAAGAAAGGAAGTTATTGACCAGCAGTAGCAGTACATGTTTACAGTCCCAGAGGTCAGAAAGCACTGGCAGGACTACTGAGCATTCAGTTCAGCCTAGGCTATCTCAGAGCCCGTCTCATCAAAACCTGCTGGGTGTGGTGGCACACATTTGTAATTTTAGCACTGGGAAGCTGAGGCAGGACCCCAATTTGAGGCCAGCCTCAGAGGTGGTCTAAAACATGGAATTTGTTAAGTACGTGACAGAGTGCAGTGAGACACTATTGGGACAACATCTCGGATGAGGAACACGTCCTGGCTACCCAGGAAGACCATGCAGGCCTACTCCAGCTCAAGCTGTGAATCAGAATCTCTAAAGACCGTCCCTTCTCAGCATCAGAGCTAAGGCGTATCTGCCAGGAGGGTGTCTCAGGACACAAATAAACCATCTGGGACACAGGGGCATCACACATGTGGCTTCCTTCTCACCACTTCCTGAGCAATGAGGACCTGTGGATCTTCCCTTCCTCCCTTCTTCCTCCTTCCAAAACATTGAGGACCCGTGGGTCCTCCCTTCTTCCTCCTTCCAGAACATTGAGGACCCGTGGGTCCTCCCTTCTTCCTCCTTCCAGAACACTGAGGACCCGTGGATCCTCCCTTCTTCCTCCTTCCAGAACATTGAGGACCCGTGGATCCTCCCTTCTTCCTCCTTTCAACCTTCCAGAACACTGAGGACCCGTGGATCCTCCCTTCTTCCTCCTTTCGACCTTCCAGAACACTGAGGACCTGTGGATCCTCCCTTCTTCCTCCTTCCAGAACACTGAGGACCCGTGGATCCTCCCTTCTTCCTCCTTCCAGAACATTGAGGACCCGTGGGTCCTCCCTTCTTCCTCCTTCCAGAACATTGAGGACCCGTGGAT
This sequence comes from Orientallactaga sibirica, assembly GCA_036365145.1. Lineage (NCBI taxonomy): Eukaryota > Metazoa > Chordata > Mammalia > Rodentia > Dipodidae > Orientallactaga > Orientallactaga sibirica. Next base: position 19,621,505 of record JAEOAD010000032.1, read on the forward strand.
CCTCCCTTCTTCCTCCTTCCAGAACATTGAGGACCCGTGGGTCTTCCCTTCTTCCTCCTTCCAGAACACTGAGGACCCGTGGATCCTCCCTTCTTCCTCCTTCCAGAACATTGAGGACCCGTGGGTCCTCCCTTCTTCCTCCTTCCAGAACACTGAGGACCTGTGGATCCTCCCTTCTTCCTCCTTCCAGAACATTGAGGACCCATGGATCCTCCCTTCTTCCTCCTTCCAGAACATTGAGGACCCGTGGATCCTCCCTTCTTCCTCCTTCCAGAACACTGAGGGCCCCGTGTATTCCCCTTTCTTCCTCCTTCCAGAACACTGAGGACCCCATGTATTCCCCTTTCTTCCTCCTTCCCCACCTTCCTTAAAACTGCTGATGCTATAGAGAATGGTAGGTGGCAACTTTTCATAACATGCTGAGAAACAGAATCCCAAAATTGTCTAGTTCAGAAAGAGTCCAGAGAGTGGTGTTCTATAGACATGAACTCCTGGCTGAATCTAATAGCAGGCTCGTTTGATCAGAAGTAGTCATCAACAGTCTACATTTTCAATATCAAGTACAAATAATACAGAGGTTGTCAGACTGATTGCTAATAAAACCAAGGATTGCCACAAGTCAATCTTGACTTGGTAGGAACAGTGCCATAAATTGATGAGTAAGAATCAGACCCTCCCAGAGTCTGCACACTAGAGCCCCATTACAATGCTTCCACTGGTTTAAACATCCATGCTGCTGCTGGACTGTGTGTTGAGACAGAAGCAAGATGTGAGTCAACAATTTCTGGTGATATTCAAGACGACCTACACATACTTGCAGCTCATGTGTAGCCACGAGGCGTGTCTAAAGTCATCGATATTTTAGAAGGATCATTACCTGGGGCGTGTTTGTCCATATACTACACCTTTTGAAGAAGATAAATAATTCTTGCCACAATTCCAAAATTTTGATATTTAGGTTGTATGTGCAACCTTTCAGGCTACACAATACTACAAGTAGGAAATTCAAATATCTACTCACTAAGATCAAAGCAATGCTGCCAGAAAGCTTCCATCCACTTCTGGAGCGCCTCTCTGCTGTCTGCAGCAAACACATGAGGTGTGGCTTGTCCAGAGTCGGGGCTCGTCACCGAGAAGCTGTGTGCTCTCTTGGCATCCCTATCCATTGCTCGAATTCTGGTTTCCTGAATGTTAAGAAAAACTTGGCGTTTTATAAAAAGAAAACTTCCGGAATGATTGAGTGATTTATTGCTTAGCTGCCATATTGGCACAAAATGTAATCATTGCAGATTATTTAAATTTTTAAATATGTAATTTGAACAATTTTCAGGATTCCAACTCCTATCTAGGACATCTTTAAGAAGAATGGCTTATATTAAAAAATTTTGTAATCTTTTAAGTATGTTGTATACAGCATATATACTAATTACATGATTAAAATACAGTCTCTGTTCTGATCTGTCTCAATTTTAAGAGGGAGTTTTCCGTCCTTTTATATACATCTTAAAATGTGCAATAAACTGAGTACAGTACATCATAACTTTACTGCGGATTATGTGAACCATATTTCCAGCAGTAATGAAAATGAATCAGTCAAGTACCTTTCTTCCTCACTAATATACATATACATTACAGCTAAAGTAATAAAACCATAACTTAGTGTTCTCTGCAGTACACCAGGTTTTCCTGTTAACATTTATTTCACATGCAGCATTCATTTACAAAGCTTATATAAGGTAATATGAAAGTTATAGTGCTCATGTTATTTTCTCAATGCTTAATACAACTTTGTGCCACAAAGGCAATGGCTTCCTTCATGCTGATAACCCAAACCTTTTCCTGACTGGTATCAGTCTGACCCTGCAAAGACACTCACAGTGTCCACACATGCATAAGTTCACTTATGAGCTACAGAGGCACTGCTGTGCCATGGAGACAGCTAGCAATAGCCAACTGCATGTAGTTTGTCTAGGACAGAACTGTCCGTTAAACAGAGAGGAGTTTGAAAGCCTGCATAGAATTACTTTTACACTCTTTTAGCACAGTACTGCCCAGGAGAAATACAATACTAGCCACATATGTAACTTAAAATTTTGTAGAAACCACATTTAAAAAGTAAAAATCAGAGAAATTAATTTAATAGTGTATCTTGTGTAGATCAATGCAATTAAAATATTATTCTTGGGGCCAGAGAGATGGCTTAGCAGTTAAGGCATTTGCCTTCAAAGCCAAAGGACCTAGGTTTGATTCCCTAGGACCCACGTAAGCCAGATGCACAAGGTGGTGCATATGTCTGAAGTTCATTTGCAGCAGCTGGAGGCCCTGGCATGTCCTTTCTCTTTCTCTGTCTCTTTCTCTATCTCAAATATATAAATAAAAATATTTTTTCAAAGAGCACACCTCACTTCTGACCTGTCACATCGTCTGGGGGCACACAAAAGCACACTGTAGCATGTGCACGAGAACATCCTGGCTGGGGAATGCAGAACTCCAGATGCATGTGCCACCATGTGCATCTGGCATACGTGGGACCTGGAGAATTGAAACTGTGTCTTTAGGCTTTGCAGGCATTCACCTTAACTGCTAAGACATCTCTCAAGCCCCAGATTTATTTTTCTTTTTGTTTATTATTTATTTATTTATTTACTTATTTGAGAGGACAAAGAGGCAGATAGATAGAGAATGTGTGCACCAGGGCCTCCAGCCACTGCAAACAAACTCCAGATGCATGTGCCACCTTGTGCATCTGGCTTATGTGGATCCTGGAGAATTGAGCCTTGAACCAGGGTCCTTAGGCTTCACAGGCAAGCATTTAACTGCTAAGCCATCTCTCCAGGCCCCCCAGATTTCTTCTTTAATGAAGCATTAAATAGGGAATGTGTTGATGTAGGTAGCAATGCCCTCTCAGAAAATATAATACAACATACCGATAAATACTATGTGCTCCATTAACTGGTAACCAGAAATACCACACTGTATCCTTAAAACAGTTTTTTAAAGGTGCAAATAAAATGCAGAGTTCAAATTGTATTTTTAACACTCAAATAATCAAATTGATGGGAAACATTCATCAGAAGTACAAGATCACCAGAGTTCTGTGTCAAAAGGACACAAGAGTCAACTTAAGGATTTCATTGGTCACACATGGGACAACTGAAGCACCAACCTAAGAACAGTAGTGATGGCAGACAGACAGACTGACAGACTGATGCACGACGTGTCCTTGCGTCCATTAATTCCTCATAATTACAGACCAACTCAATGGCCACCTTCGAATGATGCTTAGACTACATCACTATTTTGCTAACTGATAGATAAGTACATAAATATCAAGTACTGGGCTCGAGACATGGCTTAGCGGTTAAGGCACTTGTCTGTAAAGCCAAAGGACCCAGGTTCGATTCCCCAGAACCCACATAAGCCAGATGCACAAGGGGGTGCATGTGTCTGGAGTTCATTTGTAGTAGCTGGAGGCCCTGATGTACCCATTCTCTCTCTCTCTCTGCCTATTTCTCTCTAATAAATAAATAAATAAAACCCACCGAATAAAAACTAGGACTGTTAAGATATTGCCATTTCTAGTTCCTAATAAGAGATCTGAGCAACATTCACCAATGGGTACACCTTCTCAAGCACATTCAGAGGAGGGTCAGGTAGCCAACAAATGCAGAGAGACTTCCAAACTCTGGCCAGCGTCTGACACAGCAGCTTTATCCAGAGCCTGATCTAGTCACAGAGGCTGTTCCACACTGGGTCATCCCAACTCTGCTGTAGCTGTGATGAGGCATTAACTATACACCGCTGCCTGCACTCAAAACTTACATACGCTGGCGCACATCTGGATGAAAACAAGTAAAACACACATGGTCTCTACGACTTGTCTCCACACAGCTTGGGGAAGGACGGTACAGAGGGGTTCTTTATACTGTACTCTGTATAAATGATTCGAAATTTTCCAAAAGAGAGGTTAAAAATAGAACACAAATTTAAGAAATAAGCCTATTAGTGCCTCTTTCTTAACTGTAATGAAGGTAACATTTCACCTCTTCCTCATAAAATGAGTTGTGAAGACGAGTGAAATCTCTGAAAAGTGCCTAGTCTGAAGTCCTGTCAGCCAGGGACGGGAACACACAGTGCCCGACCAGCACTCACAGGGAGCCAATGCCATGGCACACGGGCTGTGCCAGCACAGCCACAGAGGAAGCTACTTTCAACCTTTGCCATAAAATCAAATGTAAGCGCCTAAAGAAAAAGGCCATATTTTTCGAGCTATCTTTTGCTATGCTTAGTAAAGGACAATCTGAGTAGTACATGGTTCAAATAGTTAAGATGACCATAAACTGGAAGACTATGTGGCAATTTTACTTTCCAGGGCCCATGATAAATACAAGAGTTAAAAGAATTTCAAAACAACTTAATAAAGGTCTATCTCACCAAGCAGTGTTCTTGATTTGCTTAGTGCAGTTATGTTCTTAAGATGAAAGATGAATAGTCTTGAAGTCAAGAAGAGACTATTGATCTCAAAGGCCCCCACGCCACCGGAATGGACAAAGCCTCAGCCACGGAAACGCCTTCTGCGCAGCGGAGGAGCCCGGCTAAGTGCGCGTCGTTGAGAAGGTCTTGCTCGACAACATTCATGGCGAAGGTTCACTTTGAAGTAAATCACCCTTTCAAATTTGGATTGAAAGGGGGTGGGGATAGCTTTTAGGCTTTTCTTCCCTTAATGTGATCATTCCCACAGATGGCTCCCTATGAAAATTAATGAACCGACGTGGCTTTACAGGAAATACCATTTAGAAGGACAAGAATTAGTCAGAGAGCAGACCCCATGATTGAAATTGGGAAGTACCATATACCTTAGCAGACAAAAATTTGTGTTTTCACGTAACTTTTAAAGCAGCATTAAACAAAATTAGTTGCTAAATCACAAAAACAGACAACCAAAAAAACTATTACTGAATTTTTAACAATATTAAGCCTAAAACGATTTTACTCAGCACAGGTAATATACCAAAAACTAAAATTTTAAAAATGCTATTCTTAAAACTTTTATTTGGTCTTTATCTGCTATATTGGGAAATAATCCTACTAACATAAACTAAGATCTTTTGTTTATTTCAGAATACATTTATGGCATGTTGCCACTTAGAAATTTCAAAAGAAAGCCAAACAATCAAAACATCTGCCATGGATTTTACAAGCAAGTTATTAAAACAGCGAGTAGATACAGAGTGTATGTGTTTACTGTGGCATGTGAGAGGGCTGGGATAGAGGGAAGCAGAGAGTGGATGGAACCGTTCCCTAGTTGGTAAGAAAATGTGTTCCTTTATAAAAGTATGCCAGCTACCAGTATGTGGAGAAGTGAGGACTGTATGAGAAAAACCATAGGTCACCTCCAGCTACAACCAGCACAGGTGAGAAATTAGGTTGCTGAACCCATTTGAGAAATGGTCAAGACAAAAAAGACATTACACAGCGCCAAGGCGTCTGCTCACCGAGCCTGCTGACGAAGAGGAGAGAGGACTTCTATGCTGGTTAGAAGGACTCTATCAAGTGTTTGCTTTAAAATGAGTATAATCAAGTCTGCAGAAGGCACGCCTTTAATCCCAGCACTCGGGAGGCAGAGGTAGGAGGATCGCCGAGAGTTCAAGGCCACCCTGAGACTACATAGTTAATTCCAGGTCAGCCTGAATCAGTGTGAGACCCTACCTCGCAAAAAAAAAAACAAACAAAAAAAAAATTAGAAGGCACTTAAACATAAAAGCTCAAGAATGGTCCTAGGCTGAGAAGGACGATGGGGGCTGTGAATATGGACCAGATATTGGATGATACAAAGAAATTACTATTCAATGCTATAATAGCACACCTACAGAAACTATGCATCTATACTATAATCACATGTGCACAAAAGCCCTTGTTCTAAAGAGCCGTATGCTCCTCAGGGAGGAAGAGTATGATGGTAAATGTGAGAGAGTAAAGCAAATGTGAAAGCTGTCATGAGATGGTGGTGTACACGGGAACCACTGGAGCTCCACGCTCATTGTTTCTGCATATTTGATATAGTTCCTGAATTGAGAAAAATAAGTGAAAATTACTTTCATTAGAGAAGCAAGTCTATAATTATGTGTATGTTTTAGGAAGTAAGAAATGGATGTGTGGAATGGGACAGCATGGGACATACTTGAACGTGGAGATCGATCACACTGATGGTGAGTGGCGAGTTAACCAGATGAATGAAGGCCCCAGAGCACTCCTGAAGCCCACGTGGACACTGCAAAGAAGACTCCAGAGAGAAGGGCGAGAGCCAGCAACGGAAGCGAGGACGCAGGACTCTCAGCAAGAACATGCCGGGGTCCCATCACGTTCAGCACGCAGATCAGCAGTTAGGCCACATTTAATCTTCCCAAGCTCAGCTCTTTGACCGTGTGTAACTTTAAACACTCTCTTTTGTACATTCGACAATGGGAGAGACACCCCAGGCCTAGTCTTCAGGGTCAAATGGAATCAGTGTCACTCCCAAGTCTAAGCTAAGTCTACCCAAACCTAGATGAGTGATTTAACGTTCTGCTGTAGAACAGCAGAAGATGAATGAATGATGGTCCTTGTCTTCACAGCGGCACTGACTGACAATAAAATCCCATCAGGCACCTGGGCCAGCGCCTCCATTGCTGCCAGGAAAAATACATTAACTTTACAAAGAACACATAGGCCTGTCAGGAATGATCAGACAGGAAGTAGAGCAGTGCTGGCTGTAACAGCAGCATGACATCATAAGCACCCTCCTGTTTACTACAAGATCCACAACATGCCTGTCTCTGTAGGCCGACTGTGCTTTAGGTGCCAAACCTCTTTTGAGGGCTACCTTTTACTTTGAAAACTCATTCAGAATGGGTGTGGAGACAGGAAAATAAAATCTAATTTTGTCGTCCAAACCTACTTGAGCAATATATCTATAAGGAAATGGAAAAACAGCTCATTAAATTTATCTCTTTCCTCCTACCATTGGGAAGAAGGGAGTCACCTAATATTCCTCACCAGTTCGGCAAGTTCTACCTCATCTGATCTATTTCTTCTCTTGTAAATCGGAAAAAACATACTTGCAAACCAGGGATACCATTCTTGTTCCGCCTGCCTTCAAGGGCTGAGATGAGGTGACTGGCGTCCCTTAAATCCTTTCCTCAAACAAAGCAAACGACTTAAAATGTATCAGTTGTTTGTTTAGATTCCATTCTGATTTGACTTATGACTATAAATATTCTATGATACCGTATCGGAGGGAAAGATGGTAGGATCCCACTGTTACAATCCAGCAATTCATATTTGCTGGTAGAATACATAAGGAAAGAAGGCAAGATCCCATTATTACTACTAAGCAGTCTAACGAAAACTAGCTTAGACATAATGACACACGTCACGTTCTTGCCAAACACAGTCAACCAGGACCTAGTGAAACAATTCGTCATATCCATCTTCCCATTGAAAAAGATGGCCTGGGCTTTAAAAGTAAGTCAATGTCATGAAAGAGCAAACAAGGGCAGGGTGCAAAGGTGCAATTTAGATAAAAAGAAACAATGGATTGGGTGACTGGGGTCTGGGATCAGATGAAAACTAAACAAGGCAACATTTTGGGAACTGGGGCAATGTGCTTTGTATAGGATCAGATAATATTGTATCAACACTAAATTTCTTGTGTGTGGTATTATAATAGTTGTGAAGAAAAATGTTCTTAGTTTTACAAACATGCTGAAACAGTCAGGAAAGAAATGTTGTGCTGTTTGCAACTGATTTTTTTTTTTTTTTTGAGGTAGGGTCTCACTCTAGCTCAGGCTGATGTGGAATTCACTATGTAGTCTCAGGGTGGCCTTGAACTCATGGTGATCCTCCTACCTCTGCCTCCCAAGTGCGTGCATCACCACACCCAGCTGCAACTCATTTTTAAATGCTTTGGGAAAACAATTCACTAGAGAAAGCACGTGATGAAACATGAACGACAGATGAGAATCCAGGTGAAAGGTACACAAGCGTTCACTATTCTCTTTCAATTCTTGTACATTTGAAATTTTCAAAAGATCAAGGTACACAATGTGAGATGAAGGGACGCTATAGGAACAAAACAAAACTGGCAAAGAATGCATGCAAAAGGTTATACGGGCATGGTTGCTCACGCCTACAATGTCAGCACTTAGGAGGCTGAGGTGAGGCGCCATGGCCAGCCACCTGGGCTACATAGTTAGTTCAAGTTAGTCTGGGATAGAGTGAGAAACTGCTTCAAAAAAAAAGTGTGTGTGTGTGTGTGTGTGTGTGTGTGTGTGTGTATGTGTAAGCCAAAGAACATATATGTGTGTGTGTGTGTGTCCCATAATATATACATAAATTGTTATAATAATGAAGTATTATTTATTAATATATTAAAGAATAATACTAGGTTTTCTGATAAATAAGATAGTAAAAATTGGTAAGAAGTCTAACTAAAGGATTTCCTCTGGGTCACAAGCAAGATGGACTAAATGTTACTATTAGAAAGAGTATGGCACTAAATTCCAGTTCACCCAGATGTTTTCAGGAATACAACTAGAATATTAAAAGGCAGATGGCTATGTTTTCCTGCAGGAGACCATTTAAAAGTAGAATACAGAGCTAACTTTTTTATTATTATTTGAGAGAGACAGAGAGGAAGAGGCAGAGAGAGAGAGAGGAGAATGGGCATGCCAGCAGCCTCTCAGCCACTGTGAATGAACTCCAGACATGTACGCCCCTTGTGGGCAAGTGTGGCATTGCGTCCTTGCATCACTTTTTGTGTCTGGCTAAACGAAGGACCTGGAGATCGAACGGGCGTTCTTAAGCTTGGCAGGCAGGCGCCTTAACTGCTAAGCCATCTCTCCAGCCCCAATAGTTCACATTTTATCCAATGCTCACTTCAGTCTTCAGTTAGACACTCTAAAGGCAAGAAAATAATAAGCCTGGGCTGGAGAGATGGCTTAGTGGTTAAGGCACTTGCCTGCAAAGCCAAAGGACCCAGGTTCAATTCCCCAGGACCCATGTAAGCCAGATGGACATGGTGGCACATGCATCTGGAGTTCATTGGTGTGCCCATTCTCTCTCTCTCTCTCTCTCTGCCTCTTCCTCTCTCTCTCTCAAATAAATAAAATATTTTTTTATAAAATAAGCCTCGGTCCATACATAAATAACAAAAAGAAAACAAGAAGTATTTTGTTATAGAAGAAAACTTGGGGTGGGAGCCTAATAAACACCAGCCTTGGACAATAATCTAAGACAGCAACATTAGCAGCTCCGGGTGTTTGTTACGGGATTTTAGATGCCCAAGTACTAACTAGACTCAACACTAGGTGTGGAGGACGAAGCACCCAAGTGCTCCGAGTGAGCCCTCAGGCTTTCCTGGTTGTGAAACAGTTTCAACAACTGCCTATCCTTTCCGACACGAAGGCTGTCCTCTGCTTCTATACACGCGTGTGCGTGATCACACAAAGTCAGAAGGCATTCCCAGGAATATCTTTCCATGAATTTATTCAATATTAACTAGAAAGAACATCACTGTAACCTGAACTAACAATTTATGTTGCTATCATCTCTTACACCATGAAAAACATAAATATCTTTTAATGGGAGTGGCATTCTCTGCTTGAATCCCTATCTATCCCTATTCATTCCCATTGTTGTGTCCTTAAGACACACATGACCTGCTTCGATCAGCAAGCTTTACAATGCAAGGAAAATGTTAAATTATCTTTATGAGATATCCTATTTAAGCAGTTTTTTCAACTTCTTTATAAGATTGCAACAATGTCAAGTATACACATAAAAAAACACACTTCAGGAGCTGGAGGGATGGCTTAGCCATTAAGGCATTTGTGTGAAAAGCCAAAGGACCCAGGTTTGATTCCCCAGGACCCACGTTAGCCAGATACACAAGGTGGCACATGTGTCTGTAGTTCATTTACAGTGGCTAGAAGGCCTGGCATGCCCATTCTCCTCCCCCCTTCTTTCTCTGTCAAATAGATAAATAAAAATAAAATGTTTTTAAAAAACACACTTCATAGAACACTGGGTCTTTTGTCACTTACCTGGTGAATGGGCACTACCAACATTGGCTCCACATTGGCTTCAATATCTTCTGGGCCATAAAAGCAATAGAGCTTACCCCCTCTCAAAACACAGTACAGCCGTCTCCAACCCACCAAACCAGCTACTATTTGCTAAAACAAACAAACAAAAACCAAATTTATCAACTTAAATCACTATCACATGTATTCAACTCAATATTTACATATTCAAAGTTAACTTTGAGAACATTTAAAATGTGCTTGAATCACCCATTAATTTGCTATACAAAAAGATTGCTCCAAATCTGAGAATAAGTTGCTGTCAGGAAAGTTTGAATTCCCGAAAGTATTACAGAAAATGAAGGTGATGATTACCACACAACTTTTACACACACAGGATCATCGATCAATGCAGTCTTATAAAAGCCAGTCTACTGAAGACTAGTGCTTGGCATTCCACAGCGATTCATCAAATGACTTAGGAAAATTATAAAAATAACTCTCCATGTTGGAAATGTAATTTTCCCCTTACTGTTTTCAGAACATTAGAAAATGTTGACTACCTGGTAAGAATGCAAATTTACTTTCCCCTTAATGGAACTTCCAGAGGAAGATATTGATTCATTGAAGCCCACAATTACTTATTTACTGAACATAAATAACAATGGTTATAAATAAGTCAGAAGGAGGTGGCCCAGTGCAGCTCTGGGAAGCCAGAAGCTGAACTGTGCAGAATGCCACCTGCCAGGTCTTATGGGAAAGAAGTCAGGCAGGAGAGTCAGTGTCCAGGGGAAACTGTTGCCGGGGACCCGTTACTCATGAGACAGGACCCCGCGGGACATAGGCAGCTCACCAGACCCCACACCTCCCACAATCTGTATTTAACAACACTCAGAAGGCTGACGTTTCTGAAAAAGACCCCTCAGTATTAGAGCTCCGTCTCCTGCCTGGGCACGGAGATGTCACGGGACATCTTACCTGCTGGTTGAGGAATCCCGCAAAGGCATCCTGGACCATACACGCTGGCTGGGCCACTAGCCGGCAGCACATGTTGCCGAACAAGGGGAGCCAGAAGGAAGAGCCCTCTGTGCAAGAAGAGAACAAGTCACAGATGGACGGATGGTCAAGGGGCTTACACATTGCGGAATTTTTCTTCTCTCGGTTTTTTTTTTTCCTTGTACAAGAACGTTTTAAAATTAATTTTATATAAAGGTCTGTCTACTCAGATTCCAGCGCTGTTCTGAATGTCAGACACACGCACGGGAGCGGTCCTATCGTAACATGCTGTCACTAGAAGAGCCGGTGAATTTTAGTCTCTTGATTTTAAAGTTATTCAAGGGTTACTGTTCAGAGAAGACAAGCTTACAGAACCCAAAACGTACTAGTGAAGTGACTTATGTTTGTCAAATTTTACTTTTTGCTCTGCATTTCCTAGGATGACTGGCAAGGCAAGCCTTGGAATGAAGCATGGCTTTAGAACACTGAAAGAACCGTTGATCCTTCTTCTCCCTTTCCTTCCCTTCTTGAACCAAGTCCTAAGTGAGGAGGAAGGACGGGGAAGGAGCTGCAAGGTGCTGAACTGGGCTCCGGAGTCAGGAGGATGAAGGGGGAGGAGGAGGGCTAGGAGGGGGCTGCCGCAGGCCTCCCAGCTTCCATGGGCTGCTGAGGAGTCGTTCACCTGGAGGCACTTCCTAAGTCAGGGGGCTGCCTAGACAAGCAGCGTCAGAAACAAGGGGGGGTCCACCAGTGGTGCAGAGGCTGCAGACTCTCGGTGACACAGGGATTGCAGTGTTCATTACATGCCACATGTTTAAAGAGTGACACAGGAATCCACGAAAATAGGACTTCGTGAAATTGACCCAAGAAACAGAAAAGCCGAAGCACTCAGTGACATGGTGAAAAGGTAAGGAGGTCTGTGTAGGGGATTCACAGCAACACACATGACTGAAACACTACACACGACAGACATGTGCACACTGTCTGTGGAACAAAAGGCAGGCCACTAAGGAGGAAAACTCATACCCCAGGACTGAGGCGGTGCACACAGGCAGCAAGCCCACCAGAAGAGGGACAAAAAAGAATTTACGTTCTTTTCTACCAACAGAAAGACTGGCTGCCTTGATTTTTTTGTTGTTTTGTTTTTGTTTTCTGAGGTAGGGTCTCACTCCATCCAGCCCAGGCTGACCTGGAATTCACTGTGTAGTCTCAGGGTGGCCTCGAAAGCTGCCTTGATTTTCAATTTCAAAACCAGTCAAACCTTTGATCCCTGGCTAGGTGAATCATCAACTTCTGGGGGTAGATAAGGACAGTGAAGACCCCAAACCTCTCTATTTCTCATTCACAGTTTGACAAACAGTCGAACATTCCCTTTTGGGAGAGAGGAGTGAGTGTGGAAGAAACTAAATCACTCGTTACTCAAGTATTCAAGCCAATATCCATTTCAGGGGAGCATGTTAAAATGAGAAATTATCGCTGTCACTGTATGTATATATGTATGTACATACGTATAAGTGTGTGTGTGTGTGTGTGTGTGTACTTACCATTTCCGTTAACAGACAGATTATGGGTCTTGAAGCTATCCTCAGCATTCTCCAAGGTCAGGGTAGTGTGAGCTAGCAAGTGATACTTGGCACCCCTGACAGTGAGAAAGAAGACAGATTTTAAGTATTCTCTATGTTCTTCTCCAGGCCAAGTCTTGAAACACCTAACAGCCCAATAATATACAGCCTGACTTTAAAAGTGGGCAAATGACTTCTTGACATAACTTTTCTCCACCGAAGATTCACCGAAGGTCACAGACAAAGACCAGTCATGCTGGACCCTGCTGCCATTCATACCAACCAACTCACTGAGGGACGGTCGTACATCCAGTAGAATAGCTATCGGTACAAACAGGACTTGGGAATAATGCAAGAGGACAGAAAATAAGGAACAATGGCTAGGATGCAGAGATGGAACCTTCGAGACTGGGGGAATGGAATGTAATACAGACCGTGCCGCTGTTCCAGAGGATGGCACAAGGGACTTTGTGAACCAAAGGTCACAAGACGACCATAGTTCCACTTGTGAATACACACTGGATACACAGGACATGGAGAAAATTTGTTCACTTATCTCCACAGAAGCATTGATTACAAGAGCCAAAAAGCAGGGAGAGTTCAAGTGTCTATCCAGGGATGAATGGATAACAAAATGCATATATACTTATATACACATACCTTTGTAGACAAAATATACACACATATCAAAATATGACCTGACCTTTACAAAGGAAGAGTTCCGAAACACAATATGGATGTTATGAAGGTGTCATGGTAAATGAAGTTCTCCCTCGCCAGTGAAGAGATCCTGTGCAATCTCGCTGAGAGCAGACCTCTAGGGCAGCAGAGTGGGGGCTGTGAGGTGGCTCATGGGAAGTGAAACAGAAGCCCAGCATGGCTAGAGCACAGTGAGATGCCAGAGCTGAGCAGCACGAGGCAGAAACAGGCAGGTCTCTGTGCGCCTTGAAGACCGAAGTGGAAGTCACCGGGAGATCACGGACCGCTCAGAGGGAAGGGAAAGGGGTCTGAGTCGCGTTGATACTCAAGATAAAATCAGACAATGATTCTCTCCTTGATCAAACTCCAGGCGGGCTTCTGAGCCCCATTCTGCACTAGGTATGGAGATTTGACCAAACCCTCCCATTCTTTGTAAAAGCTCAAAGCTCTCTCCCTACAAGGATCCCAAACTCTCTTCAAGGCTGCTTAAAGAACGAATAAAGTCTATCCCAGCCAACCCCTGAAGACAAGGCCTGTCTCCCAGTCTGCCTGGGGAGGCAGGGCCCAACTGCCCTGCTGGGAGAGACCAGGAGGCCGCACACGGGTCAACTGCTCTCCGATGGCTGGAGTCATTCATCTTCCTGCCACAGGCCCAGCTCTCCACTGCTCTATTTTCCCATTCTTCCTTTAAAATACCAAGACACCTTGTGCGAACTAAAGGGGACTGACACACTTGGTGCTGGACTCTTCTCTCTGCTACAGCACTGAGCTGTCCCAACCACCTTAACCCTGGCCCACATTAGTGCATCCAAGTGATCCTTCTCGTTGCACACTTCAAAGGGTTGAGTCTCTGTCTACAGCATGGGTGAACAGAAGATCCTGTTATTAGTTCCTGATTTTTATCTTTATGTCATCTTTTCACTGTTCATGTTAAAATAGTGCTCTTGCCAAAATAGCAAAATGTCCTGAGGGTATGTTGGACACCCTGCCATTTGGTGAGTATAACATATTCTCGAGATAAACTCTGCTTCCTGTCTCTCTGAGGCGATAAGAGATATTCTGGAGATGAGCCTTATATCCTGTTACTGTTTGCATCAACAGATATTCTGGATTTAAACTTCATATTCTATAGTCTTGTTGATAATAGTTATTCTAGAATAATGATAGCTATTCTGATACTCTGTGATGACAATATATATATGCAGTAGATAAACATTATATTCTGACAGTTTGTGTGATAAAACATGACACGTTCTGCAATAACAACTATATTTTGTGATAATAATCTTAATTTTATGACTTTTCTTGGCTTCATTGTTTTCCCAAACAGTGAGATGGCACAGCATCAAGAAGTACACTAAATCACATGTGTGCACATTCACACATATAGACAGAGAAGCTCTGGAGGTGTGATTAATGTGTGACAGGAAATGTTTCGTGAGCTTGCTGTGTGTGCCTCATTGAATCGTTGTAACAGAGAAGCTCCCATTAGTGAGTACTCAACGTATGCACGCAGCAATCCACTGATCAGCACGTGTCCCGTAGAATCATGCTCCCTAGGAAAACGCCTTCCACTTTCTAACGTTCATCATTATTGACCAGCACATTTTTCAAAACACAATGTTCTGCGTTAATGCTTATGTAGGAAAATTTAAGTTTCTTTCTCCAAATCTGAATCTGACATTTTTTTAAAAAGTTTTTTGAGGTAAGCCCAACACACTTTTTTTTTTTTTTTTTTTTTTTTTTAATGCGAGAGTGAAAGAGAGAGAGATGAGAACAAGGGGACAACCAGGAAGACAGCATCCGTGTGCAAAAGACCAGTGATCAAAACTAGACTCAGAGTCTGTCAGACAAGGTGTCCTTATGAGGCAAGTCAGAGGAAAAAGACCCAAGATAGTGTGAGAGAGAAAAAGAGAACGAAATTTTAGGTCTAATCTTCGGAGACACACTATAATTTATTCTCACTGACCAGCAGACACCTTTAAGTAGCCCTCATTTCTGGAGCAGTCATTTCAGTGTGCAGTGGGGTGTGGGTCCTGCTATCACTATGCGTGGGAAGAAGCTATGGAGTGCGTGGGTGTGTGGACTCTGGGAGCCCTGGAGAGCAGACATTGGTTACAGAGCAATTTGTGTGGCAGAACAAACTGAGATTATGCAAAGACCAAATTACATGTTTGAATATTTTCTCAGGCTTTAAAACACTATCAGGACAAAGGAAGTTTTTCCTTTAAGATAAATATCTAAGAAATTCACTTCTACATCTAAGAAGGACACATCTAATATATACAAAATACACATGTATATATACACATATACATATATATGTTTGTTACTTATAACATCTCTCACGAATATTTAAAGTAGAATTTAACAATTAACAGGCGACATGGCCCAGACCATGAATAGTTAAAACCACAGCCGCAACTTCAGGGGAAAGCAGAATGCCTAGTCTACCAGGGTCCAGGAAAACCTCCCTTTGCTAGTGAACACTTAGTCTGGTCAAGAGGCTGTAGGACGGAAACCCTGTGGGACCAACTACTGTGAACAACGCCGCACACACATGTGCACAGCCTGGGTGCTCTCCTAAGACTCAGCGAGCAGGGAGGTATGCTCGGTCTACATTCTCAAGTGTGACAGAAATGAAGTTCAGAGAATGTAACTGACCGGCTATAGCTAATGACAGAGACCCACAAAACTGCCTTTATGCCTTATTAATAAACAGTCTGAAATTACGGTAGTTGTTTTTCCCCAGTTAACCCTATAGTAGGAACATTACGACATGGCAAGAGTTGTGGGTGCAGAGACCATGACTTCCTCACTTTGAATGCAATGCACATGACCTAACGGCTGGACTGTTGTTTCCAAGATGATTAAATAATAAATTGATTAATTACAAGCAGGAGAATAATTCTTTAGTTATATTTAACAACATTGCTTCCAAAACACACAATCCATTATTTATTCTTAGGGCAGGTTTGTAACTTCGCTCTAATTGAAAATGTCATATGACCATTTGTTTTAAAAAATTTATCTCCTGTCATGTAAAAGATCACACTCAATATTACAAGTTTTCAAAGAAACCTTTTTAAATGGTGAATGTGTGCAATGAAGAACAGTGTGCAGTTACCAAGGAGCCCAAACAGTCAGGGCAGCTTCAGAGGCACCAGGAAAATCTAGTTAAAAGAATTTCAGTGAGCTGAATTCCACAAATAAAAGGAGTAAATGAGTCACATCAGGGAACATACTAAAAATTACCAAAAATGTTCGTTGTTCTCCTTCAAGCCCAGCAATGCTGCATGATGATATTTCAAGTTCATTTCTGAGCCATGACTAATGCTACGCCAGCACTTCCAAAACCAACAGTGACCTCACTGTTAAAGCATGCTTGTCAGGGTAACATTTTCTTTCTAAAACACTGTATTCATTCCTCATAGCCAACCTAATACTGATTTCCCCAAAGTTTAATCAGCTACATTTTTTTTTGTGAAATAGTGCAATTGCTCTAAAATGTGAAGTGGGGTGGGCGTGAGCAATAAGGACTACTTCAATATTGGCTTGAAAATGCATTCGTGTCTAGAAAAGCAGCTCTATGTGGTCACATGTCCCATGACTAGATGTGTGATTTGTGTTATCCAATCTGAATAAAGACTAAAATCTAAGCTGGAGAGGCGGCTCAGTGGTTAAGGCGCTTGCCTGCAAAGCCTAATGACCTGTGTCTGATGCCCAGTGCCCACGTAAAGCCACATGCACAGAGCAGCACGCGCATCTGTGGTTCGTGCGCAGCAGCGGGAGGCCCTGGTGTGCCCCTTCTCTCCTTGCAAATAAATTAATTAATTTAATAAAAATAGAGACTAACACCTGCAGTGCCAGACTTAACAGTGGACTCATTCAAGTGAAGGAAGTGACCCAATCCCTTTGAGCATCCTGGGTCCTCGGCTGTCCACAAACTCCTGTGGCCCTGCTGAGGGGACAGCTGAGGCGGCATCAGGTAAGAGCCGTTCTGGGCTGAGCATAACCAAGCACACCAGGATTCAAGCAGAAGGCCAAGAAAGTGCTGGCATTGGGGGAACCTGATGAGGTGATGGGTCATAAGATGTGTCAGCTAACAACTGTAGTGGTGTGAAATATGCATGTTTCATGGAAAATGTTCCTAACGAAAATTAGCTTTTGAAGCACAAATGTGCACAGAAGAGTGACAGGGCATTCAGTGCACAATCACAGCACAAATGTGCACAGAAGAGTGACAGGGCATTCAGTGCACAATCACAGAAGCACAGATGTGCACAGAAGAGTGACATGGCATTCAGTGCACAATCACAGAAGCACAGATGTGCACAGAAGAGTGACAGGGCATTCAGTGCACAATCACAGAAGCACAGATGTGCACAGAAGAGTGACAGGGCATTCAGTGCACAATCACAGAAGCACAGATGTGCACAGAAGAGTGACAGGGCATTCAGTGCACAATCACAGAAGCACAGATGTGCACAGAAGAGTGACAGGGCATTCAGTGCACAATCACAGAAGCACAGATGTGCACAGAAGAGTGACAGGGCATTCAGTGCACAATCACAGAAGCACAGATGTGCACAGAAGAGTGACATGGCATTCAGTGCACAATCACAGAAGCACAGATGTGCACAGAAGAGTGACAGGGCATTCAGTGCACAATCACAGAAGCACAGATGTGCACAGAAGAGTGACAGGGCATTCAGTGCACAATCACAGAAGCACAGATGTGCACAGAAGAGTGACAGGACATTCAGTGCACAATCACAGAAGCACAGATGTGCACAGAAGAGTGACAGGGCATTCAGTGCACAATCACAGAAGCACAGATGTGCACAGAAGAGTGACAGGGCATTCAGTGCACACCGTTAATGTTAGCACTTGGGAGGCAGAGGTGTAAGGATCAGCATGAGCTCGAGGCCAGCCTGGGCTAGAGTGAAACCCTGCCTCAGACAGACAACAAAAGCGCAGTTTTCACTGCCAAACAACAAAGTCTCGGGCAAACTGAGAGCATCATTCATGGCTTCCACGTGTTGCGAAGAATGAATTAATGACTTCCTGGAAGCATCTCTGAGGCGCTTCCTAAGACACAGCCACGTGTGGTGTGAGAACACTGGGCCCAGGGTGACGGAGCCCATCAGAGGCACAGCGGAGCCTGGGAGTTAGTTCTTAGACGGGGACCACAGCGACATGAAATCTGACCAGCTCGAAGGTATCTCCTCAACATTTCCACGGCTGCACGAAGGCCTCATAGTCCTTTCCAGCAAATACCTGACATCATCTTAATGTTTTTCAAATTTATACACACATGCATGCATTAGTGTGCACACTGACTTATGAGTGTGTGCATGTGCATGCATAAGTGTACATGTGCATGTGTGCACACGTGTGTGTGTGTGTGTGCCATGGTCTCTTGCTAGGGCAAAGTGGATGCAGGGAGCTTTCAAGGCTTTTGCATCAGGTTTTATGTGGATGACTTAGGAACTAAACCCAGGCCGACAGGCTTTGAAAGCAAGCAAATGTGACTGCTTGGCCATCTTCCCTGCCCCGGTCATCTTCATGTACAATGGGTTTTAAGACAGTCTTAGATCTCCAAGAAAAAGAAGGGTCTTCTACATCCTTTAAAATAACATTTGTATTGGAAAGACATCTTCAATAACTACTTTTCAGATTATAGATTGAGACCTATTTATTCATGAATCATAAAATCAATTTAATGACTCAGTATTTTTATAAATGAAAGAAACTAAAATGAAATATTTCATACTACACTGTAAATAATCAGAGTTACTACTGTCTCCTGAGGCTGCCTGTCTAGGTAGCTGTGTGCTTAGCCATGATGTACAAGGGGCTGTAGTATGGGCCCCAATCAAAAGAATTAGAATAACACAGTGGAAATCAACTAATTCTAGGGTGCCAGCATGTGATACATGTAATACATCTGACATGGACAGAGTTGTTTAATTACATCTTGATGACTGAGGTTTCCAGGATCTATACCTAAAATATTCCATTTTTTAAACTATAGTCAAATGGCTGACATGCTGAAGAGCTGACCCTACGAGGCATGCAAAGAAATTCCAGGAATGCAGCCCTGGGCACTGTCCCAGAGAAACAGACAGAAAGAAGCCACCAGAGGGAAGGAAACAGAGGACGTGGGATCACTGGGGAGGTAACAGAGGATGCGGGATCGCTGCGGAGGTAACCAGAGGATGTGAGATCGCTGGGGAGGTAACTAACAGAGGACGCAGGATCGCTGGGGAGGTAACAGAGGACGCGGGATCGCTGGGGAGGAAACTAACAGAGGACGCGGGATCACTGGGGAGGTAACAGAGGATGCGGGATCGCTGGGGAGGTAACAGAGGACGCGGGATCGCTGGGGAGGTAACAGAGGACGCGGGATCGCTGGGGAGGTAACAGAGGATGCAGGATCGCTGGGGAGGTAACAGAGGACGTGGGATCGCTGGGGAGGTAACAGAGGATGTGGGATCGCTGGGGAGGTAACAGAGGATCGCTGGGAGGTAACAGAGGATCGCTGGGGGAGGTAACAGAGGATGCAGGATCGCTGGGGAGGTAACAGAGGATGCAGGATCGCTGGGGAGGTAACAGAGGATGCAGGATCGCTGGGGAGGTAAACAGAGGGCGGGATCGCTGGGGGGAGGTAACAGAGGATGCAGGATCGCTGGGGGAGGTAACAGAGGATGCAGGATCGCTGGGAGGTAACAGAGGATGCAGGATCGCTGGGAGGTAACAGACAGAGGATGTAACTGGGAGGACAGAGGACGGGATCGCTGGGGAGGTAACAGAGGACGTGAGATCGCTGGGAGGTAACAGAGGTGGGATCGCTGGGGAGGATGTGAGATCGCTGGGGAGGTAACAGAGGATGCGGGATCGCTGGGGGCTGGGGATCGCTGGGGAGGTAACAGAGGACGCGGGATCGCTGGGGAGGTAACAGAGGACGTGAGATCGCTGGGGAGGTAACAGAGGACGGGATCGCTGGGGAGGTAACAGAGGACGCGGGATCGCTGGGGAGGTAACAGAGGACGTGGGATCGCTGGGGAGGTAACAGAGGACGCGGGATCGCTGGGGAGGTAACAGAGGATCGCTGGGAGGTAACAGAGGATCAGGCTGGGGAGGTAACAGAGGACGCGGGATCGCTGGGGAGTAACAGAGGACGCGGGATCGCTGGGATCGCGGGATCGCTGGGGAGGTAACAGAGGACGCGGGATCGCTGGGGAGGTAACAGAGGACGCGGGATCGCTGGGGAGGTAACAGAGGACGCGGGATCGCTGGGGGGTAACAGGACGGGAACAGAGGATCGCTGGGAGGTAACGCGGGGCTGGGAGGTAACAGAGGGATGCGGATCGCTGGGGAGGTAACAGAGGACGTGGGATCGCTGGGGAGGTAACAGAGGACGCGGGATCGCTGGGGAGGTAACAGAGCTGGGGATCGCTGGGGAGCTGGGGAGGCTGGCTGGATCGCTGGGGGAGGTAACAGAGGATCGCTGGGGGATCGCTGGGGAGGTAACAGAGGACGCGGGATCGCTGGGGATCACCCTGATGGTTTCCGCTGGGGATAAAGATGAGATAATCGCTGGGAGGTAACAGAGGACGCGGGATCGCTACATGTCCTCCACAAGTTCCCAGGTTTTAAATACGTGGTCACCAGCTGTAACAGAGGTAATCGCTGGGGAGGTAACAGAGTTGTGGTGTCTTTGGGAGGTGGAACTTTGCTGGGAGTAACAGAGGTGTGGTGCTGGGGAGATAACAGAGGATGTGGGGCTTTGAGGTGATGGAACCCAGCTCCATTCTGACTCACTTTCTCTCCCTCTGCTGGGGTGTAACAGATGTGGGATCAGGCTGGGGAGGTAACAGGGGCCGTGGGATCGCTGGGGAGGTAACTTTCGTGGGACCTGGGGATGACAAAACTTTTGGGGAGGTAAAACTGTATGCTGGGGAAATAAACCTTTTCCTTCCATAAGCTGCTTTTGGTAACAGTATATCGCTGGGGGAGTAACAGAGGAGATCACTGGGGAGAGCATCAAAGAGAAATAGAACTGGGGATAACATTACTAAAACACAAATAACAGAGGACGAGGGATCACTGGGGAGGTGCTCAAAAAAATCATTGTTCAGTTCTGATGGTTTCCCCACTGATAAAGAACATTTTTGTAAAGATTTACACTTACATGTCCTCCACAATTCAGTTTTCAATGTGATAATCAGGTATTTGGGGAAGTTTTTTGAGGAGGTGTGGTGCTGGGGGTCGGCTTTGAGGTGATGGAACCCAGCTCCATTCTGACTCACTTTCTCTCCCTCTGCTGCTGTCAGAGATGTTAGGAGGGAAGTTCCCCTCTCATGCTTTCCCCACCATGACAAAACTTTTCTTGAAAATTGTATGCCAAAATAAACCTTTTCCTTCCATAAGCTGCTTTTGGAAAGTATATCAAGCATCAAAGAGAAATAGAACTATAACATTACTAAAACACAAATGTGTAAACTTTGAATGCTCAAAAAAAAATCATTGTTCAGTTCAGTGACATGTTTATAGAGGATTGATGGGGAACTTTATGACCAATACTTCCAGCTGACCACCGGAACCAGGACAAGGCTCCTAACGGAAATCAGAACAGCATCCATCCAGCAACAGGAAGTCAGTACAGCATCCATCCAGCAAATGGTGGTCAGTGAACAGCATCCATCCAGCTTTATGGAAGTCAGTGACCAGCATCCATCCAGCAACTAGGAAATCAGAACAGCATCCATCCAGCAACAGGAAGTCAGTACAGCATCCATCCAGCAACAGGAAGTCAGAACAGAATCCATCCAGCAACAGGAAGTCAGTACAGCATCCATCCAGCAACAGGAAGTCAGTACAGCATCCATCCAGTAACAGGAAGTCAATCAGTACAGCATCCATCCAGCAACAGGAAGTACAGTTGCCCCCAGAGAGTCTGAATGTACCAGTCCTCTACTACAAGGTTAGACAATTCAGGTTTTAAAAACACTGTGTGGTGGTTTGACTCGAGTGTCCCCCATATACTTATGTGTTCTGAATGTCTGATGCCCAGCTGATGGCACGTTGACAATGACAGACTTGTTGGGGAGGACTTATGGGTGTTATAACCAGCACCCCCTTGCCAGGGTTTGGCACCCTCCTGTTGTTGTCCACCTGATGTGGGCCAGGAGGTGATGTCCACCCTCTGCTCGTGCCACATTTCTCCCTGCCATCATGGAGCTTCCCCTGGAGACTGTAAACAAAAATAACCCCTTTTCCTCCCACAAGTTACTTCTGGTGCTTTGTGCCAGAACCTCAAAGGTGACTGCAAAATACTGCAAAGATACAACCAGCCACACTAAAAACGAGACGTCCCACAAGATGTGGCTTCTTCAATAAAATAATGGCAAGGAGAAAGTGGACGACTGTGTCAGACAGAAACAGACTAAGCGTATCATTCGAGACTTGCTCAGACTCTGACCGGACAAACCAACCTCAAACGTGCCTCTTCAGCATTGATGCACTTTGAAAATAGGCTAGATGTGAGATGACAGAAAGACTTACTATTTATTTTGCTAAGTATTATATTAATAATATGGGTTTGTGGGGCTGGAGAGATGGTTTAGCGGTTAAACGCTTGCCTGTGAAGCCTAAGGACCCCGGTTCGAGGCTCAGTTCCCCGGGATCCACATAAGCCAGATGCACAAGGGGGTGCATGCATCTGGAGTTCGTTTGCAGTGGCTGAAGGCCCTGGCACTCCCATTCGCTCTCTCTCTACCTGTCTATTTCTGTATCTCTCTCTCTCTCTCAAATAAATAATAAAATATTTTTAAAATAATAATAATATAGGTTTGTTATAGGGATAAAAATGTAAACCTCTTGAGAATAAAGCATGATATATATATATATATATATATATATATATATATATATATATATATATGAGACTGACATGTAGCAGATAGTTTCACACATATATAAACCCTTTTCAAGACAACATTCAATCTTTCTAGTGGATACTGGATCTCTAAGCAGCTCACAGGCCTTACTTCCTACCTTCAAAGGAAGACATTGCCTCAGCTGGGTAAATGTCAAATGACCAAGTTTTCTTTCTGCTTCAGGATGTTTTCCCACTTAAACTGTAAACATATAGCCTGCATACAATACTCTGAGATACCACAAACACATATCACCACAGATACCAGAAAACTTACGGCACAGTCGCAGTAAGGAGCAGGCAAGGCTCGTGGTTTCCTTGCTGAAGCAGTGCACTGACTTTCTTCCCTGTGGCTTTACTAATTGACGTCTTGAGCTTCTTGGCCAGCTTTCTGGGTGCACTGGAGAGAGAAGATTCCTCTGCACAGCAACTGTACACTTCCACCTTGACCTCAAAGTCTGGCCCTGCGTCATCACTGAAAACACGGGTGGGTATAATGTTAGAAACCTTGCTCTGCAGAAAATAAAATGAAAACACCCTTTCATGTTTTTAGGATATTTAACATAAGCTTTGAAGATACACACAATGAGACAGAAATCTCCTTGTTTATCCAGTGTCTACATGGCGGGAGTCACTATAACTTTCAGAGCTCTCTGCTTCCAGCTGGGACCTTGCCTCAAGTAGGCCAAGGTATATAGGCGTATTACTTAAAGAAAAAGAATGAAAAGGCCCAGCCGTGCTACCTTCCCTTCAGTCCTGCAGCACCACTGTTTATAAGGTTCTTCTACTGTCTGTGCGATGTCCCGGAACAAGTACTCCCCAAAACATTGCTGAGTTTTCACTTCTTCTTCACAAAGAGCCAGAGTCCCACCAACCCGCCTTTGGACCCAGTAACTGTGACACTTGACTTTTATGTCATATAGAGGGACCTCCCCCCAAACACAAAGCCAATATAACGGGGTACACTTCAAAGCAGGAACTCCATGAGGATGCAGCCTTTCTTGGTGAGCTCTGTATCTTAAAGCAGCATGGTGCCAGGAACGGGAAGGTACTTATTACATACCTGTTAACTTTATTTAGAAATTCTTCAGTTTTTAGCAAATGCTCACTTTACCCTTTTTTTGGCCTCAGTGAACTGCCTTTAACATAAAAGACCGTTATGGTATTAGCAACACTAAGACATGCTTGAGAACGCATGCCTCAGCAGCAGATGTTGCCTGAAGACAGAAGGTCTGTCAGCCCCAGAAATCTCTAAATGCAGCACAAACGTTTTAAGATCTAAAAGTCCAATCTATAGTTGGCTACATCCAAGGGACAACTTCCAGATATTTTCATAGTTTATTCCTGGGCAGCGTCTAAACATACAGTGTTCCCGGTAATGACTCACAGATGTCCGTAGTTAGAGCAGAGCCAGAGATTGATAAATATTGAGTACTTATTAAAAACAATCATCACAGAAAGTACATTTTTTAACATTTGGAACATTTGTCAGCAGCTATTTTTAGGCCAATTTAAAATATTTACACAACTTAAAAAAAAAAAACAATAACTAATGTACTGTCTTCCCAAGTAATTCTTATTGTTCTTGCCCTAGGGAAGAAGTCTAATTTTTGTCCTTATGGCAAAAACAAATAATAGCAAAGTGATGTGCAGAAAAAAGCCATTAGTAGAATAATTCTGGCAAATAAAAAATCATTAGCAATAATTCAAAATGGAAATAAATATATACAAATAAGTAAGTAAACAATCTTCGCCTGATACAAGCATTTGAGCATTTGGCGCACGGGGGCAGGCTCGGCACACACCTCTGCTCTAAGTACAACTTGTTAGAAGGACTGTATTGCTGCTGATCACCCAGAAGGGCACGCCTGCTTTTCTGCTGCACACAGTCACTATGGGATCCTGAACCAGAAGCCACAAAGTGTGGTTGGCTGCCTTCTTTTCAGTGTCACGTGAGCAGCAAAACCAGTCACATGAGAGCTGCAATTCCGGAGCCACACACTGCAAGCAGCAGCGCACTGATGGCGTCATAAGCGCTTAGTAGCTACTAACATTTCAATATGAAAATGGAGTCTTTGAGACTCTGAAAGAAACACAAGTCCCCCCCGCCCCGATGTAGGCCAGTAGAACCTCCAAAAGAGGCTGGGAAAGTCCACGTCAGCTACACAGGATCTCCCACGACCCGCCGAGTTGTTTCTGGTTCTGTGTTATGATCACGATAAAATGAGGCTGTAAAAGCAACGGAAACAGCCCTGAGACTGCCCGCTTCTTCTTTAGTGCTTTGGGGCACATGAAAGAGGTACACCTAAGAAAAAGAACACCCCAACATTCACCAAAGAGCTTTTCCTATGATACATACTTAATACGAATGCATATAAATAACATCATTTTATAGCTTTATTATTTGTGTACCTACATCTCCTGTGTGAAACCGAAAAGACTATTTTGTGCCCAAATTCACTGAACATTGAAACCTTAAATGGAATTCTACTGTAGTCATAACTTAGTTAATAATGGAATTATAAATATTTGTATGAAATTTTAAATTTCATCAGAGTCAATGCATCAAATATTGGCTGCTGATATTAAGATTTCTATTTTACATTACTTCAGAAGTTGACACTGAAGGAATGGACATTTTCTGAACAAAGGTATTTTTGAAATTATTTTAAATATTTAAAGCTTTGAATGCTTTAAAAGGAATCCAAGAACCCAAGACTTAGGTCATAAGAACCCAAAGACACAATCCTTGGGCCCTCGGTAAAGAAAAACAAACGCCAAACAGGAACTTTGTATCTTCCTTCCTTAAAGAAACTTACAATACGCTGACATTTTCAAAGCATAGATCTGTGACTGTCGGGTCCACAATCACCATGTCTGTATCAAAGACTTTGGCTCCCATTTTGAACAAACAGAAAATGGCATAACGCTGCGTTCCTGGAGAAGAAAGATAGCATTTGATCAATCACACATGATAAGCCCCGCCTCCACTACCTTACAGTGATGTGGCCCTGTATGACATGAATGAATGAATAAATATAAGTGAATACTGAGGCTCCTGACCCTCCCTCCCAGTGGCAGTCCTGCAGTTGTATGGCAGGCAGCACCTTATCCAACTCCAATCCACTGTAAGCCAGGGCGCATCAACATTCAGCACGCAGGCTGGGCAGTATCCCAAAGAGATTACCAAAGTCAGATTTTATTTCTAACAACTCTTTATGCCCTAATAGTAAATTCAGTATTCCAGATATGTGATCGTCTCTGCCATTTGGTTTCCAAGTCTAGCTAAAAACAAGATGTTTTTCATTAAGTGAGGTTAAGAGTAGTATATTAACAACAGCAAAACATTTTCCATCAAACTATAAGCAAGAAGAGAAATCATCAAAAATAAATAAGTAAATAACAAAATAAACAAAAAACAATAAAAAGTAGACATGAGAATACAAAAAAAATCACTGCTGAGCTTTTTAATATGGTGATGTTTTGAAAAGTACTAAGTGATTAAAGGGCTAAACCCTCATTATTGAGAAAATTTAGCTCTTTAGAAAAATTTATTCTCTAAAGTAATCAGAAAGATTTACTTAATTCCTGCATGCATTCCTACGTAAAGTAAATTATATTTCATAATTGAATAACAAATACTAACCTGATTTTAAATTCTACATATAAAACGAATTATGCCCAATACGTTTAGTTCTTAAAGCATGAGGAATGGAGCCATCAGAGTAGACAAGGAAGAGAGGCCACCCCAGGTCTTCTCTCCATCTCTAACAGCTAGAAATCAGTTGAAGATCATTTCCACGACTCGAGCAACATGTACATTTGTGGAGACTATGTACAGCCACAAAATGGCAAAAGGCAAAATATCTTCCCTTATTACATCTTGTTAAATAATCGGAAGAGACAAGATAAGGGGATAAAGACCCCTCAGTCCTGGTCAAACCAAAGACACTCTGCCTGTACTGCTGCAGTGTTTTCGTTATTCCATCCCAGCCCCCCACCAACCCACCGTTAGTGTCCAGGCCCCTTCCTATCCATGACGGGAAAGGGCACTTAGGTGCTCATGTGTGTTCCCTTCTTTGGCATCAACAAACTGCAACGCTTATATACCAAGTCAGAAAACAGCAGTTCAGCAAGGCTGTGTGCATTCTGACAAATGACATCAATATATTTATTTCTTTGTGGAAGAATTCTTTGTCATCAATAATCTCAAATGTACTGAACAGTCAAGAAAATATTCCAATTACAAATTAAAACCATACATACGTTCTTTATTGCTGAAGTGATCGGTGTCTTTCCACATGAGTGGTATCCGAATATCTATGAAATGGGAAAATGACAATCATTTTGATGTCTTGTTTCCTTCACGCATCAACCTCTGAATTGCACAACACTTTGTGACCGTCAATGCCAGCATGGAATGTACTGTTTGCTCTCACAGTGCACTTGCTAGTTATCAGTAGTTTACCTTCTAAATTAGTCAATACATGTGACTTTTGGGGGACGTGACATGCAAGTATAGTTATAAAATTAGTTCAGCTCCACATTTACACCCCTCTCTCCCTGGCTGATTTGTAATCATGTCTTGTCAGCTGTGCTGGTCTGAGAACATGTCTACCCCTGGCTGTGCACTTTCCAGATCAACTGACTCACTTATCAATGTCTGTACCCTCACTCCAACACCACAGAACCACTGTTCCCTGAACGTTACTGGGAGGAATAGTTTATTCTGGAAGCATCTGATTGCTATTAAATTCTTTAAATGAATTTTAGAACCATTTTGCCAAAATCTTCTCCCAAATGTTTTATAAGTCCTGTGTTCTATTATCTGAATTTACTTAGGAACTAATAATTTTTTTATTTTAAGAACTAATAACTTTTTAATATGCTGTCTTTACCTGGAATAGTAGTAAGTGCTTCTATTGCTGTTGCTGGAGTGCTAATGACCAAACCCAGGGTCCACTGAGCTACACCTCCAGCCCCACCCTCACATGGTAATTCAGGCTAGTCTTGTGCATTTCATGTTTTCGGGTTATAACTGCTTTACTGTAAAATACATCATTGTTTCAATTATATTCTCTAGTTGGGCATTGCTGTTTTCTGAGATACTCCCATTCTTATATATTTACCTAAATCTAGCCACTTTTTGCCAAATTTTTTTTTTTTTTTTTTTTTTTTTTTGAGAGAGAGACAGAAACACAGAGAGAGAGAATAGGCATGCCAGGACCACTTCAGCCGCTGTGAGCGAACTCCAGATGCATGCACCCCTTGTGGGCAAGTGTGGCATTGCACCCTTGCATCACTGCGTCTGGCTAAACGTGGGACCTGGAGAATGGAACAGGCATTCTTAGGCTTGGCAGGCAGGCGCCTTAACCGCTAAGCCATCTCTCCAGCTCCCAAATGCTTTCTTAATTCAAACAGTATTTCAGTAATTTCCCTTCAGTGTTACATGGCTGTCATCCATTATTGTCAAAAAGTATTCAATTTGTCTATTCATTTTCAATAGTTGCATTATTCACTCATTATTTTAGATGGAATTACAAAACAGTGTTAAATTATGTTGACATAATAGATTTTTTTTCTCTTCGTCTTAATAGGAATGTCTTTATTGCTTTATAATTACATCCTGGCCAATGGCCTGGCAGAGCCCACTTCTTGACCACAGTGGCTGACTCCTTCATTGCACAAAGTTCTTGTTCACAGCGGTCCTTGCTGGGTTGGGGGCAGGGCTTTGCTATCTACACTGTGAACCATTGCTCATGGAGAGATCGGAGCCTCCGACTTCTTCAGCTTGAGCTCAATCCTGCCCTGCCAAGCCACATGGCCCCCCGGGGAAAAAGCGGACATTCCTTACCTATTTCCCAGGTGGTCATGTACTGTTCAGACAGACAGAAAGGTGTGTTACCTAACAACCATGCTTTAATTCAGGTACAAATGAGTGTCTTTCAGCGTGTTCAGCTCATAGCTCTCTGAGCTCTGTCTTTTGTGTGTCTTCACTGACATTTCAGTCAACTAGGAAGCCTGTCACATCTAGATGGGAATCCTACAAGGTATTTGTTAAATGACTCTGTGGAGTCATTGAAGTAGGAATCAGTGGAAAAACAAAGCAACAGCCATATGTTACTGGCTGGTGTTTAGCAGGAAAAGGGGCGGGGGGGGGGGGATCTATTCTTTTTACATTTATAAAGACCTGGTCAGTGAGTGCAATTAAAGGAACTGGAAAACTCCAGGCCTATCCTATTTACGGTGTATTCTTAGAAACACTGTTAAACTTTGTTGCAAACATTCCTTTTGGCCAAAATAAAAGCCATGTTTTCATCCAATATCAAAAGAAATTAGCAAAAGTGAATGTGTTCTTATACATATACAGATGAGATACGTAACTAGGTATAGACAGAGATGAAAAGAAGTTACTCGGCATCCTATCCTGAGCTCCCGTTCTTTAATTTAATGTAAGCTTACATGAAAAGGAAGTCTCCAGGAACAAGCTCGGTTTTTTTTTTTTTTTTTTTTTTTTTTTTTTGGTTTTTCAAGGTAGGGTCTCACTCTGGCCCAGGCTGCCCTGGAATTAACTATGTAGTCTCAGGGTGGCCTCGAACTCTCAGCGATCCTCCTACCTCTGCCTCCCAAGTGCTGGGATTAAGGCGTGCGCCACCACACCTGGCTCAAGCTCAGTTTTTATACTTAGCGTTTATGATGGTGAAAAGTTTTCTTACTTTAAATGTTTTTGCTGAAGACTTACTTTTTGAAGACAGTTACTTCTAGTATGAACTGTGGCCGCAACTAAGCCACTGTGAGATGACGAAAGATGACAATCTGACAGAATTTGAGCTTTTGTGACACTACGACCCATCTCATCCCTGTTGAGTAGTATCGCAGTATAAAATGATGATGTTTAATTATGGAAAATCTCCTCTAAAGACCTATAATATTTATCACTGTTAAAATATATTTAAACATAGTGAACGACCACTATATAAATGTCCTCTGTTTGGCAGCCAAATGATGCAAGGAGATATAAAACATATTTTATGTCAGTCATAAATGGCAAGATGAAAACATGAATATAAATTAACTATAAAATGGACAACAGATATTTATATACTTATTTCTTCTGAAAACCTTTTTGCTTAGCTGAAGGCAATCCCTCCAGTGTTTGCCAATGGCATCTTAAATAAAATGCCGGTCCGTCCCTCCTGTATGGTGAGTTTCGTGTGACAGAAGGTGAGTTACAAACTAGAAGGGAAAGCTGGCTCCTGGCGTCACAGGCCCCCAAACACAGCAGCTCCGCTTGGGGCCAGTGGAGTAAGTGAAGTATCACTGCAGGGCGAATGGGGGCAGACTGAGGAGATAATACTTGTGGGCATACGGGCACATTATCTCTCGGGGACAGACTCTCCCAGCCATTGTCTTCAACTCCTGGACCCTTAGGACAAAGTGAGACTACACAGCTAGTGCCATCTAGTGGTGAAGGGTCTCCTAGCTGCGTTCTAGCTGGAATGGTACTTACTAGAAGGTTTGTTGTGGAGGAACAAACAGATCTTGGAGGAAGTACAGTAATTGCACAACCCAATTAGGTATCTGAACCGTGGCCTATGTTGACAAGGGAAGGACAGCATGCAGCTTATGTACAGACGTTGTGGAAGATACAGGCAGCAAAAGACCTGGATTAGAACTGAAGCTTGGAGATGGGGAGACCTTGGCTTTGATGACCAGGCAGCGGAGCAGCTCCATCCAAGACCAGGCAGTTACCACGAGCCGAGCCCAGGGCCAGCTTGGGCATCACCAGAGGAGCACAATGAACATGGGTCCAGCCTGATGGAAGCTGAGGCTTAGGCAAGCATTAAAAGTAGAAAAGGCAGCAACAAATGGCATGTGTTTGCAGCCCAGCTCAGGGATATGTTTAACCTCTGATTCTGGAGTTGAAAACAGCTGCCCAGTCCTACAAAGCTGTACAGTGTGAGGGTATGGAACAGTTCTCTAAAATGAAGAAAATGCAACAAATATTCTGACAGAGGTACGACAAATAAAACCCAAAGACTGGAAGTTAAGAGAAGAACAAACTCTGAAAGAAACCCTAGTCTCTATTCGGACGCATCCAGCCACAGGAAATGAGGCCCCGGGCGTACCTGAGAGGGCGATCTTTCCTCCGCAGGCTGTTCGCTCTTTCCCTCCAAAGTTCGCATCACTGCCAAAGAAAAGCTCTCATCAACACCATGAAAGCCTTTTATAACAAGGAACTATTTTAAATCTTTCACAAATAATCTGAATATTAAGGCATATACATACATACCTGTGAATAATAATGACTTGAAATTAATATGAAGTATTAGACTCAAATTTTAAGATTGTTAGTCATTCTCTTTGATTTTGCATAAAGATGGTTATATTCCCTGATGATTGCATACTGGTTACTTAACAATGATGGCCATTTTACATTTTACATTATGTGTCCCTAGAACTACAGTCCTCGGTCACTCTTCCATAAACGACATGTCTAGATAAAGTCAGGGCACTTCCCAGCCCTGCACCATGCTGTGACAGCAGTAGCTCCCCAGGACTGGAAACCACCCTAAGCCCCTTCTGCTACGTGTCCATTGGCGTGGGACGACCACAGTGCAGCACACTTCTTTTAATCTGCAAAGAACAAGTACATACCAAGGCAACAAGAATAAAATGAGGAGGGGAAAATATTATTATGAAAACTGAAAGAAGTTTTAAGGGAAATTCTGAAGTGAAAAACAATTTAAAATCTGATTTTACGGAGTACCATCATTAAAAACAACAGCAAAACCTCTTCAAGTAAGATAAGGTGTTGCATGCCAGTAACCTCAGCACTTGGGAGACCGAGGCAAAAGGATCACAGGTTCAAGGTCAACCTGGGCTACATAGGAAAATCCTGTCTTAAAAAAAACAAACGTTCAGAGAGGTGTCTCCTTCCAGATTTAAGAAGAAAACCCTAGAACCAGAACACTGGGGGTGGGGTAGTCTAGGTGGGGCAGGGGAGGACCTTGCAGGCAGGAAGTGGTGGGAGGAAGATTTATCAAAATTAAATATGTTATAAATCAGCCATATGGAACACACACAAGTTTAAAACAACAACAACAAAAAGACTTTAAGCATCATTTGTTCCCTGTAGGAGTACAAATACTACACCCAGAATCCATAGATTGTTACAGAAAAATTACAGTGTCAGAGTGGGATGCCTCCCTGAGAGTAGTTGGTTAGGGAGGCCACTGGTGTCCCCTAAACAATACAGGCTCTTGGTTGCCCACCGGAACTAGATGGTAAGAGCCTATTGCTGACGACTTCGTGCTGGGGCTGTAGGACACGGAGTAATGAAGCTGGAGCTGAGCCGGAAGGTGCCTTCCTGTTGACTAGTGTCAGGATGCTGGAAAGAGCTGTGCAGCCTGCTGAGGGAGAAAAGTCATCAACAGCCTTAACCAAAAGTGGACCCTGCAAGCTCTGTCATGCCTGGCGCACAATACAAATTCTAAAGATATTTCAGCGAAAAAAATGTAAGAACCCGTAAGATGGTGGATAACCCAAGTTTACGGAGAAGGTGTCAGTGATGACAAGGATGGGACGCATGCGCTATTGCTAAAAGGAATAGAGGGTGAGGCTTTGGCAGGCAAGTGAATTATCACTTAAAGCAAACTCGCTGAATATTTACTGAAAAAAAATCCCCTCAAACTATCCAACTACCCACAGAGTGCAGCCCTCTCCCCTGCTCTTTCTCTCTCTCTCCCCTGTTGTCTTTCTCTTTCCCTCTCTTATTCCCTCTCTCTCCCCTGCAATCATAAGCCATCTGCAGAGGTATCTCCAGGGCCAAGTTAGGCTACAAAACGACTATAAACTATAACACAGATCGGATTAGCCTTAAAATCTTACACAATAATTAAGTCTGTCTTTTCTTAAAAATGAGAGAAGACTGAACCGCAATGCTCTGAAGCTTGAATTCTTTCAATTCAAATAACTCCCCAACTATTCTTCAGGGTTCTGAAAGATGACACTTTTCTAATTAATCTGAATGGACGGTAAGATTGTTCAACACTGTCAGCTTAATGACATGTTCCTGTAGCTAATAGTTTGTTACCATTAGATAAATACTTGTTTGAAAATCCGCAATGTTAATGTCAATTCTGAATGCTAGCCTGAGGAAATAACAACCAAAAATCACTTAAACAATACAAAGTAAAATAACAGTGGGCCTTAGTCATATGATCCCTATTTACAACATTATTTTGGTGAAACCTGTAAATGCTAATTTAAAGGATAAATACATAACAGAAACTTAACTTCATTACTTGCATTTCTGCCTGTAGGTAAATAAAATGGTCAATAGAGGGTGCCAACCGGCCATTGTGCTGCCCAAGAATTCACAGGAAAACCTTCCAGGTTGACAGATCACCCTATTATATTGGTCCACATGGAAAGTTTAAATAGCATTTCTTTGCCAACATTAGCAAGTTGTGATGAGAAATGGGACAATGATGAAAGTGTTTTACGTTTTCTTAATGAAATACTGATTCTAAATGGCTTTCTGTAATTTGAAAGCAGAGTATAAAACTCATCACCTTTTATGCAAATAAGAAAAAAACTAAACCACTCAAAAAATGCTTAGCACGGACTTTAAGCTAGCGTGAAAGTATGTGGTATAATATTAATAGCTTCATAAGTATCTTAAATCCTACTCCAATTCTGATACAAGGTATTTTCAACTGAAAGCAGGCTGTATAAAACTCAGATATAAACCCAGCACTGTCTTTCAATGTGTGTTTCATTATAGAAGTACTAAAAGCACACACCCTTTTTCCGATCTGTGCTCTTTTGTTTCTTTTAATTTAGAGTACTCAAGCAGTAACTTAGGAAACTGAAGTGTAAGGAACTAGTAATCATATAAATTTTACAAGTTATTTTGGCATTACTAAAAACTCAGTGGGGCCGAGGAGATGGCTCAGCAGTTAAACACTTGTTTGCAAAGCCTGTCGACCTGGGTTTGATTCCCCAGTACCCACATACAGCCAGACACACGAAGTGGGGCATGCACCTGAAATCCATCTGCAGCAGTAAGGGACCTTGGCATGACCATGCTGTCTCTTTCAATCTCCCCCCCCCCACCCTCTCTCTCTCAAGTAAAGAAATAAAAAAAAAATTTTTTTAATCACAATATCAAATGACACACACAACTAAATCCTATAAATAACTCTAATTAGCATTATTTTTTCAAAGCCAAATAATGTATTTTAGACTACAAGTTGAGAAAAGATAGGCTGGTGGAGAGAAGGCGAGGACAAACGGATGGTAAATAGTGCTCGATGTAAGCCTGCTTCCTTCACTGCTCGGCTGCCATGTGCCCGGGCGCAGTGCGGACCATGCCCAGCTCTCAGGGAAGGCTGGGATGTGGGAGGTGAACTGTCTGAGGATGTGGCTGCTCGGCTGAAGCGTACGTGCGTGCGTGCATGCGGCAGGTCTGCACTCCAGTCTTAGCCCTTGCATTTCACTCACCAGCAATAGTTTTCTTAGAGAGCCGCTCTCAGCCTGGTAGCATCCGCAGTAAAATGAGGGCAACGTCTTCTAACCTCACAGGGCAACTGACTGAACTGACACTTCACATGTGTTCCACGCCCTTCATTCACACGTTACACAAACACAAGGAGGTCTCTACGAGGACGAGCGTTGTGCACCAGCACCCAGCTTGGGGCTTATGTAGAAGCTGCATAGCTAAGGCCCTGTCTACAGTGATTAGAGCATAACCTGCAATTCACGTGAAACTGAGATGCACATCTAAACAAATTCTCTTTACACACCCTTCCAGAACCTTCCTAACAACAAGAAAAGAAGCAGTCACTTCGCACTTAGACCCACAGAACAACTGGAGAAAAGAGCAGCTGCTACAGGTAGAGAGAGAGACACTCCTGGAAAAGCATCAAAGCTGGCTCCTAGATGTCTCACCCCAGTGACGGATGGCAGTGACCACTGCCGCTGGATGTCTCACCCCAGTGATGGACAGCAGTGACCACTGACCCTCATCCCACTATATGCTGGTCTTACAGTACCTAGAAGGGGAAACTGTGTTAGCTTAGCCTTGATGAGTGCCACAGCACTAACTCCCGGAAGCTCCAAAGTACTCTGGTTCCAGAGATTTTAGTACTGGGGAAGAGTCAGTACTTAGCACTGGGGAAGAGAAGGCATAAAGTGGTGAGAAGTCCTCTGCGGTTTGTTAGGAAAATAAAACAGAAAGCAGTTGAAGTTTAAAACCTCCAAGAAGCAAAACAGTGTCAAAGCACCAGAAAACAACAAGCCTATGTCCCCAAAGGCATCATTTATTAAAGTTTTGGTTCACTGCTCTGCAAACAGAAAACACTGTTAAATTAAAACATCAAGTTAAGTACTTCTAGCAATGTCCACCCCCCACCACCAGGCTCCTGGTCCAGGAAAATCTCACAGGTGTCATTAAGAAACAAAAAGGGGGGGAAATCCAATATCCTTAGAAAGGCACTATAAATAAAAGTAAAAAACCAGGGCTGGAGAGATGGCTTAATGGTTAAGGTGTTTGCCTATAAAGC
This sequence comes from Orientallactaga sibirica, assembly GCA_036365145.1. Lineage (NCBI taxonomy): Eukaryota > Metazoa > Chordata > Mammalia > Rodentia > Dipodidae > Orientallactaga > Orientallactaga sibirica. Next base: position 19,657,335 of record JAEOAD010000032.1, read on the forward strand.
GAAAGAACACAGGTTCGATTCCCCAGGACCCATGTAAACCAGATGCACAAGGTGGTGCATGTGTCCAGAGTTCATCTGCAGCAACCAAAGGCCCTGGCGTACCCATTCTCTCTCTATTTGCCTCTCTCTCAAATAAATAAAAATTTTTAAAAATTTAAAAAGTAGGGCTGAAGAGATGGCTTAGCGGTTAAGGCGCCTGCCTCCTAAGCCTAAGAACGCTGGTTCCAATCTCCAGGTCCCACGTTTAGCCAGATGCAGTGATGCAAGGGTGCAATGCCGCACTTGACCACAAGGGGGGAAGGCATCTGGATTTCGTTCACAGCAGCTGAGAGGCTGCTGGCACGCCCATCTCTACGTGTCTCCCTCTCCCTCTGTCTCTCTCTGTGTCTCTCTCCAAAAAAAAAAAAAAAAAGTAGGAAATCAAACTTCTTCAGCTGATAAAAATACTCAGTCAGGGCTGGAGAGATGGCTTAGTGGTTTAGGTGCTTGCCTGAGAAGTCCAAGAACCTATGTTCGATTCTCCAGATCCCACATAAGCCAGATGTGCAAGGTAGTGCAAGCATAAGGTTGCACGTGCACACTAAGTGGCACACGCATCTAGAATTCGATTGCAGTGGCTAGAGGCACTGGTGTGCCAATTCTTATAAAAAATAATAACCCCACTTCCAAGACATAGAAAATAATAAAAACTGTAATACAATATTGCAAAATAAATTAAAAGAGTTATTATAAATGAACCTGAGAATAAAAATATGACTTCAAGAATCTGAAGTCTAACACTTCAGACTAGTAAAGGATAAATAAGAGTTGGGTATGGTGGCATATTTAATTTCATTTAATTTCAGTACTTGGGAGGATAGGGTAAGAGGATTGCCATGTATTCCAGGCCAGCCTGAGCCACAAAATGAGCTCTAGGTCAGCCTACTAGAGTGAAACCCTGGGATGTGGCCTCTCGGCATATATGCGCCACGAGAAAAAAGAATAAGGAAAGAAATTAGACAAACTAAGAATGTTTCTGAAATAAACATTAAAATATAAGATCACTGGTGCTCAGGAGATGGTTCAACAATTTTAAATGCTTGCTTGCAATCCTGCCAGACCAAGCTTGATTCCCCAGCTGTAAACAACATGGTACATGGGCCTATGATTCCAACACACAAACCAATGGGAGGCGGAGCCTGGAGAATCATGAAACTTACAGGCCAACGAGCCTGACACACACACACACACACACACACACACACACACACACATACAGTATGTATGAGATGGCTGATGATGAACACACAGAAGGCACATGGTAGTGAGGGTGGAAAGATCCACAGGATGCAGAGAAAACAGCGCCAGAAAGATCACAAGTGACAGTCACAGAGGACAGGCAAAGACCCGACTTCTGTTTCATGGGGAACTTCTCAAAATGAAAGAGTGAGACGGAAGAAGCATGTCACTTTAAAATCCAGGATAACCTTCTCAAAAGAAGTCAACCTGTGTGTGGAAAGGGTCCTAACAGAGCCTTACACGCATCCTCGTAAATGATCAACTTCAGGAAAGAACAAGAAACAAACACGACTGTCAGTCTCCAGGGGGAGAAATACCAGGTAGTTTACAAAAGAAAGAAAATATTAGATTTTTAAGTAACGGAAAGTGTGGGAAAGGGCTTCAGGAAAGTCAATGGAAGAAAATGTTGGTTTAAAAATTGCAACTGGGGCTGAAGAGATAGCTTAGTGGTTAAGGCACTTGCCTGTGAAGCCTAAGGACTCAGGTTCAATTCCCCTGTACCCGTTCATGTATGCCAGATGAACAAGGCACATGTGTCTGGAGTTCATCTGCAGTGGCTAGAGGCCCTAGCACGCCCATTCACTCTCTATCTTCCTCTCTCTCTTAAATAAATAAATATTTTTAAAAATCGTAACTGATTAAGCTGCCTTTTAAGTAGTAACCCCAAAGAAAACTCTTGAAGCATGTGCCAAAGTGAAGACACTAGACCCATTTCGAGGAAATTGCTGGCTGATGGGCTTTCTTCCAGATGATCGGGGAGGTACCATGAAGGGAAGCTAGTGACATAACATATGCTTAATATACCAGATCCAAGCAGAAACAACAGTTAAAACCACAAACAAGAAAGGGGACAGTAGAATTAGCTCAGCAATCCTGATACAAATATTACCTGTTACATCAGTTGGGTGCATGTACAGTACTTAGCTTTACCTAAAAAATTCTTATTAAAAAACATGCTTCTGGGGCTGGAGAGATGGCTTGGTGGTTAAGGTGCCTGCCTCCCAAGCCTAAGAACGCCAGTTTCAATGTCCAGGTCCCACGTTTAGCCAGATGCAAAAAGTGATGCAAGGGTGTAATGCCACACTTGCCCACGAGGGGTGCATGTGTCTGGAGTTCATTCACAGCGCCTGAGAGGCCCTGGCATGCCCATTCTCTCTCTCTCTCTCTCCCTCTTCTCTCAAATTAAGAAAAATAAAACAAAAATAAATAAATAAAACATGCTTGGAGCTAGACATGGTGCACATGGGAAGCTGAGGTAAGAGGATTACTGTGAGTTCAATGCCAGCCTGGGACTACAGAGTGAGCTCCACATCAGCCTGGGCTAGTTAGAGACCCTGTGTGAACTTTCCACATGATGCCTAGTGCCTGGAAAGGATGTTGGCTAATACCTATAAACCTTCCAGCATCCTCAGCTGTCCAGAACCTTGCTAATAACCTCCCCGGCATCCTCGGCTGTCCAGAACCTTGCTAATAACCTTCCTGGTATCCTATCCTCAGCTGTCCAGAACCTTGCTTCCTCTTCCTTTTCATCTCGGGTTTGATCTCCTCCTCAGCCAAGCACATCCATCTCTTCCCTCTTCACCCATGATCTTCGCTCCCGCACGCTCTCACATGCTTCTTCTCCTTGCAATAGGTCCCTGTTCGGCCGCTTGAACTCTCCTGCCTGTCTACAAGATCTCACACCACCGCACACATACTTGATTCTTCTTTGAAAGTCTACGTCTACTGTCCAGGAGGATCTGTGTGTGACATTTGGTCATCAGATTGTAGCAGAGGCAGACTCGCGTCCCTGTCGTTAACATGCTGCTGTAATTCTGTAGTGTGTCTCCACCACTGACATTAGACAGACAGGGCCACAGGTGGATTCTCTGAAGGCAGCACCTTTGCTGCATAAGCACACCTTCACCCGCGCTGACATGCTCCTCCTAGCACAGGCACCTAGCACACGGCTTTACAGGTGCTCTGCAAGTAGCCGGGGCTCAGCAAGCATATGATGAATCAAACGGCACAACTGGTGTGATTTCCTTCAAGGAACTAAATCACGAATATTCACTTTGTCTAAATAGCAAGTACTTTTATTAATTTCTTTGTAATGACTCTTCTAAACAGTTCCAGAATCTACTTGAAGAGCTAAAGATAGAGAGAGAGAAAGATCCAGAGAAGCAAAAGGAAAGAAAATTCAGATATCAGGAAAACCAAGTAATTATTTATGGTTCTTTCCTGACTTCCATGAGAATCAAAATACTAAGATCTTATAAATTCAAAGTTGTGTGAACTTAATGCTTCTCTTTAACACAGTGAAAGAAAGGAAGGGAGGGAGGGAGGGAGGGAGAGGAGGGGAGGGAAAGGAAGGGAAGGGAAGAGAAGGGAAGGGAAAGGAAGGAGGGAAGGAAGGAGGGAGAGAGGGAAGGATGGAAGGAAAGAAAGCAAAGAAGGGGGAAGGAAGTACCATAATTTCTTGGTAAATTTCATCGGTGGCTTAGGGTGTATCTGCCCATGCAAAAGGAAGATGAAACAAATTAACCAATTCAGAAGGTGATTTTTTTTACACAAAGCTTTCATTTGAATGAATAAATATAGACATGTATAAAGTAAAGATTTTTCACCTGTCAAATACAATCATAAAAAAAAATTTGTGCACAGTTTCAGTTAAGAGTTCCAGACGCCCTTCTATGTCTGCTATGGGAATGTAACATGAATCAGGCTAATTCAACACTGTTACAAGCCATCAACCTCAGAAGCCATGATGCCAAATTAGTAAAATCCATGCAATAAATTCACAACTCATTATAAACACTTATGGAACATTAAATATGGGAATAGATCTGGATCCCAGAAGAATGTTTCAAGAATGATGAAAATGACGTAATAATGAATGTTTGGTTTTACATTTTCTTACACCGATACTTCTCAAATTCTTCCATTTCCACAGCCCCTCATTGCTGAAATACTCTAATAAAAATTGAGGAGAATATAACCTGAAACTTCACCACCTTCTAAAACCTCATGCTTCATCTTAAAAATTCATGCTGGAAAACGTGTCATTCTTACTTTTTCTCAGGCACATCTCTCAATTCATAAGCACAAACTCTTAGTGACATGTGACCCACTTTAAGGAACACCAAATTAAATCAATGTATGTCTTATCTGGAAAGAATATTTTCCTACAGTATGATATTGGGGCATTTTATCAATAATTGCTGAGGCATATAATAAGGAGAATTTGAAATTTGTTGAATACGTAGTATGTGACAAAGCCATTACATAGATCTTTCAAATTTTTAAGAAGTAAATATTATCATGCAACAAATAAATCTGTCCACTTTGTACCCTGCTCTCCATTATATCATGACCTTATTAATATTTTATTTTCACAGAAACCTCTGACCTAATTTTACCTTACTTTTAAGGAACTTAATGGAGGTATACCATGCCCAACCTAACACCTGGGCACTAAAGCACACAAAGGAACTTTTCACTTCTACCAGAATTAGAAGGTTGATCAACACTCTGTGGGGGGTGGGGGGAGGTGAGGTGGGAGAGAAGCAGAGAACACATAACGAAACAACTATTTTGTACCAGAAAAGACACTAGAGCCTTGCCACTCAATTGAGTTCATTGTTGAGTCCAAATAAGACGCGGTATTGTAAGTAGGATAGGGTATAATTCCACACACAGATCCTACATCTAACACCCCCCCAAGGGACAGCGTGCAATGACAAAGAATGTGGGGCCAGAGATACTTTAGCGAGCCCATTTGCCTTAGCTTCCATCATTAGCTAGTTACATGTCTGAGCAATTAATTCTGTTCTCAGCTATCAGCTTGGTCCTTCTTTCTTCAACTATTCCCTCAGTCCTCGAGCCTCCAGAACTTTCTTTCCTTGGTCACATGTTCAACCCAACACTGCCTAAGGAGAGCTGCTGACATATAATAAGATCACCCTGGAGCGGCAATCAGCAGCTGGGACAGAGCTGTTATTCCAGTGTGTTAGTTTTGTTTTGTTTTTTAATTTGAGAGAGACAGAGAGAGACCCACAAAGATAGGGAGAGAATGGGCACGCCAGGACGCTCAGCTGCTGTGAATGAACTCCAGATGTGTGCGCCCCCTTGTGGGCAAGTACGGCATTGCATCCTTGTGTCACTGCATCTGGCTAAACGTGGGACCTGGAAAATTGAACTGGCGTTCTTAGGCTTAGCAGGCAGGTGTCTTAACAGCTAAGCCATCTCTCCAGCCCATGTGTTTACTTTTTAAAAAGATTTGGGGATTTGACATTTTCACTGACACTTAAGTTTTACTGCCTTTCCAATTCAAGTATTCAAGAACATGGAAAGCCATTGGTGGTGACACTACTGACCGTCTTGCAGCCCCATTCGCAATCCGTTCTTGCGGTTTCTGTAGCACCGACGTGTAAGCTGTTATCCGAGCATTACACACCATGAGATTCTTAACTGCCTGTAAAATTTGGTCTTTTTGGGTGCTCAAAGAAAGGAGTTTCCATATTCCTTCTTGCATTCGGACTTCCAAGTCTATCTTTTCTTGAATGCTGCATGCCTAAAACACAGAGAAAGTCCTTTTAAAAAGCAGCAGTAATCCACAATCCGTTTTTCTTCTTACTCCTAATTGATAGAAACTGCAGTAGATGGTGGCCATGTTACACAGGGCTGCACATACCAATGAGGCAGAGCCAGGACCATCTGGGAGCAAATGGGCCTGGTGCAAATGGAGCAGAAACGAGGGAGACGGGTCTCAGGCAACGTGGAAGGAGAGGACAAACACCCTGGGGTTGTCTTCAGATCTCTCATGCCCCATGGCACATCACACATACGCACATACACACAGAGTTTTAAAAAGTTCAAAATTCTTTTGGGGGGAGGAGGGGTTTTGAGGTAGGGTCTCTCTCTAGCCCAGGCTGACCTGGAATTCACTATGTAGTCTCAGGTTGGCCTCAAACTCACAGCAATCCTCCTACCTCTGCCTCCCAAATGCTGGGATTAAAGGCGTGTGCCACCACACTCAGCCCCAAAATATTTTTTAAAATCTGTCCACATTGAAAGATCATAAAAGTTAGGTGAACTGATAACCAAGGGTCGGACCCAAAACAGGAAAATGATAGATGATTTTACCTGACTCCCCAAATCCATCTGCTGTTCTAGTCACACGAGAACACAGATCCGTTTAATTACTTTCTGTAATTAAATCATGTAATCACCACATAAAAACCTCCTCTGGTTGTGTTGTGACTCAGAACTGCTGGACTATCTAAGTGCTGGCTGTCCTTGCTTACACATGACTTCATTTCTACAACTCCATTTCATCATTTTATGACATGTCAGGCCCCCCAAAGTAAATTTTTCTTTAATGTAATTAGCAATTAATTATAAGAATTATCTATTTAACCCATATGCCTATAGAAATAAACTCTGGCAGACTGGTTAGCACTGGAGAGTGCATACAGGGAGAAACTTGAAGCTGGGATAAATTGCTTTACCCCACAACTCAGATACCAATAAATACTGGTGCCCTAAACTCTTCTTTGCTTGTACAACACAGCCAAGAGGCAGTCAGTTGGGGCAGCCGTGTTCTGAAAGCCTGCTCTGCTTCAAAATGACCGGAAGCCGAGAGGAAGAGCCTTAGCAAAGCTCCCACCCAAACCAGTGAGCATCCCTGGAGGGAGGCAGGGCCTGGCCATTTCTTTGCTCTTTCTATTGAGAGTTTCCCTGAAAGTCCAGGTCCCAGGCAGAGAAGAACCACTAGATATTGACAGTTGCACCAGCCTGCAGGAGCCAGCAGGTGGCCACAGCCACGCTAGGGACTCTGCCCAGGGTCTCCCTCCTGTCCAGGACTGCCTTCTCCTGTCACTCCAGGAAAAACAAAACAAAATAACAAAAACAGGACTCCAGAAGATTACAAAGACTTGGGAAATAACTGGAAAAGGACATGTAAAGGAAAGGTTTTAAAAAACAAAATAAACAACTGATGTGTGAGATTAAGTTCATATTCATTAAGGAAAAGGAAATAGGTCCGTTTAGAAGATATTAGAAATGTGTCTTTTGTAGCAAGGTTAGTGAACTATTGCCTGGTTGGCATCTGTCTTGTAAATAAAATTGCACTGGATCACACCCACACCCACTCATGTTGGCTACAGCTATTACCAACTATAAGGCAGAGTTGAGTGATTTCAAAGGCTGTGGCCAACAAGGCTGAACACATTTACTATCTGGCCTTTTACCCACTCCAGTGAGCATACATAGTCCTCCAAGACCCTGGCTCTGTTGCTGAAGTGTCTCTGGCCTCTGCGATGTGCACAGATCTAGGAGGGTGGGGATAAGCTAGTAAGTGCCCCCATATTCTTTAAGTATATTCAGTTCATGTAATAACCATGTTCTGTACCAGCTTTGTGATTTCTATGCTACTTTGTTTTTTTGGCACATATCTAGTCTTAATTTTTATTTACTTGTACATGGGGTAGGGGGAGGAGATAGGGCCTCTTCCTGCTGCAAACGAACAAGAGATGTTTGTGCCACATTTTGTGTCCAGCTTACATGGGTGGCTTAGGAATTAAGTCCCGGCCAGCAGGCTTTGCAAGCAAGGGCCTTTAACCCCTGAACCATCGTCCCAGCCCATAGATCTGCTCTTTACATGCAGAAGAAAACCTCTTTGATCAGGCAACAGTAACTAGCCCTGGACAAGAAAGGGTTTATGCAGCAAAAGGACTTGTCGTAGTTAATGAGGATATGGTACATATGCCATGGAGGAACAATCACATAAGGAGTACACCCACTGAATGCCCAAGGTGATGTTTACCAACCTCAACAAGGAGCACACAGCTAAAATCATCAGTCTCAAGGCCATGGCCAGGTAAAGTGGTTGGGAACAATGACAAATGCAGTTCCCTGCATGCATTCCTTTTGGATGTTTGAAAGCAAGTCTTAAAGAATGGGACAGAGGGCTGGAGAGATGGCTTAGCAGTTAAGGCACTTGCCTGCAAAACCAAAGGACTTTGGTTCAATTCCTCAGGACCCACGAAAACCAGATGCACAAGGTGGCGCATGCGTCTGGAGTTCATTTGCAGTGGCTATAGGCCCTGATATGCCCATTCTCCTCTCTCTCTCTCTCTCTCTCTGTCTGTCTCTCTCTCTCTCAAATAAATAAATAAAAATAATTTAAAAAATAGAACGGGACAGAGCCATCTTCACCCTGGATCACTGTTCTGATTAAAGTGCTTCTTTGTAATCAAGTCAAGTAGAACCTGGGTCAGTGTACTCCTGAAAGTAGTTAAGGCTGACGGGTAGGAAGGACTGCACAGAGCAAGACTAAGACTGGAAGAAGGGAACACATGAACAGTAGAAATTAGGGCTGGGGCTACCACTCAGTGGTGTAGTGCTTCCATAGCAGGATGGGATTCCAACACCGCAGATGATACATACACAGACAGACAAGTGGAAATCTAGATTAGAGGACATGTCAGGGTCTCTGCTCTGGCTTGAAGAAGGTGATGAAGAATCAAACTTAGGCTGGCAGGCTCTGCAAGCAAGCATCTGTAACTGCTGAGCCCTCTTTCCAGCCTTCCTGCAAGGTTTTTAAAAGCTGGAATAACACAACAGAAGGGCAGCGAGAATGCCTTATTGTTGATTCTAAGATATGATTTATTTATTTTATAAATTGAAGTTGGGCTGCTAGTAAGACAGAAATTTCCCAGAAGTACTCCAGATAGAAATTAGTACTCACCTAATGATGCATGTAAGCCAAGTTAGCTAAGAGACCAACATAAAGTTGAGGAAATCAGAAAAATGCAACGTGCACACAATATAATCTTAGTTCTAATACTGGCCATTCTAGGGAACTGAACTAGAAAGAGCTCTTATTTGTGTTTCTGCATACACAAACCTTCCTGAAGTAAGGGAGCATTACTTCTCAAGCTTAATTACTATCTGTAGGGCTTCTTTTGTCAGAGGCTTAAACTTTATAAGAAAAGTATAAAGGGCTGGGGAGAAGGCTCAGAGGTCAAAGGCACTTTTGATTCCCCAATATCCATGTAAAGCCAGATGCACAAAGTTGTGCATGCATCTGGAGGTTGGTTGGAGTAGGTGGAGGCCCTGGTGTGCTCATTCTCTCTTGCTTGGGGTGTGTGTGTGTGTGTGTGTGTGTGTGTGTGTGTGTTTCACAGCACAGTTGGATTTCAAATGAATCTGACTTAATTACTTGGATTTTATAGTGCTCAGAAATCACTAACCATTGTGCATTCTCGCGTGTTCATAATTCAGTTCAATACTCAGATTTTTATCCATGCAGCTATGGTTACTTCATGACCTTAACCCCTTTCTCCATTCTGTTCCATACCATTCTTAAATATGACCATGAACAAATACACTTGAACTTGGATGGCCACCCATGTGATTCTTGAAAGATCCTCAACAGAATACCAGCCCGCTAGAAATCAAGACTGTGTTGACAATCCGGACAGCCTGGGCTGGGAGTGTGGCTCAGTTGGTACACTGCTTGCTTTGTATGCACAAAGTCCTAGGTTCCATCCCCAGCCACAACAGGTGTGGGGACACACATGTCCAATCCCCCAGTCCTATAATCCTAGCGCTCAGGAGATGGAGGAAAGAGGTCACCTTCTTTGGTTACTAGGCCTAGGGAACATGCAACCTTGTCAAAAAAAACAAAACAAACAAACAAAAAAAAAACGGAGAGCCAAAGAAATACATAATAAAATAAGATCAAAAAGAAGTACTTACAGCAAAAATCATTGACATTTTTGGAAATGTCACAAAACAACACAAATTGCTAGTAAAATGCACTGGCCATGTTGTACAAGATAACTCTTAATGTTTTGTGATTTTCTTTTCCTCCCACAGTATTACTGAAGAGTTCCTAACAGCGCTGCATCTGCCAAGGAAGCTCCAGGTTTTTCAACAAAGCTATTAGGTTGCACCACACCAACTTTTAACAGTCTCCCCATTGACACCTAAAATCTGGCCGCTTTACCAGGTTTAAACTACTCTCTACTTCAATGGCTGCAGATTAAGAAGAAGCTGTTAAAAAAGACACCAGGTTCCTTTCAGAGATCCTAAAGTATGAAGAGTGAGGGTTTAGAACGTTAACCTCTGGTGCCACCAAGAAATCATGACGGTCTACAGTAAGTACAGCAGGTTCTTTAACGTACATTTGTATTGTGTTATGTGCTGGAAAACGCGAACAGCAAACCTGTATGCAACGCCAAGTGCCCTCCCCGTTGGCTTCCAAAGGTGTGATCAATCCACACTCTCCACCTTTGTGTGAAGAAGCTCAAAGGCGGCGCTGGCAACACCCTAGAAGTAAGGAGGCGAGTGCCCTACCCTGGAATCCCGTAGCTTTCTAGATCGTCTCGGGGCACCGTCCCCAGGAAGCATCACCCACTCTTGGCTGTTTCCCCCAGCTAAGAAAGCCGGGGAGCGGGTGGGTGCGTGGGGCAGCGTCCCCGGAGCATCCTCCCGGGGTATCCTCCCCGGGGCATCCTTCCTCCCGAGGCATCCTCCCGGGCATCCTCCGGGGCATCCTCCAGGAGCATCCTCCGGGCATCCTACAGGGCATCCTTCCTGGGCATCCTCCCGGCCGCCCTGCGCGCTCACCTGCTGCCCCGCAGGCTGGCTCTCCATCGCCTCGCGCGCGGCACCCCCGCCGGGGACGATTTGAAAAGCGCGCCCCGGGCTGCGGAGATGCGGGGCAACCGCCGGGCCGTACCAAGTGCCGGCCGCGGGGGGATCCAGGGGGGGCGTTAGGGGAAGACTGGGCGCGCGCGCACGCGCACTGCGAGCGCGCCAGCGCCGCCGGAAGTCTGATGAGAGCCGAGTCGTCTCGGCGGAGCCTCTGAGAAGTGCAGCGCTGCGGGCCCGCGGACTTTAAACCGCCGAGTGGGCGGGGCGAGCCGAGTGGGCGGGGCCTCAGGGACGTGCAGTGCAGCCGGCCCGCGGACTTTAAACCGCCGAGTGGGCGGGGCCAAGACAAGTGGGCGGGGCCTCAGAGAAGTGCAGCCAGTCTGCGGACTTTAAACAGCCTAGTGGGCGGGGCCCCGGGTCGGCTGGGCGGGATCTTGGCTGTGGTGGGCGTGGCCTGGCGCCGGGAGCGCGCAGGACTTGGTGTCCACACTGAGCAGCTGGCGCTGGGGCAGTCGTCTGGGTGGACCCTTGTGTCGAGTGGGCGGAACCTGCCCCGGAGGTGGGCGGGAAACCGTCCCTTGCTGGGCGGGGCCTGGCGGCGGGTGGGCGGGCCTGAGAAAGCCATGCGTGAGATGTCAGGTCAGGAATGAGAACCCTTCTTGTGCACATCGCCTGAGGCCCTACACCAGGGTGGGTGCGGACAGACTGGACCCCACAGACAGCTCCCTGGGGCTCCAGGTGATGGCGTTTCCCTCCAGCATCTTTCCTTCTTTCAGAAGCTCCTGCACCTCGAGGTTGCCTGGCCTCCTACCAGAGACCACGCATGCTCTGTTGATGCTGCAGAATCCAGAGACCTGAGATGCTCGGTAATCTTCGCTGCTTCCCACGCCAGCATCCCCCCACCCACACACACACACACACACACACACACACACACACACTTCCAAGTGAAAGCAGAGCAGGAAGTCTCCAGGAGCCCCGGTTCTATTATTATTATTAACATTATATTTTGTATGGATACATCATGTTTTGGTACCCTCTCTTTTCCCTCGTCCCTGCCCTCCTTCCTCTGCTTCTTGCTGCCCCTAAAGTTAGCATAAAGACTATTTGAGGTGGAGGGTGATGAGGATGGAATTTAAGGTCTCAGGTACAGTAGAAAACTGGACTGCCACTGAGCTACATCTAGCCAAAACACTACTTCTTAATTTTTATCTTTTAATATTTTTTGAACCACGGGATCTCATGTATTCCAGGCTCACCTCGAACTCATTATGTAGCTAAAAATGACCTTGAACTTACGATCTTCGTGCTTCCATCCTAAATTCTGGTATTACAGATGTGTGTCACCACACCTGATTTTCCAAACACTACTCTTTATTTTTTTTTTTTTTTTTATTTACTTATTAGAGATGGGGAAAGGGAGAGAGAGAGAGACAGAGAGAGAGAATGGGCACGCCAGGGCCTCCAGCCACTGCAAAACGAACTCCAGATTCATGCGCCTCCATGGGTCCTGGGGAATTGAGCCTCGAACTGGGGTCCTTAGGCTTTACAGGCAAGCGCTAAGCCATCTCTCCAGGCCAACACTACTCTTAACTGAAGGATTTACACGCTCTTGTATGATCTTTTAAAATTTATCCCTCGTATCCTGGAAACATCCTCCAGCTTCAGACATTTTTTTCTACTGAGGAAAATGTTTCCCAAATCAACCCTCAGACACTCCTCCCAGGAGGCCTTGGCCACTTTTCGCTCTACAAACAGCATGACCCTGGGTTTTTTTGTTTGTTTGTCAGGAACAGCCCCTGTTTGGGTCTATTATTCCAATTTTCCACCAAATAAGTGAGACCATCTTAACCACAAAACCCTTATATGAGCAGTTGGTTGGAAGATGTTCTTAGAAATATGCCAAGTGTCAGTCCTCAAATGGATCATGTGACTGTGAGTCTCTGGACTGGATAACTCAAAACTTCCCACTTAGGAATGACTCTCCTTTACATTAGGAGCCTGCGGGTCATTCCTAATGACCCACGACTGCAAAGTATGTGTAACTCAAGATTACCAGCACGCAGCTTATCAAGCTCTCTCCAAGCACGGGTCTGAATTCCATCGTCATGAGGTGCCCCTTGCTGCAGTGCATGGATCTTGGGCCACCACTTTGTGTGGTAATTATGTCCTGCTAATGCGAGCTGCAGGAGCCTGCTATGATACCTGACTCACAAAAGAAATACACAAAGAGAGCTCATCTTTAGACATGCAGTATTTATCACATAGCACACACAGCTCTCAGGCCTGGTTCGAAATACAGAAAACAGGGCTAGAGAGATGGCTTCATGGTTAAGGCGCTTGCCCAGGTTCGATTCCCCAGGACCCACGTAAGCCAGTTGCACAAGGTGGCACATGCATCTGGAGTTTATTTTCAGTGGCTAGAGGTCCTGGCAACCCATTCTCTCTCTTCCTCTCTCTCTCTCAAATAAATAAATAAATAAAATATTTTTTTAAATGTTTATAAAAGCAGGATGTGGTGGTGCATACCTTTAATCCCAGCACTGTGGAGGCAGAGGTAAGAGGATCGCTGAGAGTTCAAGGCCACCCTGAGACTACATACAGAATTCCAGGTCAGCCTGAGCTAGAGTGAGACCCTACCTCAAACCAAATAATAATAATAATAATAATAATAATAATAATAACACAGAAAGCAGCACTTCATGAAAATTGTACACACATAGAAATATTTGATGGGTGATATACAAGGTGTAAATATAATAGCTGTATTTCTAATATTCATCTGTAGAATACAGAGTTGCTGTTTGTGGTGGCTTGATTCAGGTGTCCCCCATAAACTTACATGTTCTGAATGTTAGGTCCCCAGCTGGTGGCAGTGTGGGAATTGAAACTTCCTGGAGGTGATGTATTGTTAGGGGGTGGGTTTATAGGTGTTATAGCCAGCTTCCCCTTGCCAGTGTTTGGCACACTCTCCTGCTGCTGTTGTCCACCTGATGTCGGCCAGGAGGTGATGTCCAACCTAAGTTCATACCGTCATTTCCCCTGCCATCATGGAGCTTCCCCTGAGTCTGTAGGCCAAAATACGCCCTTTCCTCCCACAAGCTGCTCTTGATTGGGTGTTTTCTGCCAGCAATGGGAGGCTGACTGCAACATTGTTGGTGATATTTCTCTCTGGAGAAGATACAATATGCACCTAAGTATTATCATCAAGACGTGTACTCCGGAAATACTTAAGTGCTTAATTACTATCTGGTGATTAAAATAACTCAGACAAGGTTTTGTTTCCTCATTTACCCCCAGGTCCTTTCTTGTTCCTACTAGTTTCATCAAGCATAGTTCTTTTTGATGTCTGAAATGTACATAAAAATAGAAACAGCCATGGTAACATCGAAAGGTTAAAAAGGTCACCAACACATGCTGGGCATGGTGACTCACACCTTTCATGTTAATCCTGGGGAGGTGAAGGTAGGAGGATCGCCATGACTTTGAGTCTGGCCTGGGCTACAGAGTGAGTTCTAGATCAGCCTGGGCTATAGTGGGATCCTGCCTCACACAAAAAAGAAAATAACAATTTCCTTATCTACCAACATACTGACTTTGCAACTCTAGAGAAAATAAGTTCTAGTATTGTGACTAAGTCAAACATTTGAGGGTTAACCTGGGACATCTCTTAACCCGCCCTCCTTGGACTGTCCCAGAAGATACGGGATATTCACCCACCTGCCCAGGTAAGCTTCAGCTGGAGGTTAAATAATAGAATCACTGCTCTGTCCATATGACTTGCCTGACAAGATCAGTATTGATACTAATTAAAATATAGGTTTTTATATCTGCTATGGCATTTCATAATGAAGTACAAAGTCGGTATTTGACAGAAAGACTGACCAATTTATATAATGTTAAAAGTTGGGCTGAAGAGATGGCTTAGTGGTTAAGTACTTGCCTGTGAAGCCCAAGGACCCTGGTTTGAGGCTCAATACCCTAATACCCACATAAGCCAGATGCACAAGGTGTCGCATGAATCTGGAGTTCGTTTGCAGTGGCTGGAGGCCCTGGTGTGCCCATTCTCTCTCTCTCTCTCTCTCTCTGCCTCTTTCTCTGTCTGTCTGTTAATAAATAAATAAAAATAAACAAAAAATTTTAAAGTATATTTCTCTACTCTATTTTCAATGTTCTTCTTAACTTTCTAAAATGCTAAAGGAAAGGAAAATACTAAACTTAAAACTCAGCTTCCTCTTGCATAGAAGTCCCATTTTTAAAAACTGTGGTATACTTCAGGTAACTCTTAAGATTTGTCATTTTCTCCTAGAATCTCCAAAAAACATCCTATTAGAAAATTCCCATGGAGCTGTCTTTACTCATCTGGTTTGTTCATAATGGAACTAAAATGAACGTCATAGAGTAGAGATGTGTGTTGAATTAGATACAACACGGAGAGAAATGAAGATGGAGGAGAGGAGAGAAAGTAGGCGAGGGGAGGAGAATGAAGGTGGGAGAGAGAGAGAAAGAAAGAGACAGAAAGCATGAAGGAGAGAGAGAGAGAAGTTAGGTACAGACGTGAAGCAGAGGTGAAGTATTTTCTTAAGTGAAGAAACCATAATCTACAAACAGCATCATATAATCATATTCTCATAAGTAGGATGTGAAAGGCTGAGTTTGAGGACCTATTAGCCCTTTCAACTGTGGACAAGCCACTCAGTTTCCTTATCTGTAAAACAATGATAATATCTACCTTGTCTTCTAAAGTTGAAAGACTCAAGAGTGCCCTACAACCTGGTACACACACACACACACACACACACACACACACACACACACACCATTACCAGTGAGGGCAACAACTGTCTTAAACTTACTATATTAAACTCTCACAACTGAATGGGAAAATCATATATATTCAGGCAGACTCAAGATATATCACCTACCACGGATGATATCTAAAATGTGTAGGGGGTAGGGGAGGTACAAGTTGGGATGCATATTTGTAATCCCAGCTCCTTGGAAAGCTGAGAAAGGAGAATCAAGAGTTCAAGGCCATCTGGGCAATTCAGCCAGACCTAGTCTCAAAATAAAGTAGAAAAGTGCTGGGGATGTTAACTCAGTGGTAGAGCCCATGCCGAACATGTATAAGACCCTAGGTTCATTGCCCAGTATTGAAAATCAATACAATCACTAAAATTGCGCTGGAAAAAATAATCAATAAAATCCAGTTAGAAAATAGACAAACTGTAGGGTAGACATAGTGTATGATAGTAAATCCACATGATAAAATATGAATGGTTGTTCAGTCTTACTATTAGTCTGTCAGTTGTAGTTAGTAAGTTGATCAAAATTAATTTAATAATACTAAGGCTTGTGCAATATGGATCTGATGGATATTATACATTGGTGGAGAACATGTAAATGTGCCTAATCATGTTAGAAAAAAATAGAAATATAAAGTTGAATACACAGACACAGCTAGACATTCTACTCTGAGAATTTCCTTTTGGGAAATTCTTGCATATTTATTCTGGCGCTATTGCTTGTAATAGAAAAAATACTAAAATAATCCAAGTGTTCATTTCGGGAGTATGAATAAATTATAGTGCTCTGCCCAGAATATCATATAACTTTAAAAACGAATATGCCATAGCTTTAAGTGCATAGAAGTAATAAATAAGCTATAATAACCTAGTAGTATGGGCATTTCACTGAATGAGGAAAGCTTATTTTGGAAGGGTACATTGGATATATTTTTCTGAACCATAATAACGGGAGAATGGAAGCAATCTTGTTTCAGGAAATAGGCATGATAAAAGTTTATATTAACCAAGAAGAGAAGGCTTGTTGGGGTGTGGGTCTGAGACACCTCCAGAAGCTAGTGTTGGAAGGCTTGTGAGTGCTCAGAGGTGGGGGCCTGGGAAGATGACTGATCCTGAGGGCTGGGCCTAATCAGTGTGTCAATCCATTGATGATTCACCACGTAATGGCACCACTGGAGTGCAGTAGAAGCTTGAGGTCAGGGCTCGCTCTTTCACTTTCTCCTTCCCCTCCTCTCCCTCGGCTGCCATGAGGGAGGCATCACATCTCTGTCCGCCATGATGTTTCTGCCTTGCCGCAGGCCCAGAGCCTAGAAGCAGCAATGCCAAGTGATGGTGGGCTGGAAGTTCTGAAACTGTGATCCCGGACACAGCTCCCCTTCTTTACTGGTTGATTCATTCTGAAAAAGATGACATGCGGCCGGGTGTGGTGGCGCACGACTTTAATCCCAGCACTCCAGAGGCTGAGACAGGAGGACTGCCATGAGTTCAAGGCCAGCCTGGGCTGAAGAGTGTGTTCCAGGTCAGCCTGGGCTAGAGTGAGGCCCTCCCATGCACCGACTGTCTGCTGGGCCATATTTTCCCCGCCATGATGAAACTTCCCCTTGAAACTATAAGCTGGAAATAAAGCCTTCCCTTCCACAGCCGCTTCTGCTCAGGTGTTTTCTCCCAGCAGTAAGAAAATGCATACTGGAAAGATAGCTCAACAGTTAAAGGCACTTTCTTGTAAAGCTTGATGGCCTTGGTTCAATTCCCCAATACACACATAAAGCCAGATGTACAAGTAAGACATGTGTCTGGAGTTCCTTTGAAGTAGTAGGAGCCCTGATGCACTCATATTCTATTCCTTCTCTCTCTCTCTCTCTCTCCATTCTCCCTCTCAAATAAATTTTTTTCAAAAAGAAGGTAACTTCAGGGCTGGAGAGATGGCTTAGCGGTTAAGGTGTTTGCCTGTGAAGCCTAAGGGCCCCGGTTCAATTCTCCAGGTCCCACATCAGCCAGATGCACATGGTGGTGCATGCATCTGGAGTTTTCTTTTCTTTTCTTTTTTTTTTTTTTTTTTTTTGCAGTGGCTAGAGGCCCTGGCATGCCCATTCTCACTTTCTCTATCTCCCCCCCTGTTCTCTAATAAGTAAATAAAAATAAAATCTTTTTTTTTAAAAAAGAAGGTAACTTCAACAGATTGTAATCTACATATAATTACATACCTTAAATGTTTGGTGCCTGTGCTCAGCCAGAGGTGCTGGAGAATTGGCTACGTGGATTTTTTTCTGTGAACACTTGAGCAGTGCTGGCTTGGAGTCGTGGTGGGTAGGGATATTCATAGGAGTCTGCAAGAGGATCTGAAGGTAAGTGCTGCTGAAGTTATAGTGCTGATGTGATCACATTACACAGAAGCCCAAGGGAATTGGATGTCATTGCATTCAGAAAGCTCCCCCCTCACCATGCAGCTCTGATCAGAAGACCGAGCTGTATGACTGAATTGATGGTCTTCAAGCTGAGCTACAGTCCTCTGTGGCCAGGACATATATAGTGCTCTGAATAGTGTTGAGACTCACTGTCAAAATCTTCAACTTAGAACCGGAGAGATGACAGCTAAGGCACTTGTTTCAAAGCCTGATGGCCTGGGTTTGATTCCCCAATACCCATGTAAAGCCAGATGCACAAAGCGGAGCATGTGTCTGAAGTTTGTTTGTAGCAGCAACAAAAGGCCCTGATTAATGAAAGCCATCACTTCACCATCCCCAACTACATTGCTCCAGTCTCTAAAAGTATTTGTGGGGATAATGGAAGTTTTTGGTGTTGGTGTTGCTATAAGAATTAACCAAGGGCTCACTGCTTATCTTTATAACAAAGAAAACCAGATGTGGAATTGGTGTCAAACCTCATCTCATTCTAGCACAAGTAACATTTACCCATGGATATGTAGCTGGAGGAAAAAGAGTGATCCCATTAAATGTGAAAATCTATAAAACTTCAATTTTCACATAGCTATGTTGCACAGAAATGCAGGAAGGCAAATAATAAAGACCCCTCATGGGCGGGGTGGAATAAAAACACAAGTTTAAGTAGGAAGCAGAACATGTAAAATTTCTGGCTTAGAAAAAAAGTTGCTCATATATTTTTTAACTGGTTAATAGCGAGTCTCGCCTCCTTCATTGGAGTCTCACCTCCTTCATTGGAGTCTCACCTCCTTCATTGGATACACTGCATATAATGTTTAAGTTTTTTTAATTGGAATTGTATTCAACACACCAGAAATTGCCTCCTCTCTCACTAAACATGTGTTAAATATGATGGATGCCCAGAAATATGTAAGTTTATACAGTATATTTTTAACTTTTTAAAAAATTTATTTTATTTTATTTATTTGCAAGCAGAAAGAGAGAGAGAGAGAGAGGGAGGGAGAAGAGAGGCAGACAGAGAGAATGGACACGCCAGGGCCTCTAGGCATGGCAAACGAACTCCAGATGCATGTGCCCCTTGTACATCTGGCTTACGTGGGTCCTGGAGAATCAAACTGGGATCCTTTGGCTTCACGGGCAAACACCTTAACCGCTAAGCCATCTCTCCATCCCTGTATTTTTAACCTTTTAGGGCTATTTTCACAGAGATTTTTTTTTTGAAACTTTTTGATTTAAATACTGGACATGTCCATGGATAACAGGAGGTACTCTGCAAATGGAACTAAGCCCACTTCCTCAATTCCTTCTCTGATGCAGCTCCTCGATATCCCAGCACTCCTTGGGCAGATCACTCACACACACACTTCTTTCCAGGACAGCCCAGGCTCTTCTAGAGCTATGTTTTGCGTTTTTGTTTTTTTTTAGCTACATTATTATTATGAATTTGTCAAAGGACAAACTCATTTCTCCCTGATTTGGTTCTTAAATATCCTCATCATTCACCGCCTTTTTTCTTCTCAGCAGTATTTTAACTGTCATCGGCATTTTTATGTAAAATTTGGATTCAGTTTCTCAATTTCAGAAGGAGCAAAGTAGAAGTCCATTGCACTGCCACCACACCTGGCTTTCACTGTGCATTTTGAATTATCTTTTGTTGCTTGTTCATCTCTGTGATTCTCTTGACTTTCCGGAAGTCGCATTATAATTATCCTACATCCTGTATCTCATCATTCTGCTGTCTGTAGTTCTTGAGGACATTAATTTCACATCATTTTCCCTGGCATTTCCTTGCAGTGATTAATCTCAGCATGCTTTGTAATCTGCATGTTTATATTTACTAGTACATACTTACTTACAAAAAGGATTTGTGGGCTAGAGAGATGGCTTAGCAGTTAAGGCACTTGCCTGAAAAGCCAAAGGATCCCACGTAAGCCAGATGCACAAGGTGGCACATGTGTCAAGTTCATTTGCAGCAGTTGGAGACCCTGGTTTTCTCTCGATCTGCCTCTTTTTCTCTCTCTCTCTTATTCTCAAATAAATAAAAAATAACTTTTTTTAAAAAAAAAAGAATTTTTGCATACTTCTACCTGGAGCCATAAATCCATACATGCCTAACATTAGTTAGCCAAAGATTCCTGGCTTAATATAGGAATCTCAGGCTCAGATTCTCTGGCCACTGGCAGAGCACAGCCATTTGTATGTGCCATGCACAAGAGTGTGCTCCTGACATACACCAATGATGGCAACACAAGAATCTGTTGTTTGATTAGCTGGCTGTTTTTCTTATAATCTATTTTTATATCTATAGAGCTTTTAATTCTTTTTTGTTGTCACAGCAATCCCATAGAATTCTATTTTGTACAAACTTTATCTTCCATACACTATTTTTTAGTGACAGGAACCATTCTTCATGAAGTAGAAGTTGTCCACAGGGAAGGAGATCTTGTGCACACACATGATAAAGGTACATAAGTAAAGAGCATTTTTAAACTGCATACACTTGGTTTTGAGAGGAGCTTAATACATTATCTTCCCCTTTCCTTTGTTTGCCTGAGAAAAGTACTCAGTGGACCCGTAGGGTTACCTCCCCTGGTAATCCTTTTCAATGTGATCCACTTTGGAGTAGAATAGAAAAGGAAGAGTTTTTTCAGAGGGCAGAGCCAAGTGTCATGAAGATTGATGGACTCAGATCAAGGCGCACGGGACAGAAGATCACCATGGGATCTGCCCTCTGAGATCTCCCAACTACCGTGAGCAGGAAGTGTGTGTTCTCCACTCATCTCCTTTCTAAGTGGGAAGCGTTACCGAGGCCACTCCAAACACATCTCTCTTGCCTGTTAGGTGAACGAGGACCACATGGCTTTCCTTTATACCTCATCGGTTTGGGGTCCAAGCTGCTTCCAGATATGAGGCACATCTCCTTGCCTTGATATAGGGGGCTACAATGCATCAGTGAAAATCCTACATTTGACCTTGGTTTTCTTACAACGTGACATCTGCATCTTCTCCTGTGGCGAAGGGAGGCGCCTGCTACCTACACAAAAGGGAGCCAAGTAGATAATTTGTACCCATGACAGTCCGTGGCATTTACAAACAGAATTCCAGTTTCCTTTGCTTCCTCACACACAGGTCTCCCTATTTGAAGGTCACAGTACTATGAGACTGTGGCTGGTGAGGAGTGAGCAGAAGGGTGTGTTCAAGTAATGTCAAGAGTGTAAATGTGGGCTGGAGAGATGGCTTAGCTGTTAAGGCGCTTGCCTGTAAAGCCCAAGAACTCATGTTCAAATCTCCAGGTCCCATATAAGCCATATGCACAATGATGCAAGTGTGCAATGTAGCACATGCATACAAGGGGGTGCATGCGTCTGGAGTTCATTCACAGTGGCTGAAGGCTCTGGCATGCTCATTCTTTCTCTCTCTCTCCCTCTTTCTCTCTCAAATAAATAAAAAAAGAGTGTAAATGTGGTTGTAGAGATGGCTTAGTGGTTAAGGTGCTTGCCTATGAAGCCTAAGGACTCAGGTTCCATTCCCCAGAACCCATCAAAGCCTGATACACATGATAGTGCATGCATCTGGAGTTTATTTGCAGTGGCTAGAAGCCCTGGCTCACCTATTCTCTTCCCCCATAAATAAATGAAAATAAAGTTTTTTAAAAAGAGTCCAAAAGTTTAGCTTTAGTTTTCTTAGTCTCTTTCCAGTGACAGGCACATTTCTAGCCAGGAGATGGTATAATATACAGAGTTTCAGAGGGGAAGAACTCAAGAGAGCGCTCAGTCAGCTTGGGATGGGTTTGTAAGAGCAAGAAACAGTACGGTTTTGAGCCTCTGGGGATGGGGACTGTCCAGTGCTATAGCGTTCACCATCTTGTCCCAATAGATGCTTGCACAAAACCAGAAGAAAAAGAATTCCAGCGTACTCAGCCCTGCCACCTAACCTCCATTTGACCAGCCATTTGATTGCTCTGAACCCAAGTTTCTAAAGCTGCAATGGAGGCTAGCAGTTCTTCCTCTCTGTGCTTCACTGGCTTGCTTTGGGACCGCAGTGTAAGCTTGGTGTCTTAAAAATGTCAGGCACGTATAGATGCATGCCAGGGTTGTCACTAACAAAGTGAGTTCATTTATTCCCTGTGGCTTAAGGCCAATCTCAAGTAGAAAGCATTGAAGAAGTTATGCAAACTCAAGATTAAATCTGATAATAATGGAATGAAGATTTGCTAAAATTCAGCATGGAATAGAGATCTTGCCATCCAAAGTATGTCAGCGACGAGGCACACCCTCTTTTGTAGTCATGTCGCCTCAAAGATGCTTTAATGCTTTGGCGTGTTTATTAAAAGTGAACCGTCTGACTAGCAAAAATAAAACCAAAGACAATCTTAGAAGAAAAAGGGTTGTTTTGGCTATAGAAAATATGTTTTGTGTTATCAAAGTGAATGTTGAATTGGATTGCCTACTCCAAATTCTAAAGCCAAGCATATTGAATTGTTTTGTTTTTCAAACTCCATGTGCCTCTCCACCCTTAAATCCTGAGTTCCCCCCCCCCGGGGGGCGGCTGATCCCTGTCTACCAATGAGATCACTGCGTTAGAAAGAACAAGTCAATGTATCCCGTATCATGCTTTTCCTATTACTTTATGAAAAACAGAAAGACGGGAGAACATCACAAGACCCTTTCCGGAGCTAAGGGACCTCGTTAGAAGCTGCACATTGGTTACAAGCAATCTAAAAAGGGTCACTTAAACTGTCAGCGAGAGGGAAGAATGGGCCTCGGGGGATTATTGGTTTTGGCTTGCCATTTGTCTTGTTATGAATGTCCAAATAGGTAGGGCGGAGCCCTGTGTTGATGCTGAGAAATGCCTGCTGACTGGCACAGTCACAGTGAAGACAACAATGTGCAATCAGTAATTACACACGAAACCCTGAGCTCCTTGTTTTCTTAGATGCCTGGAATGGACTACCCATCTCTGCCCTTCCTAGTTCTACATTGGGAAGTCTAAATTACTCAAGTTTCATTGTGACCTACATAAGCTTGGTTTGTCATTTTATGCTCAAATTACCTGTTAAATGATTTTAAAAGACATTTTATTGATTGATTGATTGATTTTTTTGGGGGGGGAGAGACAGAGAGAGAGGGAGAGGAAGACAGATAGAGATGGGCGCGCCAGCAGTCTCTCAGCTGCTGCGAACGAAATCCAGATGTGTCCGCCCCCTTGTGGTCAAGTGCGGCATTGCACCCTTGCATCACTTTACATCTGGCTAAATGTGGGACCTGGAGATTGGAACCTGTGTTCTTAGGCTTAGGAGGTAGGCGCCTTAACCGCTAAGCCATCTCTCCAGCCCAGATTGATTGATTTTTATTTGAGAGAAAGAGGTAGATAGAAAGGAAGAGAGAGAGAGAGAGAGAGAGATTAAGAGAGGGAGGGAGGGAGAGAATGGGCATACTAGGGCCTCTAGCCACTGCAAATGAACTCCAGATGCATATACTATATTGTGAATCTGGCTTTACGTGGGTACTTGGGAATTGAACCCAGGTCCTTACGCTTTTGCAGGCAAGCACCTTAACTACGGAGACATCTTTCCAACCCTTAAGTGAGATTTTAAAATATTTATTTATTTATTTATTTATTTATTTATTTATTTATTTGAGCGAGAGTGAGAAGGAAGCAGAGAGAGAGAGAGAGAGGGAGAGAGAAACAGAATGGGTGCAGCAGGGCCTCTAGCCACCACAAACTAACTCCAGATGCATGTGCCACCTTGTATATCTAGCCTGTGTGGGTACTGGTGAATCAAATCTGGGTCCTTAGGCTTCACAGGCAAGCACCTTAATGGCTAAGCCATCTCTTCAGCCATCCCTTAAGTGATTTTTAATTCTAAAGAAAAATTTACCTTTCACTGGTCCCTGTTCTAATTCCTTTCTATTAATTCTGCTACAAATATGATTTTATTTCTTCACACAAATTCTCTGTTTTGGAAAGGCACCTATTTCTAAAACACACATTAGGGTTTTCAGTTGAAACAAGTACATAAAGTATAATATAGCATATAATATCAACAAGGAACATTTTGCCACTTGTTCAAGTAATGTAACTCTGGCATTTTGAAAGGACATTTCTGCATGCTACAGAATACAGTCATCATATATTAACCAATATTGTTTTGTGTTCCAACAATATCTTCAGCATTTACAATTTCATTTCTTTACCTTGTGAAAAATGATTGGACAATGTCATTCCCCCCTATTGTGCTATAAATAAAAGGTAAGGTTTTACCTACAGCTCTAATGATTTTTTTTTAATATGTGGATCTAAGTGTTTCAAACAATACTGTCATAATCATATGCCCAACCCACATTTGAAAGTAATGAACAAAAACATCACTTAAAAATGTTACTGGGGGGGTTGGAGGGATGGCTTAGTGGGTAAGGCATTTGCCTGCAAAGTCAAAGGAACCAGGTTCAATTCCCCAGGACCCACGTTAGCCAGATGAACAAAGGATGCACACATCTGGGGTTTGCTTCCAGTGGCTGGAGGCCCTGGTGCGCCCACTCTCTCCTTCTATCACTCTCTCTTTCTCTCTGTCAAGTAAATAAATAAATAAAAATAAAATATTTTAAAAAAATGTTGCTGGGTTCTTAGGAGCCTCTGGATCTCAGCAAGGAAAAGAGGGTACCAACACATGATGGATAAATACAAAATATGTTGTTTATTAACATTAATAAATAATAACAATTTTTTAAATGTGCTGGGGGCTGAGGGGATGGCTGAGGAGAGGCTGATTGCTTGCAAAGCCTGTCAGCTGGGTTTAGTTCTCTAGCACCCATGTAAAGCCAGATGCACAAAGTGGCACATGCATCTGGAGTTTGTTTGAAGTTGTATGGGGCCCTGGGGTACTGATTTCTCTCTCTCTCTCTCTCTCTCTCTCTCTCTCTCTCTCACACACACACACACACACACACACACACACACACACAGACACATAAATGAACAATTTTTTTGACAGAGACAAAAAGAAAGAGAGAGAGAGAGAGAGAGAGGAAGAGGCAGAGAGAGAAAGGGTGCTCCAGGCCCTTCAGATGCTGTGAACAAACTCCAGATACGTGAGCCCCCTTGTGGGCAAGTGCAGCATTGCGTAATTGCATCACTTGAGTCTGGCTAAATGTGGGACCTGGAGATTTGAACAGGTGTTCTTAGGCTTTGCAGGCAGGCACCTTAACTGCTAAGCCATCTCTCCAGCCCTAATGAACAATTTTTTAAAAGTGTTGCTAATCCATGAGATAAATGTTATATAAATATTATGTTGAAAAGATCAAGCAATTTCCTTTTTAAAAAGACTTTTTCCCAATGTCCAATGTCTTGTTTTCTATATTTATCTAATTGAGTTCTACTTGATAAGTTTTTTTTTCTTCCTAGTTTCTTCTGTCAAAGTAATTTTTGAAATTATATAAAAGTGACATATTTATTAAAGTAAAATTATTTTCCTTTTTGGACGTTTTTATTTGTTAAAACTAAATCTATCTCTTACTGACATTTCAAGTTTATAAAAATAATAAAATAAGCTGGGTGTGGTGGTGCACGCCTTTAATCCCAGCACTTGGGAGGCAGAGGTAGGAGGATCGCCATGAGTTCAAGGCCACCCTGAGACTACATAGTGAATTCCAGGTCAGCCTGGGCTAGAGCGAGACCATACCTCAAATAATCAAAATAAAATAATAAAATAAAACAAAACAAAATAAAATAAAAATAAAAAGACTGGTTAAAGATATCAGGCCTCTTTGCCAGGTGAGGAGCAAAAATTTCAACTGTAGAGGTTGCTGACACGGAGCTAACGTTCCTTTTCTATGTAGATATTTGATGGTACCATAACAACAAACCAGGCTTAAGACATGAATGTACATGACCTACGGTAGGGCTTTCCCTAGACATGTTTGGAAATCTTAAGCAAGAAAATTAACTTTGCTTACAGTACAAATAACCTACCTTCGTGCATCCTGGTGATCGTTCTGACTGCCATCCAGTCAGGGAACCATCCTATGATCTCATTTAGATTCCTTAGAAATGCTTCGACGTCAATAGCTTCAAACCCACTAAAATCCTGTAGAGGACTATTATAATTATTTTTGATTTTTTTATTTATTTGAGAGAGAGAGAGAGAGAATGAGCATGCCAGCCACTGCAAATGAACTCCAGACACATGTGCCACTTTGTGCATGTGGCTTACATGGGTCCTGGGAAATCAAACCTGAGTTCCTTTGACTTTGCAGGCAAGCTCCTTAACCACAAGCCATCTCTCCAGCCCTATAATTATTCTTTTTCTGGTGCTGGGAACTAATCCCAGAGCCTTGCACTTTCTAGGCAAGTGCTTTACCACGGAGATAAACCCTGAACCCCTATATGACTTGTAAAGAAAATGAAGTGTCTTGAGAAGCTCCTACCCATGCTTGGGCATGTCTTCCTTTCTGAGAGTCTTTTTTTTTGACAAGCCTACATCCATATTCTGGGGCATATCTTTCTATTTGAATTTCTCTCTTCCTTTTAACCTTTATGCTTAAATTATATATTAAAATATCTTCAATACAACCCCAACTCTGCCTTAAAAATAATCAATCTTATGACAAATTACTTTTTGACTTAATGTAATCTTAACAAAAATGAATTTTATACATTAAAAAATGTATATGTAGGGCTGGAGAGATGGCTTGTGGTTAAGGCACCTTCCTGCTAAGCCTAAGAATGCCCATTTGATTCTCCAAGTCCCACATTTAGACAGATGCAAAGTGACGCAGGGGTGCAATGCCACATTTGCCCACAAGGGGTCGCACGCATCTGGAGTTCGTTTACAGTAGCTGAGAGGCTGCTGGTGTGCCCATTCTCTATCTCTCTCTCTCTGACTCTCTCCAATATATATATTTCTTTCTTTCTTTAAATTATTATTTTTATTGACAACTTCTATACTTACATACAAAAAACCCCACCTGATATTTCCCTCCCCTTCCCCATTCCACTTTAGAACTCCAATCTCCATCATAATCCCCTCCCTCTCTCCATTAGTCTCTCTTTTAATTTTATGTCATCATCTTTTTCTTCTATTTTGAGGGTCTTGCAGAGGTATTGCTAGGCACTGCAAAGTCATGTATATCGAGGCCAATTTCTGTCTGGGCAGTTGCATTTTAAGAAGTCATACCCTTCCTTTGGCTCTTCCATTCTATCCACCCCCTCTTCCGCAATGGGCCCTGAGCCTTGGAGAGTGTGACAGAGGTGTTTCAGTGCTGGGCACTCTTCCATCCCTTCTTCTCAGCACTGTTGCCTTTTGGGTCATCCCAGTGGTCATCGCCATCTGAAAAGAGAAACCTCTCTAACCAGAAGTGAGAGTAGTGTTAATATGTGAATATGAACATTAAGTGTAGTACTTTCAGGGCAGCTTGGTGGGAATAATATATACATTTAGTCAGACAAGAGCCGGCTTTATACCCCTAAGGCTCATGACCTCACCTACCATAGACTTTTGCTTAGGTTTTTCAGTACCAGGTATGTATTCCCTTCTGTAGAGAGGGCCTTCAGTCCAATTATGGAGCAGTTGGTTACCCCAAGAATAGACATGCCACTATTGCACCCATTCAGTCATTGGGCCTGACTTGGTATTGTGTCTTCCTTTTCTTAATTCATAAATCTAGGAAACAAAGGGAGAAAGCAATCATATTTCTCTCTTTGTTCAAACAGGATAATGTCTCCTAAAATTTTTAGGGAAATTGCTAATTTAATAACTTTAGACATTCACTTTAAGTCTATATAATAATAAATTAGATTTGTTAAATAAGCAAAAGATTTTGCCATACATATTTTGACTATGAGGATGGTTTAATATTCCTCATCAAGGTCAAGGTATATTGTATGCTGTGTATTTCTACCATGCAGGATAAAATCTATTGCATAACTATTGCAGCAAAAAGGATTTAGGTTGACGTCATTTCTTTATGGCGAAATCAGGTCACAATTTTGAGGATTCTTGGTATAATGTAAGACTTTCAGAGCAATGGAGATTTAACTACAGGACCTTAGGAATTAGAATAAGTTCCATTATACAATTTTCTAGCCCAGTTCCATTGTACAATTTTATAAAAAAAAAATTATCTAGACCGTTTAATAACATTTCCCTGCAACTGTAACACACAATTCTAAGTGTACAGTTCTAAGTATTTCACAGAAGTCTGGATAGTGTTTGAACTAAAGCATCCCTAATGAGTGCACTTGGCACTTTGGCTGACTCATCCTGAGCACACATCACTAGCTGTGCTATCAATTTGCATAAAGACTGATGTGTCATGTGTCATCTTGAAGTGCAGTGTCACTGTATGTGATGGAAAATCACTTGGTGAGGCGTTCCGATGTAACCTTTTGATGACAACCTTCACTACTGGACATGACTTTGAGGCTATTGATGGGCTGGCACAGTGTTCCTCCACCACACTGGGAGATGACTGCTTATGCTACAGGCAGGGAGTCCACCCAGGCACATCATTACCCCAAGAAGCACCTCCCCTCTGGCTCGGAAGCCTCCTGCTGAGCTGTGTTTTTCCAGCACTGAGCCCAGATGTTAAAAGCATTGTCAGGGGTAAGACAGTTAAATGTGAAGGAAAGACTGAGGAAGAAACGAAGCCCAGTCCAGGGGGAACCTGCCATGCCCCTCCTTTTTCTGCCTTTCACACCCACTTGTCAGTTCATGCAAGGTTCTTTCATCACCCAACGTGGTGGTCACAACACAGAGGCAATGTCTTTTGAAAAAAAAAATGTTTTTGAGTGATGCCGTGACCACAGTGTGGTACAGCTGACATATAGACGTATAGATTCTCTTGTCCACTGAGAGTCACTTTTTCTTCCTTCCAGTAGCCACAGTTTTCTCATCAAAACAAAAGGCAGACTCTCACTTGAAGACAGCCACCATGAACACTAGTCACAGCTGCCTCTCTGGAGTCAAGACAGCTTCAGCACTGTCAAGTCCACGCGAAGCTTTCTTTGACAAAGGGTTTTGTCAGAAGACTAACCGAACCGACTTTCATCGGCCAAGTTTTGAGTCTTTAAATTTTGAAACAAAAAACATCCTATAAAAACATGCTACCTCCACCCCAATTCCACTCCACATGCTGAAATACACGAAGTTCAGCATCACTGTTTCTGCAACTGCACTGGTGACCTCAAATGACAAGATTAGTATCAAATGGTTATGCACCACTCAGCACAGACTTTGATGTCATGCATGGTAAATAATGTAAAAAGTGAGACTACAGGGCTGGAGAGATGGCTTAGTGGTTAAGGTGCTTGCCTGAGAAGCTTAAGGACCCATGTTCAACTCTCCATGTCTCACGTAAGCCAGATGCACAGTGATGCAAGCGCACAAGGTTGTACATGCACACAAGGTGGTGCATGCATCTGGAGTTCAAATGCAATGGCTGGAGGCCCTGGCATATCAATTCTCTCTCATGTTCTCTCACATAAAAAAAAGGCCAGTCTGTTGGGCTTGCCTCAAAACAAAAAAGTGAGACTACAAACCTGAATCTGTTATGATCATGATATTTCTGTTGATAAGAATAAACATTCAGGGCTGGAGGAATGGTTTAGTGGTTAAGGCACTTGCCTGCAAAGCCAAAGGACCCAGGTTTGATTCCCCAGGACCCATGTAAGCCAGATGCACAAGGTGCACATGTATCTGGAGTTCATTTGCAGTGACTGGAGGCCCTGATGTGCCCATTCTCTCCCTCTCCCTCCCTTCCTCTCTCTCTCTCATAAATAAATAAAAGTTAAGAGCCAGGTGTGGTGATACATGCCTTTAATCCCAGCACTTGGGAGACAGAGGTAGGAGGATCACGGTGAGTTCGAGTCCACCCTGAGAATACAGAGTAAATTCCAGGTCAGCCTGGGCTAGAGTGAGACCCTACCTCAACCCCCCCCCAAAAAAGTTAAAAAGAATAAACATCCATTCTAGAATATTAACAGGATGACTTTCATATATCATTAAAATAATGTTTTAATATTTTACCAAATATTTAAGGTACTTTTAATATTAATAATTTATTACAAATATCTAACAAGAATAACTAGTCAAAATAATTAATGACCAATGAGAATAAATTATTTCTCTTGGTTCTCATTTATTTTTTTCAGCTGTGGGTCAATATAAAATAAGTCTAAGTAATTTCACACTTCTACTTTTTAAATATATTTTATTTATTTATTTGAGAGAGAGAAAAAGGCAGAGTCCTGTAGAGGACTATTATAATGTTTTTATTATTTTATTTATTTGAGAGAGAGAGAGGGAGAGAATGGGCATGCCAGCCATTGCAAACGAACTCCAGATGCATTCAGCCCGCCCCCCCTCCTTGCACATCTGGCTTACATGGGTTCTGGAGAATTGAACCAGGGTCCTTTGGCTTTGCAGGCAAACGCCTTAACTACTAAGCCATCTCTTCAGCCCCACACTTCTATTTTTAATAAACTGAAACTGTTTAAAGAAATTAGTATTCTCTTAAAAGTTATTAATCTTTATGGATATTATAAATCATATTTTATCCCTTATGTTTTATATACTCATTTTCTCTCTAATTACTGCACACTAATATGATAGTACTGGAATAATTTTATTAGTTCTACTTCTTACACATTTTGAAATGAATTTGTTCTAAAATTAATCATATTTGAATTCATAGTACAAACATTCTCCTTATTATTACACTGTTTATTAAAGGAAACTAATTTTCAAGATAGCCCAAAAAGTAAGATGGAGGATATTAACATTTTTTAATTTTTAATTATCTTGGCCCCTGGTTTGGATTTTTGTGACTCAGTATTTGGTATCTAAAGCTCCTGTTAATCTCAGCTGAATTTAAGAGATGAAGAATCAAACTGTTCGAGTTTTCTTTAGCAGAGGTTACAATGCATCATATTATCTAGTAAACTATAGTGAAGAGTATATTTGAAATGCTGAATAAGGATTAAACCTTTGGGGGCTAGAGAGATGACTCAGCTGTCAAGGTGCTTGCCTACAAAGCCCAAGGACCCAGGTTCAGTTCCCCAGTACCCATGTTAGGCAGATGCAAATAGTGACATATGCATCTGGAGTTCGTTTGCAGTGGCTAGAAGCCCTGGTGTGCTCATTTTTTCTCTCTCTCTCTTTGCCTCTCTCTTTCTCTCTCTCAAATAAACACAAATAAAATATTTTAAAAATGAAAAATGAATTAAACCTTTGAACCCTGGACAGACTGAAGAACTGTTGGGCTCATGGGAAAGAGGTAAGTCTCTCCCAGGGTTGCTATATAAGAGAAAGGCGTGTGTATGCATTTGTCAAATTCATTAACAATTGTTATGTTACACGTGAATGGAAGGAAAAAATAACTGCAGAACAAAGATAAGCCAAGTCATTATCTTGAAAACACGATTCTGTTTTGAACATTCTGCCAGCCAGTTATTCTCAACGTAAAGATGATCATTTCACTTAATTGGGGTCAATTCCTCGTTCACTTTTATTACTGAAAAGAATTATATTTTTTCCCTAATGGTTTCAACTCGGTAGCTTATGCACACATCTGTAAGTTATTTCATTGGCCTTAGTACAAAGAAACTAAAAATATGCCATCTTTCTAAGTGTTTTCTTCACCTTTTCAATGGTCTCTATTTAAATATCGATTTGAGAGCTGGCACAGTGGCGCATGCTTGTAATCCCAGTGCTTGGGAGGTGGAGGCAGAAAAATCAGAAATTCGAGGCTATCCTCAGCTGCATAGTGAGTTTTGAGGCCAGCCTGGGCTACATGGGATGCTGTCTCAAAAAAGCAAAACAAGACAAAATGAGAAAGTGGAATTAAAATCTCTTTGCTTAGATTGTAATCTTTTCAGCAAGGATGTGACATTAAGGACAGATTAGAGGCAGGACGTATAACGACAACAGAAGCAGCTTCTACTTACTGTCTTGTTGTCCTCGGGTCACTGTCACAGCACTTAGTGGTTTCCTTATTTTATGTCACTCTTGTGCTCACAGCGCTGAGCAGGTGAATGCAAAGCAGGAGACTTGAAAGACTCAGAAGTTTTAAAACTTGCTCAATTCACACAGCTACACACGCGACCATCCTGGCTGGCACTGAAGCACTTGTGTTTGATTCTAGAACGAACTGCATTATATTTTCCAAAAGGATGGCATCGAATGGAATAGAATAGGAGAAAATAACAGGTAGAATAGAAAAAGAGAGTAGAAATAGGAATGGAACAAAAGAACACGACAGAATAGAGTAGCTCTTGTGTCAGCTAACAGGGTGCATCACTGGCAAGCTCTGCCTTCCACAAAATGCACACAAAATGCAGATAAGTTCTTTGCTACTTTATAGCAAGTAAAGTCTTTCCTTCTGTTTCCAGTGACATGGTTCTCATTTCTAAGACCTCATTGCAATGGCCTCCTCCACAAAGACCGTCCAGCCCAGTGTGCGTGACACTGGGCTGGGGAGAAGCTCTGAGGCATGGCCAAAGTTACCTTTAATCCCCTATCCACAATTTTCCACTTTGTTCAAATATTTTGATGTTCTTCAAACTGTAGGCACGAACTGAATAAAATCAATTTTAAATATTTTAAATATAACTTTGAAATATAACAGGTTAAGCATGTTTGATTGACTAGGGAAAACTCAAAACCTTAATTCTTCAATCAAATTATATCACTAAACTAAAATAATAGACAAAAAGGTTGATCTTTTCAGCGAAATCATGATGGGGTCCAGGCTCATTTTATATAGTCTTCATTCGTTCCACATCAGTCCTGTGTTCTTCTGCTGGTGAGAACATTGAGAAAGTTGAGGAAAATCAGGATTTATGAAGTTATCTGCAAGCTTTTAAAGAAAATTCATGCACAAGGCAGTAAGTGGGCTTCTGACATGTACAGCTATAATTAAATTTGAAAATAAAACAGCCATCTGTCATGGCTTTTGATTAAAAAATGGGAAGATGATCTAATTTACAAATGGCTCAAGTTTTTGAAAAGTTAGTCATTTAACATTTAAACAAATATAACGTTACTAGGATTAGCCTAGGGGTTTTTAAGAGAAATTTTCCAAGATCCAATTCTGCCAGTCTTCTGAGAGCAGTTTTCTGGTCTGTGCCTTCTTTTAAAAATTATCTTTTTAAAAAGAATGTGAACAATGGAATGACACACCCTCAGAAACTGTGTATGGTTCAAAGAGTATGTTCCTCTTGAACTAACTCTAAAAGTGTTTTCTTCTCAAATGTTAAAAACAGGATAAAGTGAAGAGCCCTACCAAATATTGACTAATTCTATTTTGAAATTTTACTGCTTGCGAGAGAATGTCTCTGTTATTCTCTGGGTTCATTAATGGCTCCTTAACATGCATCACTGTCTGGATAAGCCTGAATGCATATAGGAAAATTGACCCTTATAAAAACTGACTGGTCTAATTCTTCACTGATTTGAGCATAGCACACTAATTTGTAAAAAATTTCTCTTGTGATATTTACAAACCTATAATAGGTAAATTTTAAAGTGAAATGTGATATTACATATGATTGGCTATAAGGGTCAAGAGTCTGGCTTCAAGAGTGTATTTTTAAAAAATTTTTAAATTTAATTTATGTGTTAGAGGGAGAAAGGCAGAGAGAGAGAGAGAGAGAGAGAGAGAGAGAGAGAGAGAATGGGCATGCCAAGGCCTCTAGCCACTGCAAACAAACTCCAGATGCATGTGCCCCCTTGTGCATCCGGCTTACATGGGTCCTGGCGAGTCAAATTGGGATTCTTCACCTTTGCAGACAAACGCCTTAACCACTAAGGCATCTCTCCAGCCTCCGAATGAAAGATTGTTTTTATAATAACCTTGAAGAGTAGAAGGATGACAAGAGCCTTGGACAGGAGGAAAGATGACAACTGAGTTTCAGAAAGTAGTGATGGCTGGACATGACGTTTAAAATCCGACGGTGGAGGGAACTCTTGGTGCCTTTGGTTAATACTAGGCTGGCTGCATCTCTGCCAGTGTCTGTTGATGAATTTTCTAGTGTCTTTTTTTTTTTTTTCTCACAAAACAACCAACCAACCAACCAAATAAATGGATGGTTTCAGAAGTTGGGTCAAAATAGTCAAGGCCAGATTGTAAATGCTTCCCTTGGTTCCAAACAGATTTAGAATTTGATCATTCTATTACAAGTTATTGGTTTACAGATATTTGCAACTCATACAGCAAAGGCTTAATAACAGAGGGGTTTTTATTTTGATCAATCATGAAATTAAGTGACAACTGGTATGTTTTTCTAATTAATGCTGAAAAAAATTCAGTTCAGCCACTGACTAACAGATATTCAAAATAATTGGGTTTGGAAAATGTTCCCCTACACTCACAGCTTGTATTCTCGTGGTAACATCTTATTACTTTGCTTTCAGTAAGCTTCCCGGGAAGCTGTGTTGTTTAAGTTAAAAGTTGAATTAGTAATTTCTGAGTTGTTTTCTTAGGATAGACTTTGATAATGCTAAAATAATTAAAACTGAAATCATCTTGGCTTGGGCACACAAGGCTTCTGGGACTATTTCCCATTCATTTTCTTAGGCGCGAGAACATTTTCATGTGATTACTGTGAAAAGCTGACTTAACTGAGCCCTGCATCATAGCCAGTATAAAATGCACAGAGGAAAGTCGTACAGTGAAGGGGAGAAGGTCCGGGAACAGAAATTTCCCGGGGAGGTTAAAGTTGATCAGAGAACATTTCTCCTGGCAATCCCACAGTGAAGGGTTAAGACCACAGTAATAATGTGGTCATCCACTCTCTCTTTGGCACCTATTTGTTATGAAAACTAAAAAACACAAAAAAAAAAAACCCACAAAGATGAATCATTTTTCTCTCTCTCTCTTTTGGTTTTTTCATTTTTTGGTTTTTCAAGGTAGGGTCTCACTGTATCCCAGGCTGACCTGGAATTCACTATGTAGTCTCAGGGTGGCCTCGAACTCATGGTGATCCTCCTACCTTTGCCTCCCGAATGCTGGGATTAAAGGTGTGTGCCACCACTCCCAGCTTCATTTTCTCTTTTAATATCTTTTATTGACTTGGTTTTCATCTTAACTTCTGAATTTGGCCATGCCATCCAAGAGCTGTTACAAATAACCTCTTTCTTTTTTTTTTTTTTAAAGTTACATTATTCTGAAACTGCCCTAATGTTCATATAAACTTGGACCAGAAATGTCTTTATAGACAGTGTCTTGAGTTTCACCTTAGGAAACATCCTCTCCTACAGACATAAAGAGAATTCTAATCTCTCTACCTCATTCTTTTAGCTACTGTAAAGTGTTTCCCAGTTATGGAAATTCTCCTGTCTATTAAAGTCAACATTTGAACATGTGAGAGAAGCTAATATTTGTTGGGCAAACACTGAAGGATTTCCATTTTGAGGCTTTGCATTTTCAGCATCTAGTGTTTCTCATTAGATTCAAGAAATTACCCTAAGGAAAGGAGGAATCTGTTATCCTTCGGTTATTCTTCCATATCAGAAATAGGCTGAGCTTATGAAATATGCGAGATGATATAGATCTATTCACCTGTGATTGGCCTGTTTATCCAGAGTTTGACAGTGAATTCATATGAAGACAACAGCACCCCTCATATTATCTGTGTGAGACAATAATTTGAAAATATTCATTCCGACATGTAATGAGAGCGGAAAGCTCTTGGTGTAAGCGATCAGAAAACTCATTTGGAGGAGTAATGAGCTTTCTCTGGGGACCTGACATAGAAAACTATGAGAGGGCACGCACAGTTTATTTAAAGCGTGTGTTTGTATTTCCTTATATTCAATCTCCCACTCTCTGTAGATGAACCCAAACAGTCCTTTTGGAAGACAGAGTCCTCTCGGGTTGCACGGTGATGACTGAATATTGAACTTGCTGCGGTCTGTGAGGTGCAGGAAACCCCACCCTTTGATGTAGTGTGTGGTGAAAGGAGTCACATTGGTTTAGCACTCTGAATGAGAGAAGTCCCCATCCTTGTCTGGATTCAGCTCAGAAACTCTGTGAAGAGCTGAGCCTCCACAGCCCCAGCATGGTGTTGCTCAACGCTGATTGACGTGGAGTGCATGACGTGTATAGACCTGTTTGGCTGCTGGCATCTGCTGCTGGTATGTTTCAGCTGTCCTTACAAGGTATGACTTTCTACCTGCTGAAACCTGCGACACAGACACCATTGGCACCACCAGCCCCTGAGGCTCTCCGGGGACATCCTGAAGCTTTGACCACGACCATTATTATAGCCGTATGCCCCACAACAGACATCTCTCTGGTATGCCCAGAAATGGCCCATCTGCTTTTCTTTTCTTTCTTTTCTTTTCTTTTCTTTTCTTTTCTTTTCTTTTCTTTTCTTTTCTTTTTTTCTTTCTTTTCTTTTCTTTTCTCTTCTTTCTTTCTTTCTCTCTCTTTCTTTCTTTCTTTCTTTCTTTCTTTCTTTCTTTCTTTCTTTTTTATTGACAAAGCAAACACTCAGCCCACTATCATCTTGCCATGAGAACTAAGAAAACAAGGCATTGAAGGGAGGCAGCCTGCAACACATCCAAACAGTTTTAGACTGGTAGTAGTGGAGGACTCCTCACACAAGTGTGTAACAGTCCAGGGTGAAGACACAGAGGCTGAGAAGTTCAGAGACATAAACTTATTTGTGAACGTGTGGAGAAAATTTTAGAATGTATTTCTGTAAATCTAATTATTTTCCGGTAAACTACTGACCAAGGACTGAAGCCTAGCTTCCACTCAGAAAGATAACAGAGGGACAGTTTATCCCCTAGAAATTCTCCTGAAGTAATTTTGAGTTTTTTCCACTTGTAAGTCTTTTCTGGCCTGTGCCTTCTTCCTGTTTTCTGTCACAAGGCCTGATGCAGTCGTTAGGAGGTGTTAGTGAGTTGCTTCTTAGGGCTTCATGTTTGCAGTATCTAAGAGCGGTTTGTTTCTTTGCATCCCTTTTCCACAACAAAAGGAGCAAGGGGTAGAAAAGGAACTCTCCACAGGGTCTTCCTGAAAAGTGGGATTCAGAGAGTCAGTTAGAAAATACGGACACCAGCCTGTCATGGTGGCGTGACGCCTTTAATCTTAGCCCTCAGGAAGCAGAGGTGGGAGGGTCCCTGTGAGTCCCAGGCCAGTCTGGGCTACAGAGTGAGTTCCACGTCAGCTTGGACCAGAGTGAAACCATACCTTGAAAAAACAAAACAGAAGAGAAAAAGAAAATATTGACACCTGAGAGGTGATTCTGTGCCTGGAAAGACTGTTCACCTCAGAGGGACAGACTGAGATCACTCGCCCTGTTGGGCACCAGGGACCCACCTGTCTCCTCTGTCTCCTCAGAGCTAGGATTGCAGGTGAACACCATCACACCTGGCATTCTATTTGGGATTGAACTCAGGTCCTCGTGTTGCTGAGGCAAATGTTTACAAAACGAGCTATCTCCCCAGCTTCTAGCATTATAAAAAAATCTTTTCAGTGGTCTTGGATGGATCAAACGCAGGGTCTTGCATATGCTGAGTGTGTGTGTTACCTCAGCTATACTCCCAGCCCCCTCATAGTTGGATATCAGTTCTTTCCATGGTGAGCAGCAGTGTGCTTGATGAGAGACTAAATGGCTGTGGATGTGGCTCAATGGTAGAGCGCTCTCCTAGCCTATGCACGACCCCTTAGTTCAAGCTCCAGCAACATGCCACACACACACACACACACACACACACACACACACACACGGACCAAATCAATAAACCCATGTTGCGAGGCATCAGACGAACTGAGCATTTTTCTTTGGAAATAGAACGCAGCTATAGCACAGTTATACGTTCGCATTATTTGTCTGACTTTTGGTGGATGGAGCCTATGCTTTTCTCTGATCAGAAACTGTGTAGAACAAACAAAGCATCCAGCAGATAGGAAGAGAATTCTAAACCTTTCTTTTTCTGTAGAGCAAGTCGACTACAGCAACTGTCGTATTTGAGTGGAAACAGCATTTGAATGAGACAAACGGTTAATACATGAGATCAAGTGTCAGGCAGGCGATTCTGAGAGGAGTCAGTCCACACGATGGAAGGACTTTAGGTCCCTGGGGCTAGTGTTGACTGTGCTGTTTGTCAGCGTCACCTCCCCCCAAAGGTAAACATGCTTTTAAATACTGTACCTTAGGGTAGAGCAATGGGATGATTACGGCACACGACGGATGTCTATTGAATTTCCACCGAGTTGGAGGCACTGCTCTGGGCTGTGTGAGATACACTGGGATTCAGCTTACCTGCTTCCTACCTGCTGACTTTCCATCTGGTTGGAGAGGCAGACAACAACTGCATATAATGTATAGGAATGTAAACCCTCAGTATTGTGAATCTACTGTAAAAGGTATAGTGTCACGGAATGCACGTGTGAGTGAATTCGCCCCTTTGAGCACCTATTTATTTACTTTTATTTTTGTGTATGTGTGTATATGTATGTGTATGGGTGCACAAGTGCCATGGCTCGCGTGGCGGTCAAAGGACAACCTTGTTGGCTGTCTCCTTCCACGCTGTTTGAGGCAAGATCTCTCCTGTTACTGTGCTGCTGGCAACTGCAGACTAGAAGTCTCAAAGCTTCTGGATTCTCCCGATTCCACCTCCCATTCTCCATAGATCTATCGGGATTATAGATACGTGTGCCGCTTTGTGCCCAGCTTCTCATGGGTGCTAGGGATGAGAACTCCCACCAGCAGGCCATCTCCCCAGCCCAGCTCCTATTTATGTTGCCATAGTAATGATAAAAACAAAACTCCTGGCCGGGCATGGTGGCACACTCCTTTAATGCCAGTACTTGGCAGGCAGAGGTAGGAGAATCGCTGCGAGTTCCCGGCCAGCCTGAGTCTACATAGTGAACTCCAGGTCAGCCTGGGCTGGAGTGAGGCCCTAACTTGAAAAAAACAACACAAAGGCAAAAATAAAAATCCTGAAATCTTTTCTCCCCCAGGCATGGAAAGGTGGTAAGGCCATGTAAGAACAGCCAAGTATCACATCATGATGCTGTGGCCCAGCTCCTCAGCCTCTGGCTTTAGCTGTCCCGCTTCATATTGGAACAGGAGTGCAGTGTTATGACCCAGTGGTTATTATCTACTCTCACTGTGAGCGCCCACTGTCCTCGGGCTGGAGATTTTCTAAATAAAGCTTTCTGATGGAAAGCTTCAGGCTGGAGTCACCAAGAATCCACTCCTTGTCTGAAGACAAGAATATGTAAGAGTGTACGTTATCTAGGAACATACTGAAGGATGCTCTTTAGGAAAACAGACATAGAAAGCACTCACCTTGAAGATGGATTTTCAAAGCTTTTACAAAGTTTTGTATAGCAGAGACCCAGTTCAATACTTGACATCATTTATGTCTCTCATTGCACATAACAAGAATACACGTTTTTATTTATTTATTTGAGAAAGAGAGAGGAAGAAAGAGGCAGATAGAGAGAATCGGCACGCCAGGGCCTCTAGACGCTGCAACTGAACTCCAGACGTATGCACCACCTTATGCATCTGGCTTTACAAGGATAGCAGGGAATGAATCCTGGGTCCTTTGGCCTTGAAGGTAAGTACCTTAGCTGCTAAGCCATCTCTCCAGTCCAGAATAAATGTTTTAAGTGGGATGTCCTGTGAACCATGATGATCAAATACTCGTCACAATAAATTTGTATGCAATAGTTTTCTTTATTTATTTTATTTCTTTACTTGATAGAGAGAGAGAGAGGATGGGCATGCCAGGGCCTCCAGCCACTGCAAATGAACTCCAGACGTATGTGCTACCTTGTGTAACTGGCTTTTGCGGGTCCTGGGAAATCAAACTTGGGTCCTTTGGCTTTGCAAGCAAATGCCTTAAGCACTAAGCCATCTCTCCAGCCCAGTCTTGTTCATTTTTATAGTGAGAACCAATTATCCTCATAAACTAGAAGTGACCACTCCAGGAACCTTAGTTTTCCAAAACACAGCACTCCATGATAATGATGCCAGATAAATGAGCTCTTTCTAGCAAGACAAAAAAACCAATTTTTAGTTTAAATCACAGGTCACACAAAGAACAGTTTTTGGATGGATAGAAGACAAACCTTCCAAAGTTGGAGTCCCTTAAAGAAGAGAATGAAAGGAGGCAATTGTCTCTACAGCTAGGATGTCTTAAAAGTGGAAGAGGGGCCTTTATCTATTTAAATTCACATGAAAATAGAAAGTATCAACTATTCCTATGGCACCCTAAGCAATGAAGGCTCCACTGGGTTAACCGAGTCATTGAGTGTTACTCGGTTGACAATGGGCTGGCATGGAAAGACTGAATTTTCGTTAGGAATCCATGAGACACTTGGTTATCTGGAGATCTACGGATGTTTCACCGCCACTCAGATCTGCGTGTCTCCTCAAACAGCTCATTTCTTCCTTCGTCTTGTTTGATCTTTTCATAGAATGCTACCTACAAAGCTAGCTGAGCCATGTGGTACCTGAAAACCTTTCTGGCAATATTCTTAGACAAAATTAACTAAAAACACAGAGGCTAATACACTCCTTCAACCTGCACTATGGTGATGATTTTATAGCAATTTGGAACCCCTGTATGCTTTTTCATGACCCTGCCCTGTTGCATGAGGCTGACTTATTCCTGCATCTGGATTATCCCGGCTCTGCAATTCCTTCCTTTTCCCTGGTTGCATCTTCGGTCTTCAGCAATTGACCAAGGGGAATGACTTTTAAAATGTTCTCTACTGATAGATCTTGTTACAAACAAACGGGGGGGCTGGAGAGATGGCTTAATGGTTAAGGTGCTTACCTGTAAAGCCTAAAGACCCGTGTTTGACTTCTCAGATCCTGCATAAGCCAGACACACAAGGTGATGCATACACAAGGTTGCACATGTCCACAGGGTGACACACACGTCTGGAGTTCAATTATAGTGGCTGAAGGCCCTGGCACACCAATTTCTCTCTAAAAAAAAAAAAAAAAAAAAAAAAAAAAAAAAAAAAGGCCAGTCTGTTGTGATTACCTCAAAAAATAAAATAAATAAATAAATAAATAAATAAATAAATAAAATAAAAAAAACAAATGGGGCAGAAGCTAAAGCCTCTTATAAGAAATAAAAAAAAAAGAGCCTTAGTAATTATTTCCTGTGGAGGTATAGCCCTGTAGAGAGCAGCTTTAATGCCTAACACAATCAGCCTTGTGTGTCCGTAGAACTTGGTGTACCGACTGGTACCAATGAGGTGCTGGCGGATGTTGCTGGGATGCGTTGACCCACCTCAGGCTGTGTTGCTCACTGCTGTGACATAGCAGAGCAAAACCTCGGGGGAAGGAGTCAGACTCAGAGACTCACTGGACAGTGGGTCTGCATAACATTGGGTTATTGCTTTATCAAGTACTTTGCTTTTAAAAGGAGGAGCTTGGGCTAGATCAGCGTGTTGAAAAAAACTATGTTTTTTTTTTTTTTTTTTTTTTAGTAATTGAATTTTTATTTTCAAAATATACCTTAAGTGAAATACCAGAATTCTTTATATGACTTCTACAAGTGGAACAAACGTGATGCGAGACAGGGCCGGCCCTCGCCACCCAACCACAGCGTTGGGTTTGGCTGTGATACCCACACCGCGTCCTCGCTCAGCTTCCTCTCCCAGGAGGAGCTTTGAGTCACCTTTTCTTTTTCTTCCTTTCTTAGCACTCACGGGCTTCAGAGAAGAGCATTTGATTCAGTTATTTTTTCAGTTCCTCATTTAAAAGTTTCATGACCAACAGGAAAAGACGTTATGAAAGGACACAGTTGTCAGTGACAGGTGGCATCAGTCTATATCCCACCCTTACCATGTGACTTTGAGGCTCAGCTTCTTTCCTACTTACCGGAATTGTGTCATGCTGGAGAGGTGGCTTCGTGGGTAAGGGGCTTGCTTGCAAAGCCCAAGGACCAATGTTCAACTCTCCAGGTCCCACATAAGCCAGACACATGAGGTGATGAAAGCACACAAGCTTACACATGCTCACAAGGTGGCGTACGCGTCTGGAGTTCGATTGCAGTAGTTGGAGGCCCTGGTGCACCAATTCTCTCTCTCTCTCTCTCTCATAAAATAATAATAATAATCATAAAAAAGCCAGGTGTGGTGGATCACTCCTTTAATGCTAGTACTTGGGAGGCAGAGGTTTGAGGCCACCCTGAGAGTGGTTCCAGGTCAGCTGGGCCAAGTGAGTACCTCAAAAAACCAAAACCATGGGCTGGAGAGATGGAGTGGCTAAGACACCCTGAGACAATGTCCATCAGTTCCAATCTCCAGGTAGTGAGTTCCAGGTCAGCTGGGCACAGCAGCTGAGACTGCTGGTGCACCCATTTCTGTCTCCCTCTCCCTGTCTCTATCTCTCTCTGTCTCTCTCTCAAAAATAAATAAAAAATAATAATAAAAAATTTTTTAACCAAAACCAAATAAATA
Organism: Orientallactaga sibirica; assembly: GCA_036365145.1. Lineage (NCBI taxonomy): Eukaryota > Metazoa > Chordata > Mammalia > Rodentia > Dipodidae > Orientallactaga > Orientallactaga sibirica. Next base: position 19,699,902 of record JAEOAD010000032.1, read on the forward strand.
AATAAATATAATAATAATGAAAAGAACTATACTGCCTCCTAATGGTGTGTTGATCAATGGCTAAACTTGCTGATAGAAACAGCATTTCATGATGGCATGGATTGGGATTTCAACAGGAACTTTGCAGTTTTCTGTTTGATTTTGTTCTTCAGTTTGCTTGGTGGTTTTTTAACTGCACAGTGGGCTGTGGAAGGCTAAGGTTGACTTCCCTCATTTATCTGTCTCTTATACTGGGGTCTGTCTGAGGGCCTTGGACCTCCTGTGACTGGCAACTGGAGTTACCAGTTCCAGTATGGCAAACTCGGGGGTCAGATTCTTAAATGATGGATCAAAATTCCAAGAACATGGTTCCCAGACAGGGAAGCAGCTGTGTGACTTTTTGTGCCAAGCTTTGGGAGTCACGGAGCACCCCCTCTGCCATGCTCCATCAGCCTAAGCTAGTACAAGCCCCTCAAGATTCAAGGGGAAGAAGGAAGACCCCCCAGCTCTCAAACATAGCCGTGTTTTCTTGAATTTGTATTTATTTATTTGAGAGAGAGAGAAAGAGAATGGGCACGTCAGGGCCTTTGGCTACTGCAAACAAATTCTAGCCACGTGCGCCACCTTCTGCATCTGGCTTATGTGGGTCCTCAGGAATTGAACCTGGGTCCTTTGGCTTTGCAGGCAAGTGTCTTAACTGCTAAACCATCTCTCCAGCCCCATAGCCATGTTTTAAAACTTCTATTATCCTACTCTTCTGTATCAGCTTTATAACTGCCTATGTCAAGGAGAACTGATAGGAGTGAATAAAGGATTCCACATTGGTTGGAAATTTGATATTGGCCCTAAATTTATCAGGCTAAACCAAACGCCTCCTGGGTCTTCAGGTCTGAGCTTCTGGCAAGCCTTAGACCACTTAGCAGTCTGGGCATAGTTCTTTGCCGTGGGTGTCACTCGGGATCACAAGGCTTTTGCAATGGGGACGTGCTAGCCACCGAAGCAGTGGTTGGATTGCTCAGAATGGGCAGCACATGTGAAGGGCTGCTTTTGGAAGTGTGACTCTCACAGTGTTTGGTCTGCAAGTAGAACTATCTGGGGATCTGTTTTTCTCCCTCAGGCCTCCCAGTTTTACGAGAAATTAGTAAGAAAAAAATTCCCTAATGTCTGATGTGTGTGGAAACACATCGAGTGCACTTGTGGACACAGCAAGCTGAGTTTTGGAATGTGTGCTATGTGAATAGAGATTCTGAAGGTATTTAGGAAGCCACGTCACGCTTGGGCCTTGGTAGTGATAAATGTGTCGGCCTTTTCTCCACTGAAAGTTAACAGGGATCTTTGTTCCATTGCAAAACGATCTCGTCTTTTACTGCTGCTAACTCCGCACATCGCCTAGATAGTTCCTCTACTAGTGTGGCAGGCGTAACTCAGAATTTTTACAGATCCATCAGGGAAAACAGTGCCTGAAGTCAGATTATGTGGGTGGAGATCTGAGAGGTTATTCTAGTATCCTCACACAAAACACCTCACGCCAAGTAGGGCCACAGTTAAATACCACCATCAAAATATCTCCTTTGATCACTTCGGGAATTTCTAAAGCAACCAGGACTGGTTAAGCATTTGCATAAATTAAGGCAGTACATAAATAAACTAGAGTTTTTGCTCTGCTTCAGAACGCTGATCATTAGTAACAACAAATGCTGTGAAGGTTGCTATGCTTTCTGTTTTCATGTGTGGTTTTTGTTTTTTTTTTTGTTTGTTTGTTTGTTTGTTTGTTTTGGGTTTTTTTCAAAGTAGGGTCTCACTCTAGCTCAGGCTGACCTGGAATTCACTATGTAGTCTCAGGGTGGCCTCGAACTCATGGTGATCCTCCTACCTCTGCCTCCCGAGTGCTGGGATTAAAGGCGTGCGCCACCACGCCTGGCTCATTTGTGGTTTTTATTGCATGTGTGCTTGTGTATGAATGTTCCTGTGTGCACAGGTATACACTTGTGTGAAAATGCACATGCATCTGTGTTTGTGTGTGTGTTTGTGTGTGTGCACTTATGTTTGTGGAGGCCATGGAACAACCTCAGGTGTCATTCCTCAGGAATGCTAACTTCCTGCTTTGAGACAGCTTCACTGTGCATCTGGCTTACGTGGGACCTGGAGATTGGAACCAGTGTTCTTAGGCTTCGCAGGCAGGCGCCTTAACCGCTAAGCCACTCTCCAGCTCACCTGCCATGTTTTTTCTCATGGGTTCTGGGGGTGCAGCTCAGATCCTCACGCTTGCATAGCAAGCACCTGACAGCCATCTCCCCAGCTCAGAGCTCACTGTCACCTGGGTCACTTGGCATGACTGAAAGCAGGGAGGACAGCGTTCTGAGTATGTGACACAGAGACCATACCTGAGCCGGGAGAAGGGACCCTGTCTGGATGGCAGAGCAGAGAGAAGCCAGAAAGACCAAAGAAGAGAAGTCTGACCCCAAAGAGCAGCAGCAGGGTGCTCTAAGCAAGAGACACAGGAAGGAAGGCTGCGCTGGGAGCATCATGATCTGTGTCCATCACACTGTTTTGAAGAATACAGCACACGCCTCAGCTAAACTTCCAGGTTAGAAAAGTCAAAGGACCCCGCTAGCACCTTGGCTGTGGTGACCCTTGCCTTCTTCGGTCTTACTTGAGAACACGTGGACAAGATCCTCCAGACTATGAGAAGGCACACCTTGCAATGCCCGCCACAAGGAACGGAATAAGCAGTTCCACATTCCTGGAAGGAGTTGGTGTTCCATCCCATTGAATTCAGTTGAGGAGTGCTTTCAAGTTATACAAGCATGGGAAAGGTGCTACGAGATGCCAAGTTTGGCACAGCTGGGCACTATGACTACCCATGGTGCTATGGGTCTTGAGTTACCCCCACAGGCCCATGTGCCAAAGATGTGGTCCTCAGGGTGATGCTGTCAGGAAGTTGTAGAACTTTTGGGAAGTGGGGCCTTGTGGGAATCCTTAGGTCATTGGAGGCATGCCCTCAAAAGGGACCGTGGGGGCTGGAGAGATGGCTTAGCGGTCAAGGCACCTGCTTCCTAAGCCTAAGAACGCTGGTTCCAATCTCCAGCGGTTCCAATCTCCAGGTCCCACGTTTAGCCAGATGCAAAGTGACACAAGGGCGCAATGCCACACTTGACCACAAGGGGGCGCACGCATCTGGAGTTTGTTCGCAGAGGCTGAGAGGCTGCTGGCGCGCCCATCTCTGTCTTCTTCTCCCTCTCCCTCTCTCTCAAAAAAAACGGGGGACCGTGGGACCCTATCTCCTTCCCTTCTTTTTCCCTTCCTGCTGGGAGGTGTCCTATTTTGTTAGGTCACATGGACCCACCATGAAGTATTCCCAGTGGTTAATGGACTGTAAGGTTCAAAAATGTCAGCCTAAGATAAAAAGTGTCCTCCTTGCAAGTTAATCATCTCGGACGCAGTGTTATGGAAACAGAAGAAGGTGACTCATACATGTGGTTTTCTTGCAACAGTGGGGTGCAGACCCGAGACACAGTTCCACACTGCCAACTGCAGCAGGCTGAGGAGTCAGTTCTTTACCGAGACCTCTGCTGGGGTGAACATGCATCCAAACAACACACCCCCTGGAACAAGGCTCTGCCTCCCAAGTTGTCGTCCTCTGGGGACCAAGCATTCAGAACACATGCACTTACGGGAGACATCTGACTCACGACCACCCCAAGGGTCACAGAGGAAGGCGAATGAAGCCGGGATGGAGGGCGAAGGCTCAAGGAATTGCTGAGAATGCGAGGACACGAGCAGCAGGCATGCTCAGAACCACACAGGTTGGAGGGGTTTGTTGACCTTCGCTCTCATTGTCCTTCTATGTGTCCCATGTCTCCTCTTATCTCCACTGGGACAAGGGGACCAAGATCAAGGAAGCACAAAGGGCAAATTTCAGCCCTCAGATCTTAAAATGAGTCATTTTAAACAGCCGTCCTAAGAAACAAGGGGTTCTGAGTTTCAAGAGCCTGGATTTTAGAGGTGTCAGAACAGAATAACAGTTCTCAGCTCAAGATGAGTTTTCCTGCCCCTCAACTGCCAGTCTCATATACAGAGATGCTGTGGGCTAACACACTCTTCCACTCTGTTGGATTTTTTTTGTATTTTGTATTTTTTTTTTTTTTGAGCAGGACCCTACACCCTTATCACTGCTAGGACTGGTACTTCAGAAAGCTTTGGGGGTCCAACCTCAAAGAAGTTCTATTCACTTGAAGCATGGAGACAGGCGGACTGGCCACCACCATCAGTCCCCTCTTGACAGAGCAGAAGTGCTGAGCAGTGAAGCCTGAGACACCCACATAGGCCCTGTGGCCCCGAGAATTGGGAAGCATCACAGTGCGTTCTCAAGAGACCACGCCCTGGATAAAAAGCTGACCTGGGCTAATTAGCTATCTACCTGAGGCCAGGCAGGAAGTGGGCTATGTCAGAGGACGCTAGGACTAACAGTCATAAGAAATTACAAACCTCCCTGAGGTTTTAGAACAGCCTAAAGCATCAGAGTAGACACATCTGCACCATGGGTGGGGGCAGGGACCAGGCACCCTTAATATTAGGTGTCACAGTAATGGAGCATGTCATAGGAATTTTTGTTTATAATATGTTTTTTATTAGAAAACTTGTGACCTGTGGTTCTCATGTGCTGCACATATTTCCATGGGTTCAAATATTTGCGCTCCCATAGTTCTTAGAGCTCTTCAAACACCTGGGAAAAAAAATGTGACTTAAGAATAAACACTCATCTGGTTTTGTTGTTGGTGTTTTTTGTAAGTGTTTTCACACTTCACGAGTAGCAGAACTGACGTCTGGCTCCCGAGACACTTTGATAAACATCCCAGACATGGATAGTGTTCACATCACGTTCACACTTCGAGGAGTGATTTCTCAGAGTTGCATGCTTGAACAATGGAAACTCGATTTTCAAACAAATTATGAAAACCTCAATACACAGATGGGAACGGTACCCTGCATGCTCCCTTCCCCACCTAAGGTGGCCCTGGAGACACTCTTCTTATCAGCCTCTCATACAAGCTTGTAAACCACAACATGTTCAGATCCCTGTCCTGATGGCTTCTTGAGTCAGAACTGAGCTGACAAACAGCCTCTTTAGCCAGCTGGTCCTTGGTGCCCCCATCGGTAGTGAGCAGGGTTGAGTAGCTACGCTTTCACCTTCTCCTTCCCCAGCCCCTTCTGAGATTGCTCTGGAGTGGGGACCCAGGAATCTGCATTTGCATGCTCCTTTCTCCACCACCAGTTAATCTAATATCCACTAGGAGAGAACCCAGAAGGAAAATGGGGACTGCAATCAACAGTAAAATTCTGTGGAAAGGAATCGGGGACAAGAGCCCTCGTGTCCCATTCCAACCAGATCTTGAAGCGGGAGGATGATGGGCAAGCTTCCTGGAATGTCGGGAACTGGTCAGGGTGAGCTCCAGAGGTGGCGGGGGTCTTGCAGTTGGCCAGGCAGTGAAATACTACACTTTCAATGTAAGTGGTATTGGACGGCAAGGCAGAGAAACTTCTACTCTAAGAAAGCATGAGTTTCGCTCTAGCAAATAATCCTTGACATGGTTGCTTGTCCCTGGCTCTTTGGCAATTCTGGCTCCTTGCCAGGTGAGTCTAAAAAGGTGTAAATGTCAATATTGCTTTGAGAAGGTGGTGCTGTTGAAAAACAGTGTTGAAAAATTACCCTGTAATTAAATCAACTCTAGGCTACACTCTTTCCTTCTTTGAGGACATCGTTATTCCATTTTTTGTTAAATATTTAAAAATTAACCTATAAGAAAATGAAAATCATCACTTTAATCTTGCCTCATATTTGTTTAATAGTATCAAATGATTAATTTTGTAATTAAGGAAATGGAATTGATTTTGGAAAGCTATCATGTAGTATTCATGGTTGAATTATTTGATATTTCATGGTGACATTTATCCCAGTTTAATAAAATTTTTTTTTCAGTTTTCTAAAACATCATTCTCAAAATGCAGTTCAAGAGATTAGTAGAAGTCTCATAGACAAATCATTTCTACATTGAGAAAAGTTTGGGTAACAGTGTATACATACAGATGAGTGTACACATACAGATCAATGTACACATGCATACAGATCAGTATACACATACATATAGATCAGTGTACACATACAGATCAATGTACACATACATACAGATCAATGTACACATACAGATCAGTGTACACATACATACAGATCAGTGTACACATACAGATCAGTGTACACATACATACAGATCAGTGTACACATACAGATCAGTGTACACATACAGATCAGTATACACATACAGATCAGTGTGCACATACATACAGATCAGTGTACACATACAGATCAGTGTACACATACAGATCAGTATACACATACAGATCAGTGTGCACATACATATAGATCAGTGTACACATACAGATCAGTGTACACATACAGATCAGCTGCAGAATTCCAAGTACTGACTTCATTAGAGTGTTAGAAATTCCTTCCTAAGAGGTGCTTTACCTAAAGACTCTTTGTACACTTAGAGGAAAAGACAGAGAGAGATTTCCTTGAGTTGGCATTTGTCTTGCTTACTTTTCCTCGTTACTGGGAAAAACACCTGCCCAAAGGAATTTCTGGAAGCAAGGATTTCTTTTGGCTCACAGTTTTCGAGGAGACCATCCACAGCAAAGAGGAAGGTGTGAGAAGTGGCAGTCATTTTGCACCGCCAGTCAGGAAGCTGAGAGATGAGTGCTGAGCCTCAGCCTGCCATCTTCATTCTTCCTTTTCATCCAGTCCAGGACCTCAGCCCGTGGCGTGACGCCACCCACACTCAAGGGAGGTTCCCTCCTCTGTTAAACCTCTCTGGAAATGCTCTCACAGACACGTCCAGAGGTGTCTCTCCCAGGGACTCAAACTCCAGTCAGAGGGACAATGAAGATAAAACATCCCACCATTCTTAGGCCCGACTGTATTTATTCAGAGACCACGAAAGGGGGTAGGTGCTCCTCCTGACTCCTGGGTCTGGACATGGAGATGCTGACAGATTTTATGGCCGTTCTGAGTACACAGGGCCAGGCCCACATCCGCATTTACTAGTTAACGTGCTCAAGACTCTGGGAGGCCTCAGGCTCAAGTCTGACATGGGATGCACTGATGGCATTAATCACTATTGAAATCACTAGCTGTATGAGTTCCTTTCCTGTTACTATGATAAAATACCTGACCCAGAAGCAAAGGAAGGAAGGGTTTCTTTCAACTTAGGGTTCCAGGTTGCAGTCTGGCGTGGTAAGAAGGCATGGTGGCAGGAGCGGAGTGGAAAGCAGAGCTGGTCACGTGTGTCCATTGTGAGGAAGCAGAGAACAACAGACACTGCTGCTCAGCCAGCTCTCTCTTCTTCATCCATCCCAGGACCCCCCCCCCCGTGAAGGTGGGTCTTCCCACAATTAATCTAATGTACATAGTCCCTCACAGGCATACCAAGGGGCTCCTTGCCTGACTTTCGGTGATTTTAGGTCCTTTCAAATTGATAATCAGTAGAAACCATCACCTTAGCCATACTGAGTTCGAATAACTCAAATTTACACGTAAACCAATAAAAACAATGTATCCAAGTAACGATCCAGTTTTACAGGACAAATAGTTCCAAGTACCTGGCTGTCACCTTGTGCATTTCTGTCACTTCTCGTGGAAGCAAAGGACCCAGCTCTTCAAGTCTAGCTCAAAATAAGTGCACACCCTAGAGTTAGGGTGTGGCTCAGTGGTAGGGATCACGCCTAGATTGTTCAAGGCCCTCAATCTGACACTCAGTGCTAAAAAAAAAAAAGAACACAAGGAAAATAATTTATACTTTGCTGTTGCTCTGGGCCTTCCCCATCCATTCGTGCTGAGTGCTCTTGTCCTGATAGTTTAGCCCACTGGGTGGCACACGGACACCAGTGCACCTGTGCATGCCACCTGGACCGATGGCCCAGCCGTTCAGAGAGCTTGCTGCTAAAGTGTGAGAGCCTCTTGTCCAGTGACTGCTAGGTGGGACTCCTCAGGACCCACCATAAAAGGCTAGGCATGGGGGCTGGAGAGATGGCTTAGCGGTTAAGGTGTTTGCCTGCAAAGCCAAAGGATTCCGGTTTGATTCCCCAGAACCCACGTAAGCCAGATGCACAAGGGGTGCATGCATCTGGAGTTTGTTTGTAGTGGCTAGAGGCCCTGGAGTGCCCATTCTCTCTCTCATAAATGAATAAATAAATAAATAAATAAATAAATAAAGCTAGGCATGGTCATGTATGGCTGTCCCCTCAGTCCTCCATCCAGGGGTGGAGAGCTGAGAATCACTGGGGCTCACTGACAGGCAGCAGATCTGGATGGAGAGAGAGGCTCCATTCTCGAGAGATGTCCAGATGAACAATGAGGACACCTGACGTTTGCCTCTTGCCTCTGCATGCATACTCATGCAGATGCACATGCGTGAGCATACGCCACACCTCACCCACATCCCACACCATATATTCTCTCTCTTTCTCTCTCTCTCTCTCTACACACACACACACACACACACACACACACACACACACAGGAGTAGGTCACCATGCCCATATTTTTGTGTGTGTGGATTCTGGGGATCATACTCACGGCCTCATGCTTGCAAAGCAATCCCTTTACTAAATGAGCCATCTCCCCAGCGCTTAGGTGCTCTTGAGATTAGAAAGAGCATGGTGTGTTACAAAACAAACAAACAAACAAACAAACAAACAAACAAACAAACAAGCAAACAAAAAACAACTCAATTTTCATGCCCAGAACTCAGCCAGCAAGCAGGTCGAGCTCACGGGGGACACTGCACTGCCTGAGTTAGCACACAGTGACAGAGAACCAGCCTTTTCTCTGCGAACTGCCACAAGGTGGGAACAAAAGGCAAAATAAATGTAGCATATAAACCACAAATAGGAGAGTCAGGCTCCTAGTATCTGCTTATCTATCGCAAACAGACTTTTTTTACTGTCTTGTGAGTTTTCAACTCAGGAAATGCTGCTCGCTTTGATTATTTTATCATGTGGCTTAATGTGTTGTTAGTCACTTCCGGAGCGTCCAATCTACTCTGTGGATAAGCTGGGCAACCAGGAAGCGTATGAATAATGCCTGCGATGCTCTTATTCACCACACAGAAGAGATTATATACTAATTTGTGTTTGTAAAGCAGGACAAACAAGAAATAAGTGGAGGATGATTCACATTATGCCAGAGTGATAAACACGCGGCGATGTCGTCGTATAGAATAATATTTGACCGTCCTTCATCATGAGGAGTTAATGAAGACAAATCTTTACTCGCTCCATGGGGAAAGAGTCTGCACAGGTCAGAACATGAAGTAAGAGGGTGTGCAAAGGGGATAAAACAATAGCACATTTCGGTCTCCAGTTCTAACATTCTTCTGTCCTTGAGATCCACAGGCACGAGGGTGATTCCACAGACTTGGGTGGGTAGTCACTGCCCAAACGTGCTGAAAATACTGAAAGTCATCTCACCCTACACTCAACTGGTACACGACACACTCTCCTTTTCCCTTCAAATCTATTTTCTATTTCCCATCTCTACATTAAGCATAACATCTAACCACTTTCCCCACTCGGAAACCTCTTCTTGTCCTCAAAGCTGCTCATCTTGGGCATAATTCTCAGTGCGCAGCTGGAATCTCACTTTTCCTCCAGGAATCTACATACTCTTGGCTGCCCTTCTCCGTCAGTCTGAGTTGCAGAGATGCTTTTACACTGAGCACAGAGTTGAGAAACTTCCTCTGCAAGGAAAGTATGGTGGCTGGAGTGAATGTTAAACGTGCCCTGCTGCCTCCATTGGTCTTTGTAATTAAGCTTCATAATTCCCAGCTGGTGCAGCCTTCCTGGAGGAGGTGCGTCAACCAGGTTTATTAGTACCACCCTACTGAGGGTTCCCTTGTTAGATCACTTTGCTTTGGTGACAAGGTGGGATCCCCAGCTGCCTTCTCTGCCATGCTTTTCCCACCATGATGGGACTTCCCCCGAAACTGTGAGCCACAATAAACCTTTCCTCCCACCAGCTGCTTTTGGTCAGGTGGTTTTTTTCCAGCAATGAGAAGAAAAGCTACAGAAAGTACAGTGGACTGACGGTGGCTCCTGAAATGAAAGGGCCACAGCCTACAGCCAGGAATGTCACCTCACTTTATAAAAGGGTTCTCTCCAGATGTCATTAAGGATCTTGAGATGAGAAAGTCAGCTTGAATTATCTGGGTGGGGCTTAAATGTAATAACAAGTGTCTCTGTAAAACATACAGAAGAGGCAAAAGCAATGTGCCCAGGAAGGCAGAGACTGGAGGGATATAGCCATTAGTGTAGTCATGCGCATGGTCACCAGAAGATGGATGAGGTTATCAAAAGGGACTCGGGCTGAAGAGATGGCTTAGCAGTTAAGGCGCTTGCCTGAGAAACCTAAGGACCCAGGTTCAATTCCCCACTACCCAAGTACGCCAGATGTACAAGGTGGCACATGTATCTGGATTTTGCAGTGGCTGGAAGCTCTGGTGTGCCCTTATTCTCTCTCTCCCTTTCCTTCCTTCCCTCCTTTTCTTCCTCTTTCTCTCTCTCAAATAAATAAAATATATTTTAAAAGGGACTATTCCCTAAAAGTTCCCAGAGAAAGTGTGACCCTGTGGAATTCTGACAACCAGACCTGTAAGAGAATCGGTTTTTTGTTACTGGGCATACCCAGGTTGTGGTCATTTATTACGATAGCCACAGAAAACTGCAGGGAACCATACAATGTCCCTTGTAACTACTCAACTCTGCCATAGTGGCAGGAAAGACGATGTGTAAGAGAATCTAAGCTTGACTGTGTTCCCATGGAAACCACTTAGGAAACGGCGAGATGGACCACAGCCCGAGTTTTCCAGCCCACATTTTAGCATGGGGATTACCATGCATGGTTAGCACTCTGTATTCTCCTTTTCCACAGGAGCTATCTACCTTCATCCAAGTGGCACACAATGTCACATCTCCACATGTCTTCCAACCAGCGAGAGGAAGGAGAAGGGAAGCAGAGAGCAGATTCCTCCCCATGTAGGAGAAAACGAGGAAGCTGGCCTCACATTTTCTGTTCACATTTAATGGGAACAAAACAATCCACCCTTAGCTACAATGAATGAATTTCAAGGGTGCAGTCCTTCTTCTTGGTAGCTGTGCACATACTTAAACAGTTGGCATTTTTTAAAATTATTTATTTCTGGGCTGGAGAGATGGCTTAGCGGTTAAGGCGCCTGCCTGCAAAGCCTAAGAACACTTGTTCAATTCTCCAGGTCCCACATTTAGCCAGACGCAAAAGTGACACAAGCGCTTAATGTCGCACATGTACACAAGGGGGCACATTCGTCTAAAGTTAGCTCACAGTGCCTGAAAAGGCCCTGGTGTGCCCATTCTCTCTCTCTGCCTCTTCCTCTCTCTCTGCCTCTCTCAAATGAAAAAGAATATTTCTTTATATATCTATTAGAGAGAGAGAAAAGAGGGAAAGAGAGAGAAAAAGAAAGAAACAGAGAGAGAATGGGCATGCAGGGTTTCTAGCCACTGCAAATGAACTCCAGATACATGCACCACCTTGTGCATCTGGCCTTACACGGCTACTGGGGAATTGAACCTGGGTCCTTTGGTTTTGCAGGCAAGCTTCTGAACCACTAAACCATCTCTCCAGTTCTGAACAGCTGGTGTTCGATGACAAAAGATGATGGGGAGACAGTGCACTGAGGCCACAGAAATAATGAATGTATTGACAAAACAGAAGCACCTGGGTTTTTATTTGTTTGTTTTTTCTTTGTTTCGAGACCAGATCTCATATAGCCCAGACTGACCTCTTACTCACGATGTAGCTGAAGGTGACTCTGAACTTCTGAGCCTCTACCTTTCAAGTTCTGGGATGACAAGTTTATGCCATCACACCTGGTTGATGCAGGCCTAGGGATGAAGCCCAGGGCTTCGTGCATGCTAGACAAGGACTCTACCAACGGAGTTACATATCCAGCCCCACAAAGCTTAGTTTAGAAAGCTCATCCAATTAGATCAAGTCCCGCTAAGGTTGTTACTGCAAACACAAGCACAGGCAATATATATACATATATAGGCATATATATAAATACATACACACACATACACACACACTATATATATATATATAGATAGATAGATAGATAGATAGATAGATAGATAGAGATAGAGATAGAGATAGAGATAGAGATAGAGATAGAGATATAGATATAGATATAGATGGCTGGAGAGATGGCTTAGTGGTTAAGGAGCTTGCCTGCAAAGCCAAAGGATCCCAGTTCGATTCTCCAGGACCCATGTAAACCAGAAGCACAAGGGGGTGCATTCATCTGAAATTTGTTTGCAGTGGCTGGAAGCCCTGGTGCCCATTCTCTTCCCATCTCTGTCTCTCAACTAAATAATAAGATAAATAAAATATTAAAAATGTATATACATATATATTTTTTTCACAATTTGAAAAGCATCAGTCAAATGTGGAAATAAGGAGATCTATCTGGGAAATCCTCAAAATAAAAACAATACCAAAAGGTGACCAGTCTTAGCAATCCATGGGTCACCATCAGCATACCAATAAACATGCATCACAGGCGATCCAAGAGTGGGGAGTGGGAGAAAGGGCATGTGGAGAAAATGAGATCTCAAATTTAATGAAAACATTGGCCACCTGATGCTACAAGCTCAAAAACACAGAGAGGATACAGTTTTTGTTTGTTTGTTTGTTTTAAATTCCATACCTAGCCACACCAATGCTAATGTGTCAAGAGCTGCAAAGAGAAAGGTGAGTGGTCCCAGGAGGACAACTAGAAAGGACACCAAAGTTGTGGGACAGTGTCCAACGAGAGACACATCTGCTGGAGGAGTCTGTCTTCGAGGCTGTCATAGCCACCTGTGGGAGCTTCAGGGACCCTGGGAGACTGCTGGGTGCTGTCTCCTGCAGGAGGATCAGAGCCCTAGTGGGATGCAGCTGATCGGCTGCCAGCTACACTCAGAAGTAACACAATGGCAGTGTGCTCTCTCTACAGTCTCCCCCACTGCTGCCAGCACCTACGCTTACCCAACCTTAATACTGTGCTCACTGTGCAGGAGAAATGCGTACGAGTCCAGCCCATGTTCGGATGGCACATCCCGAAGGGTGTGTTTGCTTTTGAGAGAGCATGCACTTAGAAACTGCCTCTGTGCTTCTCCTACATGGGGTTGTCTTTATTTGATCTGATTCAGAGTTCTCTCTGCAGACAAAAAATACCTTAGATGTGTATATTTATAGTTTTGTCAAATGTTTGAAAGTTTCCAGTTTCTCTTTTCTTTGTCTCCTTTTTCTTTCCAATTACATAACTGCCTGACTGACATCATCCCTTAGGCCTGTGAGATTCGGTTCTTTTCCCTAACTCCTTTCTCTGTATTTGTGGGTTTTGTGGGGGTAGGTCTTTAAGGTTTTTCCTGTCGTGATTAGTTATGTAATAACTGTGTTCAGTGAGGTCCTATTTCACCTACTGTGTATTTCAGGTGTAAGCGTTCCATCTGGTTCACACTGTAACTTCTCTATCTTTCCTGTTACAGTTGTAGTTTAAGTCATTGGACATCTAATTTTAAGGTTTTTAAAATCCTTAACTGATCAATCCCACTACCTCCTTTATTTCCAAACCTGTTTATACTGACTAATTCTCTTGGCCTGCAATTTTTTTTTTTTATTATTATTTTTATTTATTTATTTATTTATTTATTTATTTATTTATTTTATTTTTGGAGGTAGGGTCTCACTCTAGTTCAGGTTGACCTGGAATTCACTATGTAGTCTCAGGGCAGCCTCGAACTCTCGGCAATCCTCCAACCTCTGCCTCCTGAGTGCTGGGATTAAAGGCGTGTGCCACCACGCCCAGCTTCACTTTTTTTTTTTTTTATCATTTGAGAGAGACAGAGAGAGAAAGACAAAGTCAGAGAGGAAGAGGCAGAGAGAGGATGGGCTAGCCAGCGGCCTCTCAGCCACTGTAAACAAACTCCAAATGTGTGCACCCCCTTGTGGGCAAGCGCAGCATTGCGCACATGCGTCACTCTGTGTCTGGCTAAACATGGGGCCTGGAGATCGAATGGGCATTCTTAGGCTTAGCAGGCAGGAGCCTTAACTGCTAAGCCATCTCTCTAGCCCCACACTGCACATTTTTGCTATTTATTTTTATTTAATTGTGTGTGTTGTGTGTGTGTGTGTGTGTGTGTGTGTGTGTTTGTGTCTGGGTGTGCCAGGGACTCTTGCCTCTACAGATGAATGCTCATCCAGCTTTACATGGCTTCCTATGGAGTGGATCCCCAGCCAGCAGGTTTTGCAAGTAAGCACCTTTAACCACTGAGCCATGCCTCTAAGCCCTGTCTGTATCTTTGTATGTTGAGTAGGTGTTAAATGAATGCTGAATATTGTGATAGAAATTTTTCAAGTATTTGGATTTTTCTGGTCTTTGAGCACTTGTAACTTGTTTGGCTAATTATTTAAATTACTTGCTGGTCAGCTTGATCACTTTGACCTCTACTGCAAACACTTGTTAAAGAAACCTACAGTCAGCTGCATACTGGGGTCAGGCTTAGCTTTACCACTAAGATGTGATAATTTTTGAAGTTGGTGCTGAATTTCTTGGGTACTCAATTGGATTTTTTTCACTCTGAAAGGTGGAAGTGAAATATATATTTCTCCCTTCTCATATGAGCACTGAGGATTATTCAATTTGTAGCAATCAAATTTCCCCACATTTGTGGAAGTACAGCAGTCATAGGTTTAGTTTAGCATTGATCTAGCCTTGTGGGGAGCTGCACATTTTTTTGAACTGATATTTGCGTTTTGTTACCTCCTCTCAGGAGCTCTGTTATTCAAATTCCGGCAGCCTCGACCTTCCCAAACTCCAGCATCTTGTCTCATGAACTCAGCCTTAGTCTTCTCTGCCCTGCTCCAGAGCCTGGGAAGGGTTCCTGGGCAGAAGGACGGGACAGGTGAAGGAGCGCATCACTTATTCTCCCCGGAAAGTCACTGGCCTGCACAGCCTGTTGTGGGTGTCTGGAAGCAATGATGTCTCCCCTTGGTCCAGTTTATTTACCATGTGCAGAAAAGCAGCTCCCTTCCCATTGCCTTTTATGATCCACAACATAGAATCAGGGTCAAGCCACAGGGATGTGTTTCAACCCAACTTCAGCCCTGCTGTAACAGACCCCCCGCATCTGCCCACATGTGAGTGTTAGAATAAGACATGACTTGATTTTAAACCCAGCACATCCGGGTCATTCAGCCTTCAGAGGAGGCAGGTGTGGGTGGGACACCTGGGTTGTGGGTCCCCACATGCAGTTTCTACACGAGTTCCTCTTGTCCTGAACTCCTGTGACCTCACAGGGACAGTTCTAAACCTCAACTTCAGCTCCCAAGTTACAGTGACAGAGAGTAAAAGCAAGGTAGTTAGCGACCCAGGCTGGGAAAAACGTAGATGGCCACCTGTCCTTGAGAGACTAGAAGGCACTGCAAGATGGCCGTCAGGAAAAGCTTCCAGTTCTTCCTCCTTAACCTCCTCCCCATTCCCACCTGCTGATTTTTTTTTCCAGTCTGTCCGCTCCCTCTTGACCCACCAACCAATCAAATTCCTCCACATACATTTAGACTTAACCAGTGGAGCTCATCCTAACACAATGCCTAATTTGCATCTCTAAGGTTATAAGGAATCAGATCCATCCCTGTGCTTGCCACTTGCTACTGGCTTGGGCAGTTCTAGTGACCCTTTGACTGTCAGACACTCTAATCTCTCAGGTAGGTCCAACCAGAGCTGAGAAAAGGCTCCATGCCTCTGACAACCAGTGACAATAGTGAGGCAGGCGTAATTTAACTGTAACCCCTCCCCCGGAAAATGCGAGGTAGACAGGAGTCAGGGGTACACAGAAATTCTGAAGTCTACCTAGACACATACTGGCAGACGATATAGGAAGATGCAGCCCTATTTCTGTCTGGAAATGACTGTCAGTGGCGGGTGGTTTGCTATCTGGATTCATGATGTCACCATTTCTTTTCTTTCCACAAATGGTAGCTTATATGTGCAGTGAAGTGCTTGGTTTGAGACTTCATTCTCAATAAAAATTCTCAATAAAAACTAATGATCCAAAAGATTCATTGTCATTCTATGCTGTCCTGGCATCTTTCAACCCACATATATAATCACAACTAGAATAATTCTTCTAATATTTTTTGTCTCTTGTGAGTCTTCTTGAAATTAACCCCAATAACTCATGCCACACTGACAGAAGTCTCTGCAGAAAGACCCTGTCAACCTTGGGCTTTTTGGGGGGTCTGCTGAGTTACACAATCTCTAAGGTGTTTAAAAGTGTCATCATTTCACAGCAAGGATCTACGAAGCCCCCCCTTCCAATTCTTGCAGGACCTTTCCTCTCACTGAGCAATTCCCTGAGCTACTGCTTTAGATTTTTCTACATTCTTAGCAAAGAATTTTCACAGCTATGCCATCTGCCTCATCTTTAGATCATGTGTTTACCGAGCGCCCTAGATTGATGTACGCCCAAGAGCTATATCTTAATTTTAGCATTGTTTGCCATCTGTAAAGCCCTGGCGTAAGAGATGATTTTCATTTCAAAGCCAGCACATCCTGGATTTCCAGGCCTTCACAGATCTTCATGGGGCTTCTCTCAGCACTCTTATATTTCACTCAGCAGCGAGCAGACGTCAGGTGACAGGTAACACTCTGGATTGGAATTCTCTTAGACATGTCTTCAGGTTTAGTAGACCCATTTTCCATTTTCCTTATTACCCCAGGCGATGACACGATAAGCTTCCAACCACTCCATAACAGTCTATCTTCCAACATTTTCTTCAGTTTATTATTTTTTTTTTTTACTATATATCCTCAATGATTACTACTCAGGATCTAGTAGTGGTCTCCAATGTCACTTCATTTCAGTAATAATGTCCTCAAATTCCATTCCATTTTCCCCAGCAGTTTGTCCCCAAATGGTCGCTGGAATAGTAACCTCTTTATCATTATGACATATACATCTTAAAGGAGGGAGATTGAGTGAGCTCACCATATCACAGAACCCATGTTTTAACCTTTATAGGCTTGCTCCCAGAGATCCACTGTCTCCAGCAAGGTCCCAACTACTGAAGCTTGCAGAACCACCAAAACAGCACCACAGGGTTCAAACATGAACCTGCGGAATCTTCAAAGTCTTAAAAGTTCCCGCATGTTTAGAAGTTTAAGTCCACAGTCTCTACTAAGAATCAAGGCACTTTCTTAACTGCAAGTTTCTACGAAATTAAAATGGAAGTTAGGTACTTCTGAGCCACAGTGGCATGCAGTGAACACACCCATTCCGAAAGGGAGGGATGGGAGCATGGGAAGGAGATCATCCCTTAGCAAGGCTGAAAACATAGCTCTGTGTCCAGCACAGAGAGCAGTGGGGTTCTGCCATGACCTAAAGGGACTTGGGCAGTGCTGCTCCTGTCGTCTTGCTTTTGCATCCTACATAATTCTTACTTGAGCTGACTCTACTCCTTGCCTCCAGCTTTCCTCAGTAGCTATTCCATGCTCCTGGCTTCTCTCATGTCCTGGAGTCTCCATGGAAGCTTAGGGTTCTGTTGTAGTCAGCTCCATGTTGCTGGGACAAACACCCAACCAAACACAGCTTATGGGAGGAAAGGGGTTTATTTCAGGCTCACAGGGTCCAGCGGAACACTGCCCATGGTGGAAGAAGCTGGCTTCCTTTCATAGATCTATGCAGAGAGATGTAATTAAAGAGCTGAAAAACACCAACACCAGCAAGCACCAACTACCTGTTGCTCTGAACACACTTAGTGGGGCTGGACTCAGATTCACCCCTAAATATTCCTTAGGGCTGGACTCCAAGATCCAGCCCCAGTGACATGCCCCTGTAGCAGGGATCTGCTGGACTGAAGTTTCAAGCTCAATTTTAATAAAACACCTGAGTGTATGGGGCCATATTACACTGTCCCATTCAAACTTCCACAGGTTCACCCTCATAGCTTCACACATCACCCTCTCAGGAGCTGTCTTCCGGGATTCTGACTTGTCCCACACTGCCTGATCTCCCAGGCCATTTTCTGAAGTCAGTGCAGAGGCCTGTATGCTACTGTAACTCTTGTGCTATGCGGCTTATGCAGATCATATGGTATTGCAAGGTCTGCGGTCAGCTCTCACAATACCTGGGCCCCTTTGGACCAGGGTTGCAGTGGTCTCTGAGTGCCTGGGTAGCTCAATCTGAGAAATAATGCTTTCACATGTGGCCCTATGCAAGAAGGGTTCCCTGTGGCTCTCTAGTCTCAAGGGGAAACCTTTCAAAGGAGCTTACTATTTTATGCTCTGAAGCATGAGATGAGTGGGGTCATCACCGAGATGCCTCCGGAAGCCTCTTTCCTACTTACCAAGTGCATTGTATGTGACTTCTTTTTTTAAAAATCTTTGTTTATTATTTATTTATTTGAAAGAGAGAAAGAAAGAGGCATATATAGAGAGAGAATGGGCACAGCAGGGGCCTCTAGCCACCGCAATCTAATTCCGGACACGTGCACCACCTTTTCAAATGCATGACCTTGTGTGTCTGGCTAGTAGCACTGTCATGTCCATTCTCTCTCATGAAAAAAGAGGCTAAATTGGTAAATTAATATAAATGAGTAGTAATTGTATAAAATACTGGTCAAGGGCTGGAGAGATGGCTTAGTGGTTAAGGTGCCTGCCTCCTAAGCCTAAGAACGCTGGTTCCAATGTCCAGCGGTTCCAACCTCCAGGTTCTACGTTTAGCCAGATGCAAAAGTGACACAAGGGCGCAATGCTGCACTTGCCCACAAGGGGGCACACGCATCTGGATTTCGTTCCCAGCAGCTGAGAGACTGCTGGCACGCCCAACTCGATCTGTCTCCCTCTCTCTCTGTCTATCTCTCTCTGTCTCTCTCTCTCCAAAAATAAATAAAAAATTTAAAAAAATTTTTTAAAATACTGGTCAAAATGTCATCTGAGGGTTAAATTACATTGAGAATAACACAAAAAGAGGAGGTAAGTGGGTAACCATTTGTATCAGTTAATTACAAGTCAATGTTGATACATGTCCCAGAGAACCACTATAAGAACAGTTGCAAGATAATAGAATGGATAAATGAATGGGAATTTTAAAGGTTTGTTTAGTCCTAGACAAGAAAAAAATAGTATAGAAAACAGATGTTCCTAGTAGAAAGTCAATACCAATGTAATATGTATAAATTTCAACTATATGCATGATTGCATTACTTGTAAATTAATTAAATACATCAAAGGCAGGTTTATGATTGTCAGGGTGGATTAAACACCAGCTGGGGCTGAGGAGATGGTTCAGCTGGTAAAGTGATTGCCTTATAAGCATGAAGACTTAAGTTCGATCCATAGAACGCACATTAAAAAAATAAATAAATAAAAGCCAAGTATTGTGTAATGCTTTGGGGGAGGAAGATATAAGCAAATGCCTGGGACTTCCTGGCCAGCCTGATGAGCTTACTTGATGAGCTCCAAGCTGAGGAAGGTATACAGTGCCAGAGGAACAACACCTGGGAACAACACACACACAACACACACACACACACACACACACACACACAGGCGCACATGCACTCTCACACATGTGTACAGCACACACATGAATAAGCACATACCATGCTGTGGTAGTTTGTATTAAATGTCCCCCATAAACAAAGGTATTCCGAATGCTTGGTCCCCAGCTGGTGGCAATTTGAGGTATTTTTCATTAAGTGAGTCTTCAGCAGCCTTGCGGGATGACATGTCACTGGGGGGGGGGGCTGGATTTTAGAGTACAACCCTAAAGTGTGTTTGGGGGTGGAGAGAGAGAAAGAGAGAGAGAACTGAGTACTGGGGAAATTGAACCTGGGTTCCTTGGCATTGTCAGCAAGCACCTTCACCGCTAAGCCAACTTGTTGGCATTATTCTGGTGACATTTTGTAATTGAATTCTCCCTGGAATCTACTGGATAGGAACAGAACACTATGGATATTTCCAGCAATCTGAACCCTCAACACTGGGACCAGAAGCAGTTTATGGGAGGAAAGGGTTCATTTCAAGCTTACAGATTTCAGGAGTAACTCTGTAAGTGGTAGAAGAAGCTGGCTCACTGCTGTAAATCCAAACAGAGAGACATCATGAAAAACCAGCAAGGGGCTTAGCAGTTAAGGCTCCTGCTGGCCAAGGCAAAGCCAAAGGACACAGGTTTATTCCCCAGTACCCATGTGAACACAGATGGACAAGGTGGTGCATGTGTCTGGAGTTCATTTTCAGTGGCTGGAGGCCCTGGAGCACCCATTCCTCTCCCCACCCATCATCTGACTTTCTCTCTCAAATAAATAAAATATTTTCTAAAATAATGAAGTAAAAGTGCAAATTAGAAAAATTTTTGACAAAATCATAATGAAGACACAACATATCAGAACTTATACATTCAGCTAAAGTAGTCTAAAAAGAAAATATATTGGCTGAATCCATACATCAGAAGACCAAAGTTCATTTATTTTAAGTTTCAGTAAGGCAGCTTCAACAGAAAGTAAGTTAAATGGAAAGAAAGCAGAGAGAGGAAAAATAAGGGTAAAAACAGACCTCAGTGCACAGCAAAGCAGACACAGTGAATGATAGCAACTGGTGGTCATTTGAAAGAATTAACAAAATAGATAAGGCAAAGGGTATGGGTGTTTAAGGAAAAGAAGACATACACTGAACATTATTATCAAGAATAATAAGGAGACATTAATAAAGTTCCCATAGGCATAAGAAGGATGATAAAATAATAGAAACAATTTAAAAGAAATGAATTTGAGGGAAATGAAAAAATATTCCTAGAAAAATACCACTTATTAAGACTATGAGAGCTGGGTGTGGTGGCGCATGCCTTTAATCCCAGCACTTGGGAGGCAGAGGTAGAAGGATTGTTGTGAGTTCAAGGCCACCCTGAGACTACAGAGTTGATAGTGAATTCCAGGTCAGCCTAAGCTACAATGAGAGCCTCCCTCGAAAAACCAAAAAAGAAAAAGAAAAGAAAAGAAAAGAAAAGAAAAGAAAAGAAAAGAAAAGAAAAGAAAATGAAAAATACCACTTACTAAGACTATGAGAAATAGAAACACTAAGTAGCTCAACATCTATTAAAGATATTTAACCTGTTATTTAAAAATCTTCCCCAAGGGAAATTAGAGGCTCACATGGATTTACTGGTAAATTTTTTAAAAAAAAAATTTAAAGAAGTAATAAGTCTTATACAAGCTCTTTTATTGGAAAAGACATTTGTTTTTCTAGTGCACCTTTTATTTGTTTGTTTGTTTGTTTGTTTTTGTTTTTGAGGTAGTGTCTCACTGTGGTCCAGGTTGACCTGGAATTAACTATGTAGTCTCAGGGTGGCCTCGAACTCACAGTGATCCTCCTACTTCTGCCTCCCAAGTGCTGGGATTAAAGACGTGCGCCACCACGCCCGGCTCTCTAGTGCACCTTTTTATGAAAGCAATGCCACCCCAACTCTCAACCTGACAAGGGCACCATAAAAAGGAATTACGGGGCCAGGCATGGTGGTGCATGCCTTTAGTCCCAGCACTCAGGAGGCAGAGGTAGGAGGATCGCAGTGAGTTCAAGGCCACCCTGAGACTACATAGTGAATTCCAGGTCAGCCTGGGCTAGAGTGAGACCCTACCTCAAAAAGCCAAAAAAAAAAAAAAAAAAAAAAAAAAAAAAAAAAAAAACATAGATATAAAATCTTTACACAGTAATACAATTTAATCTCTAATAAACATAGATATAAAATCTTTAACAGCACAGTAATACAATTTAGCATTTAAAAACTAACAACCAAATTCACATAAAAATGAGAACGATCATGTATGAACACCTTGATTCTTGCAAAAAGATCATTTGACAAAATTTGTTCCCCTCTGCACCGGTATTTTACTATATGTATATTTATTTATTTATTTAAGTGAGAGAGAAAGAGGGAGGGAGAGAGACAGAGAGAGAATGGGCACATCAGGGCCTTCAGCCTCTGCAAATGCACTCCAGATGCATGTGTCACCCTGTGCATCTGGTTTACATGGGTCTTCAGGAATCAAGCCTGTGTCCTTTGGCTTTGCAGGCAAGCACCTTAACCATCAAGCAATCTCTCCAGCCCTATATGTATAGTTTTAAAAATATATTGCACACAAAGCAACATTTTTTTTTTTTTTTTTTTTTTTTTGTCACTTGTTTTGAGACAGGTCTCATACATCCCAGGCTGGCCTCACACTTGTTTATGGAGCTGAGGATGACACTGGAGTTCTGATCCTCCTGCCTCTACGTTCTGAGTGCTGGGACTTGTGGTTATAAGTGTGAGTTACTATGCCTGGTTAATGTGGCACTAAGGATAGAACCCAGAGCTTTGTGCAAGCCAGGCAAGAACTCTACCCACCAAACCACCTTCTCAGCCCTCAACATAATGACCACTAGAGAAATCGAACAGTAAACATCATACCCAGTGGCAAAATGTTGAAAATCTTTTTTTTAAAAAATAATTAATTAATTTATTTATTTAAGAGAGTGAGAGAGGAAGAGGCAGATAGAGAGAAAGAGAGAATGGGCACACCAGGGCCTCCAGCCACTGCAAACAAACTCCAGACGCATGTGCCCCCTTGTGCATCTGGCTTATGTGGGTCCTGGGGAATCAAACCTTTGGCTTTTCAGGCAAGTGCCTTAACCACTAAGCCATTTCCCCAGCCCTGTTGAAAAATCTTTCTTCTCTGACTGGAAAGGAAGAAATCAAGCTGTCATGATTTGTAGAGTGCATGATGATACTAAGAAAATCCAAAATCATGTCTAAACTATGTGCGGTGACATGAATGTAAAACGCCTCCTTACAGCCTCCTATTTAATCCTCAACTTGTGGAGCCTGGGGGAGGTGGACCTTGAGATTTATTAGTCAAGCCCACTGGGTGGCCGTGAGGGAGCCCTGCTCAGACCACTTCCTTCTTGTTAATATGTGAGCCATGCTGCCCCCACGGTAATGAAATGACCTCTTGAAGCTGCGAGCAGAAGTACAACTTTTCCTCCCATAAGCTGCTTCTGGTCAGGGGGTTTTGACCCAGCAACAAGAAGGTGACGGCTACACTATTTGAGCTCATAATTGAGTCGAAAATGTGGTGAATGTAAGATCATTAGGTAAAAACAGTTTGCGTCTCTGGATCTGACCCTCAAACGATTAGATACAGATGTGCACTGGGTTCATTCCAACAAAAGATACATATCACTCCTGCACGGTCAGCTGTGAACATCCTGGAAGGAAGCTAAGTACATTTACATGTCACTTTTTGATTCTTAGCTAAAAATTCTGAAGCTGTCAGTGCTTTTCAAATTAATCTATACATTTAATGCTATCCTAATCCAAATCCTACTAGGATGGTCTGTTGATTTATTTATTTATGTATGTATTTATTGATTGATTGATTTACAAGCAGAGATGGGACGGGAGGGAGTGGGCACACCAGGGCCACTTGCCACTGCAAACAAACATTAGCAGGACAGGCTATTTTGTGCCTATATGGCTTTATATGGGTACCATTTGCAAATAAATATTATATATGTTGGATTTGCAATGTATATATGTAAATAAATACAAATTTTAAAGTAGGGCCAAAACTTAGGGAAATGGGCATTTAACATCAATTATTTCTGAGGTTGCCATTTAGCATTCTGGACTGACTGCCAAGAAGCTGTAAGTCTGAGCTCAGTTTCCATACATGGTCTGGTCATTGTGTGTAAACCTCCCTGAAGCGTGTAAACAGCTTTTCACAAGAACTCCGAGTTGAACACTCCCACGTGCTCATCCTGAGTAGGGTTACGTGTCAACAGTGTACCCCAGAATGAATACTGCACGGCCATGAGAATGAACAGAGAGCAACAGTGTGCCAGTGAGGGTGTCACAAGCACACGTAGAACAAAAGTGAGACCCAAGAGAGTGTGCAAAATGGGATTGTGTTCACGTGAGACGTGGAGCCTACCCCGAGTTGGTACACTTGGGGTACCCTTGGGGAACGTAGGGCTAAGCACTGAACAGGAATAGGAAGGCATGTTCTGGGGAGCAGGCAATTACTCTTTCTTTTCTTTGTTTCTGGATGGAGCCCAGGCTGGCCTCAAACTCATGATGTACCTGCCTCAGGCTCCTGAGCTCTGGGACTACAGGTATTCACTTTATTTTGTTACCTGATTGCTGGTTACACCAGTGTGTCTAGTTGTGAAAACTCACACTTACAATTATGACTCCAAAATTTATTACTTTCCAATAGAGGGTTTAAAATGACTGAACAGTTCAGTCTCAGACTAAGAATAGACTAGAAAGTGGAGACTGCAGAACACTACTTAGTTTGGGCTTCTGATAACGTTCTAAAGATACTAGCTTTGTGTTGTTTATTCTGAAGCAGGGTCTCACTCTATCCAGGTTGACCTGAAAGTCACTCTGTAGCCCAGGCTGGCCTCAAACTCACAGTGATCCTCCTACCTCAGTCTTTCAGGGGCTGGAATTAAAGGCATGTGCCCCCACACCAGACTAAGAAAATAGCTTTTTAAATCGTTTTATAATCTTAGACATGAGCTGCCTGGTAAAATACATCTCTTAGCATAACCTAGGAAACCAGTCATGTATGGATGGGGGTGTTAGGAAGCAATCTGCTGTCTTTCTAGATAGAAGAACTATATCTATAGCCAGAAAAGGATAAAAAGGCTCTGACTGAATATTCAGATGTCTGAATTGAAGTGTAATGTTAAAAATTACTCATATTATAATGATGGGTGAGGGGTTTAACCAGGATTTGTGGGTGGTTGGGGAGGAGTTCATGCGTGTGAACACAGGTATGTACAAACGCACATGTATGTCTGCAATGCACATGTAGGTATGCCAGTGGTTGAAATCAGGTGTCTTCCTCAGTCACTCTCCACCTTATTTATTGAGATGGGGTCTCTCAGTTGAACCCAGCTCTGCAGCCATCTATCTTGCCCTGGGGAGCCCTGGTCCCTGCCTCCTGAGTGCTGGCATTACAAGAGGACCACCACACTCACCCAGCATTGCCATACGTACTAGAGATTCGAACTCTGTCCTCATTCTTATGTGGAAAGCATTTGATCCACTGACCTATCTCTCGACCCCTTAACCAGGTTTTAATGTGCTCCACAGATTTTCTTTCTCCATGGAGGAACACACACACACACACACACACACACACACACACACACACACACTTTGTCTCAAGTTCATTTCTCTCTTACCTATATCAAAATGATCTTTCTTCCCCCCACTGAGTTTCTAAAAACAAATGTAACTTACACCTAAAATAGCCTGTATATTTTAGGTCCCAGGAAACAGGCTCTATTCTGACAGAGCATAGATTCCATGATTCACACTTCATAACTGCATAATTCCAAGGCATTACTTAACAATCCCCACATTTTAACGGAATCCTTTTCTCTAAGCTTTATCCCATCAGAACATGCAGATGAGCTCTCTCTCCCACAGCCATTTTGCTTAGAGATGTCTTAAAGATGGCTCTTCTCATTATAAACTACCAAGGCTTGAAGACATATGAGAGACTGATTCTGAGAATGTTCTAGCACGTGAGTTGTGTATTGCATGTTCAGCAGCTCGGAGCTCAAGGCAGGGAATTAACCACCAGACACGCTGTGGAACAACTGTCAAACATGTGGACTCTTAATTTGGGTAGCTGAGATTCAAATCCTAGCTCTACAATTTTCTGTCAGTGTAAAAGTGAGCAACTGACTTCTCTCTTATTTTTTTATATTTTTAAATTTTTATTCACAATCTCCACACATATATACGCTGTGCCCTAAATCATAATCATCCCCTCTCCCCACTCTCCTTTATGTCCCTACCACATTCTCCCTCCACTGAACATCTTCTTTCCAATTCGTCCCTGTTCTATGTTGATGTCATTTTTTGTTTTTGCTACCCTCTGCCATCCATGAGTACATTATGACAGGCCTAACGTTCTACAGGTCTCGTGCAGATAATGACAGCTGCGGTGGGGACATGAATGGAGCTGACACTTTGTGTCTGGAAGACAGTATTTCATAACACTCTCCCCCATCCTTTAGCTCTTACATTCTTTCTGCCATCTTTTTTTTTTTAAACGATGGTACAATGGTAACCTCTTTTGTAAATATATATATATGTTTCTTGATTTGAGAGACAGAGGCAGATACAGAGAAAGAGAAGGACAATGGGTACACCAGGGCCTCTTGCCACTGCCAACAAACTCCAGTCACATGAGCTACTTTGTGCATCTGCATTTTTGTGTGTGCTGGGGAATCAAACCTGGGCCAACAGGCTTTGCCAGCAAGCAAGCACCTTTCACCACCGAACCATCCCTCCAGCCCCATGAACCTCTTTTTGATTCAGTTGATTCATTTGTGACAGAAGGATATCAGCGATGTCTTTCACCTACGTTGTGAGGAAAGCCAAGTGGCACGTTATGGGAAACTGCTTAGAACCATCCTCGGCTTATCAATACCTACCACTGTTAGGATGAGAAGAGGTGATGTCCATGTGAACCTTGCCAAATCACCAACTGACACACCATTCAAGAAGCGATGTGATCATCCACCACGTGCTTTCTCTCAGGGACGCCATTTGTAGCACTAGTGAGAAGGTGATGGCCCTGAAAAGTCCTCGGGCCATTGTAGCTTCTGCTACGTGCACTCAAGGATACTGAAGCCAGGGACGATGGCTCGCTTAAACCCAAGCCCACGTGGCTCGGTGGAGGTAAGGCGGGGAATAAACCTGGGTCTCTACACTGACTCACTGCACCAGGCTGAAGAGGCCCTGCAAAGTGGAACGTAGCCCAGTTCCCTGTGGGCCTCGTGTCTGACCCCACCAGGGGACATGAACACCTAACGCTGCTCTTCCCTGGCAGTGGTGAGGCACACCGGCTGGAAGGTGTCTATTTTTAGCTCTTATGGATGGCCTGCAGATTCACTTGGGCTAACTGACTGCTGTGGAAACATGGTGTTGCTTGGTGGTTGCCATGCCGACAAAATGGAAGGGAAATAAGAGTCTCCTAGTGGAGCATGCTGGAAGAGGCTTTAAAGCCAGATGACAGCGCCAACTTTGAAGCTTAAATGGTACAGCTGAGTGTGCTGCACGTAGTAGGCACAGCAGTTAGTGTGCCAGGGAGTTGAAAAGCACCCAAAGCCTGACCTACTATTTAAAGCGAATGGTTAAGGCCAGTAGGGACGGAATTCACTCACCTCTTCCTTGGGAAGTGGGAGCAACTTTCCAAGGAATCTCCCAAATGACCTGGCACCCAGGGCAGGAAATGATTATTCTGATTTCAAAAGGTGGTTTCAGATTCTTAGGCCACCCCTCAGTATATGAGCCCTGCCACCCAGGAAGCTGGGACTGCACAGAGACACTCGCTGTTGGCAAAGTAAAAGAGGCATGAATCTGACACTGGTTCTTGTTGCCAGCTTTTTATCTGGGGCACTTATCATACCCAGAGGGTCTGTGTTCCATCCCTGTGTGTGTGGGGGGGGGCTTGTAATGTAATCAGCATGTTTAAAAAGTGGATTTGTAAAAAGTTTGCATAGCCTTGCTGGTTCAGAACTCCTACGTTAGGAAGGCATCCCTTTTGACCACAGTTAGGAAATTTGGATTTGATAAACAGGAAAGGGAGCCCCATATGTCGCCATTCAAACCTAGCTTGAAGGGATCTCCTCTCTCAGTGAAATCTACCTGTTTTATCCCACATCTATCTGGTCTTCCTCCCTTCCTTCTTCCCTGCCGCGTCTCCTTTGCTGTCCTCCTCCTTCACTGAAACAGGAGCAGTGGAAAGAGGCCAGACTTTGAGAGTCAGAACAAGTTTCAAGGGGCTGAGGAGATGGCTAGGCAGTTAAAGGCACTTGATTGCAATGCCTGATAGCCTGGATTCAATTCCCCAACACCCTGCAAAGCCAGAGGCAAAAAGTGGCAAGAATATCTGGTGTTTGCTTGCAGTGGCAAGAGACCCTTGGCTTGCCCAAACCCACACACAGAGACACAAACACATTTGCAAATAATTTTTTTAAAAAACCATTTTCAAGTTTTACATGGCTTTGAGTGGTGTGACCAGCAGCAACACACGTTACATCTCGGGAAGCATTTTCTCTTGTGTACACAGGGTGCTGTTGGTCTGCGTTAGCTCCTGAAGTAGTTGTAAGAGTCACTGGAGAGAAGCAGACTCCGATTTTCAAAACCCATGGATCCCAATCTCATGATGCTTGGGGTAGAACACACACTATGTAAGTGAGGCTTTGGAAACCAGTATTGGAAACTGGAAGGACCTACATGCCTGTGGTTCAAAGCTGTGTCACCCACCATGTTCAGCTTCCACCCTGCACACTATCTCTCTATAGTAGTTTGATATTGGTGGCTTTTGTGTGTTTTGTGTGGGGTACACGTGTGAGTGTGCATGTTTATATGTGTGGGGGTGGGTACACACACATGCGTGAGTATGCGTAGAGGCCACAGGTGGACCACAAGTGACCTCCTCAAGTGCTCTCAACCTTACTTTTTGAGACAGGGTCCCTCACTGAGTCTGAAGAGCATGTATTCATCTAGACTAGCTGGTGAGCAAGTTCTGGGGAGCCTCCTGTTCCCACTTCCCTAGTGCTGGGATTACAGATGTGCACCACCACACACAGCTATTATGTGGGTGCTGGGGATCAAAATTCAGGATGTCACGCTTACATGGCAAGCACTTATCGACTGAGCCAGCTCCTCAACTCTTATCTGTGGCATTATTTTAAGTGAGGGAAGGTCCCAGATCCTTTTCATCATTTATTTAATATGGGAGATATTTTAGGAGCAAGGAAGTAAAACACCACATGACACAGTTGCCATCATCCATTCTTGTGCACTAAGTCCCTCCCTCTCTGGTGACTTCTAGAGGCCTGCAGGCTCCTCTCTAATCTTTTTTTTTTTTTTTTTTTTTTTTTTCGAGGTAAGGTTTCACTCTAGCCCAGGTTGACTTGGAATTCACTATGTAGTCTCAGAGTGGCCTCAAACTCACAACAATCCTCCTACCTCTGTCTCCCAGTTCTGGGATTAAAGGCGTGCACCACCACGCCTGGCTCTCTTCTCAATTAAATGACAATAATTGAAATAACATCAACAATTGTAGCTGACTCTTTCAGTGTAGGACTGAGGCAGGAATATCACCTGATAAGATCCTTGCCACCATGTTTAGAGGTTTGTCCTGAGTGTTTCATTTTGTCCACCAGGAGCCCACAGCCCAGAAAAGTCTTGGCCCACATCTGAAAGCCAAGGATTTGAATGAAGTCTAGGCCCAAGGACTGGGCTCTTAAATACATTAATGTGATGATTCACTTATCAACAACAATAACAACAACAAAAAAAAAAACCCACAAGATTTACTTAAAGCTAAAACCAAAACCATCATGGAGCTATGTATGGCACAATGCAGGTCTGGTCCTAGCCAGACCGCATGTCAGAAGAAACCAGGAAGTGACTTCTGTGAACATGGTGTCCTGCGCAGGCCTAATATGACAACAGCTACAGTCCCATGCTGCTGAGAAAGCTGCTAGGAGATGATCTGTCCGGAGACAGGCTGTCATTGTCACAAGAAGGGGACCACCCCATACAATGATTGGCCAGCCAAACTCCTTAAAACCCCCTACACTTCCTTGAATAAACCAGTTTGTGGCAGCTCACCCTCTGCCTGCTTCCACCCAACTCCCAGAGTCTGTGTCCTGACTCCGCGCCCGCGCCTCTCACGTGCCACTGGGCCAAGACTCTGCTGTCCCTCCTGGGCTGATGAGTAAAAAGCCTGTGGAAACAGCTACCTCTGAAGTCAAGAGGATAAGAAGGCAACCCGACATTAACTGTATCTCCAGCCTAGGGCTGTCCCCAAGCAGATGAACAAAACAAGACAAAACAAAACAAAACTCCAACAAGCTAAAACAGGACAAGACACTGGAGTAGAGCTCTCTTGGAGTGGAAGGATGGAAGGACGTGCCTCAGAGATGGAGGGCTCAGGTGAGGAGTTTGTGTTACTTTAACTGTAAACAACTCTTAATTTTAATAACATTTTAATTTTATTTATTTACTAGAGGGAGGGAGAGAGAGAGAATGGGTGTACCAGGGCCTCTAGCCACTGCAAATGAACTCCAGAAGCATGCGCCACCATGTGCATCTGGCTTACCTGGGACCTGGAGAATCGAACCTGGGTTCTTAGGCTTCACAGGCCTGCGCCTTAACAGCTAAGCCATCTCTCCAGCCCGACTGTTAATAACTCTTATTGCTTAGTTCTGTCATGGCCCCAGGACCTTGGCCATGGAAGGCTGGCGTACACTCTCTTAGTTTTCTCAGTACCTTCTGCGCCAGTTGCTTGCATGAAAAGTTCTAACCCAAAGACCTGGACCTTCTTGCTGGCAGCTTTTTAAATTTTATATATTTTTATTTTATTTATTTTCTTTCTCTTGTTCAGGGAGCTAGCCTGCCCCGCTTCCTCGTCTCTTACACTTTCCGGGTGGGTTCCCCCCATCACTTGCCAGGGCCTGCAGGAAGCGCGGGGGCGGGCAGGCGGGCCAGGCTGGCAAGCTCCTCCTCCGCCCTCCCCGGGGACCATCCAGCCTCCCTCCCGGCCCTACCTGCATCCTCGCCGCTCGCCTGCGGGGAAGGCCGGCGGGCCGGGGCTGGGGCGGTGGCGCCGGGGGCTGGCGCGGGTGACGGGGGTGACAGCCTGGCGCGTCCCCGGGCCCGCGCCGCCACCTCCGCGCCTCCCCCGCGTCTCGCCGCCCGGACCGCGCCTCGCTCCGCCCCGGACGCCGCCGCCGCCGCCGCCACCGCCACCGCTCACCCGCCGGGGCGCAGGGCTGCGAGCGGCCCGGCTTGGCCTGATTTACGGCTCTGCTGAAAACTGCCTGCCATCCCATCAGCATCCCCATCCCCATCAGCATCCCCATCCCCAGCAGCATCCCCATCCCCAGCAGCAGCAGCAACAAGTCCTGGGTAAGTGGCTGGGGCTGGGGCTGGAGAGGACCTGCACCCTCGGACCATCCCGAGGGGACACGGTGGAGATGGGGGTGTCCCAGCCTGGGGAGGTTGTCCCCGAACCCGCAGCACCGCCCACAGTCAGGACAGCCACCTGCCCAGACTCGGGTGCGCACGAATCCACCACCGCGGCCTCGGTGGGCGTGCAGCGGGGTTGGGGGGGGGGCGGGGACCTCACCACCCACCCCAAGCACGGTGGTGCTCAGCTCTTGCCCAGGAGATTGGAGCTCTTCCGCTAACCCCGTGCTTTGGGAATTTGCTGTGGGCCCTTAGCAGCCTTGTGCGCTCTGGGAGTGCGTGGTTGCCTCTTTTTCTCCATCCGCACATGGTACCCCAAATACTGACTCTTCACCACTTGCCGGGCGTCTGCAGCCCCCCTGGGCTGGACCAGGAATTATATCCTTCACCCAGAAAACCAATAGGTAAATATCCCAGTGAAGCTTAGGGAGGGATTCCCCTGTCACAGGAAACCAGAGGATTATTAACCTGGAAGCCTTGCTCCTGGGGCACTGGGAACCATTTGCATCTAAGCTCTTGGCGGGGGGTGGGGGGGTGGGGGGGCGCGTTGAGGATGCTATAAAGAGACTTTTCACTTTGAGACCCTCTCCAGACTCCCTTCCTGTGGGGCCCAGGTGCTTCCCACTTTTAGGTAGAAACCGGTCCTTGAGGAAATGGATTTGGGCTGTTGCAGACTTGGGTGGTAACCGTCATCTGTTGCTAGGGCAAAGCATAAATTCGTGCAAAGATACAAGAACTTCCTGTTATTAAAGGAGTTATGTTGATGCATAACTCTTTAAAACACTGACCATCTCAGAAATTCCTGTCAAAATGCGACCAGAGAAAAGACGGATCCATCCAGAACATATGACTCATGTCCAATGATATGAGTGACACGTTTGTGGTCCAAATTTCAATAGCGTGGCATAACGGGACCATTACTGTTATATTAACACATTATGTTGTCACACCAGTAATTAAAGAGACACATTAAATTCAAAAATCTGAGGTTGAAGTTTTTCTTTAGCTGGATGGTGTGCTTATTAAAAACCACCATGAGTAGTTTGAGCTGTCTAAAGGTAAAAAAGATGGCAGAGCTTGCATTCTTAGGACCTGTTGTGACAGTCTAAGTGAGTTTCCCATATCTTTATGTTCCTGCAGGACATAGTGTGCAGGCGCTGGAAAACTTTTTTGCTCTCAGGGCCTTGTAATAAGCTTTTGCAGGCTTATAGCTTCCAGGTCTCCCACTACAGTAATCAGCTCTGGTGCACAGGCCACAGTAGATGACACAAATGAGTGAACATGGCTAAATTTGGCATAGGGGGCTGCAGGTTTTAATTTTAACATAAAAATCAATTTTAAGTATTATATACAATAATTGCTTAAACCCAAAAAGTCTAAAGGAATGCAGTCATTATGGAAATCAGCATTGAAATTTCTCAGAAAATGGAAAACATGACCTGTCTGACCCAGCTGTTCCACTTCGGAGTGTATACAAAGGAGCCTAAGTCCTGTCACAGAGATACCTTCCCATCCATATTTTATGGCTGCACTACTCACAGTAGCTAAGAAATGAAACCAGCTTAGTTGGGCGTGGTGGCACATGCCTTTAATCCCAGTACTCGGGAGGCAGAGGTAGGAGGATCACCGTGAGTTCAAGGTCACCCTGAGACTACACAGTGAATTCCAGGTCAACCTGGGCTAGTGTGAGACCCTACCTCAAAAAATTAAAAAAAGAAAGAAAACAGCTTAGATGCCCATCAGCAGAAGAATCTATCAAGAAATCCTGGTTATTCACAAGATTGTACTCAGTACTAAAGAGAGACTTAAATCATTGCATTTGTAGGAAAATTGATGGAATCAGAAACTCTACTGTTAAGTGAAACAAGCCAGGCTCAGCAAGACAATGGTCATGTGTTTTCTCTCAAACACAGATGCTAGATTGCAATTTTTTGTAATTTTTTTTTTTTTTCGAGGCAGCGTCTCACTAAAGCCCAGACTGGCCTGGAACTTACACAGTTATCCAGGCTGGCCTCAAACTCAGCCTTCCAAGTGCTGGGATTGAAGGTGTGTGCCACCATGCATGCCTGGTAGTATACATATATATATGTATATGAGTGTCAGTGAAGATCATGAAACTGGCAAAGAGTCCATGAGAAGAGAAAAACAGATCTTAAAGGAGGTGATATGGAGGAAAAAAGAGAGGGTAATAGAATACATGTGACACTGAAAACAGAAGTGACTTTTGGGTGGCAGATAACCAGGGAGGAAAGGCCAAAGGGATAAAAGGAGAAGAATATATATGTGGTCATTTTTTTTAAAAAAAAGTTTATTTATTTATTTGCATGTATATGTGTTCCACTTTTTGCACCTGGCTGGGGAACTGAACCCAGGCCAGTAGGCTTTGTGAGCCAGCACCTTTAACCTTGGAGCCATCGCCCCATGCTCCTGTATGGTAATGTTAAAAATCTAATTCTGGGCTGGAGAACATGGCTTAGCAGCAAAGGAGTTTACCTGCATAGCCATAGGACCACGGTTCTCTTAAAGGAGGTGATATGGAGGAAAAAAAGAGGGTAATAGAATACATGTGACACTGAAAACAGAAGTGACTTTTGGGTGGCAGATAACCAGGGAGGAAAGGACAAAGGGATAAAAGGAGAAGAATATATATGTGGTCATTTTTTTAAAAAAAGTTTATTTATTTATTTGCATGTATATGTGTTCCACTTTTTGCACCTGGCTGGGGAACTGAACCCAGGCCAGTAGGCTTTGTGAGCCAGCACCTTTAACCTTGGAGCCATCGCCCCATGCTCCTGTATGGTAATGTTAAAAATCTAATTCTGGGCTGGAGAACATGGCTTAGCAGCAAAGGAGTTTACCTGCATAGCCATAGGACCACGGTTCAGTTCCCCAGGATCCACATAAGCCAGAAGCACAAGCTGGCACATGCATCTGGAGTTCATTTGCAGTGGCTGGGGGCCCTGGTGCGCCCATTCTCTCTCTTATTCTCTCTCTCTACCTTTCTCTCTCTCTCAAATCAATCATATATATATATATATATATATATATATATATATATGTATATATGTTTAAATCTAATTATAAACTAACAAATAGCCACGACCCTCCTAGTGATGAGCAGTGTCATTTCAGTAGCATCTTTCTTTAGCAGACACGTCACATGTCCATTTCCTCCCCTACACAGGACCTTCAGAGTGATGCAACAGAAAGCTTTTGAGGAAAGCCGATACCCCTGGCAGGAATCCTTGGAGCATGCTGCAGTGTGCCTGCCATTCCGCTGCCCGAGGTGCGGAGACCACACCAGATTTAGAAGCCTATCGTCCCTGAGGGCCCATCTGGAATTCAGTCACAGCTACGAAGAAAGAACCCTGTTGACCAAATGCAGCATCCTTCCCTCGGTCAGAGCTGCCGAGCTTGGCAGTTCCTCAGGACTGAAGCGGGGCAAGGCGCAGTGCCAGCGCAGCGTGGTCAAGCAGAAACCCAGCTATGTCAACTTGTACAGCATTTCCCATGAGCACTCCCAGGGCCGGAAGCCCTTTGAAATGGTGGCAGAGAGGCCTGTGTCCTACATGCAGACCTACACTGCCATGGACATCCGCGCGGACTCGCTGGGTGGACCCCGGGCCAGTCCTGGACTGCCCAGCTCAGACACCAAGGCTGCTTTCGAGGCCCACGTCAGAGAAAAGTTCCATCGCGTGGTGGAGGCTGTGGACAGGACCATTGAGAAGAGAATCGATAAACTCACCAGAGAAGTGGCTCAGAAGACCACTGAACTGTTGGAGGTCCGGGCAGCCTTTGTACAGCTCACGCAGAAAAAGCAGGAAGTGCAGAGAAGAGAGAGGGCCCTGAACAGACAGGTGGACGTGGCCGTGGAAATGATCGCTGCGCTGAGGCAGCGCCTGACCGAGTCCGAGGAAGAACTTCTGAGAAAAGAGGAGTAAGTGGTGGTGAAAAGATGTGTGTGACATCCCCTGCTGGAGCCGTGTCCCCTCCTGGTGGCCAGCACATGGTCATCAGGGTTTGCTGGGTGTTGACGTGTGAGTGTGGGGTTATAGACTCGTGGATACAGTTACAGTAGGAGGCTGGAGGCTCTGCTTGGGTAAGGTGTACAACCCAGCAACAGTTAAGTTGTCACCTTGGAGACGGAGGGCAGACAGTACTTCAGAAATGGAACAAAGCCTACTCAAGGGGGGATTCGTTCCCAGCATTGGAAATGGGAGTGTGGGCTGAATATATTTATATAGTCAAGAGCATGAGATGGTGTCTACCTCAAGGTTAACAGGATGCTCCAGATACAAATAACTTTGGCTTGTTTGCCATTTTGGATTACCTTGCCCTTATTAATGAAATGCCAGTAATTAAAAAAAAAACAACCCAGCCAGAGGTAGTGGTGCATGCCTATGATCCCAGCACCTGGGAGGCTGAAGTGGAAGGATCACCATGAGTTTGAGGACAGTCTTGGCAAGAGTGAGACTGTGCCTCAAAAAAAAAATATATTGAAAATCCATGTAATTATAATTTAGATTTGGGAATAGGAGACATTTTAGGAAACTCAGGGAAAAATTCTGATATAGCTGTACTTCTATAATTAAAGTCAAGAATTTTTTTTTTTTTTCTGTTAAATGACGCATGATTCTAGAATAAGGCTGAGTACTGGCAGGGTATTGACACTTGCTTACATAAGGTGATCATAGAAAGGTCCTTACAATTATCAGTGCATCTGAACTTCACCCAAACTAGAAAAACATACATAACAGTTCAATGTGATTCTCAAGGGCCAAATGTTGTTTTTTTTTTCCACTTACACGGAGGCTCACAATTCCTGGTCAGAGGTTATAAAAATCATCAGATTGATTCATCCTAGAAGGTAAGCTTCCAGGTCCTTTGAGTGTTGTTGTGGAAAGAGCGCCCTCTCCTTGTCCTCTGACCCTTGTAATGTAAGTAATTAAAGTTCCCGAGAAGCCCTACATATGAAGGAGATATTGACTTGCTCTCATTAAGTGTTTTCATTCTACCTGGAATGCCTAGACTTTATTTGTTTGTTTGTTTTGTTTTGTTTTTTGTTCATTTTAGGCCTTTCTTAAATTTCATAGTTAGGATAACTTTGAATAGCTTCTGAGTTTCTCCCAGCCAAGAGGGGGTGATCTCCACTGAGTGTGGTGTTGTTTGGCTTCTGGCGTTTTCTGGTGGGCAGATGCTGTTTTGACTAGTCATGGCCGTCAAGGTGATGTACCACTGCCATGCTGGGAGAATGGCAGGTGGGAGCTTCTCTGGGTACAGAGAGGAGCCTGGACAAACTGGTATTACTGTGCAGTTCAGGAGCAGCAAATGTCAATAGGCACCAAATCACTGCACTTATTTATTCTCACTTGCTTGTTATATTGTTTTTGCTAATGGCATAAGTAATGGTGAGTGTGGAGTTTGGGGAAGGGACTGTGTGGAATGTGGGGAGACAAGCTGGTGGAAAGCGTTGGAGTTGGATCATTAGAGATACTTGTCCAGGACTCACTTCTGTTTGGGATGGTGAAGGACCAACAACCGACTAAGTACAAGTGGTCCGTCCACACTGCGTAGTGGTCAAGTCAAAGTTGTTGTTTGTTCAACCAGTGGGAACCGCAGGCAGAAACAAAAGGCTTCATGAGACAGAACTAGATGTGTGTCCGTGTCCTCCTTTCCAGGCATTCCCCTCCCTGTTCCTAAAAGAAGACACAGCGCCACTGAGTGTAGTAAACGTCCTGTCCTGTGCCTGCCTGCACACACACACACACACACACACACACACACACACACGTGCATGTCATTTAAACACAGATTCTATGTTTCTCTGTATGGAATCACGACACATCCCACCCCTTGTACTCAGATCTGCTTTTGTTCTCATGTATGTCACAGGCATATTTTGTATAGGAAACACAGAGTCAGGCCACTCCTTTATATTTTATTTTTATTTATTTATTTATTTGACAGAGAGAGAGGGAGAGAGAAACAGAAAGAATGGGCTCACCGGGCCTCCAGCCACTGCAAATGAACTCCAGACACCTGCACCCCCTTGTGCATCTGGCTAATGTGGGTCCTGGGGAATCGAACTTGGATCTTTTGGCTTTGCAGGCAAATGCCTTAGCTGCTAAGCCATTCCTCCAGCCCAGGCCATTCCTTTTGACTGTTGCACGATATTCAATGGTATGGATGCATGATTGATTTTAACCAGTCTGCCCTTGATGAATACATAGTTGTATTCTATTTTCCTGATATTAAACATAGTGCCTCAGCTAATATTCCTATAAATCTATGTTCATCTTTTTTCTGAGTTACAAGCTATTTATTTATTGATTATTTTGGGTGCTGGGAATTGGATGCATGGAAGCTAAGTGTACACACTATTACTGAGATACACCCTGGACACGAGATGATTTTTTTTTTATATCACTTTGGGCTCACAGTGAAAAAAAAAAAAGCAATATTTATTTAATAAAGAAAAACTACTTAGAATAAAAATACAGTGAAATCACCTTAAACTCTTGAACAGAAAACAAAGTCCTCATTTTTCTTCAGCCTTCATTTGTGCCCATCTGGTCAGTATCTGTATTCGAGCCTGTGAGAATCACTCTCTGTTAAGAAATGGGACTGAAAGAGGCTTGTTTCCAGGAAGGACACTAGGCCTCTTGGTAGGAGTGAATGACAGGGACAGCTCCCTCAGTGTCTGTGGTGTGTGGCCCTGCCCTGTCCCCTGCCATCTGACTGGGGGTGCGGAGTCAGCAGCCAGTGAGCCACACCCGTGACACGCAGTTGATGTGCCTGGATCTGCCTGGCTATGGACTTTCCCACTTCACCATCCCCTCTGAGGACTGCGCCTCCCAGAGAGGAGCCTTCACTGACATAGGAAACTCTTTACACCAGCAGATTGTGTTTTTCTCTGCCATTTGCTTCCATATCAACTCTCTAAGCTTGAGGATCGCTTGTGAAAATAGATGGTGACTCACTTGAAATTGATTTAAGCCAGGGAACCTTTGAAACACAGGTAGTGGATCTGATGAAACTTGCAGACGTAGTATTCATGCACACATAATGATTTTCCCTGAACATTAAAGGTCTTTTTCCTGGGCTGAGAAGATAGCTCGCTGGTAAAGAGCTTGCCTCGCAAGCTCGAGGACCTGAGTGTGGTCTTGTTGGTGGCTCACCTGTCATGCTATCACTGGGAATATGGGCGGCCTCAATATGTGTGCACACGTGCACACACAAGCAACCATGGGCGTATGAACAGTCACACATGCACACACACACAACACATACTTCCAAAAAGAAATCCTTTCCTTTCAAACTGAAATAAGATACGTCTGTCATCCCAGCACTCAGGAAGCTGAGAGAGAAGCTTGCTCCCGAAGTTTGGAGCCAGAGTCTGAGTGACACAGTGAGTTTCAGGCCAGCCTGAGATACAGAACAAGAGGCTGTCTCAAAACAACAACAGCGACCCCAGAAAACAAAACAAAACAAACCAAAGAGTTGCAGGGCTGCGTCTGCTCCAAGGACATTCCTCGCTTCTATCAACTTAGTTCATGGAAGTTATAGAAGCTGGTTTGGATGGGTTCTGCCTTATGCTGTAGTTCATGGAAGTTATAGAAGCTGGTTTGGATGGGTTCTGCCTTATGCTGTAGTTCACGGAAGTTATAGAAGCTGGTTTGGATGGGTTCTGCCTTATGCTGTAGTTCATGGAAGTTATAGAAGCTGGTTTGGATGGGTTCTGCCTTATGCTGTAGTTCATGGAAGTTATAGAAGCTGGTTTGGATGGGTTCTGCCTTATGCTGTAGTTCACGGAAGTTATAGAAGCTGGTTTGGATGGGTTCTGCCTTATGCTGTAGTTCTCGCTGTAGTTATAGATAGAAGCTGGTTTGGATGGGTTCTGCCTTATGCTGTTTGGAGTTCATGGTAGTTATAGAAGCTGGTTTGGATGGGTTCTGCCTTATGCTGTAGTTCTCGGAAGTTATAGAAGCTGGTTTGGATGGATTCTGCCTTATGCTGTAGTTCACGGAAGTTGTAGAAGCTGGTTTGGATGGGTTCTGCCTTATGCTGTAGTTCACGGAAGTTATAGAAGCTGGTTTGGATGGGTTCTGCCTTATGCTGTAGTTCACGGAAGTTATAGAAGCTGGTTTGGATGGGTTCTGCCTTGTGCTGTAGTTCACGGAAGTTATAGAAGCTGGTTTGGATGGATTCTGCCTTATGCTGTAGTTCACGGAAGTTATAGAAGCTGGTTTGGATGGGTTCTGCCTTATGCTGTAGTTCACGGAAGTTATAGAAGCTGGTTTGGATGGATTCTGCCTTATGCTGTAGTTCACGGAAGTTATAGAAGCTGGTTTGGATGGGTTCTGCCTTATGCTGTCATCTCACACCCCTGCCAGAGGTGTCTGGAGCGCAAATCCAAGAAAGATGCTACTCGTGGTCGGGGTCACTTTAAGAGCCCTGCTGAGGGCTGCGTTTATTTATTGACGAGGAGTCAGAACTGTCCAGTAGCACTGGCCCTAATCAGGTAAATCAACCCGGGCCACTTTTCAACCAGGGATCTGTAACCAGCAAAGATGGGCTTAGATGGTCCTTCAACGGGGCTCTGGCAGTATGGAGAAAGTGAGATTAATAGGAGTTAACTCCACATGAACTGTAGAGTCTTCTGCCAGTAAGTTTGCAAAGCGCTGCTGGGCCACCTGTGATGTGCCCAGCATGGTGCTAGGGGTCTCTGGGGACATGAAATCCTCCTCTGTGTTTTCCCATGATGGGCGCATGCTTTTTTAAATTTAATTAATTAATTTATTAAATATCTCATTTATTTGAGGGGAAAAGAGGCATATAGGATGGGCACACCAGGACCTCCAGCCACTGTAAATGAACTCCAGATGCACGTGCCACCTTGTCCCTGGCTTACATGGGTCCTGGGGAATCGAACCTAGGCCCTTAGGTTTTGCAAGCAAGCGCCTTAACTGCTAAGCTGTCTCTCCAACCCTGGCACAAGCTTTTTAAAGGAAGAAGAATACTCATGAAGGTGCCATGCGCCAATGTAGAGTAAGGGATTTTTTTTCTTGCTTTTTAAAAAAATGTAGTTGATTTTTTTATGGCCTGTGGTGTGCACAGGTGCAGGTGTGTGTGTGTGTGTGTGTGTGTGTGTGTGTGTGTGTGTGTAAGCCAGAAGACAACCCTCAGGTGTCACTCCTCGGGAACACCATCTACCTCTTTTTGGGACAGGGCCTCTCATTCTTCTGGTTAGACTAGCTAACCAAAGAGCATGAGGAATCTACCTGTCCCACCTTTTGTATTTATTTATTTATTTGTTTACTTATTTATTTCTTTGCGCACGAGAGAGACAGACAAGCATGGGCATGCCAGGGCCTCTATGCCACTGCAAACTACAAAATCATGTACCACTTGGAGCACCTGGCTTTACATTTGTAGTGGGGAATTGATCCCGGGCCAGTAGGCTTTGCAAGCAAGTCCCTTTAAGTGCTAAGCCAATCTCCCCAGGCCTACCTTTTGAACACTAGGATTACAGACAGGCATCGCCACACGTGGTGGTTTTACATGGGTAACTCAGCTCCTCACACTTGTAAGGCTGTCTTCGCCAGTGCTGGCATGTCAGAGATGTGCCACCACGCCTGGTTGAAGCAAGGCTTTCGCAAGCGCTGAAGTCAAGACCACAAAAACATGAAGGAACATTCTTCTCCTTCGGTAGTGGAGAGAGGCCATCGTGAGTGGTCAGAGAGGCCACCGTGAGTGGACTGAGGAAGGAGGGGAGTATCTGCTATGGCAGGCATGGGACAGTGACGTTGAAAGGACAATAAAAGGATGGGCTGTCGTGAAGGCCCCTCCCTGAGTGTACCATGTCATAGGTGGTTTTAAAACCAGAAGGTACCCTTTGTCTCCTTCAAGGTGGCATGCTCAGCTCACAGATCAGAAACTAAGAGCCAGCACTGGGGAGTGACTCACCCTGGGACAGGTTTGGTAGCAAAGCTGAGCCTAAAGCCCAGTTTCCATCTCCCCACCGAGTGCTCTTCCCGTTCCCTGTGTCCTTGCTAGACTTCCAAAAACGTGGTATTTGCCCGAAGCATCCAGCCTTATGTAATCCGAGCATGGCCCATTTTGGAGTAGGCTTGCTTCTTTGCTATTTTCAGAGTGCTGCTACAGCGAGGTGATGTCATTTGTTTTTGCTGATGGGATTGAAGAAGATGTTAGCTGGCCCTGGGCTGTTGGAAGCAGCAACGTGGTGGCATCCAGTGCACGATCAGGAAGTTCAACTTCCAGAACACCCAGCCCAGAGCTTTTAACTTCCTCTCAACTTGCCTCTCTGGCTGACTTTGCCCGAGCGGGGTGGAGCATGGGTCACGGCCAGCCTTTGATGAAGGAGAAGGGTCTCTGATTCCACCTCTCATCTCCGTCTTCTGCTTTGCAGGCTTAAGTAGATAGAATCTGTTTCCTTCTTCTATACATCACTTACCCCACCAAGGGACAAATATCTGCCCAGAGCCCCTGCACTGAGATCTGATCCTACTCTGGTGAACAAGGTGAGGTCGGTGCATTCCTGCGGCTTAGAGACCAGTGGAGGAATAGAGGCTGGGTCAAAAGAGGGACACACGGGCAGCCTGAGCTTGCGCTGTCCATGCAGGGTGCTATCCAGGCCTGCACATGGAAGGTTGGCCTTGAAAAGACAAGATCCACTTAGCTACTGGCATTGCTCAGCTGAACCCTTTTGCTGTGTTGAAGCCATTCCCATTTTTGGATCACCAAGAGTACAGTGGAAAAACATCCCGGAGTCCTTCCTGGTTCCCAGCTCGGACTGAAGTGGGCCGAGAGACATTGCATGAGAAACCAGGGCCACAGGGCAGAGAGAGGTCTGCGCCCCTGCCTCACATCGTTCCTTTATTTCTACACATGAGCTCTGTTCTGCACAGACTTCCAAAGTGATGAGACTAAACCACATGTCAAACATGTCTTCATAGCGGCAGCATGGGGTAAAACTTGGAAACCTTGGAAGATTTTTCTGTTTCTGTCTGTCCATCTCTCTCCTCTTTTCCCCACACTCCCTGAGAACTCAGAATGGAGTGCTCATCTACTAACAGCCAATAAGAATAATTTGATTTTCTTATTAGAGGTGTTAAGAAAAATCTTAATGAGGAACATATTGGTTCATTCAACAAGCAAAAATTAGGGCTGAAGAGATGGCTTAGCAGTTAAGGTGTTTGCCTGCGAAGCCTAAGGACCTAAGTTTGATTCCCCAATACCCACGTAAGCCAGATGCACAAGGTGGTACATGTATCTGCAGTTCTTCTGCAGTGGCTGGAGGCCCTGGCTCACCCATTCTTCCCCCCTCCCACCCGCTCTGCTTTTCTCTCACATTCTCTCAAATAAATAAAAATTACATAAATAAAACACAAAAAGCAAAACATAGAGGAGTGTTGGGGAGAGAGCTCAGTGCTTAAAAGTGCTTGCTGTGCAAGCCTGAGGATCAGATCACCAGCGCACAAATAAAGCCAGATATAGTGGCTCACACCGCTCACACACCTCTAATCCCAGCCTGCCTGCAGCATTGGGAAGGCAGAGCCAGGAGAATCCTGAAGCTAGTCTGATGTTAGTAGAGAAAAACAAAAAGACACTATCTCAAACAAGGTGGTAGGTGAGGATTGATACCCCAAGGTTGTACCTGACCATCATATGTGTACACACACACACACACACACACACACACACACACACACACACACACGGGGCGGGGCGGGCTGGCAAAGGGCTTACAAAAGCAGAAATGAAGCCAGCCTGCAGATGAGGGTCTGGTGCACATTGGGGCATGTGTGGGTGGTCCTCCAGGGAATCCTGGAGCTGACTGACTTCTTAAGTTCACAGCTAGGTGCCTGGGGTGTGGAGGGAGACTCTTGCTTCAGAATTTGCCTTGCGGCCCACATTACAGCATATCTGAAGCGCTGTGTGTGATCAATAGTTGGGCTATTTTTAGCTTGAGGTAATTTTATCATTTCTCATACCTCTGAAAAGGTTCATGAATCGGTAATGTAAAATTAAATTTGAATAACTTGGTAGAGTTTTGCCTTCAGGAGGAGAAACCAGTGATGTGTAAGAAGCACCATAGGTTACATCCCACCCTCTCTCCTTCAGGAAGTGCTGTAGGCGCTTTGTCATCAGCTGGACTCGTGTGAGCTATAGACAGGGCTCCCAAACTCACAGATTTTATGATGAAATGTGAAAAATGGCATGACCAGTGCCGCAAGAGGGTCAAGGGTTAGTGGGAGAACACAGCCCACTTAGCGGTGGGGTGTCTGACAATGGCTCCTCATGGGAGAGCCTGAGGTTAGAGGGGATCATTAAGGGTGGGGACTAGGGGGCTGAGAAATTGCTCACTGGTTAAGGCGCTTACCTGTGAAGCCTAAGGACCCAGGCTTGATTCCCCAGTACCTTTACGCATACATATGAAGTTCGTTTGTAGTGGCCAGAGGCCCCAGCATGCCCATTCCCTCTCTCTATCTGCCCCTGTCTGTCTCTCAAATAATGGTGACTAGGGCTGGAGAGATTGCTCAGTGGTTAAGGCACTTGGATACAAAGCCTAATGATTGGAGAACAATTCCCCAGTACCCATGTAAAGCCAGATGCACAAAATGACGCATGCATCTAGAGTTTGTTTGCAACAGCTATAGGTCCTGGTGTTCCCATTCTTTCTGTCTCTGTCTGCTTGCAAGTAAATAAATCAATAAATAATATATTTTTTTAAAAAGAGTGGG
Source organism: Orientallactaga sibirica (assembly GCA_036365145.1). Taxonomy (NCBI): domain Eukaryota; kingdom Metazoa; phylum Chordata; class Mammalia; order Rodentia; family Dipodidae; genus Orientallactaga; species Orientallactaga sibirica. The sequence goes on from JAEOAD010000032.1 coordinate 19,743,818, forward strand.
GACTAGGGAGAGTAAAGGGAGGGACCCTAGTGGAGGAAATAGCATGTTCCAAAGTAAGAAGTCACACAAGCAGAAGAGGTTTTTTTTTTTTCCCCCACATATATGTGTGTGTGGTGTGCATGTGTGTAAGTATACATAGAGATGGGTATAGGTACACAGGGTGTGTGCATGCACGTGATGTGCGTGCACTTCAGTATCTTCCTCAATCACTGTCCATGGTGTTGTTCTGAAACAGGACCCCTCACTCTAACCAGCGCTCACCATTTGACCACACTAGCTAGCCAGCAGGTCCCGGAGATCTTCCTGCCTCAACCTCCCTAGCCATGGGGTTAGAGGCACACGGCACCGTGCCCAGCATTTATGTGGGTGCTGCAGATTAGACTTCTCAGCCCTGAGAGCCGGTTGACAATCGTGGTGATGACTAACGCAGAGAGGATTCCCATTGTCCCTCAGTAACAACGCGTAGCCCAACGTCTGCTTAATTGCAGTGAGTGCCACAGGGCACGAGCGCACGATTCTGTCATTTCTAAAGGGAGTATTTAGGTGTGTGGTTCGCAAGTAAATGACAGTGTGGTTTTGATTTTTCTAATGCAGCCTGTCTTTAACTCATCTCAGAAGTGATCCAGAGCTTCCATCTGTAAAACATAAAAATAATATGTTTCCCAGGTTCTCGTTTTCCTGTACATACGTGAGCTCCTGAGTGAGCAAAGATTTTTTTGTTTTTCTTACTAAAGTTTTGGCTACATAGAATGGTCTTTTTTTTTTTTTTTTTTTTTTTTTTTTTTTGCCTGCATGCTTGGTTTTCTGGGCACTGTCAGAATCCTGGGGCTGAAAAATCATTTGCATAACAGCAAATTTCATTGTCAGTTTCTTGCACTGTTCTGGCATGTTTGTTTTTTTTTCCAAGTATTGCTTTAAATAGGCATATTTTTCCATCTTCTTGGATTTAGTAATATTTAACTCTCCTTGCTTTAAATACATGATAATTCAAAGCCTGGGCAGGAAGTGGCCTGGAAGCAGTAAAAGAGAATTTCTCCACCCCTTGTTGTGTTTCCCTAAGGTTTAGCCATACCTCCCCATCAGGCCTGTAAGCTTCACCCTGTACCGTGCGTGAGTCAGCTGCTGAAACCCTAAAATCGGACCACACAAGGGTTTCAGTTCTCTGTCCAAGAGCATCATGTTTCCCTTGTTCTTATTCATCCACAGCTCAGCCTTGCTACTGTGTGTGTTATTTGCCCCTTTCAATGTCTGTCCCCCCCCCCACCACCATATGGCCTAAGTGATGTTGTATAAAAACACTGCCTGTACGGAGTCGCCTCAGTTCTGGGGACCCACGTGCAGGTCATCAACCTGTATAGCTAGTGCTTTACTGAACCATTGTCCCCCACCCAAGTCATCTTTTTGTTGTTGTTTTGGGCAGGGTCTCACTCTATCCCAGGCTACCCTGAAACTTGCTTTGTGGCCCAGCCTGGTCTCTAACTCCCAGTTACTCTCCTATCTTGGCCTCTCAAGTGCAGGGATCACAGGCATGACTCACCAAGTCTGACTGCATTGTTTTAGAAGTTGCATGCAAAAACAAATTTTGTTTGAAAAACGCAATAATGAAACTCAACTCTTTGTATGTTGATAAAAAATGAAGTAATTTTTGTGAGTGTGAAAAAAAAGTTGTATAAATACTTAAACATCTGGCTTCATAGGGCAGCTAGAATTTAGTAATTTTCCATTCAGCCTGGTACAAACATATTGCCTTGGGTAAATACGTGAAGAAAGTACATTTTCACATGGATGCATACTAGGAATGTGGAGGGGAATTTTCATCTCCTTTGCAGATAACAGTGACTTTCTGTTTTAATACCATACTAGAACTCCACAATTTCTAGTTTCTTAAACATTAATTGTGCTGTGGAAGCTGACACTACCCTGTCAATGAACATTTTCTTCCCTCACATTGATCTGCCTGCCCCTCTCCTAGATAGTGTATTGTTTGAAGGGAAATTAGTAATTAGGTTTTTAATGCAAGGTGGCTAAACCTCTGTCTTTCCCATTCAGAAAAGATAGTTCCTCCCATTAAACAGGAAGCGAAAAGACACAGACCCACTCTGTCACAGTGAGTCATCACGTGAAGATGCCTCGCACAACGTCGGCGCAAGAGGAGCCAGCCCTCGCCTGTGTATTTAACTTCCCTCTTAGAACAAAATCACGCTAAACCATGCGACATCTTAAGGGTCTTTCTTAGTGGCTTTTTCCTGGTTCACATTTCACATCCTGAAAATAGGTTAGCATTAGTGGCAGGTAGGTTGGAAATAAAAAGGTTATTAACTTCTCAGCGTCAGGGCTCAGGATAATTGGATGATGGAGGTTAGAAGCGATTCTCCTAGAACGTGGCATAACACTCCACACTCTGTTGGAAATATTAATATTAGTTTTTAAAAGCTTTGTACAGAATCCCCAACAAAACGTTAAACGATTTAAAAATGCAGTCACGGTGGCAGGTATGGTTGTATTCAGATTTATTTGCTTGCTTTTGCGATATTAATCCCATGAGATAAAGCTGTCAGCTGTTTCTGTCTTTTCAGTTGCTAGACTATAGTCTGAGAGTCTGAGAAGAATAATAAATCTACACACAGAGGAAAAAAAAAAGACTGAAAAGAATATACCTGGATATTGATGACAGTTACCTTGGGTGGGTGAGAATTTGATTGAGTTTGGCATCTTTCTTGTCTTACGTAAATATTAATTATAGGGCTGGAGAGATGGGTCAGCAGTTAAAGGCACTTGCTTACAAAGTCTGATGGCCCAGGTTTGATTGATTCTCCAGTATTCACATAAAGTTAGATGCACAAAGTGGTGCATGCAACTAAAGTTCATTGGCAGGAGGCCCTGTTGTGCCCACACTTACTCTGCCTCTCTGTATCTGCCACTTTCTCTCTCAAATAAGTAAATAAATAAATAAAATATGAGCCAGGTGTGGTGGTGCACACCTTTAATCCCAGAACTCAGGAGGCAGAGGTAGGAGGATCGCCATGAGTTCGAGGCCACCCTGAGATGACATAGTGAATTCCAGGTCAGCCTGGGCTAGAGTGAAACCCTACCTCGAAAAACCAAAATATAAATAAATAAATAAATAAATAAATAAATAAACATTAGTTATAAAAATACCGATTGAGTATTTTTCAAACACCATGTTGAGTGCAGGGTTGGGAATACGGAAGCAAACCCCTTCCCAGTTGGATCAGTCTCTGACCCGTTGAATCCACTTGCAGATCAGTTTTCGTATTTCCCATAATGAATGTGAAATATCTGTATAATAAAATAAATACAGAAAATTTGATAAGCCAGATGAACTGGAAAAAAAAATGGCAAGCCTTTTGTTGCTTTTCCTGTCACTGCAATTTAAAGGTTATTTTATGATTCAGTTATCCCAAATATTACCCAGGAAACCCCTTCCATGAACTTGAGTCCAAATGAATTGAAGTCTTAATTTAGAAATAGGACACAGATCTGGTTTCTTGGTCCATATTTCTGGTGGCTTTTCAGCGGGGATGATGTTCCATCCGTAGGAGTTAAACCCAAGCTGGCATCCATGGGAAGGCCTGGGGTAGCATGTGGATCAACCCACAGCCCTCCTGCTGCCAGTTAAGGTTTGTGGCTGACATAAGCAAATAACAGTTGAGGTTGAAAATGGGCTCGTGTCCCTGGCCTGGGAAAGTGCATGTTTTCTACCGAGGACTCACAGGGAAACATCTGGAAATGAACTCAGAACTTGTTGATGAAAAGTAACTTTTTCTCAAAAAGACTCTTCTTTCTCGTATGTGAGGATGTCTTTGCTAGTGAAAGATGCTGAAGTTACTGGAGGATTGGGGTTTGGGTTTGATCCTGCACAGGGAAGGGAGCAGGTCCGGGGTGGGGGGGGCATTTTTGTGAGTGAATCATTGTAAGAGCCAGTCTGTTTTCTGTTTTTATAAATTTATAATTTGTAAGAGTTGACAGAGGTGGTGTGTCTGTTTTCCACATAGTAGATGTGTAGCTACCTGCTATGGGGACATGTCTGTCACGCTTCATTATGACCAAGTGTGATACATTTGGGAAAGAAAAGACACTCTGATGAGTCAATACAAACCACTAACAGCCTTTTGCAATGATCCTATATACAGCTATGACTTCCTGAGCCAGACGCCCCTGGGATTCCACTCTCAAGAAATGGTAGAGCATAGTGAGAGGTGAAAACCAAGTGGAGCTTCAGAAGGGGGACAATCGTTAATTTAATTTGATGTTTGAAACAACTGACTGAGGTTAGACATAGGAAACACGGAGTTCATTAATTTCTGCTGGAAGAGTCTGCTAGGGTAGGATCCCAGCCTCTAGAATCTAGCCTGCCATGTGGTCAGGCAAGGAGAGGAGGTTTTTTTGAGGTTGAGAGAGATTTGAAGCCACATTAAGGATGTGCTGTAGCCAACAGGTGGAGAAATTCTGGAATTCCTTCGCCCCAGGAGGGATGGAGACATGCTAAAGGGCTAACTAGGAGGACGTTCATGATTTCTCAGTGAGTGAAAGGAAAGAAGGACGCTCATGATTTCTCAGTGACTGGAAGGAAAGGAGGACGCTCATGATTTCTCAGTGAGTGAAAGGAAAGGAGGACGTTCATGATTTCTCAGTGAGTGAAAGGAAAGAAGGACGTTCATGATTTCTCAGTGAGTGAAAGGAAAGGAGGATGTTCATGATTTCTCAGTGAGTGAAAGGAAAGGAGGACGTTCATGATTTCTCAGTGAGTGAAAGAAGGATGTTCATGATTTCTCAGTGAGTGAAAGGAAAGAAGGACGTTCATGATTTCTCAGTGAGTGAAAGGAAAGGAGGACGTTCATGATTTCTCAGTGAGTGAAAGGAAAGGAGGACGTTCATGATTTCTCAGTGAGTGAAAGGAAAGGAGGACGTTCATGATTTCTCAGTGAGTGAAAGGAAAGAAGGACGTTCATGATTTCTCAGTGAGTGAAAGGAAAGGAGGACGTTCATGATTTCTCAGTGAGTGAAAGGAAAGGAGGACGTTCATGATTTCTCAGTGAGTGAAAGGAAAGGAGGACGTTCATGATTTCTCAGTGAGTGAAAAGAAAGGAGGACGTTCATGATTTCTCAGTGAGTGAAAGGAAAGAAGGGCGTTCATGATTTCTCAGTGAGTGGAAGGAAAGGAGGGCGTTCATGATTTCTCAGTGAGTGAAAAGGAAAGGAGGACGTTCATGATTTCTCAGTGAGTGAAAGGAAAGGAGGATGTTCATGATTTCTCAGTGAGTGAAAAGAAAGGAGGACGTTCATGATTTTCAGTGAGTGAAAAGGAAAGGAGGACGTTCAGTGAGTGAGTGAGTGGAAGGAAAGGAGGACGTTCATGATTTCTCAGTGAGTGAAAGGAAAGGAGGACGTTCATGATTTCTCAGTGAGTGAAAGGAAAGGAGGACGTTCATGATTTCTCAGTGAGTGAAAGGAGGACGTTCATGATTTCTCAGTGAGTGAAAGGAGGACGTTCATGATTTCTCAGTGAGTGAAAGGAAAGGAGGACGTTCATGATTTCTCAGTGAGTGAAAGGAAAGGAGGACGTTCATGATTTCTCAGTGAGTGAAAGGAAAGGAGGACGTTCATGATTTCTCAGTGAGTGAAAGGAAAGGAGGACGTTCATGATTTCTCAGTGAGTCAGGTGATGATTTCTCAGTGAGTGAAAGGAAAGGAGGACGTTCATGATTTCTCAGTGAGTGAAAGGAAAGGAGGACGTTCATGATTTCTCAGTGAGTGAAAGGAAAGGAGGACGTTCATGATTTCTCAGTGAGTGAAAGGAAAGGAGGATGTTCATGATTTCTCAGTGAGTGAAAGGAAAGGAGGGATGATTTTCAGTGAAAGGAAAGGAGGATTTTCAGTGAGTGAAAGTGAAAGGAGGACGTTCATGATTTCTCAGTGAGTGAAAGGAAAGGAGGACGTTCATGATTTCTCAGTGAGTGAAAAAGGAAAGGAGGACGTTCATGATTTCTCAGTGAGTGAAAGGAAAGGAGGACGTTCATGATTTCTCAGTGAGTGAAAGGAAAGGAGGACGTTCATGATTTCTCAGTGAGTGAAAGGAAAGGAGGGCGTTCATGATTTCTCAGTGAGTGAAAGGAAAGGAGGACGTTCATGATTTCTCAGTGAGTGAAAGGAAAGGAGGACGTTCATGATTTCTCAGTGAGTGAAAGGAAAGGAGGACGTTCATGATTTCTCAGTGAGTGAAAGGAAAGGAGGACGTTCATGATTTCTCAGTGAGTGAAAGGAAAGGAGGACGTTCATGATTTCTCAGTGAGTGAAAGGAAAGGAGGACGTTCATGATTTCTCAGTGAGTGAAAGGAAAGGAGGACGTTCATGATTTCTCAGTGAGTGAAAGGAAAGGAGGACGTTCATGATTTCTCAGTGAGTGAAAGGAAAGGAGGGCGTTCATGATTTCTCAGTGAGTGAAAGGAAAGGAGGACGTTCATGATTTCTCAGTGAGTGAAAGGAAAGGAGGACGTTCATGATTTCTCAGTGAGTGAAAGGAAAGGAGGAATGATTTCTCAGTGAGTGAAAGGAAAGGAGGACGTTCATGATTTCTCAGTGAGTGAAAGGAAAGGAGGGACGTTCATGATTTCTCAGTGAGTGAAAGGAAAAGGAGGACGTTCATGATTTCTCAGTGAGTGAAAGGAAAGGAGGATGTTCATGATTTCTCAGTGAGTGAAAGGAAAGGAGGACGTTCATGATTTCTCAGTGAGTGAAAGGAAAGGAGGACGTTCATGATTTCTCAGTGAGTGAAAGGAAAGGAGGGCGTTCATGATTTCTCAGTGAGTGAAGGAAAGGAGGATGTTCATGATTTCTCAGTGAGTGAAAGGAAAGGAGGGCGTTCATGATTTCTCAGTGAGTGAAAGGAAAGGAGGACGTTCATGATTTCTCAGTGAGTGAAAGGAAAGGAGGGCGTTCATGATTTCTCAGTGAGTGAAAGGAAAGGAGGACGTTCATGATTTCTCAGTGAGTGAAAGGAAAGGAGGGCGTTCATGATTTTCAGTGAGTCGTTCATGATTTCTCAGTGAGTGAAAGGAAAGGAGGATGTTCATGATTTCTCAGTGAGTGAAAGGAAAGGAGGACGTTCATGATTTCTCAGTGAGTGAAAGGAAAGGAGGAGGGCGTTCATGATTTCTCAGTGAGTGAAAGGAAAGGAGGACGTTCATGATTTCTCAGTGAGTGAAAGGAAAGGAGGACGTTCATGATTTCTCAGTGAGTGAAAGGAAAGGAGGACGTTCATGATTTCTCAGTGAGTGAAAGGAAAGGAGGACGTTCATGATTTCTCAGTGAGTGAAAGGAAAGGAGGACGTTCATGATTTCTCAGTGAGTGAAAGGAAAGGAGGATGTTCATGATTTCTCAGTGAGTGAAAGGAAAGGAGGACGTTCATGATTTCTCAGTGAGTGAAAGGAAAGGAGGACGTTCATGATTTCTCAGTGAGTGAAAGGAAAGGAGGACGTTCATGATTTCTCAGTGAGTGAAAGGAAAGGAGGACGTTCATGATTTTCTCAGTGATTTCTCAGTGAGTGAAAGGAAAGGAGGACGTTCATGATTTCTCAGTGAGTGAAAGGAAAGGAGGACGTTCATGATTTCTCAGTGAGTGAAAGGAAAGGAGGACGTTCATGATTTCTCAGTGAGTGAAAGGAAAGGAGGACGTTCATGATTTCTCAGTGAGTGAAAGGAAAGGAGGACGTTCATGATTTCTCAGTGAGTGAAAGGAAAGGAGGACGTTCATGATTTCTCAGTGAGTGAAAGGAAAGGAGGATGTTCATGATTTCTCAGTGAGTGAAAGGAAAGGAGGACGTTCATGATTTCTCAGTGAGTGAAAGGAAAGGAGGACGTTCATGATTTCTCAGTGAGTGAAAGGAAAGGAGGACGTTCATGATTTCTCAGTGAGTGAAAGGAAAGGAGGACGTTCATGATTTCTCAGTGAGTGAAAGGAAAGGAGGACGTTCATGATTTCTCAGTGAGTGAAAGGAAAGGAGGACGTTCATGATTTCTCAGTGAGTGAAAGGAAAGGAGGACGTTCATGATTTCTCAGTGAGTGAAAGAAGGACGTTCATGATTTCTCAGTGAGTGAAAGGAAAGGAGGACGTTCATGATTTCTCAGTGAGTGAAAGGAAAGGAGGACGTTCATGATTTCTCAGTGAGTGAAAGGAAAGGAGGACGTTCATGATTTCTCAGTGAGTGAAAGGAAAGGAGGACGTTCATGATTTCTCAGTGAGTGAAAGGAGGACGTTCATGATTTCTCAGTGAGTGAAAGGAAAGGAGGACGTTCATGATTTCTCAGTGAGTGAAAGGAAAGGAGGAGGATTTCTCAGTGATTTCTCAGTGAGTGAAAGGAAAGGAGGACGTTCATGATTTCTCAGTGAGTGAAAGGAAAGGAGGACGTTCATGATTTCTCAGTGAGTGAAAGGAAAGGAGGACGTTCATGATTTCTCAGTGAGTGAAAGGAAAGGAGGATGTTCATGATTTCTCAGTGAGTGAAAGGAAAGGAGGACGTTCATGATTTCTCAGTGAGTGAAAGGAGGACGTTCATGATTTCTCAGTGAGTGAAAGGAAAGGAGGACGTTCATGATTTCTCAGTGAGTGAAAGGAAAGGAGGACGTTCATGATTTCTCAGTGAGTGAAAGGAAAGGAGGACGTTCATGATTTCTCAGTGAGTGAAAGGAGGACGTTCATGATTTCTCAGTAAGTGAAAGGAGGACGTTCATGATTTCTCAGTGAGTGAAAGGAAAGGAGGATGTTCATGATTTCTCAGTGAGTGAAAGGAAAGGAGGACGTTCATGATTTCTCAGTGAGTGAAAGGAAAGGAAGACGTTCATGATTTCTCAGTGAGTGAAAGGAAAGGAGGATGTTCATGATTTCTCAGTGAGTGAAAGGAAAGGAGGATGTTCATGATTTCTCAGTGAGTGAAAGGAAAGGAGGATGTTCATGATTTCTCAGTGAGTGAAAGGAAAGGAGGATGTTCATGATTTCTCAGTGAGTGAAAGGAAAGGAGGATGTTCATGATTTCTCAGTGAGTGAAAGGAAAGGAGGATGTTCATGATTTCTCAGTGAGTGAAAGGAAAGGAGGATGTTCATGATTTCTCAGTGAGTGAAAGGAAAGGAGGATGTTCATGATTTCTCAGTGAGTGAAAGGAAAGGAGGATGTTCATGATTTCTCAGTGAGTGAAAGGAAAGGAGGATGTTCATGATTTCTCAGTGAGTGAAAGGAAAGGAGGATGTTCATGATTTCTCAGTGAGTGAAAGGAAAGGAGGATGTTCATGATTTCTCAGTGAGTGAAAGGAAAGGAGGACGTTCATGATTTCTCAGTGAGTGAAAGGAAAGGAGGACGTTCATGATTTCTCAGTGAGTGAAAGGAAAGGAGGACGTTCATGATTTCTCAGTGAGTGAAAGGAAAGGAGGACGTTCATGATTTCTCAGTGAGTGAAAGGAAAGGAGGACGTTCATGATTTCTCAGTGAGTGAAAGGAAAGGAGGACGTTCATGATTTCTCAGTGAGTGAAAGGAAAGGAGGACGTTCATGATTTCTCAGTGAGTGAAAGGAAAGGAGGACGTTCATGATTTCTCAGTGAGTGAAAGGAAAGGAGGACGTTCATGATTTCTCAGTGAGTGAAAGGAAAGGAGGATGTTCATGATTTCTCAGTGAGTGAAAGGAAAGGAGGACGTTCATGATTTCTCAGTGAGTGAAAGGAAAGGAGGATGTTCATGATTTCTCAGTGAGTGAAAGGAAAGGAGGATGTTCATGATTTCTCAGTGAGTGGAAGGAAAGGAGGACGTTCATGATTTCTCAGTGAGTGAAAGGAAAGGAGGACGTTCATGATTTCTCAGTGAGTGAAAGGAAAAGGGATGATTTCTCAGTGATTTCATGATTTCAGTGAGTGAAAGGAAAGGAGGACGTTCATGATTTCTCAGTGAGTGAAAGGAAAGGAGGACGTTCATGATTTCTCAGTGAGTGAAAGGAAAGGAGGGGCGTTCATGATTTCTCAGTGAGTGAAAGGAAAGGAGGACGTTCATGATTTCTCAGTGAGTGGAAGGAAAGGAGGGCGTTCATGATTTCTCAGTGAGTGAAAGGAAAGGAGGACGTTCATGATTTCTCAGTGAGTGAAAGGAAAGGAGGACGTTCATGATTTCTCAGTGAGTGAAAGGAAAGGAGGACGTTCATGATTTCTCAGTGAGTGAAAGGAAAGGAGGACGTTCATGATTTCTCAGTGAGTGAAAGGAAAGGAGGGCGTTCATGATTTCTCAGTGAGTGAAAGGAAAGGAGGGCGTTCATGATTTCTCAGTGAGTGGAAGGAAAGGAGGGCGTTCATGATTTCTCAGTGAGTGAAAGGAAAGGAGGGCGTTCATGATTTCTCAGTGAGTGGAAGGAAAGGAGGACGTTCATGATTTCTCAGTGAGTGTGAAAGGAAAAAGGAGGACGTTCATGATTTCTCAGTGAGTGAAAGGAAAGGAGGACGTTCATGATTTCTCAGTGAGTGAAAGGAAAGGAGGACGTTCATGATTTCTCAGTGAGTGAAAGGAAAGGAGGGCGTTCATGATTTCTCAGTGAGTGGAAGGAAAGGAGGGCGTTCATGATTTCTCAGTGAGTGAAAGGAAAGGAGGACGTTCATGATTTCTCAGTGAGTGAAAGGAAAGGAGGACGTTCATGATTTCTCAGTGAGTGAAAGGAAAGGAGGACGTTCATGATTTCTCAGTGAGTGAAAGGAAAGGAGGACGTTCATGATTTCTCAGTGAGTGAAAGGAAAGGAGGACGTTCATGATTTCTCAGTGAGTGAAAGGAAAGGAGGACGTTCATGATTTCTCAGTGAGTGAAAGGAAAGGAGGCGTTCATGATTTCTCAGTGAGTGGAAAGGAAAGGAGGGCGTTCATGATTTCTCAGTGAGTGGAAGGAAAGGAGGGCGTTCATGATTTCTCAGTGAGTGAAAGGAAAGGAGGGCGTTCATGATTTCTCAGTGAGTGAAAGGAAAGGAGGGCGTTCATGATTTCTCAGTGAGTGAAAGGAAAGGAGGACGTTCATGATTTCTCAGTGAGTGAAAGGAAAGGAGGACGTTCATGATTTCTCAGTGAGTGAAAGGAAAGGAGGGCGTTCATGATTTCTCAGTGAGTGAAAGGAAAGGAGGACGTTCATGATTTCTCAGTGAGTGAAAGGAAAGGAGGACGTTCATGATTTCTCAGTGAGTGAAAGGAAAGGAGGACGTTCATGATTTCTCAGTGAGTGAAAGGAAAGGAGGACGTTCATGATTTCTCAGTGAGTGAAAGGAAAGGAGGACGTTCATGATTTCTCAGTGAGTGAAAGGAAAGGAGGACGTTCATGATTTCTCAGTGAGTGAAAGGAAAGGAGGACGTTCATGATTTCTCAGTGAGTGGAAGGAAAGGAGGACGTTCATGATTTCTCAGTGAGTGAAAGGAAAGGAGGACGTTCATGATTTCTCAGTGAGTGAAAGGAAAGGAGGACGTTCATGATTTCTCAGTGAGTGAAAGGAAAGGAGGACGTTCATGATTTCTCAGTGAGTGAAAGGAAAGGAGGACGTTCATGATTTCTCAGTGAGTGGAAGGAAAGGAGGACGTTCATGATTTCTCAGTGAGTAAAAGGAAAGGAGGACGTTCATGATTTCTCAGTGAGTGAAAGGAAAGGAGGACGTTCATGATTTCTCAGTGAGTGAAAGGAAAGGAGGACGTTCATGATTTCTCAGTGAGTGAAAGGAAAGGAGGACGTTCATGATTTCTCAGTGAGTGAAAGGAAAGGAGGACGTTCATGATTTCTCAGTGAGTGAAAGGAAAGGAGGACGTTCATGATTTCTCAGTGAGTGAAAGGAAAGGAGGACGTTCATGATTTCTCAGTGAGTGAAAGGAAAGGAGGACGTTCATGATTTCTCAGTGAGTGAAAGGAAAGGAGGACGTTCATGATTTCTCAGTGAGTGAAAGGAAAGGAGGACGTTCATGATTTCTCAGTGAGTGAAAGGAAAGGAGGACGTTCATGATTTCTCAGTGAGTGAAAGGAAAGGAGGACGTTCATGATTTCTCAGTGAGTGAAAGGAAAGGAGGACGATGATTTCTCAGTGAGTGAAAGGAAAGGAGGACGTTCATGATTTCTCAGTGAGTGAAAGGAAAGGAGGACGTTCATGATTTCTCAGTGAGTGAAAGGAAAGGAGGACGTTCATGATTTCTCAGTGAGTGAAAGGAAAGGAGGACGTTCATGATTTCTCAGTGAGTGAAAGGAAAGGAGGACGTTCATGATTTCTCAGTGAGTGAAAGGAAAGGAGGACGTTCATGATTTCTCAGTGAGTGAAAGGAAAGGAGGATGTTCATGATTTCTCAGTGAGTGAAAGGAAAGGAGGACGTTCATGATTTCTCAGTGAGTAAAAGGAAAGGAGGATGTTCATGATTTCTCAGTGAGTGGAAGGAAAGGAGGATGTTCATGATTTCTCAGTGAGTGGAAGGAAAGGAGGACGTTCATGATTTCTCAGTGAGTGAAAGGAAAGGAGGACGTTCATGATTTCTCAGTGAGTGAAAGGAAAGGAGGATGTTCATGATTTCTCAGTGAGTGAAAGGAAAGGAGGATGTTCATGATTTCTCAGTGAGTGAAAGGAAAGGAGGACGTTCATGATTTCTCAGTGAGTGAAAGGAAAGGAGGACGTTCATGATTTCTCAGTGAGTGAAAGGAAAGGAGGACGTTCATGATTTCTCAGTGAGTGAAAGGAAAGGAGGACGTTCATGATTTCTCAGTGAAAGGAAAGGAGGACGTTCATGATTTCTCAGTGAGTGAAAGGAAAGGAGGACGTTCATGATTTCTCAGTGAGTGAAAGGAAAGGAGGACGTTCATGATTTCTCAGTGAGTGAAAGGAAAGGAGGACGTTCATGATTTCTCAGTGAGTGGAAGGAAAGGAGGACGTTCATGATTTCTCAGTGAGTGAAAGGGAAAGGAGGGCGTTCATGATTTCTCAGTGAGTGAAAGGAAAGGAGGACGTTCATGATTTCTCAGTGAGTGAAAGGAAAGGAGGATGTTCATGATTTCTCAGTGAGTGAAAGGAAAGGAGGATGTTCATGATTTCTCAGTGAGTGAAAGGAAAGGAGGACGTTCATGATTTCTCAGTGAGTGAAAGGAAAGGAGGACGTTCATGATTTCTCAGTGAGTAAAAGGAAAGGAGGACGTTCATGATTTCTCAGCGAGTAAAAGGAAAGGAGGACGTTCATGATTTCTCAGTGAGTAAAAAGGAAAGGAGGGCGTTCATGATTTCTCAGTGAGTGGAAGGAAAGGAGGACGTTCATGATTTCTCAGTGAGTAAAAGGAAAGGAGGACGTTCATGATTTCTCAGTGAGTAAAAGGAAAGGAGGACGTTCATGATTTCTCAGTGAGTGAAAGGAAAGGAGGACGTTCATGATTTCTCAGTGAGTGAAAGGAAAGGAGGACGTTCATGATTTCTCAGTGAGTGAAAGAAAAAGGGGCGTTCATGATTTCTCAGTGAGTGAAAGGAAAGGAGGACGTTCATGATTTCTCAGTGAGTGAAAGGAAAGGAGGATTTCTCATGATTTCTCAGTGAGTGAAAGGAAAGGAGGACGTTCATGATTTCTCAGTGAGTGAAAGGAAAGGAGGGCGTTCATGATTTCTCAGTGAGTGGAAGGAAAGGAGGACGTTCATGATTTCTCAGTGAGTGAAAGGAAAGGAGGACGTTCATGATTTCTCAGTGAGTGAAAGGAAAGGAGGACGTTCATGATTTCTCAGTGAGTGAAAGGAAAGGAGGACGTTCATGATTTCTCAGTGAGTGGAAGGAAAGGAGGACGTTCATGATTTCTCAGTGAGTGAAAGGAAAGGAGGACGTTCATGATTTCTCAGTGAGTGAAAGGAAAGGAGGACGTTCATGATTTCTCAGTGAGTGAAAGGAAAGGAGGACGTTCATGATTTCTCAGTGAGTGAAAGGAAAGGAGGACGTTCATGATTTCTCAGTGAGTGAAAGGAAAGGAGGACGTTCATGATTTCTCAGTGAGTGAAAGAAGGACGTTCATGATTTCTCAGTGAGTGAAAGGAAAGGAGGACGTTCATGATTTCTCAGTGAGTGAAAGGAAAGGAGGACGTTCATGATTTCTCAGTGAGTAAAAGGAAAGGAGGACGTTCATGATTTCTCAGTGAGTGAAAGGAAAGGAGGACGTTCATGATTTCTCAGTGAGTGAAAGAAGGATGTTCATGATTTCTCAGTGAGTGAAAGGAAAGGAGGACGTTCATGATTTCTCAGTGAGTGAAAGGAAAGGAGGATGTTCATGATTTCTCAGTGAGTGAAAGGAAAGGAGGATGTTCATGATTTCTCAGTGAGTGAAAGGAAAGGAGGACGTTCATGATTTCTCAGTGAGTGAAAGGAGGAATGATTTTCTCAGTGAAAAGGAAAGGAGGGACGTTCATGATTTCTCAGTGAGTGGACGTTCATGATTTCTCAGTGAGTGAAAGGAAAGGAGGACGTTCATGATTTCTCAGTGAGTGAAAGGAGGACGTTCATGATTTCTCAGTGAGTGAAAGGAAAGGAGGACGTTCATGATTTCTCAGTGAGTGAAAGGAAAAGAGGACGTTCATGATTTCTCAGTGAGTGAAAGGAAAGGAGGACGTTCATGATTTCTCAGTGAGTGAAAGGAAAGGAGGATGTTCATGATTTCTCAGTGAGTGAAAGGAAAGGAGGACGTTCATGATTTCTCAGTGAGTGAAAGGAAAAGAGGACGTTCATGATTTCTCAGTGAGTGAAAGCAGTAAGGTGAAGAGGTCGCTGGCTGCCACACCTGCCTCCTCTGAAGACTTAATTCCCCACCAGCCAGACTTTGAAATTTTAAGGCAACGGGCTGGGGAGGTGGGCTGATTTTATTGAAGTGCTTACTTATAAACCCTCAGACCTTCGATTCAATTCCCAGAGCCATCCATGTAAAGCCAGACCCAAAATGTCACACAAGAGTCTGGCGCTCTGTTAAGATCTAGTCACGGGCTGGAGAAGTGGCTTAGTGGTTAAGGCGCTTGCCTGCGAAGCCTAAGGACCCATGTTTGACTCTCCAGATCCCACCTAAGCCAGATGCACAAAGGTGGGGCAAGTCCAAGGTCGCATTCCTACTAGGTGGCGCACGCGTCTGGAGTTTGATTACAATGGCTGAGGCCCTGGCATGCCAATTTTCTCTCTCTCTTTCTCTTCTCTCTCTCTAAAATAATAATAATAATAATAATAATAATAATAATAATAAAGAAAACCTAGTCAAACTGGTCTGAAGGCATGCAGTGGACCCCATCACGTGGCAGTGCCGTCTAGAACCCTTGGTGACCTGTGACATTCCCCCCTCCATGCTGGTCAGCCTGGTCTGCATGTCCCTGCTTTGCCTTTTCCAGGTGTTGCCAAGGATTAGTCCTCCAGGTGTCCTCATCCAAATGGCTGATCTTGACTTTGCTTTCTGAACTCTGACCCTCCCTTTCCTGCCCTTGTCACTTTGTCTCCTTGTTCCCAGTCTCAATTTTGTCAACCCTTATCATATTCTGCTATAGGCTTTTTTGTAATTTTTTATGAGAGAGAGAAAGATACAATTGGCACACCAGGGCCTCAGCCACTTTAATCAAACTCCAGATGCGTGCGCCACCTAGTGGACATGTGTGGCCTTGAGCTTGCCTCACCTTTTGTGTCTGGCTTACATGGGATCTGGAGAGTCGAACATGGGTCCTTGGGCTTTGCAGGCAAGAGCCTTACCCACTAAGCCATCTCTCCAGCACAAACTTTTGTTTTTATATTTATAGTGACCTCCTCTACTAAAATGTAATCACGTGTTATCCCCCACATATCACCCTACCTCTACTAAAATGTAATCACGTGTGATCCCCCACATATCACCCTACCTCTACTAAAATGCAAAGGAGATCCGTTCACATGTCACCCTACCTCTACTAAAATGTAATCATGTGTAATCCCCCACTACTAAAATGTAATCATGTGTTATCCCCCACTGCTAAAATGTAATCACGTGTGATCCCCCACATGTCACCCTACCTCTACTAAAATGTAATCACGTGTGATCCCCCACATGTCACCCTACCTCTACTAAAATGTAATCACGTGTAATCCCCCACTACTAAAATGTAATCACGTGGATCCCCAAATGTCACCCTACCTCTACTAAAATGTAATCACGTGTGATCCCCCACATGTCACCCTACCTCTACTAAAATGTAATCACGTGTGATCCCCCACATGTCACCCTACCTCTACTAAAATGTAATCATGTGTAATCCCCACATGTCACCCTACCTCTACTAAAATGTAATCAAAGTGATCCCCACATGTCACCCTACCTCTACTAAAATGTAATCACGTGTGATCCCCCACATGTCACCCTACCTCTACTAAAATGTAATCACGTGTGATCCCCCACATGTCACCCTACCTCTACTAAAATGTAATCACGTGTGATCCCCCACATGTCACCCTACCTCTACTAAAATGTAATCACGCATGATCCCCACATGTCACCCTACCTCTACTAAAATGTAATCACGTGTGATCAGACCCCCACTCTGTCACCCCATGCATCCACCTCTACTAAAATGTAATCACAAGATCCCCACATGTCACCCTACCTCTACTAAAATGTAATCACGTGTAATCCCCCACATGTCACCCTACCTCTACTAAAATGTAATCACGTGTAATCCCCCACTACTAAAATGTAATCACGTGTGATCCCCCACATGTCACCCTACCTCTACTAAAATGTAATCACGTGTGATCCCCCACATGTCACCCTACCTCTACTAAAATGTAATCACGTGTGATCCCCACATGTCACCCTACTCTACTAAAATGTAATCATGTGTAATCCCCACTGCTAAAATGTAATCTGTGATCCCCACATGTCACCCTACCTCTACTAAAATGTAATCACAGTGATCCCCACATGTCACCCTACCTCTACTAAAATGTAATCACGTGTGATCCCCCACATGTCACCCTACCTCTACTAAAATGTAATCACGTGTGATCCCCCACATGTCACCCTACCTCTACTAAAATGTAATCACGTGTAATCCCCCACTACTAAAATGTAATCACATGTTGATCCCCACATGTCACCCTACCTCTACTAAAATGTAATCACTTTGATCCCCACATGTCACCCTACCTCTACTAAAATGTAATCTTTGATCCCCACATGTCACCCTACCTCTACTAAAATGTAATCATGTGTAATCCCCACATGTCACCCTTTCTACTAAAATGTAATCAGAGAAAGATCCCCACATGTCACCCTACCTCTACTAAAATGTAATCACGTGTGATCCCCACATGTCACCCTACCTCTACTAAAATGTAATTGTGTGATCCCCACATGTCACCCTACCTCTACTAAAATGTAATCACGTGTGATCCCCACATGTCACCCTACTCTCTACTAAAATGTAATCACGTGTGATCCCCCACATGTCACCCTACCTCTACTAAAATGTAATCACGTGTAATCCCCCACATGTCACCCTACCTCTACTAAAATGTAATCACGTGTGATCCCCCACATGTCACCCTACCTCTACTAAAATGTAATCATGTGTAATCCCCCACTGCTAAAATGTAATCACGTGTGATCCCCACATGTCACCCTACCTCTACTAAAATGTAATCATGTGTAATCCCCCACTGCTAAAATGTAATCACATGTGATCCCCACATGTAAGCCCACCTCTCTCAGCATTACCTTGCTGCCCTCCCTAGAGCCCATGGGCGGGTGTTCGTGAACGGGTTCTGGTGTCACATCTCCACCTTGTGTTCTGACGTTTTTCTCCTCGCAGAGAGGTCGTAACGTTCAACCATTTCCTGGAAGCAGCGGCTGAGAAGGAGGTTCAAGGCAAAGCGAGACTCCAGGACTTCATTGAAAATCTCTTGCAACGGGTAGAATTGGCGGAAAAGCAGTTGGAGTATTATCAAAGCCAGCAGGCCTCTGGCCTCAGCCATGACATGCGTGAGCACGTGGTGAGTCTCACCCATCCAGCCAACAGCCGTGAGGTCCCTGTGTGTGGTGGGAGTGGGTTGGGGACAGAGCAGAAGGGAGCTGTATCATGGGTATGTGTCCTTGGAAGTCACTGATTGGGGACTCTGTCACGATGTGATTGACACCAGGTACCTGGACGGAAGCTGAGCCCTGGATACACACCTTTCTCTACTACTTTAACCCTCCGTGGCTTTCTCTCTACGACTCTCCTTGGCTTAGCGTCTGAGGGTCCCATGTATGTCTTGGCTCTGGTGACTTATGAAGCTACCTGCTGGAAACGCCAGGGCTGCCTTTCATTTTTAGAACTGAAATGTCACAATCAGATGATGCTGACTACAAAGTAATATTAGTAATAGTAATATGGATAAATAACTTTAAAAGGCCCAATGAGCTTAGAAAGCATGGATCCAACCACGCACTTTCCTGCAGGGTTCAAGGTCCCAGAAGACAAACTGTCTCAGCCCAGGGACAAGCAGAGTGAGAATATCCCCGAGCAAAGCCCTTTCTTCTCCCTCTGAGCTCTTGGTCTTTGTGCTCCCCGGGAGAAGCAGGCATTCTCCTGGACCCCCTCCTTCCAGTCCCCATCTGTGGACATCCCCATCCCCCTTCTCCGGGCCGTCAGGAAAACTGCCCGCATCCTTGCCTTGGCCTTCTCCACGTGTAGACTGCACTGCAAAGACAATGGGGCTCTCTTTCTATTTCCTTATGTCCTCCCTCTTCTCTCCTCTTTGCTTTTTTCCCCTAGAACTCCTCCAGAAAATACCACAAGTTCCCAACTTGATAAGTTGCTTCTCTCAGAGGTGACTTCTTCTGTGATGTGGAAAACTTTCCTTGCCCTCACATCCAGTGCCTTTTTCTGAAACAATGTTTGGGCATCTGCATCTTTCCTTGAATCCCTCGAGCCTTCGTGTTCTTTTTCACCCGGCTGGTTTCTAAAAATACAGTGTGCTTACACAGATATTTTATCCTTATGCTCTGAAAGAAAACGCTGTCGAATTAGACACAAAGTGACCTACCATCCCATCTGCCAAAGTCACTGGCAGAGCTGCTCAGACCGAAGGCCCTGAAACAGCTTGGATAATCTCATTTTAAGTGTTGCGTTTATTTCCTGCAGGTTGCTCATTTAGAACTAGCAGTAATTCATTTGACACATACTTATTGAGGGCACAGTGCTGACTAGGTGCCAAGGAGGAATCTTCCCTAAAAAAGACAAAGGCAGTCCTTACTCTGCTTAAAGAGGGTCGTCCAGCTTAATCCCAGCATTCGGGAGGCAGAGGTAGGAGGATCGCTGTGAGTTCGAGGCCACCCTGAGATTACATAGTGAGTTCCAGGTCAGCCTGGGCTAGAGTGAGACCCTATCTTGAAAACCCGAAAAAAAAAAAAAAAAAAAAAAAAAAAAAAAAAAAAAAAGAGGGCCGTCCAGTTAGCACGTGAATAAATGAAGACAGGGTCACGTGGTGGACTGCAGGGAGGAAGAAAGGTGATGCACTTGAGGTGTTTGGGGAGGAGCAGTGCTTCAGTGTGATGGACAGGACAAGCCACACCGAGCATGCTGAGGAGGCAGCCTTTGCACTGTGAGCTGGATAGCAGGCAGACACACAGCTCCGAGGAAACGTGGAAGTAGAACATTCTAGGTGATAACAGGCCAGTGCAGCAGCTTAGGAAGGAACAACCTTGGCAAGGGTGAATGGAAGGAAGTGAGACTCGAGAGCTGCAGGTCACACAAGGCATTTGGATCCGGTCCCAGCACACAGAGAAGACACGGGGAGGCTTCCAGGACTGGAGGGGGGCCAGAAAGAGAGATGGGTTGGAGGCTGTTGGGATGGGAGGTGAGATGGTGGCATCTGGGGACATGGAAGAAGAGAAGTGAGGTGCTCTGGGGTGGCCGGACCTGCTGGAGGATCAGGGCTCGGGGATGAGGGAAAGAACCCAGGGTCTTGGTCTGAACAGCATACAGTACTGTTATTTACACAAGCTTAGAAAATAGCGAGGTGGCCATTTCCTACAGCGGCCTGAAATGTCACGTATATAACCGAGGAGCCCAGTCGACCTTCTGTTGCTGTGGATTCCATAGCCACAACTCCAACCAAGTGTGGATTGAAAATATTTTGCCGTGGGGAGGGGCAGTGAGGTGTGTGCTAAATATGCATAGCCTTTTTCTTAGGATTTTCAAAAGAGTGCTGAAACCATTCTTTATTCAGCATTTGTATGTCATTAGGAATTACAAATGATTGGTAGAGGATATAAACACACATGGAGGGATATGATATGCACAGGTTCTGTGTAAATACTAGGCTATTTTGTGTAAGGGACTTGAGCATCTGTGGATCTGGGGACCCAACCCCCACTGATACTGAGTGAGTCGGGACACACCAGGGCAAAACCAAGGTGTCCTTTGTCCACATCCTCTTTTGGGGTCTGTCTGTCTGTGGATGTGGCATGACTTTGTCCTGGTGACAGTAGCAGGCAGGAGTTCAGGAACTGAAGGCTGAGATGTTGCTGGGCTTCCCTATCAACCGGATGGTGACATCTGGGGCCACCGCGTGATAAATATCAGTTTGTTCTGCAAATGAAGGCATTCCGAGCCCGGCCACAATCGTGCAGCCAGTTATCTCATTGCGTGGGCTATTAGGAGCAGTAATGATCTCAGTGATAGATGGCCTCTGGGACTTTGTGGAGCTCATCTTCATACACTCCCGTTTTAGAAACGTTGTTGTTCAGGCAATCAACATGTTATGCCAATTTCCTCTTTGTTGATGCTTTGTGACCAGTCACAGCTATAGTAAATTAAGCTGCTCATACAGCCTGCTCACTCTTGAGAAATAATGGCACACTCTTCCTCTTTCTAAAAAACATCTATTTTGCAGTCTGGAGAGATGGCTTAGCAGTCAAGGCACATGCCTGCAAAGCCTAAGGACTCAGGTTCAATTCTCCAGGTCCCACCTAAGCCAGATGCACAAGATGGCACATGCATCTGGAGTTCATTTACAGTGGCTAGGGGCTCTGGCGTGCCCATTCTCTCTCCTCTCTCTCTGTCTCAAATAAAAATAAACATAAAATAACTTTTTTAAAAAAACATCTATTTTTCAAACATTCATCTCATGAGAAGCACTTTGACTTTTTAAAGTGTGGGGCTTTGGTGATAGACTGAAAGCAGCTGCTCATGGAGACTCCCTGGGTAAACCAAGCTGGAACCCAGTGGTTAAAAGCACTTGCTCCACATAAAAGAGGGACACAAGTAGCACACGCATCTGCATCTCAACATGCCCATGGCGTTGAGAGGCAGAATCAGGCGAAGCCAGAAGCTCAGGGGCCAGCTGGTCTGGCATTTCCAGCCACTAAACAAAGACCAGCACTCCAGAGGCAGAGGCAGGAGAATCTCTATGAGTTCAAGGACAGCCTGGGCTAGAGTGAGACCCTAGCAAAACAAAACAAAAAAATTAAAAATAAATAAAATGAAACCATATCCAGTCTTCAAGTGAGCTAACGTTTTCTCTTGTTTGTTTCCCATCAGCTGACAGACATCTCTTCAAACAGAAAACCCAGGTGCCTGTACGTATACGTCTTTTTAAACTCAGGCTGTTGGACTGTGTTTCTATTGTATATTTCCCATTTGCGTTTCATATGTCATCTTAACATTAGGTGCATTTTAAAGGCTTAGGTGAAAAGCTACGTGCGTGTATACTTAATTGTCAGGTGTTGCTGCATCCTTCATGTATGTTAGCATCTATTATTGGGGACTGGGATAGTGGCTGGAGTAATATTTCCATAGGATCACATACTTTCTCTTAGTAGGTGTAGTACAGGTACAGTTGCTCTGTAATATTAATTTAGTATATGTGCTATTTATATAAACAACATACTTGAAAATATTTTTATATAACTTTTTTTTTCCTGAGTCCCCTAGAATTAAGACATGTAGATTCTGGTCTACATCTGTGCCTGTTATTCTGGGTGGTCATTTCAATTTCTTGTGCCTCAGTTTGATCTCCCTGGGAATTTAGTTTCACATGGTCATTTCTTGGAGGCCACTGGAACTTTCTAGAAGTGACATTCCATGCTGTGTGACTCAGCAAGATGACCATGGTGGCACACAGAAGTGATTGCAGTGAGAGCAATACTTCTTTGAAGGTTTCATGGAACTTTTTGTTTTCTTCTTTCTCTTTATCTCCCCTCCACCCCTGCCCAACCTCTGTAGGAGCCGAGGGCACCCACATTCTGGGTGTAACCACCCTGAGCTCAAGGCCCATTTCCACCCAAAGGGAAGATATCACCTGAAGAAAGCCAAGGATGACAGAACTGGCATGCAGCTTACCAAGGCCATCCATGAACAGGCTGAGCCTTCGAGAGATTTCTACAGACCAACCAAGAAAGGGGAGATCCTAGGGCTCAGCCGGAAAGGCAACCTCAGGCCCAAAATGGCTAAGAAAAAGCCAACGGCTATTGTGAACATCATCTGAAGGGCGTGCGGCTCACGAGTGTGACCGGTGGGCTTTGGGGGACATTGTCCCAGGGGCCAGCTGTGCTCATCCCAAGGGAAGACATGGTAGAAAGGCAATGAACGTAAAATAGACAAGCACCTTGATTAACCAGAATTTAACAAACGGAAATCTTAGTGAACCAAATAAAAAATACTGGGCTGGAGAGATGGCTTAGCGGTTAAGGCACTTTCCTGCAAACCCAAAGGACCCAGGATTGATTCCCCAGGACCCATGTAAGCCAGATGCTCAAGGTGGCGCATTCATCTGGAGTTTGTTTGCAGTGACTGGAGGCCCTGGTACGCCCATTCTCTCTTTCTTTCTCTATCTGCTTCTTTCTGTCTCTTTTAATTAAATAAATAAAATATTTTAAAAATTATTTAAAATATTTTATTTATTTAATTATTTGAGAAAGAAAGAGAAAAAAAAGCAAAGAGAGAGAAAGAGAGTGAGTATGGGCACACCAAGACCTCCTGCCTCAGCAAACAAACTCCAGATGCATGCACCACTTTGTGCCTCTGCCTTTACATGGGTCCTGGGGAATCAAACCTGGGCCCTCAGGCTTTGCAGGCAAGTGCCTTTAACCTTTAACTACTTAGCCATCTCTCCAGCTCCAACTATTTTCTTTTTTAATTGAAGCAATCCTGTCATAAAGTCACGGCAAAAATGCCTCTCCAACTTGTATAATAATTGGCTCAGTCTCCAGTAGTCTTAGCGTTTGCGTCTCTGTGCAGTAGTCAGAGGTCCTTAATGCTTAGGTCCGGGGCCACCCAAGATGCCAGAATCTGGGAGAAAGTCCATTGCCCACTGCTGTCTAAATTGTGAGGCAAGGAATAAAGCTGTAAAGTGTGTGTGTGTGTGTGTGTGTGTGTGTGTGTGTGTGTGTGTGTGTGTTGAGATAGGATCTTGTTCTCTAACTCTGGCTCACTTGGAACTTACTATGTATACCAGGCTGCCCTTGAATTTGCAGAAATCCTCCTGTCTCTACCTCCCAAGTGCTAGGATTTTTAGGTGTGTGCCACCACACCCAGCTGGGAGTGTTAAGTTGTGTTGCTAGCCATAAAATTAAAGGATTTTTGATGTTGGTGTTGTTTAATCTTCCCTTCGGTTCATTTTGAAAGTCTCCAAAATAAAGGGTTCCTGTGTTCCCGAAGTATTTTGGTTAACCTAGACTTTGCTCTTTGGGTGCTTACGGGGCTTGCTCGGCCAGACTTCAGTCTCCATGGTGCCGGATTGCATTTCTGTTTGTTTGGGGCAGGTTTGGGATTCTTTGGATGCACGTTGCCTCGGATGTAAGTGCACCTGGGCTGTTCAGCCTCTGGCTGAGCCCACGGCATCTTCATGCCATCCTCTATCTTAATAGTTGCTCGCAGTCGGTGGCATCGTTGGCCCAGTGCCCGTGTGCCTGGGATGCCTAAAGAGTGCACGCTCAGTGCATCAGGATCACCCGGGGCGGGCTGCAGGTGCGGCTCAGCCTTCTGCTAAGACCCGCCTCTCTGAGGCCTCAGCCACTCCCTGTGAACTGCGAGCACTCTTCAGTGGCTGACACTTCCCACCCGGCAGCTCACTTCACCTCTTGCTGCCTCAATGCCCTCCTGTGACTAACCTGTCAGCCACATAAGTGCCCCGGGGTGTTCACTGTACAGTGCATTCTAAAGTCACTTCTGAAATAAACAATGCATGTAGGATCAGGCATCTGACCCTCTCCTCCCCAAACAGCCTTTGTTTCCATAAAAGAACTGTCTTTGAAGAATCTCTTGCTTTAAAACTGTCTTCGACAGTGAATTTTCACCTTGTTCCTTAAATTTAGCAATATCATCAGGTCTCATGCAGAGTTTGTATGTGCTGACATCCTTCTTGAAGTGAGAATAATTTTGTCCATGAATATATACATATATATATATACATAATACATATATGAAATATATATGTTAAGCATATTGATAATTTATTTTTAAATACTCATGGAGAAAGTGTGTTATCTGTGATGGGTGGCTTTAAAACTCTATAGCTTTGTTTATGTAAATTAAATTATTTTACTTTAAAAGTTAAAACTGTAACCTAATGAATATTAGTAGAATTATGATTATTATTGCAATAAGCATCAGGTTAGCAGTATATTAACAATAGAGAATAAAGCGGTTACTGAAATGCCAGTAAACTAAAAAGTATAACTAATACATTTCAAATATTTTGAAGCTATCCTAGTGGAAATGTTGGTGTTTGAGTTTTCATGTTGACTTCTGAATCCAGGGGTGGATATTTCCTGTGGTATAGCGGCAGATTTCAAGTGGGGAGAAAAACATCGCTGGGACCATTACTGTTTAGGCTAATGCTGTAAAACTTTTTAACGTTATTACTTATTTGGATAAGTGACCTCCAAAGTTATTTATAATTGATAGTTATGTCATGATCGAACTTAGCTTTTCCATGCTGAAAACACGACTTGTTCATTGTGTTGCATGCCCTCTGTCCTGTAACGTATGTGCAATGACCACAGCTTGTTTGGAAAGGTGATATAACCAGATTATGTTTTTCCATTGGATTTCAAGTAACTCGTTGTTTTTTTTTTCTTTACATTGATTTAACATGCCTAGAAGTCATGGCAGCCTCTTTGACAGTCACTGATTTGGGGAATGCACCATAATATTACATCTACCCTATGGACATTGCACAGGACAAATGGTTTTGAGATTTCTTTACTACATTAAAATTTCCTCTTAAGTTTCAACTAAATGCTGACATACCCTCCCCCTGGGAAATTGTGTTATATACACTGTATTTCCTTGAAGGCATGAATTTACTGTGGGAATATGGGATCTGGCTCACTAAGAGAGACCCTCCACTTATGTCATGGCCACGGTCCATGTATGATCTAGTTGCAGATACTTTTCTTGTCCCCATAGGCAATCAACCTTAGGTTCAGGAAGTGGATTTTTGAAGAAATCACCAAAGTTTCTGAGAAAAAATGTTCAAAGCATAATTGAAAACACCACATTGAATTATATCATTTGTTTGTTCAGAGAAGAAATATTCGTTTGAACTGTTCTTTCTTTTCTCATTCATCCCACACTAAACTTCAGATTCTTATCTCTGAGCTCGGAAAGCTTAGACACTGTTTTCCAGTGTCCTACAGGGTCGGTCAGTTATATCAAAGCTGGAATACTTCTGTTCCCAGAATTTAAAGAAAAGTTTTTAGACTGAAATATTATGATAATAAAGATATATTTCTGACTAATGTGTTGGTGTGTTTGGTCTACTTCAAGTGTTTTGGATAAGTCAAGTGTGTTCAGCAAAGTTTTAACAAAATAGTCCTTCCCCAGTGAGCTGTTCACCATGTTTACAATCACTATGACCTTGTATATCCAGCATCTTTTTTGATCTTTTTAAAAGTCTTTTTTAGGGCTGGAGAGATGGCTTAGTGGTTAAGGCACCTGCCTCCTAAGCCTAAGAACACTGGTTCCAATCTCCATTGGTTCCAATCTCCAGGTCCCACATTTAGCCAGATGCAAAGTGACGCAAGGGCGCAATGCCGCACTTGACCACAAGGGGGCGCACGCATCTGGATTTCATTCACAGCAGCTGAGAGGCTGCTGGTGCTCCCATCTCTATCCTTCTTCCTCTCCCTTTCTCTCTGTCTCTCTCTGTGTCTCTCTCCAAAAAAAAAAAAAAATCTTTTTCATTTATTTGCAAGCAGAGAAGAAGAGAGAGAGAATAGCATGCCAGGGTCACTAGCCACTGCAAACAAACTCCAGATGCATGCACCACTTTGTGCATCATTACTTTATGTAGGTACTGGGGAACTGAACCCAGGTTGTTAGGCTTTGCAGGCAAGCCCCTTAACCGCTAAACCACCTCTTCAGCCCCTTGATCATTTTTATGTATACAAATGGCTACACCTACAAGTTATTTTTGCATGTGTTCACATTGACAGGTCCTCATTAAAAGCCCATTTGGCATCTTTCCCTGTATTTCTCTACAACTATGAATATTTTTCCTATACTGTACTTTTAAACCGGTTCAACTCTTAGCAAAAAGATTATGAACAGGTTCATAATATATATCCCAGCCTATAACTACTGGGCATCCTAATTACTGCTAAGCCCAGAGAGTTAGTCACAGAACCATTCAGCCCCCAATGCACTTTCAAGACCATGAAATTGGGGTTGGGGAGATGGCTCAGCTGATGAGGTGCTTGCTATGCAAGCATGAGGATCTGAGTTTGATCCCCAGAGCCTTTGTACCAAGCCACACATGGTGGAGCACCCCTGAAATCCCAGCACGGCAGAGATGGAGACAAGAAGACTCGCTGGTTAGCCATTGTAGCCTCATCAGTGAGCTCTAGGCCATGAGAGACCCTGTGTCCAAGAGAGGTGAGTGAGGGCTGGAGGGATGGCTTAGTGGTTAAGGCATTCGCCTGCAAAGCCAAAGGACCCAGGTTTAATTCCCCAGGACCCACGTTAGTTTGTTTGCAGTGGCTGGAGGCCCTGGCATGCCCATTCTCTCACACTCTCTCTCCCTGTCAAATAAATAAAAGTAAATTTTTTTTTTAAAGAGGTGAATGACGTTCCTAAGGATAACAACCATGTTGTCCTCTGGCCTCCACATGCTCACAGACCTTCACAAACATGCACACGAGCATGCACACCACGCCCACAAGGAGCTGTGGAACTGAAATTTTAGTAGACTCCTAGGTGTTCAGGAGATGTTAGAGTTTTTGGCAAGATGACCCTGGCCTGCTCTCAATACTTAACTAGTGTTATGGTGAAGGAATGGGCTTACCACTTTGTGATTTTTTAAAAATATTTTTTGTTTAATTTTTATTTATTTATTTGCAAGCAGAGAGAGAGAGAGACATAGAAAAGAGGTAAACACCGAGAGAATGGGCACAACAGGGCCTCTAGCCACTGCAAATGAACTCCAGATGCATGTGCCCCTAGTGCATCTGGCTTACATGGGTCCTGGAGAATCAAACCAGGATCTTTTGGCATCTCCTTAATCACTAAGCCATTTCTCTGTGATTTTTTTTTTTTTTTGAGAATTAGCATAACATTCATGATTATCTCTGGGTGTTAAAATATATCTCGTTATCTTGATTCTACTTGATCTCAACCCTTAAAAAATGAATTCCAGGGATGACATGCAATGACAATCCGAAGCACAGGCTTGGAAAGATTTCAATATTCACTGATGAGGAACTTGAAAAAATTACTGACTTATTGAACACAATCATTTCCAGGTCTGTCCATTTTCCTGCAATAACATAATTTTGCTCTTTCCAGTTTTAACATGTAACTGGGAATAGTGGATCACACTTTTAATCCCAGCACTTGGGAGGCAGAGGTAGGAGGATCACCATGAATTTGAGGCCACCCTGAGACTACATAGTGAATACCAGGCCAGCCTCGGCTAGAGTGAAGTGCTACCTTGAAAAAACAAAACAAAACGAAAACACAAAACAAAGCACATATTTTTTTTTCATTTGTGAAAGGTAGAAAAATGGAAGGAAAGACATGAAATGACAAGAGGGGCTCCTAGGGGAAGGGAAGAGGATAAGAAATACTTGGGCTGAAGAGATGGCTTGGCGGTTAGAGTGTTTGCCTGCAAGGCCAAAGGACCCAGGTTCGGCTCCTAGGGACCCACGTAAGCCAGATGCACAGGGGGATGCATGCACCTGGAGTTCATTTGTAGTGGCTAGAAACCCTGGCATGCCCATCCTCTATCTGCCTCTTTCTCTCTCTCTCTCAAATAAATGAATAAATAAAAAATAAAAATGAGGGCTGGAGAGATGGCTTAGCAGTTAAGGCACTTGCCTGCAAAGCCAAAGGACCCCAGTTTGGATTCTCCAGGACCCATGTAAGCCAGATACAGAAAGGGGTGCATGCATCTGGAGTTCGTTTGCAGTGGCTGGAGGCCCTGGCACACCCATTATCTCTCTCTCTCTCTCTCTGCATCTCTTTCATAAATAAATAAATAAATAAATAAATAAAATATCTTTAAAAAATAAATAAAAATTTAGGAAGAAATACTAGAGAGGTTAAATGATTAAAGTTCAGTATATGCACTATGGAAATGTCAAAATGAAATTAGAGAATCCCCTTACTTTAGCTATGAGGAGGTGGCGGCAGGCGGATCAGGAGTTCAGGAGCATCGTCAGCTAATATAGTGAGCTTGATACCAACTTGGGCTACTTGAGACTCTATCTCAGAAAAGAAACCCCTTACTTTGTGTAATTAATATATACTTACTTAATTAACTAATTAATTAATATATAATAGGAAAAAAACAAATGCAGGTAGCACTGAACATCTATAGGGAACATAAATAATTTCACAATGGTGCAGTACATAAGTAATTAATTCAAAATAGATCCGACACTAGCACTTAACATTCTTTAAAATTATAAAGCTTTTTTTTTTTTTTTGGTTTTTCAAGGTAGGGTCTCACTCTGGCCCAGGCTGACCTGGAATTAACTATGTAGTATCAGGGTGGCCTCGAACTCTCGGCAATCCTTCTACCTCTGCCTCCCGGGTGCTGGGATTAAAGGCGTGCGCCACCACGCCCGGCTAAAATTATAAAGCTTTTAGAACAAAGAGAGTAAAACAACCTAGTAGTTGGTTTAGTGTTTTTAGCTAGGACCAGATCAGCATGAATCATAAAAGAAAACATTGGCCTCGTCAGAAACATAAAATTTCAAACTCATGAAAGAACTGTCCAGAAAAATAAAAAAGCAAGTCATAGACAGGCAGAAATATTTCTAAAACTCGGATTTTCATGATTTTGAAATTTATTTTATTTCATTTGTGAGGCAGGATCTCAGAACTCACTATATAGCCCAGACAGGCCTTCATGGCAGCCCTCCCTCCTCAGCCTCTCAAACACGGGGATTACAGGCACATCTGAAAGTTTCCTCTGAAGAAGAGCAACTTCAACTCAGCTCAATAATGGACTGACTGTGGACGTGGAGCTCTCCTTTCAGGACAGAAGCGAATTTACCCAGGAAAGAAAGCCCGTCTATAAGCAGACTGGGGTTCTGCCACCTTGCAGTAGGGTCACTGATGAATTCTGCATATGTGGTAACAGGTGCCCAGAATAATAAATCAGGACTTTGGTGATGTGATGGCTGCCCATAAATACTGGAAATGTCCCATGGAAAAGTACCTGCTTTGTGGCTGCCAAAGACATCATTGTATTCCGTGAGAGAAAGTTATAAGAAGCAGAAATGAAATCACTGAATGAAAACCGTCTAAGTGCCAAATGGAAGAGGTCACCTTGTGAACAAGTATGTTCCCTGTCAGAGTTATTCTTTATGGTAGGTGGGACTCCATATTGACGGGGGTTGGGCTGGATTCTTCTTTTCTATATATTTTTTAAATTTATTTGAGAGAGAGAAAGAAGCAGATAGAGAGAGAATGAGTGCACTGGGGCCTCCAGCCACTGCAAATGAACTCCAGACGCACGTGCCACTTGTGCAGCTGGCTAATGTGGGTTCTGGGGAGTCAAACATGGGTCCTTAGGCTTCGCAAGCAACTGCCTTAACCGCTGAGCCATCTCTCCAGACCCCATGGGTTGGATTCTTCTAAAAATGCATGTTGCTCTGAGCTTCTAAGACGATACGTAGATACTGTGTTAATGTAAATATTGGCCACGTACAGCAGTGTTGATGTAGCATATTGGTTGTAAGGTTTTCTGTCACACACATCCATGCTAACCCCCACCCCAGAGTCCTTGTGAGGCAAGTTGAGTTATGAGCTGGTTCACTTTGCTTCCCTCAGCAGTTGGAGAACTGGGAGATGTCTGTCTGTCACATCGGCCTCGGCACCATGTGTGACTCACCTGGCTAAGTGCAGACTTGATGTTTCCAGAGAAGGAACGTTTTTGTTAGAACACGGCTCCTGATGGCAAGCCAACTGCTTCATCTGGTGCTTGCTTGACTCAATGACAATCCTTTCCAACACCGAGGGAGAACTTGGCAGCGATGGACCTGGGAGACATGGTACATGGTATGTCAGGCTCCAATAGCGTGCCTTCCTCGGGGCTTTCCCACATATTTTGGATTAGGATTCAACTTCTGACTCTTATGACAATTATTTAAGAAGGTGAGCGTATTGTGTTTGACAATGCAAGTTGGGCTTGCAAATGTTTCCAGGGCCCAGGAATCAGCAGGAACCAGAGCACTGTCCTTCTAAAGTCTACTGTTTTTTTTTTTTTTTTTTTTTTTTTGGTTTTTCAAGGTAGGGTCTCACTCTGGTCCAGGCTGACCTGGAATTCACTCTGTAGTCTCAGGGTGGCCTCGAACTCTCGGCGATCCTCCTACCTCTGCCTCCCGAGTGCTGGGATTAAAGGCGTGCGCCACCACGCCCGGCTTTAAAGTCTACTGTTTCTTGGTCACAGCATGAAACCTGGTCAAAGGAAGGGTGATCTTAAATGCATGCATTTGTTGACTGTGCAAAGATTCTTAATACCCTAAAATCCAACTGAGTCCTTATTATCAATGAGCGAACCTGTTTGGCACAAGCCACGTTGACGAACATAAATATTTCCAACTGGTCATCTTTAGACCTCCACCATCGCTACTCGCTAAGTCGTTCCCACGTCAGGGATGCAAGTCAGTCAGGGCTTGGAGCACATGTTTAGCGCTTCCCATTGCTGTGTGAGGCTGATAAGAATGGCACAGCTTCTCTTTCGCTTAAAACAGAAAGCTGCGTGTGTTTTTTCTTTGTTTTGTTTTTTAATCTCAAGCTCTTCTCTTTCCAATTCCTAATTGCCCAAGAAGGAGTACAGCGGTTTGTATGCAATGCTCCCTGCAGGCTCGTGTGTTTTCTTTAAAGTGTTCTATTTATTTATTTGACAGAAAGAGAGATAGAAAGAGGCAGAGAGAGAGAGAGAGAGAGCGAGAGCGAGAGATTGAGTATGGGTGTGCCAAGGCCTCCTGCCACTGCAAACAAGCTCCAGATGCTTCGGCTTTCCATGGGTCCCGGGAATCTAAACTCAGGCCATCAGGCTTTGCAAGCAAGTGCCTTCAACCCCTGAGCTACCCGGCCTAGACTCATGTGTTTTAAATGCTTGGACCCCAGCTAATGGTGATTTGAGAAAGATGAGGCACCATTGGTGGGTAGAGCCTTGTTGAAGAAGGTGTGTCACTGAAGGTTTGGGGACAGCTCAGCTCCAAGCTGACTCAGTTTACTTCCATTCTGTTATAGTGGCGAGGTGACGCCTGGCTGTCTGCTCCCCCCAGGCTTTCTCCGCGATGATGAAACCTCCCCTCAAATCAGTAAGCTGAAATAAGCCCTTCCTTCCTTCAGCTGCTTCCGGTAGAGTGCTTTGTCCCAGCCATGAGGAGGAGATCCCATTTTGCCCATTCTCAGGAGTGGCCCACTTTATTTTTGTGCATAAGTGTGCCCGTACATGGCCACCGTGACTCACACCTTGCATGGAACCCGCAAGTAGAGGGCTGGTGGGGAGACACAGGCTCTTTACAGCAAGAGCAGTGTAAGCATAAACACAGGAGCTTAGATGACACAGAGCAGGTGAGTGCACACAGTCACTGGAAGAACAAAGCCTGTCACTCTTACCAGCATGCTCAGGCCTCCAGCCAGCCTCTGCCCCATCTAACTCCCTTCCTGACTGGCTCATCTCGGCCCTTCATCTCAAAGCAGCCATGTCTGTCTTCATACTGGTCTTATGCCATGGTGTGCCTTCTGCCTAGAAAGCCACTGACAGCTCTGATGGATACAATGCCTCCCTCTTTAAGTAGCTTCCAAAGTGAGGGTCCGTTTCTCTTTAAGCAGAGTGAATTCCAGATGGGAGGTAGTAGAGTCAGCTGGTCAGTCTTGTCATCAGATGGATATGATTGGGGTCAATAGAATTAACCATCCATCCATGCAACAATCCACTGGAGTCCCTGTATCAGCTCATCATTGTAATAGGGACAAGGGCTCTATAATGCCTCAGGATGACTTAGAGTTGACTGCTCATGATGTTCTGTGAACCACCAAGGTCGTTCCCCATCACAGTCAGCCTCCGTGGGATTGCTTGTTCACATGCTTTTTCAACCTCGGAGACCCCCAGCTCCTCAAAAAAATTCTTGACTTATTTCCCTGGGCCGTGACGTTGCGTATTTTCTTCACAGAGCCATCGCCATGTGCAGGAGTCTCCATTGCTGGTTGCCTGGCTCTGTCTGTCGGGAGAGCCTTGTTCGACTATTCACTTAACATGGCCAAAACCACGATGCATGAAGATCTGGTCGATGAACGAAGGAATTGGTTCTGGAAAGAAAATCATGACGGGGCTCTGATTAGGAGCAGGACTAAGGGCTAGTGACCAGTAACTGGAGGTACCAGTGAAAAGACTTGGTGGGGTTGGTATGTAGACAGGTATTAGCAGGCTTGGAAGACGGGGGGGGGTGGACCCTCCCTCACCACCACCTTGTGACACCAGGAACTGAAACTGCAGGACTCTAATTAATGATCAGAGGAATGGGATCTGAGTTGTCTCTCTGCCCTCAGTGGAGACATGACTTTGTGAGCCACAGGAAAGGTCACAAGATTCGTATCTATCAAGAGGCGTTCTGGTAAGGGACAAAAACATACCATTGTTCCCTCCTTAGACTTAATCTAAGTGGACCTGTCATTAACCTGGGCAGGAAAATGCCCTTCAGGCAAAAATACCTGTTCCAGAGACACAAGAATAGAATGAAGGGGAATGGGGAGATGCTAAAATAGTTAAAGGCGCTTGCTTAGGAATCTTGCTTGCCTGAATCCAAACAGCCAGAGTTCAGTTCCCCAGGACCCACGTAAAGCCGAACCCGGAGCGGCACATGCATCTGCTGTTCCTTTGCAACTGCGGCAAATCCCTGGTGCTCCCCAAACACAAACATAAATAAATAAATTAAATTTTAAAGAGAGAAATAATATAAATCCTGCCTAAAATTATGCTGGCACAACAGTCCCTCCAGTCACTGTCTGCTCTGCTCCGGAGGGCACCCCACTCCATTATAATAAAGTCTGTCTTCTACACTACACTCTGCATGTCTTATAAAAATAATAAATAAGCTATGCTTACTTAAGATCAGAATGATTCTGACCTTGAGTTTAACCTTATTTGCACCCCTTTTCATCCCTAAATATAAATAATATACCTCATAAAAAATAAGTAAGGTGGGCCTAGAGACGGCTTAGTGATTAAGCACTTGCCTGTGAAGCCTAAGGACCCTGGTTCAAGGCTTGATTCCCCAGGACCCACGTAAGCCAGATGCACAAGGTGGTGCATGCATCTGGAGTTCATTTGCAGTGGCTGGAGGCCCTGGCACACCCATTCTCTATCTGCCTTTCTCTCTCTGTCTGTCACTCTCAAAAAAATAAATAAACAACAACAAAAAAATTAAAAAATAAGTAAGCCATCTGGCATTAAAAAAAAATATTTTTAGGGCTGGAGAAATGGCTTAGCAGTAAAGGCGTTTGCCTGTGAAGCCAAAGGATCCCAGTTCAATTCTCTAGGACCCATGTAAGCTAGATGCACGAGGGGCACATGCATCTGGAGTTTGTTTGCTGTGGCTAGAGGCCCTGGTGTGCCCATTCTCTGTCTGCCTCTCTTCTATCTATCTCTCTCTCTCTCTCTCTCTCTCTCTCTCTCTCTCCTTGCAAATAAATAAATAAAAATTAAAAAAAATATTTTTAAACTTTACTTAATTTTTAATCTTTGTGTCATCTTTGAACCTTGAAGCAAATTGAATCCTTGGAGCGTTAAGAAGCCACAGATCTTATATAAAGCCATTGCAAAGACGCCTGAGTGTGAGTCTTTCAGAAAGCTCACACCCACATCTTGGGTATGGACTATCTTTTTCCCAAACATTTCCCCCACCTATATGACTTCAAATGTGAAGTGTGTGCTAAATTAGATATAATATTTTATTGGACATAATGGAGAAAAATGTTTTGTGACTCAAATTACTTGGTGGCAATATTTGTTGAGGGCTTTTTCATTGTTTCTAAGCTTCTAGGGCCTGTTGTACGGAAGGTGAAGTTCCCATTCCTTCTCCTTAAGGCACTGTCCCTTCCTCTCCGCAAAACTTTGCAAGTGTACCACCCAGTGGATGATACAAGTAATCCATCCACTTTATTTATGTATTTACTTTGCTGTGCACCAGGCCTTCCCCCAGTTTCTAGCCTTTGCGTATGTGCAGGCGTGTGTGTGCACACATGTACATGAGTGCAGCATGCACATACCCCTGAACACATGTGGAGGTCAGAGGCTGGCTTTCCGCTACTCCAGCTGTCCACCTCACTGCAGACAGAGTTTCTTTTCTTCACAGCTCCATTCGTCCATGAACTTCCACCAGATTCTTTTGTCTCTACCTTCCTTCATTCTTTTTTGATTTTATTTATTTCAGAGAGAGAGAAAGAGAAAGAATGGGAGGCCTCCAGCCTCTGCTAATGAATTCCAGACACATGCGCCACCTTTGTGTATCTGGCTTACGAGGGCTCTGGGGAATTGAACCTGGGTCCTTAGGCTTCACAGGCAAGCACCTTAACCGCTAAGCCATCTCTCCAGCCCCACCTCCTTCTTTCTGTAAGAGTTTTGGGGTTGATAGATGCTCACCGCTGGGCTTCCATGGATTCTGGAGATCGAACTCAGATAGTCTCACTTGCATGTCCAGCACCTTGTCCACCGAGCCATCTCTCCAGCCAAGATTCTTTTGATGCTCCTGCTTGTCTTTGGTTTCCAGCAATGTGAGCACTGTATGTCTGCATGCTATTCTTTGTTTCTAGTTCCCTCTCGAGTCTGTGATTGCCTTAACTTCCTCCAAGTGCACCTGCCTCAAACTCATCTGTCCTTCTGGGATGCATATCCACATGTCTGTCACCTCTGTGCTGTATTTGTTACACAGGTGGTTATGCAGGTTTCTATAGTCACCTATTTCTATTCTCTGTGCTGTAGCTTGAATATTTTTTCTTTTCTTTTTCCATTTTTTTGTTTGTGTTTTTTTTCATAAAAATGCATAAAATTTTAATTGTCAACTTTTCATTTAAGAAAGATAATAAAACAAACAGAGAAGTGATAATAAAATAGATTTTTAACAGTGTCAGGAAAGCAATAAATGTTAAAGTCCAAGTCAATTTTTTAAAAGAAACGTTAAGGGTAAAAACAATTAACAACAACATTTCATCATGTGTCTCTCCTGAGTATATGGCTACTAGCTAAGACTGCTTACACAGCAAGTACAATGATCCTCTGCATATTCTATTTTGCAACTTCTGTCTAGCTCTGAAGAGAGGTATAAGGTTCCTGATAATCGGGTAGCCTTTTAGTATTGCTTAAATGTTTGTGTTTGTTTTTGAGACAAGGTCTTGCCCCAAACTCTTGATCCTGTGCTGGGATGATCACCATGTGTCCCTAGGGCTGCCCAGAACTTGTCAGTCTTATTTTTTCCCACTTCATGAATCCTATCTTCTCCTATATCTCATTTCTGTCTGGTGTATTATTTCAGATTTTTTTTTTTTTGAGGTAGGGTCTCGCTCTAGCCCAGGCTGACCTGGAATTCACTATGTAGTCTCAGGGTGGCCTTGAACTCATGGCGATCCTCTACCTCTGCCTCCTGATTAAAGGCAGGCACCACCACCCCTTGCTTTCAGATATTACATTTTTGTAATGAAATTTCTATTTAAGTTAGTGTATAGAAATTGTATTGGTTACTTTTTCATTGCTGTGAACAACAAGTTAAGAAGGGTTTATTTTGGCTCATGGTGTGAAGAGCTTCAGTCAATCCTGGTTGGGCAGGTATGGCAGAACCAGATGGAACAGTTCACATGGTGGCAGAGAAGATTCGGACAGTGAGACAGGAAATGCTCACAGATAATAAAATGTTCCCGAGGACTCACCCAAGTGAACTGCTTCTCCCGGCTCAGCTCTATATCCTAAACTTTCAAAACCTCCCCAGATAACACCACCATCCTAGGCTTTAGTATTCAACTTATGACCGTAGAGGAGACATTTCATAGTTATATCATAAGGTACATTTCATAGACACACCAGAATGTTCTGTTGTTGCCCCAAAAGGCTCATGGTCATTTCCTAATAGAAAATGCACGTGGCCCAAATCCTACAGTCTGCAGAACTGTAACACTTCTAACATCATTCAAGAGTCCAAATTCAAAGTTTCTTCTGAGAATCGTGGCTAATTCTTAGCTTTGAACCTCTATACCATAACAAAGAAAATGATATACTTCCAATATACAATGGCGCGGAGTAAACATTTCATTTCTACACGGGCAGAATGGGAGCATAGAAAGGAGAGATGGGATCAAAGTAAGCCTGAGAGCCTGCAGGGCGAACATTAAATCCCAAAACTCCATGTCCGGCACCTGTAGCAGGTACTGCTGTGATGTGAGCTCCAATGGGCGTTCACTATTCCATCCCTGCAGTGATGCCTCTTGCGGCCAACATGGCCTTTCACTTGAACTGGCTCATCTGGTAGCCGGTAGCTGTCCCTGGAAGATCTTCCACATTCTTGGCATTTTAGGTTTTGTCCTCACATCTTCATGCATCACACTCCAAGGGGTTCCCTGTCCCCAAGGTCATTCTAAAAATCTGGGAAGCATCCATCACTGCTTAAGTCTTGCATCGCACAGGCCTACATGTGCCACAAGTGCCACACAGATGACTCCAGGATCCACCACCAGCATGGATCCTTCAAGCACAGATGCAGTGGCCTGAGAGTGGCTGAGTGATATAATCTGGGTAAACAGTTCCCTGAGAGGCGCTATGGCAGCAGAGACTCGCAGAGCCTTTCTATTCTCATGGGAAAGTTTTTCAATGAGCTTACTATTTCAAGCAGTTCTTTAAAAGTATCTTTATTTAGCAGGGTGTGGTGGCACACGCCTTTCATCCCAGCACTTGGGAGGCAGAAGTAGGAGGATCACCATGAGTTTGAGGCCACCCTGAGACTACATAGTGATTTCCAGGTCAGCCTGAACTAGAGTGAGACTCAACCTCGACAAAAAAAAAAAAAAAAAAAAAAAAGTTTATGTATTTGTAAGGAGAGAGAGGGGAGAGGGAGAGAATGGGCATGCCAGGGCCTCTTGCTACTACAAACAAACTCCAGATGGATGCATCACTTTGTGCATCTGCCTTTATGCGGATACTGGGGCGTTGAACACAGATTGGGAGGCTTTGCAAGCAAGCACCCTGAACTCCTGAGCCATCTCTGCAGTCCCAAGCTTCCCATTTTATACCCTGGAGCCTGGTGAAGGGGTATGACCAATTTCCTTTCATCCCAGGGCGAAGTACTTGACTTTTCTTTAATGGCACTGATCTCTTTAACAACAACACTCTCCTTGTCTACAACTTTGAAATTCATTACTTCATTTGGCCAGGCACCACATTTTACAAAAACTTCTGATGGTGGGTTGGATGTAAATGGTCCCATAGCCACAAGTATTTTTTTTCTTTTTTTTTATTGACAACTTCTATATTTACATACAAAAATGTATGATATTTCCCTCCCCTCCCCTATCCCCCTTAGAACTCCAATCTCCATCATATCCCCTCCCTCTCTCCATTAGTCTCTCTTTTAATTTGATGTCATCATCTTTTACTTCTATTATGAGGGTCTTGTGAAGGTATTGCTAGGCACAGCAAGGTCATGGATATCAAGGCCAATTTCTGTCTGGGCAGTTGCATTGTAAGGAGTCGTACCCTTCCTTTGGCTCTTCCATTCTATCCGCCCCCTCTTCCGCAATGGTTCCTGTGCCTTGGAGGGTGTGACAGAGGTATTTCAGTGCTGGGCACTCCTCCATCCCTTCTTCTCAGCACTATGTTGCCTTTTGGGTCATCCCAGTGGTCATCACCATCTGAAAAGAGAAGCTTCTCTAACCAGAAGTGAGAGTAGCATTAATATGTGAATATGAACATTAAGTGTAGTGCTTTCAGGGCAGCTTGGTGGGAATAAAATATACATTTAGCCAGACAAGGGCAGGCTTTATACCCCTAAGGCTCATGACCTCCCCTGCCATAGACTTTTGCTTAGGTTTTTCAGTACCAGGCATGTATTCCCTCCCATAAAGAGGGTCTTCAGTCCAATTATGGAGCAGTTTGTTACCCCAAGAGTAGATATGCCACTATTGCACCCATTCAGTCATTGGGCCTGCATGGCCAAACTTGAATATTCAGTGTCCACTGTTTTCACTGCTGATGACTTCTGTCTCCCATACTCTGCATGCAGTACAGCTTTTTCCAGCTTTCAGTTGGCTGGTCTATAGGGAGAAGGTTTTCTGCTCAGCACCATCTTGCTTTCTCAGTGGCCTTGCCTCTCAGGCAAGAGATGTCTTCAGCAATAGGGTCTTACTATCTGTTTCTCAAGGGAAACTACGGGCTTTGGCAAAAGCCTTTAATGTTTTGGAGGCTTTCAGGACCTCCTTGGCCAACAACTCACTGGAAAGTGTCCCATCCCAGGCACTGAAATTTTTCTAGCAAACAGTCTACAGCTTCTAGATGTGCCATTATTCAAAAAAGTAGGTTTACATAAGTCTTATTCACACTATCTTGAATTTGGGCTGGAGAGATGGCTTAGCTGCTAAGGCCACAAGTATTTTTGGTTAAGCTTCCTACTTAGTTTCCAGCAGGTGGAGCCCTGCTGGAGGAGCTGTGTCACTGGGGGGAGGGGGGTGGATCTTGAGTCCAGCCCTAGGTGTATGTTCAGAGTCAGCTGGTGATTGCCAGTGCTAGCTGTGTGCAGAGAGCCAGCATTGTTCATTCTGTCCCTCTACTGTCGAGTATCATGAACTGAGCCAGCTTCCTACACCATGATGAAGCTTCCCATGGAATCTGTGAGCCTGAAATAAACTCGTCCCTCCCATAATCTGCTTCTGGTCAAGTGTTTGTCCCAGCAACGCGAAGGGAACTGCAACACCTCTGCTGGACTTTTCCCTCTCAATTCTCACTATAAACCTGCCTAAAAGCAGCCAGCAACAACCTTGCCACAGCCTCGATGCTATGGTGTCTTAAAATGACCTCTGTCAAATTACTTAGTCGCCTTTAAAGGTGACTCAGTTTCCCACCAGATTTCAGAACATGGACAAAATGCAGACACATTCTTTGCCAGAATACAACATAAATAGCCTCTGGTCCAATTCCCAGTGGGTCCTTGTTCCTTTCTAAAACCTTGCAAGCACAGTTTACCCCTTTTTCTTATCCTTTTTGTCCTCTGAGATTCCACCAGAATCACCCTGGAAGTCTTCGTGAGCTTCTCTAGTCCGCGTCTCTAAACGCTTCCAAATTCTTCCCAACATCCAGTTCCAAGACACTAGCAGCCTCTTGGTATGGTTTAGTCATAACAACGACCCCATTTCTGGTATCACTTTTATGTATAGGATACTTCTGTCATTTCTTTGACCAAAATATTGATGTAGATATCTCCAGAAAGGAAGGTTTCAATTAGGCTCACAGTTTCAAAAGTCCCGTCTAAGATGGTGGGGAGAGCATGCAGAGTAGAGTTGTTCATGTTCTGTTGGACAGGAAGAGAGAGTGAGACAGGGAGCATCCATGGATACCATATCCCTCTTTCTTCCAGCTCAGTCCCACCTGCTGAGCTTCAGGAACACCCCCAAGTACTGCCACCATCTAGAAACCAGCATTCAAATCCTGAGCCTAGTGGAACATGACATAGTCAAACCATCAGAGACATCAGAAACCCTCCATTTTAAAGCTGCCCATTCTGTTCTTTTAAGCATATCAGTCATGACAGTGTCACAGATGCAGCACTGGGGGATAAGCTAAGGGTCTCGAACTTGCTAGCTCAAAATGATTCTAAAGTCTTTGTCTACTAACTCCGTCGCTGAGCTCACGACTTGTCTATCTCTACTGGTCCCGAGTCACATCATAGCTAGGTTTCTTCAATTAAATGCTGGCTCCAAAAACCTGTTTTGTTTTGTTCTTTTTTGTTTTTTCAAGGTAGGGTCTCGCTCTAGTCCAGGCTGACCTGGAATTCACTATGTAGTCTCAGGGTGGCCTCAAACTCACAGCGATCTTCCTACCTCTGCCTCCCGAGTGCTGGGATTAAAGGTGTGCACCACCACGCCCGGCTTCCAAAAGCCTTTTTTCGCCACTGTTTCCTTCGTTAGGTGAGTGACATTGCAGGTGATCATCTTAAAATAAGCAAGGAGTGGAGGGAGCTATAGCTAGTGTTTGCTTTTGGTCGGGCTCTGTCTAACTATGAGTTGTTCCCATCACTGAGGTGGTGTCCCCGGGGTTTCGACCACCTTGTGCATCCCTTAGGTCCTGTTCTCTGGCAGAACCTACTCACCATCAAGAAATGTGATTTTCAGGATTTTGGCATAGGTTGCACATTCTAGCATCAGCTTTGTTTCTTTAGTACCACCACGCATACAAGAAAATCATGCTATTTTGTGCTTCCCGTGTTACGGTTTTTTTGTCTGTTTGAATATCTTCTCACAACTTTAGAAATCAGCAAATGGCATGAGGTGCTGTGTGTCTGTGGTGCCTCAAGTCTCCAATTATATCTGTCATCTCTCAAGACTGTAAAAATGTTCATTGAGTTTTCCTTCCAAGTATACTCTAGAAAAATCTTATATTGCTCACTTCAGAATTTGTAGATCTCTCTAGGGGAAAATGGCTGCATATTACCAAATCTTTTCTCTGAAGTCCTCTCCTCTTGAGAAATTTAGCCATACTTGTTTTCTTTGATTGATCAGCTATTTGGCAACCTTTAAATAAATTAATTTATATTTTACCTAGTTTTGTGATTATTCTTTTTTTATTTTATTTTTATTTATTTATTTCAGAGAGAGAGAGAGGTGCAGATAGAGATAGAAAGAATGAGAGAATGGGTGTGCCAGGGCCTCCAGCTTCTGCAAATGAACTCCAGATGCATGCACCACCTTGTGCATCTGGCTTACGTGGGTCCTGGGGAATTGAACCATGGTCCTTTGACTTTGCAGGCAAGTACCTTAACCACTAAGCCATTTCTCCAGCCCAAGTTCTGTGATTATTCTTAAAGGAAATATTGGGTGATCCACAAATACTCTATTCTATCCAGAACTGGATTTTTTTTTTTTTGAGGCAAGCCCAACAGACTGCCTTGTTTTTTAATTTGAAAGTGAGAGAGTGAGAGAGACAGTGTGTGAGAGAGAATTGGCATGCCAGAGCCTCCAGCCACAATCAAACTCCAGACACATGTGCCCCCTTCTGTGCATATATGACCTTGCATGCTTGCATCGCTGTGCATCTGGCTTACATGGGACCTGGAGAGTTGAACATGAGTCCTTAGGCTTCATAGGCAAGTGCCTTAACCACTAAGCAATTCTTCAGCCCGTGAACTGGATGATTTTTAATGTGTTTTTTTGGACTTATACTTCAACCATATGATTTTTATTTAGTTTTAGCTTCTATATTCTATTTCCTGGAAGACTCAGCTCTGTGAAAGGCTCTCCCTCACACAGCTAACATGCCT
Organism: Orientallactaga sibirica; assembly: GCA_036365145.1. Lineage (NCBI taxonomy): Eukaryota > Metazoa > Chordata > Mammalia > Rodentia > Dipodidae > Orientallactaga > Orientallactaga sibirica. Next base: position 19,785,807 of record JAEOAD010000032.1, read on the forward strand.
TAGTCTACACCTGATCAATTAAATATTATCCCCTAAGATTTACTCTGAAATTCAGTTTAAACCAAACACAAAAGAGTCAAATGTGAAATGACTTGTGATAGGATAATAATTCTTTGTATCCAAGTTAACTTTCCAAGGTAAATGGTTTCTCTACATTATAATTCTTTAGAAAATTGATTTCAGATTAAATATTTCCATATTTTCCTAATGCTGAATCCAAAAATAATTGCCTGGTATCTTGAAGGGAAAACCTACTGCTTCCAAATTTCTTGATGACAAAAAACAGGAAAAGTAATTGATGGATTAAAGATGCTTGAAAGGTCTCAGGACCTGGGATGATTGAGTGGCACTTCGAAGCTCAAAATAAACCCTTTCTATTTACGTTGAAATCTTACAGGCTTGGGGGAGCTAAGCAACCACGTCATCATAGAAAATGAAGTTATATAACATAATGTGCTTCTCCAAATCAATTATAGGAACCCTTGAAGGCAGGTCCCTCCATAACTCAGTAGCCCCAGAAAAAAAATGTCAGATGATTTGAGATCTTAATAGACCTGATTTGTTAGTGGAAGATTTTTGGGAACAATATTAAAATTCCTCTTCTAGAGAATCAAGCCCATTAAGCATAATTCTCTGTTTACCAAATGGCCAACTATATTGTTCCTAAAAATTTCCAGCATCAGTCCTCAAGCCCAGGAGTCTACTTGAGCCAAAACGCTCTTCTTTCTCTTTATTTTGCGTCATTGTAGTGCTCACTTAGCTGCGGCCTAATGCTCGTTATTACTGTGCATCCTGTCTGAAGTGTTCAGAACAGACTATTTTGGTATCTTCTGCCCTCTAGTCATTTTTAAAAATACCATTAGCGATCCCAATGGATAGAAGCACTCAGTGGGCTTGCATAAATATAACCTGCTAGAAATACGGACAAACTGTCCGCGCTCACTTCTTTGCTAATGGCATGCTCGATGCGGTGGAAATTCTTCCCTGCAGCCTTTGGCTTACATAGACTGCAAGGAAAAATGAAAATCAGCCCATGTCAATCAAACGTGGGACATTTATTTACTAACGTCTCTCACATGTAGTTACCTGACCCAAGCCAGATGTGTGCGGCTGTAGACAACTCGGCCTGCTTTGGTTTAGTTTTCCTTGCGAATGGATGAGACTTAGAGCTCATCTATCCCCTTTGATTGTATCCATAGGAAAACTGAGACATGCTGAATAAGGTAACATTCTAATAATCACCTGGGAAGGTACTAGCCAAAAAAGAAGTACAGCTGGGGGCTGGAGAGATGGCTTAGCGGTTAAGGCACCTGCCTCCTAAGCCTAAGAACCCAGTTCCAATCTCCAGGTTCCACATTTAGCCAGATGCAAAGCGACGCAAGGGCGCAATGCCGCACTTGACCACAAGGAGGCGCACGCATCTGGATTTCATTCACAGCAGCTGAGAGGCTGCTGGCGCGCCCATCCCTATCCGTCTCCCTCTCCCTCTCTCTCTGTCTCTCTCTGTGTCTCTCTCCAAAAAACAAAAAATAAAAAAAAAGAAGTACAGCTGGAATCTTTAAAGTTCTTTTTTAAAATATATTTTTATTTATTTATGAGAGAGAGAATGGGCACTCGCCATTGCAAATGAACTCCAGACACATGCGCCCCCTTGTGTATCTGGCTTACGTGGGTCCTGGAGAATCGAACCAGGATCCTTTGGCTTTGCAGGCAAATGCCTTAACCACTAAGCCATCTCTCCAGCCCTGGAGTCTTTAAAGTTCTTAATGAACGCTTGTGCACTACCAGCTCTCCTTGTACACTGTATGGGACCCCAGCCCATGGACTGGCACCACCCACAGTTAACGTGGGTCTTCCCAGTCACTTCCATCATTTTGTTTAAGATTTTATTTTTTATTTATTTTTCAGAGAGAGAGAGAAAGAGGCAGATTGAAAGAAAGAGCCTCCAGCTGATGCAAATGAACTGGAGACGCATAGGTCACCTTGTGCATCTAGCTGCAAGCAAGCGCCTTGAGCGCTAAGCCATCTCTCCAGCCCAGAGACCCTGTCTTAAGGAAACAAAGTGGAAGAGGCAGAGAACTCATGTATACGTGTTCATGTACATACTCATACACATACACATATCCAGGATTCCTGGTCTCACAGGTTTGCACATTTGAAGTAGAAGCTTAAAGCAAAGTAAAACTAGGAGACGTGTAAAGGAGTTAATGTGCTAAAACATACGTTCAATTTCTTATACTTGTTTGACCCTAACAAATAGGAGAAAGGAGACGCTACAGTATTAGGGCTTTTGAATTTTCAGCAATTCAGACTTTGACAGAATATTAGGTTCGATATTCAGGAATGAAAGTGTTAAATTTTTATACTAACTCTGAGTAGGATTTAAGATGTGCCCATGTGGTTATTCTAAATGACCACAATTCTTAGTTCAAAAAGAAATTTTAATAGAAAATCCTTGCCATGGGGGTAATGGAGGTGATACTAAAAAGAAGTATGTAAATCAAATTTAATGATGATTTTTTTCTCATTTTATAGCAGGGATTAGGGTTACCAGGAGATCACAGCTCTGTGAATCCAATTAGGATATAATGAAATGCATGCTTTGAGCTTACAAACCAATTATTTAGAAAGAGAAATAATTGTAATAATAAGTACGATATTTGGCACCATGATTACATACTGGTTATTCAGATTATTAAAATCATTCCTATTTTCCAAATTGAATGTACTTAGTCTTACACAATGCCTTCAAGTTCATGGAGTCTACAGTATTTTACACTTTTTCTTTGGATACAATAGCGGGGGGGAAAGAAATGTAAGCAAAACAAGGGCAGGAGGTTATGATGAAGGAAAAATCAGACCTGATTACAAATGACTTCACGTTATTAAAAAGCTTTTATTACAGACCACAGCCAATATTGTCATCTTTGGAAAGAATAAAAATGATTGATTTCAACCCATCTCTGAGAACTGTAATTTCAGAAGTTCATGAGTGTGCCTGCCCAGCGAAGCTCAGTTTTATTTTGACCCTGTGACTTGCCCTGTACTATTGATTCGGGAGTTGTTGTGAACAGGAGGGAGGAGGGGTTTGTTTAATTTTTGGCAAGTACTTTACCTAGATCTGTCATGACTACCATATTAATCTGTTTTCAACCAGGGTTCTGGGGAAGCATTGAGCCACGCTTCAGCACAGAGGAAGGCTGGCCCCTCTCACTGCCCCACATATTGACTACTAGTGACACTCACAGATCCTGGAAACAGAACACGCAGCCCACTGCACCATTCAGGTCCTCGTAAGGATGTACGGAGGCTGGAGGCTGACGCTTTGTGACTGCATTAGCAGTGAACACATCACCAGACCATCTAATCACCAGTTAGAACTAACGAAACCACCAGAGAACACCAGAGTCTGTCCTTGGCTTCATTCTAATGTCACCTCCATATCATGAGCCTTGCACATTGCTATTCCCGTCAGGCATCCGATGCCACCACATGTCTGAAAACCCTAAACTGACAAGAGGAAAGGGAAGCAACCCCACCCCTTCTGGGAATCCCCTGCCTTCTCTTCCCCCTTATCTCATGAGCAATCCTCCCTCCATGAAAGTTTGCCCATAAGACGCCCAAGCACCTCCTTCTCAGGTAGCCCTCATTCTCTCTTGACTGCGCACTTTTGCTTTGAATGAAACCTAATTTTCCAATTGCTTACATAGGCTTACCATGGCGCTTTTCCCTCACCTGCTTCCAGATCTTTCTCGGATGGTGATGAGAGCATCGACACCCTGGGTAGAGGTTTCTCTCCTTTCTGAGGTCCTCCTGGCCCTTGCTGCTGGCAACAGAAAGGACAAGCAACGTTACAGCCCCCATCACCGGGGGTCTGAGGGAAGGGCAAGGTGGGTGGAGGAAATTTTGGATGCACTAGTTTGAATAACGTGGGCAGGACTGAAGCTTTGTGGGTGACTCTTGGTGGTTTGAACCTTGGCCCTGAGAAGGCAGAAAGCATGTTGCCTCCAGAGGGTGTGGTGGGCCTGACTGAGAACGAATGGCTCTGGACTGACTAGTCTTCATTTTAAAGGGTCGTGGCCGTTCAGCCCCTTTGCTAGGTCTGGAAGGGGTAGTCTGTCTCTCCACAGCCAGAAAGGGTTAAAGGAGATGAAAATATCACAATATACTGAAAATCAAACACACACACACACACACACACACACACACACACACACACCCCACAAGTAATAAAGTATTTCTGCCTGAAATACGTTGGGCCAAACACTTGCTTTCCTTCATATGTTATTCCAAGCTTACTTTCTGATTATTTGTAAATAGTTCATACCTCTAATCCGAGCACTGGGGAGGCTGAAATAGGAGGATCACTGTGAATTCAAGGCCTGCCTGGGCTACAGAGTGAGTTCCAGGTCAGCCTGGGCTAGAGTGAAACCCTGCCTCAAAAAAAAAAAAATGACTATTAAAAAATTTACAAGGAGCTGGAGAAGTGGCTTAGCAGTTAAGGTGTGTGCCTGCTAAGCCTAAGAATGACCATTCACTTCTTCAGGTCCCACATTTAGCCAGACACAAAGTGACACAAGGGCGCAATGCCACACTTTCCCACAAGGGGGTGCAAGTGTCTGGAGTTTGTTCACAGCAGCTGAGAGGCTGCAGGCGCACCCATTCTCTCTCTCTCTCTCTCTCTCTCTCTCTCTGCCTCTCTCCAAAAAAATTTTTTTAAAGGTGAAAGCTTTTGAGAGCTGGGGGATGGTTCAATGGTTAAAGGAGCTTGCTTGCAAAGCCTACTATCCCCAGTTCAATTCCCCAGCAACATGTAAAGCCAGATACACAAACTGGAGTATATGTCTGGAAATGCTAGTTTAATTATAACTTCATTTAAAAAACTCATTTGTCACCTATCACTAAAGTACCACTGTCAAAATACAAAGGAAAAAAAAAATAGAGTAAGAATAGGCTCACCTCGCCTGCTGAGCAGGCTGGGTGGAATGGCCTTGGTTGTTTTTCTTTCTTGTGTTTCTGACAAACAAGGTGTGGACTTAGGCGTGTTTTTCAATGAGTGGTTGACACACCTATTTTGCACAGAGGTGGTAATAAGGATTAAGAATCTAGTCCTGTCATTTTGCTGCTGTTTGTATTTGTCATCCAGGATGTAATTATAGTGTTTCCCTTTTAAATGGTTCTTAATGTATTTAGTCAAAGGTTCGGCGGGGGGAGGATGGTGGTGGGAAACAGAGAGCAGTCAGTAAACAGTCAAGAGCTTTCCCCATTTGTCTGTGTCACACTCCCTGGCTGCATTTCCAGCAGCAGGGCCTGGGAGACTAACCTCTTTTACTCAGCTCAATTAGGTCAAATCTATTGGTTTTGGCCAAGGGCCTACACAGAGAAAAACACAATGGCTTTTCCCTTACCTGCTCTTTCTCACCCTTTATGAAATTATTAATCAAGCAAATACAGTAATAAAAACCATACTTCACTTACATAACCTTCCAGAATCTTCTATGCAGAAATAAAGATGTATATATATCTAGAGACACTTACAAATAAAACTCACATGAAGTCATCCTAGGTACATACGAATGACTCTTGTTTTTCTTTGTAAGGTATCCAATCTATTATAGCAATATATTATTGATATTTGATTTTTTTAAATTTTTTAAATTAAAAAATTTTTTTTTTTATTTTTGGAGAGAGACAGAGAGAGAGAGAGAGACAGAGAGGGAGAGGGAGACAGATAGAGAATGGGCGCGTCAGCAGTCTCTCAGCTGCTGTGAACGAAATCCAGATGTGTGCACCCCCTTGTGGGCAAGTGTGGCATTGCGCCCTTGTGTCACTTTGCACCTGGCTAAACGTGGGACCTGGAGATTGGAACCACTGGAGATTGGAACCAGCGTTCTTAGGCTTAGCAGGCAGGTGCATTAACTGCTAAGCCATCTCTCCAGCCTGATATTTGATTTTTTTTGAGGCAAGCACAACACACTGGCCTTTGTTATGACAGAGTGAGAGCAAATGAGAGAGAATTGGCACACCAGGGCCTCCAGCCACTGTAATCAAACTCCAGATGCATGTGCCACCTTGTGCATGCATCGCTTTGTGTGGCTGGCCTATGTGGAATCTGGGGAGTCGAACATGAGTCCTCAGGTTTTCTAGGCAAGTGCCTTAACTGCTAAGCCATCTCTCCATCCCTATATTTGATATTTTTATATCAATCAATAGAAGTCTTTCCTCTTTTTTTTTCTTTTTTGGTTTTTTGAGGTAGGGTCTCACTCTAGCCCAGGCTGACCTGGAATTTACTATGTAGTCTCAGGGTGGCCTTGAACTCACAGCGATCCTCCTACCTCTGCCTCCAAAGTGCTGGGATTAAAGGCGTGCACCACCATGCCCGGCTGTTTTTTTTTTTTTTTGAATAGTGACATTCTCCATGTATGTCTATAATGTGATTTTGTTACCAATCCCCTACTGAATATTAGACCCTGTTTGTTCATGGTACAGTTAATGGCACAATGTAGATTTTTATGGGAGTGTAAGTATGTGTAAGACCTTGCGTGATCCAGATAGAGCAAGATAGAGGATGAGCGTATGGAAACAACAATGGGACAAAAATGGATGGCAATAATTTAAGAATGACTTTATAAAGAACAACTCTGATAATTTTTCCATGCAACTATTTTTTTTAAAAAAGGCTTATAAGCCGGGCGTGATGGCGCACGCCTTTAATCCCAGCACTTGGGAGGCAGAGGTAGGAGGATCACTGAGACTTCAAGGCCACCCTGAGACTACATAGTGAATTCCAGGTCAGCCTGAGACAGAGTGAGACCCTACCTATAAACCAAAATAATAATAATAATAATAATAATAATAATAATAATAATAATAATAAAAAAATAAAAGGCTTATATAATATTTGCCTTTTATTTGGTTTTTCTTTTATAAATTACCCCACTGCAAACGGAGGCCTCAGTGATGGTTGGATGTCCAAAAATGATAGCTAAAGAAAGAACAGATGCCCCTGGGGTTGGTAGTGGCTGGGCAGTCAGAGAGGAGGCAAGTGAGGAACACCGAAAATGTGCCAAGGTGCCCGTGTCTCCTCACGGCCAAGACACCACTTTGTGATTAAACGTCCTCAAAGCTACAGGTAGGCTATTTCTGCTGTAGCAGAAACTAAGGTACCTGGGCATTCTCCCTCACAAGTCCCCTGATGGAGGGTCTGGATCCGAAAAGACCCTGACATCATTATAATGTCACGTGTATTATAATTTTGACCCTCCACCCCACCCTCTGTGGGCCTTTCTAAAGGATGTGGAAAGAGATACCTTAAAAGGGTTATCTGGTCTACCATGGTTTGAGTGGGAAAAGGGAGTCACCTTACTCCATGACTGTACCACTTACCTTGTAAATATTGATTAAGAGCCTTTCGAAATTTCCCCACGCAGAACCCACTGGGATGCCCCCAGTCTTGGACAGTCTAATCTCTCTCTGCGGTTTTTGCCTCGCTAACTTTTTTTTTTTTTTTTTTTTTTTTTTTTTTGCTAAGATAAACTTCTGCAAGAACTGCAGAAGTTTATTTAGCAAAACAAAACTGTCTCTTTTTGTTGACAAGTTTTCTTTGGGTACATATTGTAGTTTGATCATTATCTCTTCCCTTTCCCTTCCTTTGTTCCTCTCCCCTTTCCCCATTCTCCTTCCACTCAATTCCTAGTTCAGAGTCTTCCTTTTTTTTTTCTTTTGCACGTCTGCATCATCCATGACTAAATGTTCACAGGCCCATTATTATGCAGGTCTAATGTAGGTAATGACAGATGCTATAAGGTCATAAATGCAAGGGCCACCTCATGTCCAAAAAAACAGCATTTCATGCACTCCTCCCCATCCTTTGACTCTTTTATTCTTTCTACCACCTCAGTACTCGCTGAGCACTGGAAGGTGTGAAAGAGATGTCTCATTTAGGACTGCGCATTCAACAGCCACTTCTCAGCACTTTAATGGTTTTCCCAGTAGTTACTGCCATCTGCAGAAAGAAACATCTCTGATCAAGGAGAGAGAAACACTCAACTATGGACATAACCGTAAACATTCAGAGTGCCACTTGATGGGCACAATATATCCATTTAGCAAACAACAGTTGTAGCTTCCTCTTTCTAGGGCCCATGACCCTCCAGCCTTAGCCTTTTGATTAAATTTCCAGTACCAGACATGAATTCCCTCCCATGGATCAGACCTCAACTCCAATCAGAGAGCAATTGGTTACCCCCATAACAGACATGCCACTATTGCACCAGTGGAGACATCTCTTCTGGATGGTCAGTTGCATATCACTTGTTAAAACCACTGATGACTTTTCTCTCCCAGCAGCCTGCATAGAACCTTCTAGAACTATGACAGGTAGCCAGCGGACAGGAGGCTTCCTACATACTTCCCACTCGACTTTCTCAGTGTTCTGCCATTGAGCATGTGGTGTCATCAGCAATCGAGTTACCATTTAGTTCTGGTGGGCAGTCAAAGGCTTTGGCCATAGCCCATGTTGTTCCAAGAGTTTTAGGGGCCTTCCTGGTCAACAGCTCCCTGGGAAGTATTCCACCTCTGGCTCTGGGATTTTCCTGTACCCACCAGTGGTTTCTGGGCACAGCATTATCTGCCCCCACAAGGTACTTCTGCTCAACTCTTTTTTTTTGTAAACCATATTTTCAAATTAGCAAACAAAGAATTGGGTTTCCATATGGCTTTTTAGTAATGTCTTTGGTTTTTGTTCACACAACTCCCATCCCCTCGTCTCCTCCAACCCCCTCTCCAACGCCTGTGTCTCTTGACTGAATTCTTCCCTTGAAGAAGTTAAGAAGTGTGAAACCTCTATAACAGAGACCTGTTATGTCTGGTCACAAACACGCACTGATCTTCAGCAAAGCCTTCTTGGAATCTCAGTGTTCCCGTCAAAGTGTTGGAGCATCTTTGAGCATCTTTTAGTCTGGTTTTCTGTGGTTTCTCTACCACTTTGTGGATGCCGATCATGCCTTCAGGCCACAGTCCCATGAACTTGAACTCTGTCAGCAGAGTGCAACCTTTGCCCAGATCAGCGCTGCTGGAAGCTGAGGGGCCAGGAAGATCTTAAAGAGGGAAGGAACACTTTCCACAATTCCCATATTGTCTCTGTCATCAGGCCTCAGACATTTTCTCATCTGTTTCAGAAGGACCGTGAGCCAACATTACAAGTAGCCCAACCCCCAGTGTCTTCCATAGTAAGGAACCATCTTAGAAGTGACAACAGAATCGGTGTTGCTCCTGTGGATTGAGTGGCTTTCCTCTTACAGTCGGTTTTCCCAGCCGAAACTGGGATGGACACCTTGGTAACCTAGCATTAGACAGATGGATCTTTGACATCTTTGAACTTTTCTTGAAAACCCTTCACTTAATTAATAGTTTTAAATCCCTTCAAAGACTGCTCACTGACTTTTAAGACCTGTGTAAATTAGTACCTCTATATTGTCAATTGTGTTCAGTGTTGTATAAAATCCAAATGTTCATTAAAGACAGAAGCTATTATTATAATCACGACAAAAGATGAACAATCTTGCAAGAGTCAGTTATGATGAGGTTGAAGGTCTTGCAGCTTTCAAATCTGTCAATAAGATTGAAAAGAATCATAGAACTCAACTTCACTTAAATGAAACGAAAAAGTGCCAGGCTCCAGATTATTCTATCATGAACTCCAAAATTCACATTAAGCCCTCTCTCCAGTAAACCCAAACTCAACACCCAATTTTCAGTCATTATGATGCTTAGTCAAATCTAAGAGTGTAATTGTAGCAAAACCAATCCACACTTAGTGTTTCCCTGAAATCCCAGATTAACTGGCATCATGCCAAGAGAAAGTGTATGTTCACCCTAGCGTGGGGGCTGTTCCTTTACAGGAGCTGCTGTTAGATCTAAGCTCAAACTTGGATGTCTTTGAAGAGAAATGAAAACAGAGGGTGGATCAAAGATCCAAGAGAATTCCATTAGAACTAATGAGTTCCTCAAGAATTGAGTGAGCTTTTAAAGGTCCCAGAATTTGAGTTCCTGCAGTGAATAGTTCTTCAGACAGTAGACGGATGACTCACCAACACTGGCCATGAAGACAGGCTGAGTCACTCTCGGCAAGCTGACTCACTTGCTTTCTCAGCTCTGTTTTATAAGAACTGGAGCTGGCTGGGTATTTCTGTCTCTCTGATTGCAAGTATCAGGCTCTTCAATACATGGAGAATATGATGTTCTTCGTAGGAAAAACCACACAGATTGCTCACGCACAGATGGGCTGTGCTAGTGAAAGCACATTGCTAATTGTTTCCAGTTTCCGATGATGACAGCCCTGCTCTGCATACCTACCTTGCCGGGTTCTTTACTCATGGCAGAAACCCAGAGTGGAACTGCACAGAGCCCTCCCGGAGGGCCAGGGAGCACCTTGACAGGCCACTTGTAGAGCTTGTTTGTAAAATCTGGAAGCCGGTCTGGTCTCCCCTCTCACTGCCCTCACCCCACGTTCTGAGCGAAGATCTTGAGAGATTTTAAGAGATTTTATCATGAGGGAATGTTAGAAGAGCTCCACGAGTGTCTTCTCTAGAAATAGTAAGGAAGGAAGTGGATCATCCGGGTACCCAATTCTCTGGGTCTGTGTGTTTGTGAAGTTTATTATTTATTTATTTAGTGGAACAAGAAATTGGTAAAAGCAGGGACAGAACCTGGGTCAAGTCTGAAGATTCTTAGCAGACCATGTAACCCAGATACCTGTCCAAGGTTTGTTTTCTAAGCCTCAGTTTCTCCACGTGGTAGATGAAAGGTTTGTGCTAATGCTGACATTTCCCAGACTTGCTTGCACACACGAGTATCACCCAGGGTGCCTGTTAAAAATACGAATGTACCTATCCCCATCCAGGTCAACCGAATGCAAAGCACCAGGGTGAGGCCTGAGAAGGGACACAGAGCACCGTGGGTGACGCTGCTGTCCACACAGGTTTGGGACATGCTGGATTCCATACTCAGGAAGATACCGGCCAGCTCTCAACTTACTCAATAATCCTTCCACACTGAGCCTTGATCCTTAGACCTCTCTCTCTAACTTAGAGAAAGATTAAATGGAAACCAAATCAAATTAAGCTGAGTGAGAGGGGTTGGTGAGGGTGGGCTAAAATGACGTACTGATGGACGTGGAGCTGTCTTTCATACCCCTTGTCTTACATACTCAAGGTCGGTACGTCACCCCTCTGCCACAATCACATCCCTTCTGAGGAATGGCAAGATCCATCTACTCTTCCTCGAATACTTTTTTTGAGGTTTAAAAAAATATTTTATTAAGTTATTTGCAAGCAGAGAGAGATAGAAGAGAGACAGAGAGAACGGGGTGCTCTAGGGCCTCCAGCTGCTGTAAACAAATTCCAGATGCATGTGTTACTTTGTGCAGATATCTGGCTTTACGTGGGTACTCGGGAACCGAACCAGCACTTTTAGGCTTTTGCAGGCAAAATGCCTTTAACTGCTGAGCCCTCTCTCCAGCCCTCATCCTGGAATTTTACCAGCCCTGGAGTCTCTTTGGATTTTTTTCTTTTGGCCTATCTACAGGATCTTAAGCTAAGTAGACTGAGGTATCAAGGAATGTTATCAAACAGGGCAGCCTTGAAGTCAGGTGAGGGCTTCCCCTACACAGAGTCTGCCCTAAACTGCTCTCATGGGAAGGAGAGCCTGCCACAGTGAAGGGATGGAGAAGGAAGACATATGCCTTCTGTGAAATAAGAAGAGCATTGTTGCCAAACAAGAACCATAACATCAGGCCCCATTCTGACCCTCTACTAACGCACAAAAGCTGTTTTCACCATGGGTCTGTACAGACTCCCAGCAATGTCTTTTCACATTGCGAGAAACCAAAGTCAACGACACATTTACTTATCTTTTTTTAAATTTGTGTGTCTGTGCATGGTATTTGTTTACACATGCGCAAATGCATGCCACAAGGTGCTTCTGGATGTCAGAGGACAGCCGTAGAGATCAGTTCTCTCAAGAAGCTTCTGGATGTCAGAGGACAGCCGTGGACATCAGTTCTCTCAAGAAGCTTCTGGATGTCAGAGGCCAGCCGTGGACCTCAGTTCTTCCTTTCCACCTTCTTTTGGGACGGGTTCTTCTTCCTGTTTTGACACTTCAGGTGCCCGGCTAGCTGGCCTGAAAGCTTCCTGATTTCCCTGGCTCCACATGCGATGACTGTAAATGTGTTAGGATTGCAGACATGAATGCCACTTCGAGTCTGGTTTTATGTGACAGAGAATCAAATGTGGGCCAGCCGGCAGGCTTGCAAGCAAGTGCCTTTAATCCCCCCACCCCGCCCCGCATCATCAATAAATCTCTCCCCACACTGCTGTCTCAGTCCACTCTGTCCTACTCAAAGTGACAAATAATATGCTCAAATGTGTTATCCTTTCTGAAATATTTCACAAAATCTCACTTGTATCAGGAATGATTTTTCAGCCAACTTACCCATTCTAATACAGCTGAAGTATTTGGCACTCATTTTTCACACATACCGAAGAGGAAAGGTTTTACATCAGAGACTTTCTTTCTATTCAGTGCTTGGTTTTCTGTACTGTAATATTTTGACACTATCACTTTTCTTTCCTGGTCCACCTTACTCAAGCGCTGGTCTGAACATCTTTGTGAGGTCACTTACATGTGTACAAAGAGCCGCCGCCCTCTGGTGTATTATATAAGACACTACAGTTAGCAGACAGCTAGCCATGCCACCAGGCAAGCAGCCAGGTCTCCAGACATGGGGATTTTCTTCCAGACAGACAGGAGAATCCCAATGGCCATACAAACAGAATAGAATATTGGATCAGTGATACTAAAGCAACTAAAATCCTTAGTTAAACCAAATCACTGTAACTTTTGTGGCTGAAAGGACAAAGCATCATTTGTTTTAACATTTAGAAGGAAAATCAACTGGCAAGAAAGTGTCATTGCTAAAATTTAATTGATGGAGATTGGAGTTCTAAAGTGGAATGGGGGAGGGGAGGGAAATATCATATGTTTTTTGTATGTAAGTATAGAAGGTGTCAATAAAAATAATAATAAAAAAACAGAAAAGAAAGGTATCAAACATTCAGATTATCTGCAAAAGTACATTAAATTTAATATTCATTGGGATAATGTTGATGGTTTCTAAGATCTTAGCCATTCAATAGTTATATTACTACACGGCAGGACAGAGATTCTCCCAGAAGTATCTGTGCAGTGGAGAAGAATGTTCTCTGATTCCTTCTGAAACCTGCCAACACCCTTGAAGAGCTATGCCATTGTAATTAATAAGTTGCTGCCTGTTGTCACTTAGAATCAGTGCGAGATCAGGACCTCCAGGTGGGATGCAGGGAGATCTGGTTAAGAATTGCAACCCTTCTTCTAGGAACAGCGTGCATCTCACCAGGTTCATCTAGAAAGTGGGAATGATGCCTGTGTTTACTTTGCAGGTGGGTCAAAAGGGTTAAGTGGGCTGGAGAGATGGCTTGGCAGTTAGGGCGCTTGCCTTTGAAGCCTAAGGACCCAGGTTCGATTCTCCAGTACTCATGTAAACCAGATACACAAGGTGGGGCACATGCGTCTGGACTTTGTTTGCAGTGGTTAGAGGCCCTGGTACACCCATTCTCTCTCTCTCCTATCTGCCTCTTTCTCTTTCCCAAGTAAATAAGTTAAATTAAATTAAAATTTTTAAAGAAAAAAAGGGTTAAGTAGTTAGCACAAAGTGCAGACGCATGAAACTGGTCCTGAGAAGACACTGTAGGGACACGTAACAGGCATGTCAAAGAAGGGTTATGAGCAGACGGGCCTCTCACTACAAATTATAATCAATTCACCAGGAAAACTCCCTCCAAGAGGGAGAGTCAGATGCCAAATTTACATGCACATATGACAAAATCTATTCTTGGTTTTTGGTGACTTCAGGCTTACAGAGCATTTTGGCTAGTTTATTTTTAAAACCTTTCTACAATATATACCCATAGATAAAAATATACATGTCTGGGGGTGTTTGGGGGTGAGTGGGGCTGGTGGAGACAGGGAAATATGGTTGGATTCATTTCAGCACCTGACTGCACTGATGGTGATTCGTGAGTAGATGTTCTACTGAACCCAACTGCTTTTTAAATTAAATTAATTTCCTTTCATTTTATTCTTTTTGAGACAGGGTCTCACACTGTAGTCTCCCCTGGAACTATACGACCCAGACTGACCTCAAACACAGCAGCCTCAGCCTCTTAAGTGCTGGGATTACAGGTGTGATCCACTATGAAAGGCTCAATCATTTAAAAAAAAAAGTAGGTTTGCTGAAATTTATCTTTAAAAGTTAATCTACATCATTGCCACTCTCTTCCTTTTGATAAGTTCTCTGCCTGTCACAAAGGAAATGTGACATTGTGGATAGGAAATCAATGTTCTTTTAAAAGAGGCTGTGAGAGCCATGGCTGTTTTAATTCTTTTAAGAAAAGCATCTCATAGGCAAGTGCCATGCTGGGAGCAAGGCTAAGAGAGGGTTTGGAGGAAGGTACGTTTTCCTCTCTAGCTCTATCGCCCAGTAAGTTAACAACTAGATCATCAAGGTATGGGGTCACTTATAAACCATTTCTTTCTAAATGTACAGATGTGTGTGAGAGAGAGAGAGAAAGAGAGAGAGAGAGAGAGAGAGAGAGAGCGCACATGTGTGCACCGGCTATGACGTTTAATGAGAAGATTGGAAGACTGTGCTTTTCTGAAAAGGGCTGGTTTATTTGGATCCTTTGGAAACTCCCAGAAATGTGGAGCCCTGGTACATGGGATACGTACCGCTAGGGGGCGATGGCTGACAATGAATGAGCATGGCTGTCCGCAAGCCAGACCACAGACTTGGTTAGGTAGGTGTGGAATACCATTTCTTCTTTCTTAGTGTGTGTGTGTGTGTGGGGGTGCTTTGAGGAATTTCATCGGATGATGCGTGCGCTTGAATGACCAATTCTCCTGCTTCTTAGGTCTTTGGTCATTTAATTTCATGTTTTGATTATTTTTACCAAGACTAATTGACTGTATTGTTACTGGGAGCCAAACGTGTTTTAGCTTATCCAATCTACATAGTCAAAGCCCCTCCTGTCACATCGTGTCACTTTTAATTTTGATACCCGTTAGAAGTCGTTGCTAAGCAGTGGATGGCAACATGTGTGTGCTGTATGTGGTTTCCCGACCTTCCTGGAAAGAATCTCGGATGCTTCCTGAGGGAAGCGGAGATCTGCCTATCTGCGCGTGTCACAGAACACACTTAGGTCAGGAGGCTAACGGGCACTGCCCCCTGCAAGTGGTGATGGCGACGGGCTCTGCAAGTGCATGCTGTCAGAGGGCAAGCATCTCTCGCTTTTACCTTCCCGTCCCGTGCCTTGTGCAGAAAGTACACCCGATGGGTGAATCAGTGGGAGGAGGGAAGAAGGAAGTGGAGACTACATTTAGCTACATGCTGGGTAGAGTATAGGGAACTGTAAATTCCTTGAAGCAGAAACACTGCCCTATTCGTCATGACAGCATCGATACTAGGGTCTCTAAAAGTGTCTGATCATTCCAAATCAACCGAGCCGCTTTCAATCAGGCCTCCCTCCAAAACCCAGACTCTTTGAACAGAGACCCGGGAATGCACGTGGGTGCTCGCTTGGGGGTACAGCCGAGAGCCTAGGGAAGTGGGTAACGTGTGCCCGACCTTCGTCAGTCGGCGACAGCATTAATGAACGACCCCGTCTCTAGAGTTTCTCTTAAAATTCTTGGGCGCCTAGGTACTAAGGGAAAATATTCTAGGTTCCCAGAACCTAGAAGATCTCTGGTTGCTTTTGGATGACACTCCCCACACCTCCTCCCTACACAGTCCTCCCCATACACTCCCCACACCTCCTCCCTACACAGTCCTCCCCATACACTCCTCCACACCTCCTCCCCACACAGTCCTCCCCATACACTCCTCCACACACTCCTCCCTACACAGTCCTCCCCATACACTCCTCACACCTCCTCCCTACACACTCCTCCCCATACACTCCTCCACACACTCCTCCCTACACAGTCCTCCCCACACACTCCTCCCTACACAGTCCTCCCCATACACTCCTCCCTACACAGTCCTCCCCACACACTCCTCCCTACACAGTTCTCCCCACACACTCCTCCCTACACAGTCCTCCCTACACAGTCCTCCCCACACACTCCTCCACACACACACTCCTCCCTACACAGTCCTCCCCATACACTCCTCCACACAAGTCCTCCCTAGACAGTCCTCCCTATACACTCCTCCACATACACATTCCTCCCTAGACAGTCCTCCCCATACACTCCTCCATTCAGTGCTCCCCATACATTACAGGTGTTTGGGATCACATGGCTCAAAAATAGCTTGGAAATAAAATCAATTGGCTACAGTGAAAAATCACCCGTGCTCTCGATCACGTGGAATCTCACCTGCCTGCGGCGTCTCACTTCGCAGATCTTATTCTGTTACTTCAGTATCCCTCACGGTGTCCAGCCAGGAAGTCTTTTTATGTGTTTTGTCAACATTTGTGAGTTAAACTAAAAATGTTTAAAAATATTTTACTTTATTTGTTTATTTGAGAGAGAGAGAGAGAGGATGGAGGGAGGGAGGTAGGGAGAGAGAGAGAGAATAGGCACACCAGGGCCTCTTGTCACTGCAAACAAACTTCAGATGCATGTACCACCTTGTGCATCTGGTTTACGTAAGTACTGGGGAACTGAACCTGGGTCCTTAGGCTTTGCAGGCCTTAGCCACTAATCCATCTCTCTAGCCCCCTAAAAGTTTTAAATACTGGGGAGATGGCTCACTCATTAAAGGCACTTGCCTGCAATGCCTGACAGCCCGGGTCCAAGTCCCCAGTACCTTCACAAAGCTAGATGCACAAAGTGGTGCATGCATCTGGAGTTTGTTTGCAGTGGCAGGAGGCCCTGATGCACCCATTTCTCTCCCTCTCTCTCTCTCTCTCGTAAACAAACAAATATGAAAAAGTTCTAACACTGACTATTTGGCTAGGAGGCCATGAGGATATGGGTTACGTAACGTCCCTTCAAGGACACAAGAGCACACACTGGGGCACACGAGACAGTGAGTCTCAGATTTGCTTGGGTCATTTGCTTTCCTTCATTGTGACTGTAGAACCCAGTGGACCAAAGATTCCAGACAGTGAGTTCTTGATTTCTGGTAGACATGCTTGTCATGTGATCTCCAGATTCTGGGGACGTGTCCTACACTGCTGTGAGCACGTGGAACTGAGCCCCAGTGACACTCTTGCCTTGGAGTGGCAGAGCCTTATATGGAAGCAGAGTGTACTTTTTTCTTTCTGCTTTACTGGGGGATCTTTAAATAGCAGGGAACAGCAACTCAAAAGCTTTCCAAAGAGCTACTTAAAGTTATTTTTCTCCATGACAACAGCCTGCCAATACGGATAGAATTTAAAGAGCTAGGACCCTAGGCGGAAAGAAAAAAAAAAAGAGGAAAACTTCCCTACTAAATTAAAGGCTCGAAGATCATCCCAGGCAAGTTCCTGACACTGACTCACAAGGATGGAACAGAGGAGACAGATGAGTTAAGTCATCAGAGCGCATGGGAAGTTAAGAGGGTGTTTAAAGGAGTTCACTTGGTGGTGGATGGGGTGGGGCCGGGGGATGGGGTGTATGCTGTAATTGCTTTGGCTAAAATAGTGGACTTGTTTTCTTGCTTCTTACGTGCAGAAGTTTGAAGTCATTGATTTTGGTTAGCTGTTAAAAATTACCTTAAATAATTCTCTTGGTCTTTGCCTTATGTTGGAACCCTACAGAAATCCCTTTTGCCTCAGGAACGTTGACTCTCAGGGACGCAGCTCCCAAGACTCCCTCTTCCACCACGTGTAAGGGTTCAGTCTATTTCTCAGGGTGATTCCAGACCCCACCCTGTGCCATCTGAGAGGTTGCCTTACCCCCACTCTGGGTGGTGGTTGGGAGGAGTGGGGAGTGTGAGCTTTGCTTTCTACTCCTAACCCCCGGGGAGGAGCGTGAACTGGCATGCGTCACTTCCTTCTCTCACCCCCAGCCTCTGGCCCTGCCCTCATGACACGGCTCGAGAGCACCTCTGGCCACAAATGCAGAGATTCCATTTTCTCTCTTCTAGACGGACACCCTCCACCATGGTGTCCATGTGCTTCATAGAACCTTAACTCCTGGGTCCTTGGGCACTCCATCAATTACAGATAGTTTGCAAGTGTTTCACTAGTGGCCAGAGCGGTCATTATAATTTGTTTGACAGATATCTCTTTTTTTAAAATATTTGTTTTTATTTTGGAGAGAGACAGAGAGACACAGAGAGAGAGAGGGAGAGGGAGACAGATAGAGAATTGGCGCACCAGCAGCCTCTCAGCTGCTGTGAACGAAATCCAGATGCATGCGCCCCCTTGTGGTCAAGTGCGGCATTGAGCCCTTGCATCACTTTACATCTGGCTAAGCGTGGGACCTGGAGATTGGAACTGACATTCTTAGGCTTAGCAGCAGGCTCCTTAACCGATAAGCCATCTCTCCAGCCCGAGATATCTCTTTTTTTTAATTATTATTATTTTATTTTTTATTGACAACTTCCATAATTACAGACAATAAACCCTGGTAATTCCTCACCTCCCACTTTCTTCTTTGAAACTCTACTCTCAATCATATCCCCTCCCCCCCAATTAGTCTCCCTTGACAGATATCTCTTTTGTTAACTTCTTTTTTTGTTTTTTTGAGATAGGGTCTTGCTGACGACCGGGCTGACCTGGAATTCACTATGTATGTACTCTCAGGGTGGCCTCAAACTCACGGCGATCTTCCTACCTCTGCCTCCCGAGTGCTGAACTTAAAGGTGTGTACCACCACACCCACCTTTTTCTTTAACTTTTTATTGACAATCTCCATTCATGTATACAGTGTACCCTGATCATAATCTCCCACCAACCTCTTTTGTCTTCCCTCTCCCCAGTCCCCGCCACTTCTTCCCAACTCATCCCTAGTCTATTTTGAAGTCACCCTTTCATTTTGTTTTGTTCAATGATACCCTCGTATTAGGCAGGTCTTGTGTAGGTAGCTTCAGCCACTGTGAGGACATTAATGCAATAGCACTTAAGTCTGTGAGATGGCATTCTAAAGCACTCCTCCCCTTCCTTTGGCTCTTACATTTTTCCTGTCACCTCTTTCACAGAAGTCTCCAATTCTTAGAGAGTGTGACAGAGGCGTGTCACTTAGCACAGAACTCTCCACTACATTTGACAAATATCTTAAGCGTCCTTTTATTGTCAGGCCTTGGAGCAGAGAATGAATCAATGGTCAACTCTCACCTTTTCGGGTAAAAGTGGTGTTTCTCTAATGACTGCTTGTAGTAGTTCTGCCCTTGGAAGCCGTGTAATTAGCTCCTCCATTCACTCAGAGATTTCCAGAGAACAAGCAGATCCCTTCTGCCTATGCGACTATCCCTTCATTTCAAAGGTGTCCATTCACACCCCACCTTTCCCCTGAACTCTTCTGCTGCCTTCAGACCCTCACCTTATGGTTTTCTAAATACATGCAGCTACACTGTTGGACATGAGCCCCAGGGCCAGAGGTGCGGGATTGTGTGTGCATGCATCCCTTGGGGAGAAGGAGTTAAAAACATTAACTTCAACCTGGGGAGTTGTTTTTCTTCTCCTGCTCTTTAACCAGAAAATAAATACCATTGTAGCTTTGAAAACTGAAATGCTAGCTTTTAAACAACTTGCAAATAATAGAGTTCAAGGTTTCAAGAGGGAAAATGGGCTCGGGGAAACTTCAGAGATCACAACCCCCACGTGGTCCTTTCAGTGGGTAAATTGAGAATAAATGGCAGTAAGAAAGTAATCGCCTTTTATTGCATTTCACTGAGAACTAATGTCCCCATGACCGGTACGTAACGCTAACTTAAAAAAAAATAAAATTAAATTAAGCTGGGCATCTCCACTGTGACCACTTGAATAGGCAATAATTATAGCCCTTGAACTTTTGTCCCCACGGAGTACAACACGACTCCGAGGGATGGGGATGTGCCTCAGTGACACCAACGCCTCCCTTGACAAGGGCTTGGCTAATAATACTGAGATTAGGTGACCCCTGTGTCCTTGCCTTTGGCTTGCTCTAGGGCTGATGGCATGAGCCTGGCTCCAGGAAGAGTCTCTTGTCCCCCTGGCTGATTAATCCTCCCGGAATTCCTCACCTTATTCTTCCCCCAAGAGGCATTCTCTAGCGCCTCTCCATCAGGAGGCTGAGTCCTGCAGAGGCATCGCTTGCCTTGCTGACTGGAGGGAGACTGGAGGGTGGAAAGAGAGGGAAGGTCAGTTTATTTTTTCCAAGCCCTCTGCTTCTGTGGTATGCTTGGAAGTAACTCCTCCAATAACTTCTAATGACCACTGTCAATTAATTCCCCTGGATGGCTCTGGGTCTGGGTAGCCTCTCTCCAGTAACTCTATTTCCTCCCTTGGCCCTGGGCGGGGTTGTCTGGTAATAGTTTCTTATCATTTATTATCTTCCAATGTTTCAATTACACTAATGCGCCTTAACATTATCTCACCTCCTCCTATCACCACAGTGTCCCCATGCCAATCACAGGGACAAATTCTTTCCCAATACATAAACTTCTGTGAATTTGAACCTCTTCTTAAGTTGTGGAATTCCATGGACACTGGGGACACAGTTTTACCTCCAGGAGGTATCTAAGGTCCTTACTCCCAGGACCAGAGGTAAGATGGCCCCAGCCTGGCAGTTCATCAGAATCACTGGAGAATTTTGAAAAAAAGACACAGGACCTGGGACCTCTATCTGAGCAAACGAAGCTTTCTTGGGATAGAACTCCCGCCTCCCACCAATTTCTAGTTTCCAAACAATCTAAGAAAGAAGGACAAAATGGCCCATTATTGGACTGGAGAGATGGCTTAGTGTTTAAGGTGTTTGCCTGCCAAGCCTAAGGACCCAGGTTGGATTCCCCAGGACCCACATAAGCCAGATGCACAAGGTGGCTCATGCATCTGGAGTTTGTTTGCAGTGGCTAGAGGTCCTGGTGCATCCATTCCCTCTCTATCTGCCTCTCTGTCTCTCTCTCTCTCTCAATAAATAAATAATTTTTTAATGGCCTGTAATCACTGAAGACAAGTGCTGAGCTCACGAAGCTTGCTACTCCATCTTTTTACTATTTTTGTATGGCGGAACTTTTTCATTAGAAAAAAGAATCAGGTGTGTACAGTTCTTTTTTTTTATGTGTGTGTATGGTATGCATGCATGTGTATATGCATGTTTGTGTGTGTGTGTGGTTGGGCACACATGTTTGTGGATTGGCACGCAGGTGCATGTACGTGCACATGGAGGTCAGAAGTCAACAAACTGTATGAGTGTGTTTCTCTGTCACGTCTCCACTTCATTTTTATGAGACAGGGTCTCTCACTGAACCCAGAACTCAGCTAGACAAGATACCCAGCAAGCTCAGGGATCCTTCTGACTCCGCCTCCCCAGCTCTGGGATTGAAGACATGCACCACTATGCCATTTTCAATGCGGGTGCTGAGATCCGAACTCGGGTCCTCATGCTTGCGAGGCAAGTACATTACCCACTCATCCCTCTCCCCAGCCCTGTGTAAGGTTCTTGACTGAGCGGATCTTCTGGTTCCTGTCACTACTGGCAGTTAACTTTAACCCAGTTAACCACACGTGTAAATAACCAGAATGGGGCAGAGGGCCAGTGCAGTGTGGGCACAGTATAGGCACCAGATACCTAGGAACTCAAGCCCGCACCTCTTACACACCTGTATATCACTGGGGTGAGCTGATGTCCCAAGTCTCTTGGTCCTACTCATGTGGAGTGGACATCAATTGGGACCTTTAGTCAAATTCTATCCACATGGGATTGGAAATTCCAAATTACTCCATTCCGGGGTGGATCTCAATTCTTTCCTTACTTTGAGAGGCACTTCTTGGAAGTCCCACAGTTCAAAAATCATTAGGCTGGAAAAATACCCAGAGTTCCATGCAGTAAACTGATTTGTAGTCCTTGGTATTGTGTCACCATGGATGGACACTTCTTTTCCTAATTTTTTTAATTGGTCAAATTCATAGTACAGTGATTAAAAGCATGATCTCTTGATTTAGAGCCATGTGATTTGGTACATATTATTCTACTTTTGAATATCCTAAGTTTGACTCTGAAATGAAAATATTCGTAGAAACCATATCACTGTGTTATCAGGAATATTTGTTGAGCTTCTATACACAGAAGGAGTAAC
Organism: Orientallactaga sibirica; assembly: GCA_036365145.1. Lineage (NCBI taxonomy): Eukaryota > Metazoa > Chordata > Mammalia > Rodentia > Dipodidae > Orientallactaga > Orientallactaga sibirica. Next base: position 19,808,110 of record JAEOAD010000032.1, read on the forward strand.
ATTGTGTCTGATGTTTAATAATCTCTGCGTACATGCTAGCTAATATTGGTACCATGAATTGTGCGTACCTGCATGTAGCATATGCACACATCTGTATGCAGATGTGTCCACCTAGAGTGCACACATGTGTGGGGACAAAAGGAAGATGAAGCTGTTGGGAGCCCCGTCATTCTTCCGCCTTATCTCCCTGAAACAAGGTTTCTCACTGGACCTGGAGTTCCTGTTGTTTCAGTAAGGCTGGCTGATAGCAATACTCCTCTCTCCACCTCCCTCAGTGCTGGCGTTATCCTTGTAGCCATGGCTTTTTACATGGGTGCTGGGAGTCGAACTCAGGTCCTCAAGATTGCGCAGCAGGCACTCTCGCCAGCCTCTGTCATCATTCTTGCTACTTACTTTGTTTATGTAACTTTGGAGGGCCACACAGAGGGACACATGACAAGATATAGGGCATTTTGTTTGCAAGCTGTTATGCAACTTGAGAAATAACTATTGTAGATATTATAGAAATTCATGGCCCTAAGACTTGGCAGGCGGGAGTGATTCATTCGCAAAAGCCTGTGTGGCTGAATCAGCACTGGCTGGTCATTTATCCAGCCCTGGACATTGGCCACACCTGAGTGGAAGAGCTGATTGGACTAGACATGGTTCTTTCCTTGCTAGGGTCTGGAGCTGACATGAGCCGCCCAACTTACTGGTTTTGATGTGTGGGAGGTGACAGTGAAGGGAAGAAGAGAGGCGTATCAAGGATGTCCCTAAATCAAAAGGGAAGAGGCAGAGGCCGAGATGGCATACACATGTCGATTCTCAGCCAAGCTGAGGACACACGGCTTCAATCAGCAAAGCTGACCTCATGTTTCTGTCCGTTAAAAACTATGCGGATCTGTTTTGAATTTTCCTGACAAGGGTGTATCACTTCCCAATGTTGACTATTAAAATTCCTGATAAAATCTCCAAAAATTTGGATAATGAGGGAGAAATAGAAAGGAACTTGGGCATTTTAATAATTTAGTACCAAAAGTACAGCTTACTACATAATTATATAGTAATGAGCAATTTCTTAGGTCTTCCTGTACCTGAGGAGGGTACCTCTGTCTTCAAACATTAGCTGATTTACCCTCCCCTCCCCTACCTTCTCCTTCTCCCACCCTACATGCAGCCCTCAGTTTAAGAACCTACGCTTTCAGCACTAAGTGAGACATCTCTATCACATTCTCCAAGACTCGGACCATCACAGAAGAGGTGGTGGGAAGAATATAAGAGCCAAAGGATGGGGAGGAGTGCTTTGGAATGCTAAAATAATATGGAATATGGTGGGATAAGCAAAATGATAATAATGATTATAGTATCAAAATAGATCATGGACTGAGGGGAAAGAAGCAAGGGTTAGGTGGAGGGATTGAAGGAGGGGCCAAAGAAGATGGTGTGAAGGGATTAAGATCAAGGTACATTGAATATATGTTTGGAGGTTGTCCATAAAAAGTTTTAAAAGAGAGCTGGAGAGATGGCTTAGCGGTTAAGGCACCTGCCTCCTAAGCCTAAGAATGCTGGTTCCAATCTCCAGGTCCCACGTTTAGCCAGATGCAAAGTGATGCAAGGGCGCAATGCCTCACTTGACCACAAGGGGCAGCATGCAGCTGGATTTCATTTGCAACAGCTGAGAGGCTGCTGGTGCGCCCTTCTCTATCTGTCTTCCTCTCCCTCTCTTTCTGTGTCTCTCTCCAAAAAAAAAAAGCTTTAAAGAGAAGAACCTATGCTAAAATGGTATTTTCCTAATGTAGAACCCAGACTTCCTAGCACCCAGTTGTTAAAAAACATGAATTGATTATTCACTCCTACGCTAATATCCAGCAAAAGGCTGAAGGCTAACTTGTCCTCACACAAGTGTCTTTTCATCCGTCATGCTGGTCACTTTCAGTGTGGCATCTTCTGACAGTTTCCTTCGCTGGCATTTAGAACTGTCCAGAGGAGTGTGTTTGTAGGTCAGTGTAGGTTTGTATTTAATGTATTGAAGGGTCATTAGGTAAGAAAAGTCAGATTCTAGAACTGGCTTCACTGTGTGAATGGAAAGGAGAAGTATTGTGCAGGGACTGTATGACAGCTCATTCATCTTGTTTCACAGACTGTGGAGGTGGCTTTGGGGTGCCTTCCACCTGAGAGTGGGCTTCAGGAGCTGGGTCTGGGATATTTGTTGGGGTGAACCACTCTTCCCATTGACTTTTTACTTTTTATTTTATTTTATTTTATTATTTGAGGGGGGACAGATATAGAGAGAATGGGCACACCAGGCCTTGGGCCTCCAGCCACTGCAAATAAACTCCAGTCACATGTGCCCCCTTATGCATCTGGCTTACATGGGTCCTGGGGAATTGAATCAGGGTCCTTAGGCTTCTCAGGCAAGTGCCTTAACAGCTAAGCCATCTCTCCAGCCCTCACTTTTTTAAAAATAGTATTTTATTTATTTATTTTATAGAGAAGAGACAGACAGAATGGGCATGCTAGGGTCTCCAGCTGCTGCAAACGAACTCCAGATGCATGTACCACTGTGTGCATCTGGATTACATGGGTTCTGGGGAATTGAAGGCCATTAGTTGGCCTTCACAGGCAAGGACCCTAAACACTGAACAATCTCTCTAGCCCCGAGTATTCACTTTTGCACCCCCTGCTCTAACAGGTCTCCTCCACGGGGCCTGAGGACATGCCCGGCTGGTCACAGTGAACAGTTTAATGGCAGGTAATTGAACATAGCTGAGTAGTTGATGTCTTGGTCCTCACACAGGGGCAAGACTGGGTAAAATCCCCAATCTAGATGAAATACAGCCCTTGAACAGAATCGAGTCGTTTTATTCAATGCGGAATCTGTAAGCTTAAAGCATGATTATGACAGATGATTTTGTCATCAAAAGAATAGTGAGTGAGGCTAGAAGCAGGGCTTTTGTCCACTTGTTAAAGTGTCCTTCCAGCTTAGTACACTGACCAGCTTTTTTCGCCCTATTTGAAATGATGACAATAACAGAGGCGGTGTGCCTTTCACTGTTGGAGGTGGAATCGTTTGCAAAATGCCAAAAGGAATCCAATTTGGAAAATGTTGAGTCCATGTGTGAGTAAAGAGGAACGCTCTCAATCACTGGAGGGGGAGTACAGGAAGTCTTTTATTACCCAAGAGAGATCCTACTGGTTTTGGTTTTTACATATGATACTATTTGTCAGTCTTGTTATTCTGGTATTGTGTGCTCAAATTGATTTCTCTCTCTCTCTCTTTGAGTTGAAATAAATGCTCCTACATGGAGAATTCTATGAAAGTCAGACCAGTGGTTCCTTTTGAAGGAAGGGAAAGTTCCTGAACAGAATGGGTCCGTGGAGGGTTTGAGAGTGGGTGCCCCAAGTTCTGTTTCTCATCCTAGTTGTGGTTAGAAGGGTGTTTACATGATTAAAGCATGCAATTATTTTGTTGGGTTGCTATTTTTGTGTTTTATATTGTACAATAGAAGTCTGAAATAAATGCATAAAGATGCCAAGAGTTGCAAAGCTGTAGGATAGTTACATTATTAGGGCTATTTCATTTGTACTCTGTATTTTTCTGTATAATTGGAATATTTTATAAATTTAATTCTCTTTCTTAGTTTCCAGCTTTTCTATAAAGGACTGAGTATTTTTCTTCGGTCGGTTTTTGTTTTCTGAGACAGGGTCTCCTGTGGTTCTTAGCCTGATTCCGTTTCTACAGAGCACTTCACCCTTTCTCTGCATGCTTACAGTTTCAGATTCTACTTTATCTGAGCAGCTCTACTCACCGACAAAGTGGATGGGGATAAAGGAATTGTTTGGATTTTTTTTTTTTTTTTTTTTTTTTTTTTTTTTTTTTTTCAAGGTAGGGTTTCACTCTAGTTCAGGCTGACCTGGAGTTCACTCTTTATTCTCAGGGTGGTCTCAAACTCACAACAATCCTCCTACCTCTGCCTCCCAAGTGCTGGGATTAAAGGCATGCGCCACCATGCCCGGCTATTTGGACATTTTATATGAAACCCTTTTAGCTTGACGATTCAAATACAAGCAAATGAAAGAATGGAGTTTAATTGCCTCGTATTATCTAATTACTACCTCACTTGCTCATTTGCTGGGGTACATATGTACGCACACACATGTAAAGGTATAGGGTGACAGCAACAGCTAATAATATTTAAGCAGTTGCTAAGTGCCAGCTCTGTGCCAAGCACCTTACAGACTTCATGTCATTTAATCACTCAGCCATGCTACATGCTAGGTACTATTTCTGCCTGGAACATAAAGCTGAAAACACTGAGACAGGTGATGGCTGCGTTCCCCAGTCACCCAACTAGCCAGGGGCACAACATGGCTGCTTTCATGGGTCTCTGACCTGTGTCATCAAATGGTGCCTGATATTCAGAATAGCTCTGGTCCTGATTTAATGCTCCCAGGCATTGGAGATATATATACACATACATACATACACACATACATACACACACAGGAGCATTAGAGATATATATATATACATACACACACACACACACGTATGTATGTGTATATATGTATGTATATACGCATATTTTAACAATGGGTCTTGTATTTCCACTTTACACTGAGGTAGGCAATTTAAGCCTCATGGGCAGAGTTGGGTTTGTGTTTCAGATTCAAGAGGCATGTTTTTAATGGGTATTTTTCTTCCTGCTCATTTATGTGTCTCTAAATGAAGCTAGAAGAAGGAAAAACAAAACCAAAACAAGAAACAAAACAGCCAAAACAAACATAACCCTCCCCCCAAAAACAAATGCACAGAAAACCCTCGTAACAGATGACCAGCCAATGTGGCATATGTGTGTAAGTGAAGACAGCAAGAAAGCATTCTGGGAAGAAAGTTTTAAACCGTGGGATCCGTGCTTAAGTTAACAACACTTCCTGGATGTCGTTCTTAGTAGATGGAATTAATACCTGAGAATTGTTCTCACTTAAGAAACGCACACAGCACAAGGGGAATAAAGGGACATGAAGGAAGGAAGGGGATTCGATGAGGACGGGGGAGGGGGTTAGTGGAACGGAGTTAAGAGAACGCAATGGGTTGAATAAAATCAAATATGTTACATACATGGATGAAAATGGCAAAATGAAAATGACTAAATGCACACACTCTTGACATCAAGTTTATCTGCCTATACTCCTCGCATGCAACCAAGGCCAAGAGGGTCTTTTGCTAAAACAAACCATCAGTTGGCGAACAAGACAGGGAACCCAGTGCTGCGTGCGGATGTTCCCATGTGGTTCCTACCCGGAGTCAGCCTGTCATTGCCAGGCCATCAGCTTCCTCTCCTCCTTTGTCCAGGGTGAGCCTGCTGTTGAGAGCACCCGGCAAACACTGGCTACGGATGGGGGCATGCTAAATGATGACCACCCAAACGTGGGAGCTCTGGAGAGGATGGGCCGCTGTTTTCTTTCTTTCCAGATCCATGTCCAGGTTTTTCTGATTTCCCTCCCGTCGCACCTTCTCTTCTGATTATTATTGGCTGGCTCCCTTTCCCATGCTCTTGTCCTTTTTTTTTTTTTTTTTTTTTGTTGTTGTTGTTTGTCCTTGTTATTCCAGGGTCTCTGCCTGTGCTTGCTTCCTCGCTCAGCTTGCCCAGTTTGAGCTGCCTGGACTTAAGTTTATCTAATTTGGCCTCGAGGGTCCTCATTCATGGCTTGGCAGAGAGATGAGACGTACGTGGCTCTCGTGAGGGGTAGGGCAGGTGTCAGTAAAAAAAAAAAAAAAAGAAGAATAGAATAGAATAGAAAAAGAAAAACAGATAGAAAATGGAAAGTGGGCAGCCTATGTGTGCTGTGACCCGCTGAGACGTGACGTGACCCACCTCTGGAGAGCTCTGAGGCTTGGGGGCCTGTGGAGTTTTCGATCTCTTTGTTTAGGTGCTACTTCTTAATCAGAAAATCTAATCCCAGTAGAGAGACCTCTTCTTGCCATGCAGGGCCTTGGCAAGGTTCAGTGGGTGTTACCGACAAGGCATTTCTCTCTTGCCCTGCCCAGCTCAACAATAGTCACCATTGTTTCCCAAAGGACTTCACCTGGGCCAGGCTAGCTGAGGACTTGCAAGGACAGCTCAAGGTGGCATCCAGCTGTGGCACAGCCTCTGGGGGCGGGGGCGGGGCTGGAACAGGGTTCCCAGAGGCCCACATTCCACTCCAAAGGATTGTCATAGGTAATGGCATGAGTCATTCTTGTCCTTATCCTGGATTAAGGATGAGTATGAAATAATAAATACAACACCGGTGCTTAGCCCCGAGGATTGTTTTATGTGAGGCCTCAACACAAGTCTCAAAGTAGGCAGGAGAAAAGCCATTGTTAAATCTTTATTTCACCAACACAGAATCTGACCTTCAGAGATGTACTCCACCCGGGGTTAATCCCAGGGACACCATCCACCTTATTTTTTTATTTTATTTATTTATTTTTTAAAAATACTTTATTTTTATTTATTTATTTCAGAGAGAGAGAGAGAAAGTTAGAGAGCGATGATAGAGAGGAAGAGTGGGTGCACCAGGGCCTCCAGCCACTACAAAATGAACTCCAGATGCATGCTCCACCCTGTGAATCTGGATTACGTGGGTTCTTGGGAATCAAACCTAGGTACTTTGGCTTTGCAGGTAAATGCCTTAACCACTAGTCCATTGCTCCAGTCCTATCTTTTTTTTTTTTTTTTTGGAGAGAGAGAGACGGAGAGGAAGACAGATAGAGAATGGGTACGCCAGCAGCCTCTCATCTGCTGTGAATGAACTCCAGATGCGTGTGCCCCCTTGTGGGCAAGTGTAGCATAGTTCCCTTGCGTCACTTTGCATCTGGCTAAACGTGGGACCCTGACATTGGAACTGGGGTTCTTAAGCTTAGCAGGCAGGCGCCTTAACCTCTAAGCCATCTCCCCAGCCCTCCTATCTTATTTTTTAGACAGGGTTTCTCAGCCTGCAGTTCGCCAAGTGGGTTCAGCTGTCTGGCTAGTGAGCAGTGGGGATCCCCGCATGTCCCCCTCCCCAGCACTGGGATTCGAGGAGCAAATCGCCATACCCCGTATTTTTACAAGCGTTCTAGGGATTGAACCCAGGTCCTCATGCTTGCAAGCCAAATGTCTTACTGACTGAACTGTCTGCCTACTTCGTTATTTTTTGTATTATGAAAATATTTATGAGGATAAGAAAAAGGAGTGGAATAGAAACTCATTCGACCTATTTCATACAATAACTGAATAAAATGTTAAAACCTTGAGGGTTTTGTTTTTTTTTTTTTTGGTTTTTAGTTTTTGGTTTTTTCAAGGTAGGGTTTCATTCTACTTCAGGCTGACCTGGAATACACTATATAGTCTCACAGTGACCTAGAACTCATAGTGATCCTCTTACCTCTGTCTCCTGAGTGCTGGGATTAAAGGCGTGTGCCACCATGCCTGGCAAAACCTTGAGCTTTTTATATTTTACCCGTTCACAAAATAGTTCTCACCTAGGTGTGGTGGCACATGCCTTTAATTCCAGCACTCAGAAGGCAGAGGGAAGAGGATCGCTGTGAGTTTGAGGCCAGCCCAAGACTACTTAGTGAATTCCAGGTCAGCCTCAGCTAGACTGAGACCCAACCTCGAAAAAAAAAAATTCTCCTTCTAGAAAATTTCCCACAGGAAATTAAACAAGGAGCTATAAAGGTGTTCATTTCAAGGTTGTCAAGAACAATGAGAACTTCCAAGTAATTTAAATGTCTGGCATTTAGGGTTTTGGTGAATAAATGACGCAACATCTTGCAACAGAATTCCGACACCGTATTGACAAGATGTTGTAGATGCTGAAGACCTTACAGTGAGATCTTTAGGAACAGGAATCTAGATCTTGACTTCTTGGCTTCACAGCCTGATGGGGCCACTTATTAATTGTGGGACAACAGTAAAGTTTCTTAAATTCTTACTTCCTCAGTTTCTTCATGAAAGCAATGACTTAGTATTATACCAGTCTGATAAGGAACATATTAGGCGTTCATGAAAAACTAGCTGCTGTTCCATAAGCACATACTCAGAAGGAACTTGTTCACTGTTCACTAAGTGGAAACAACACGTTTTTAGAAGTCTATCTAGTATAACTATAACAATGTGTTTTCTTTTAAAGGTTCTTTTAAGAGTACTAGATAAGGGCTGGAGAGATGGTTTAGCGGTTAAGGCGTCTGCCTGCGAAGCCTAAGAATGTCTGTTCGAATCTCGGTGTCCCACATTTAGCCAGATGCAAGAATGACACAAGTGCGCAATGTCGCACATGTGCACGAGGGGGCGCATGCATCTGGAGTTCGTTCAGAGCAGCTGAGAGCCCATTCTCTGTCTCTCTCTCAAATTACAAAAAAAAAAAGAATACTAGGTAACTGGTTCCCAAACTGTGTGCTAAGGCATCCTGCAGCACTGAAATGAACTCACTTCCCTGGAGAGCATAAAATTTCCAGGCAGGAGAGAATAATACCTTTGGACACTGGATATTATATTAATATTAAGTTGTTTGGAACAAGCTACATGGTAAACTCAATTAATTTTAATTAATTTTGTTCTAAAGTGCCAGAAAAAAAATTTAATATAACCATGAAAAAGTCACAAAATAAGAAGTTCAAGAATGTCTAATCTACCCTCTGGACATAGGTGTTAAATGTCACCAGAAGTGGGGTTATAGGCTTCTCATGTTTGGCTTTTAATTAATCTGAATATTTATTATCTTTACTAAGATTCTAAAAGTCCTTTTTAAAATAATTTCCTCCTGGAATCCATCTATCCAACAGCCAGTTTGGGGTCAGTGTCTGGGCTGGACACGGGAAGTCAGGCAGAGGGCACACCCTCTCGGTGCACATAATGGAGAGGGTAAGTCAAGAATGTAAACAATTGCTATTCAGCAGAACCAGCTCTGAGACAGATGTTCCAACTGATGGGAGCGCTGAGCTCTGCTTTCTTTGGGAGACCAGGCAACATAAGGTCATCTCACAGACCAGAAGGGACTTCCCATTGGAAATGGAGAGTGGGGTCGAAAAATGTTCATCCTTCCTGCCTGCGAATAGACTCAGATACTGTACCAGATTCTTTTCTTGTGGCTATGACAAAACTCCCTGAAAAAAAAGGCAACTTAAAGAAGGAAGGAGTTATGCTGGCTCACAGACTGAGGTTAGTGTCCGTCACAGCTGGGAAGACATGGCGGCAGGAGCACGAGGCAGCTAGTCACATTTAGTGAGGACGCAGAGAGCACGAATGCTTCTCTTCTGCTAACGCTCTCCTTTATATTCAGTCAGGCACCATGGCCCAAAATACAGGACTGCATGCGTTTAGAGTTACCTCAATTACCCCAGTCTAGAAACTCATGCAGAGAGCACGAATGCTTCTCTTCTGCTAACGCTCTCCTTTATATTCAGTCAGGCACCACCACCCAAAATACAGGACTGCATGCGTTTAGAGTTACCTCAATTACCCCAGTCTAGAAACTCATGCAGAGAGCACGAATGCTTCTCTTCTGCTAACGCTCTCCTTTATATTCAGTCAGGCACCACCACCCAAAATACAGGACTGCATGTGTTTAGAGTTACCTCAATTACCCCAGTCTAGAAACTCACTCACAGACATGTTCAGAGGGCTGTCTTATAGGTAATTTTACATCTTGTCAAGTTGGCAACCATCCAGTACTAACCATCACAGGTGAAGTGTGTAAAGGTGTGAGCAGACTGGAACGGATGGCAAGGTGTGGTAGTTTGAGTACAAAACGTCACCCATGTGTTTCAATATTTAATCCCAAGTTAGTGTCACTGTTCTGACAGGCTGTGGCATCTTCAGGAAGTGACGCCTTGCTGAAGGACGTGTGACACTAAGAGTTGGGCCTTAAGTATTACAGTCTGGCTTTGCATGCCGCATTCAGCTTTCTCTTGCTATGTCCTTCCTGCTGACGTGAAGATGTGGTGACCGGCTGTCTGCTCCTGCCACACTTTCTCTGCCATGATAAAAACTTCCCCTTCAAAGCTGTAAGCTATAAATAAACCCTTTCCTTCTATCAATGACTTCTGGTTGGGTGTTTTGTCCCAGTGATGAGAAAGTAACTGCAACACAAGGTTAGAAAAAGGAAGGGACTGGTGAATCCTGAACACTTAACAATGCATGGAAAAACACTGACAGGGTTTCAGCAGGGGGACAGTACAGATGTGATGTACAAAGACATTCTGGCAGAACTGTAGAGACAGCGCGGGGATGCTGTGGTAGAGCTGGACTCGGGGAGAGGGCAAACCATGAGGATTTTGTAATAGCCCAGGAACGAGGTCACAAAGCCCCAGTTAGCTAATAACACGGATTATCTAATGGCCCCCGTGGGCCAAGTCAGCAAAAGCCATGATTTAGATGTAGCACATTATTCATCCCAGACTATGTTGGTGTCTTTAAAAGTAAAACCTTATTCTTTGCTGGTGCAAGGGAGAAATAGATATTCAGGGTATATTCATGTGTTAACTTTAGAAATATGCAAAGAGGTAAATGAAACCATCTATTTTCCCATGAACCAGAGCTGAGAAAAAAATATATAAATATCGGTATATGGCATGGAAGTATTAAGATAACAAATATCACATATTACATATAAAAATACTAACATATATATCTCATATATATAAGCTTTGTACATATGGTAAAATAAAACATATCTACTTACAGTTGTTGTTATATATCAACAACCCTGTATAGCGGCTATCTTCTCATTTCAGAGATAAAACACCTGACCAGAAGCAGCTTATGGAGGGAAAGGGTTTATTTCAGCTCACAGTTTTGAGGGGACACGTCATCCCAAGGGAGAAAGCATCACAGGGCAGAGGCTGGGCATCACCTCTTGTCTCATCAGCTGGGAGGGAGAAGCAAGCATGAGCCGAGCTCTGGCAAGGGAGAGCTGAGCTTATAGCACCCCAAACCCCCCACCCAGCAACACACATCCTCCAGCAAGGCTCTTCTTACAAATTACTACCAGCTAAGGACCAAATATTCAAAACACATGAGCCTATGGGGAAGGTGGGTGGGGGACACATTTCATTCCAGCTACCATACCCAGTGAAATAGATTTGTGTATATTTTGAAATTTTAGAAAATTATTCATTTATTTCAGAGAGAGACACAGAGAGACATATAGAAGACAGAGAGAGAGAGAGAGAGAGAGAGAGAGATGAAGCATGGGCACACCAGGGCATCTTGCTACTGCAAATGAACTCCAGATGCATGTGCCATTTTGTATATCTGGCTTTACATGGGTACTGGGAAATTGAACCTGGGCTTTGCAAGCAAGGGCCTTTAAAGACTGAGCGGTTCCTCCAGGCCTGTCTTTTGAAATTCCATAAGTAAGCGAGTGGAAGTACAGAAAGGTTGATGGTTGCCCAAAGTTCTGTAACGTGCCAAATAAACTTGATCTGAGAACCAAAAGGAAAATGTTTGGGCTGATAAAAGAAATAAGAGGGTGACTTGGCATTCAGCAACTGAATGCAGAGCTTAAGGTGAGCTCAGCTTGCCTGCAAGCCTCACGCTCTCATGGGATGTGGCAACGTCGGCGATGGCTTCACCCTCCCAGCAGACTAGCAGGAAAGAAAGCATGTGCTAAGGCTGCACGTTCTGGAAGCTTGGTTCCCAGTGCTTTTAACACAGTGATAACAGATTAGCCTTAAGTGTGAGCCAGTTTGACCAGGACCAGAGGAGTCAGTGGACCAGGCCGGCCAGATTAGATTAGTTGATCATTGGCCGACTCCAGGAAGTGGGAACAAACCCTAGTTAGCAAGCAGCAGGAGAGCCAAGTTCAGCCCAATCCAGCTGAGCAGTGGTGACGTTCCACCAGGGAGAAGTTCGACCCAGGAAGGAGGGGTTAGGCCCTGGGGAGTGGGCCACGTCTCATGGCACTAGACTAGCTTCTGCAACAGTAAGTTCTCATGAGGAGCCTAGAACTTCCCTGGAGCACTCTTCTGCACATGCTCCAGCCAGCCACTATGAAGCTTTCGCCAGAGCTAAGCAGGTCGCAGGTCCCAGGCTCCGAAATGCCCCAAACCGTGGGCTTAATGAACCTCCTTACATTTTAAACATCCTCTCTAGCCTTGGATATTTGTTTTTATAGCAAATCAAAGCCAGCTAAAAGGTATCTTTCATGGCAAGCTATGCAACTAGAGTCACCACAATTTGCCATTGCACAGAAACACACACTCCTACTTACAGCAGTTAATAGTAAACTGCAGTTTAACTCATCTATCTGTCAGGTCAGCTGGATTCGGTTGACCTTTGTTCTGTCCAGGTGAAGATTTTTTATATTCATTGAAAAGATCTTGAGAAGGAGGGCAAGGGGTTCTGAGTCCCCTGAACAGATCTTGGGGAGATGGTGAGGGGTTCTGAGTCCTCTGAGCAGATCTTGGGGAGACAGACAATGAGGGTTTCTGAATCCTCCAGCAAGTCTATGCACATGCATTGTATGAAGAAGGCAAAGGGGGACAGCCATTCCCTGCACAGCCTTCCATTAATCTCCTTGCTCCTTGGTTCCTTGCTGTGGCCCTGAGGACCAAATCTGTTGATGACGCCCGCTGTGGAGCTTCCCCAGGGCTGCTGCTTCTTCTTCTTCTCCTCTTCCTCCTCCCCTCCCCATCCCCATCCCCCTCCCCCCCCTTCTTCTTCTTCTGTTGGTTTTTCCAGGTAGGGTCTCGCTCTAGCTCAGGCTGACCTGTAATTCACTATGTAGTCTCAGGGTGTCGCAAACTCATGGTGATCCTCCTACCTCTGCCTCCCCAGTGCTGGGATTAAAGTTGTGCGCCACCACGCCCAGCTCACCCCAGGGCTCCTTCTGAAAGAGCATTTCCACCTTCTCTGCTGCCTCCTGACTGGGGCTGAAATTGCTTTATGCGCCTGCTTTCTCCAGCACGATATTCCCAGAGGAATCAAATCTCCTCTGATGGTGTCCTTTGTCTTCAGTGTGGTGATGAGCTCACCGGAAAGCAGCAAAGACGCGCACGAAGTGCACACGCTCAGGCCACTCTCGAACACACAGTGTGTGTGCCCACGTGCATATGCACATGAACTAGGTTTTAGACAACACTGTAGCTTGCCAATTACACTTTTTTTTTGTACCAGCACTAGATGCATCTATACAAAATTGTACAATGAAAATGTAATGGGGTTATGGGGGTTCAGCAGAAGTCCTTGAACCCCAAACCCTGAGTTCATGTCTGTTTTTACCCAAAGATCGAGATTAAACCAGACTGAGAAGGATAATTATTAAATAATTATATTTATTCAGGGAAATGAAAAGAAAGTACAGAGAGCTTCTGCCATGGGCAGGGTAGAGAGGCCGTGTGAGAGGAGGGGTCAGGGGTCTCTTCTCCTCTCAGCCCAGCCAGGCTGAGACAAGGGGAGGCTTATCAGCACTTGGAAGTTCAGGAGAGATGAACAGCCAGCAAAAAAAGAGGCCTGCCCACCAGCTTAGCATCTACTTAGAACCTGAATGTGGTGGGCCTTACCTTCAGGCTCAGGTGAGCCAAAGTGAGGGCTGATGGGTCTGGGCTAGGGGCTGGCTCAGGAAGAGACCAACCATGAAGCCAAGCTTGGGGCTGGGCTTAACCAACCTCAGTGTCAGGATGAGATTTAAATTCTAGGAAAGGGGAACTTCTTCCCGGGGAGGGGGGAGGGGTGCAGGCTGGTCATGGAAAACCAGATCCAGGGAACTCCTTGAGTCAAGAGATGAGGAAAGAGCTCCTTCTCTGAACTCTAGTAAAGTGGAGATTGCAGAGGCAGACTTAAGGACACTTCTGCTTTTTAGTTTGGGGATCTACTCACCCTGAACTACCTAACAAAGCTACTTAACTTCCTCTCAAAACGTTGCCTTATAGCCCCCAAAATGTTATGTTTTATACCCATGTTTTTGCACCAGCTTGAGTAACCCCTGAAAGAGTTTTGAAAATTGTTCCTCAGTCATTCCTCGAATTCCTTTTTGTTGTTTTGTCTTTGTCTTTATAAATAATCTTTTCTGGGTTTTTGTTGGTTTCTTTGTGTTTCTTCCTGAATAAATACTTAATTTCAACTTCAGGGATAGCATATCACAAAGAAATCAGTTAAATTACATTTAAATTACATTTAAAATACAGGAAAAGTTATAAAGTGTTTTGTTTGTTTGTTTTCATAGCATATTTATATCTGACCAATTCCAACCTCCATACTCTTTAAGTATCTTTATATTTTTATGAATTTTATTTTTATTTAATTATTTGCAAAGAGAGAGAGAGAAAGACTGTCTATGCCAGAACCTCTTGCCCCTGCAAACAAATACCAGATGCATGTGCCACTTTGTGCATCTGGCTTTACATGGGTAACTGGGGAACAGAACCCTCCAAACCCAGGCTGACTGGCTTTGCAAGCATCTTTAGCCACTGAGCCATCTCTCCAGCTTCAACCTCCAGATTCTTATCCAACTGTGGCAATTCATTTCAAATCCTAACGGTGACTGGTGAGGGAAGGTAGCTAAGAGCTGGCATAAGAGTGAGGATATGATGTTTGAAGAAAATGGCTCTCTGATGTTGGATGTGAAACCTAAATAATAAATATTTATCTGCCCTTGCTAGTACTACATTCACATTTACAGGCCGCCAGACTGAAAACTCCAAAGGCCTGCTGAGGGTGCTTGAGTATGCGTAGATGGAGGGAGGGCTTCTGTCTAGGAGCCTCCAGTTGAAAAGAGGATTGACTGGAGAGCAACGCTTTCCAGAACAGGATGACTCACACGAAGATGACTTCAATGGCATCTGGTTCCCATCCTCTTTGTTTCTTCCCTTGGATTCCATTCAGAGGCACTTCCTTCCAGCTGGAGCCTTTAATGCCATAATGTGAAGGCAAGATCCACAGAAGTGGCTTTGGAGGAGGGACTTGAAGGAGAAAATGCAGATCATGAGGGAGACGGTGGAAAATTACCCCCAGATGGGAGGCACGGAGAAGGTACATAAATCCAGATGAGCACACACCAATTAAGATATTTAGGGATGCATAGAGAAGTGTTACAGTCTATAACATGGGGCAACAAGTGCTTGAACTGAAACTAGAGGCAGAGTGATAGTCTTGAGAGCCATTAGCACATTAATGTGATTTCTGTTTCCAGCCTGAGAAAGGATGTTGAAATTCTTCATTTAAATGAATGTAACTTAGCGTGGCTTTGTGGTTTTACCATGATGTATTCATGCTACACACCAGCTCTGTTCACGGTGGTTGAGACATTTTCTGCTTCAGAGCTGGAAAGGGTCTGGTGAGCTCAGTCTGGTGTTCCAGAGGGATGTGGGATGGAGGTAGAGCCGTCACTGGCTGGGTGGGAATCAGGAGAAGGCCACAGGACAAAGGCTGGAAGGGGTAAAGCATACGTACTGGATTTTGTACCTACGTACTCATTTTCACATCCCCCTCCTTCTAGGCCTCCAGTAGCAAGGAGGAAGCCCATTTCTATTTTAAAAGACAGAAGCAGGGCTGGAGAGATGGCTCTGCAGTTAAGATGCTTGTTTGCAGAGCCTAAAGGCCTGGATTCGATTCCCCAGTACCCACGCAAAGCCAGATACACAGAGTGGCACATGCATGTGGAATTCATTTGCAGGAGGTCCTGATGTGCCCTTTCTCTCTCTCTCCTTGTAAATAAATAAATAAAAATATTAGAAGAAAGAGAAAGATAATTGATTATATTCTAGACCTTTCTTTTCACATGTGGTGTTCCTTTTAACCAAATACCCTCAGATGTGATTCATTTGCTTCAGTTCTTGTTTTTCCTCTTAAGCCACAAACATCTCTTGAGATAGGCCATATCACCAGAGATGGGGGGTGGTGGGCGATGTCATCTGAAGTTACAGTGGCTCTGGTTGGTTCTTCTGAACATTGGTGAGCTGATCCAAGCTGAGACCAAGTCAAAGAACAGCCATTGAACACATGTGCAAGTCACTCTGGAAGAAGAAGATACTGTCCTGGGTACTACATGTGTCTATACAAAATTGTACTCTGAAAGGTTGCATTACAGTCCAAGAGGCAGACAGATGAAGCTGACCGTGACAGCAGTCGTGAATGCGGAGATGAAGGGCAGATCAGAGAAGCGTGAAACTTGGAAGGATAATGTAGAGATGGGGGAGGGGTTCTTTGCCTTAAATAGATGCACAGATAGCACTGCTTTACATGCAGTCTAGGCAGCGGTAAACTCAGATGTCACTAGGGCCCAGCAGTCACCATAAATACATGAGCTCGGCCAGATGTAAGCCATCAGAGGTGGTGGAACAAGACCTTCAATGTCATTTAAAAAAAAAAAGGGCTGGAGAGATGGCTTAGTGGTTAAGCGCTTGCCTATGAAGCCTAAGGACCCCGGTTCAAGGCTCGATTCCCCAGTACCCACGTAAGCCAGATGCATAAGGTGGTGCATGCATCTGGAGTCTCTCTCTCCCTCTCTCTCTCTCTCTCCGCCTCTTTCTCTCTCTGTCTGTTGCTCTCAAATAAAAGAAAATAAAAAATAAAACCAAAAAAACATAAAAATAAAAAGAATGAAAGAAGAATTTAAAAAGTAGTCAAGGGCTGGAGAGATGGCTCAGTGGTTAAGGCACATGCCTGCAAAGCCTAAGAACCCCTGCTCGAATCTCCAGGTCCCACATTTAGCCAGACGCAAAGTGACGCAAGGGTGCAATGCCACACTTGCCCACAAGGGGGCACATGCGCCTGGAGTTTGTTCACAGCAGCTGAGAGGTTGCTGATGCGCACTCTCTTCTCTCTCTCTCTCTCTCTGATTCTCTCAAAAAAAAATTTAAAAAAAGAATGAAAGAAGAATTTAAAAAGCTGCCATGCCTGGGGAGATGGCTAGCTCAGTGGGTAAAGTGCTGGCTACACAAGCACGAGGACCTAAGTTCGGATCCCCAGTTGCTTCACAAAGGCTGTGGCATAGCATGTCTAACCCCAGCCCTGGGGAGCTTCCCTGAGGCTTTCTGGCTGGTGAACTTTAGGTTCAGTGAGAGACCCTGTCTCATGAAAACCAGAGAGAAACCGAGGAAAAGACCCGAAGTCAACCTCTGCCCTCCACACAACTGTGCACACATATTCATGTGCACCGGCACACACATGAGCCTATGCACATATAAACCTGCACACACACACACACACACACACACACACACACGCCGCACATATACCCACATGCACAAGTGTGTGAAATCGAAGCATTCTGGTTAGCATTTGCCGACCTTCTCTGCTTGCTAAAAGCTTCTGTGTCTCTGAGTTCAGGCCCCACCATCTCCTGTACCCAGAGAGTCCCACGCTTCCCCCGAAATGCATTACCAAGTCTGCATAGCTAACAGAAACTTCTGGAGTCAGTGCCCCTAGAAGAACGATGGAGTGAACCTCCATTCCAAATCTGCATTTCCCCAACAGAAGATCTTGGAAGGACAGTTGTGTCCGTGTTCATGGGGACATGCTGGCACACAGGGCCCGTGATATGGCAGAACTGGTGAGTCTCTCAGTTGTCCAAAACTGAGCCCCGGACAGACAGGGTGGGGACACTGTCTCAGTGAGAGCAGCTGCTTCAGACTTGGGCTTTTGCATCAGATCTTGTATGAAGAAAGACATTTCCACATTGCAGTGACACGGATGAGGAAGTGCCGTCCCTCCTCCTCAGAACGGGACTTCAGTGTGATGGCCCATCCTGCCTTGCCTTCCTCACAGTGATCCATGCTTTGGCCCATGACAGCACATCCACCCCATCCCCGTTCCTTGCCAGCTAATACAAGGCCTGGAGTGTGGCTACCCCAAAAGGATAGTGTTAAAATAAAATCACATGGGTGCTAATGAGAGAATAGCTTGTTATGGAATTTTCCAGAATTGAAGAACTATAATTCTGGATTTAAGTGTACTTCATAAGTACCAAATCGGATTAAAGGGAGAGAAAAAAAAATAAATCCATACATAATGAAATTGAAAAACACAAAAGAATAGGAGAAAAAAAACTTACAACAATTAAATTAGAATGCAATCTCTGCATAAAACATCTTCATTTAAATCCTTCCAACAATGAGCAAAACCATCACCGTATCTGTGGAACTGTATATTAAATTGAAATATCAAAAATTATTGTCAGTGTTATCATGGAGGCAAACAGGAATACCTGACAATTCCTTCAGCTCCATTTTCCGCCTTTGGTGGGGAGCAAGTTCTTGCAAAGTAGCTCATGCTGGCCTCAAGCTTGCAATCCCTCTGCCTCAGCTTCTCAAGCACTGTGATGAGGACGAGGTCCCACTGCTGGCGGCTTCTTTTTATTACTAGGGGTGCAGCTACTTTCTCATTGCTGGGAACAAATACCCAACTAGAAGCCACTTAGGGAAGGAGAAAGGGTTCATTCCGCTTACAGTTCCACAGGGTAGAGTCATCGTGGTGGGCACAGGAAACCAACTGTCACATCTTCAGGCAGGTATGGCTGGACTACAAGACTTCAAGTCCCACCCCCAGGGCCCCACTTCCTCCAGTGACACTCCAGTTCCGAAAGGTCCAATAGCCTTCCTGAACAGCACCAACAGCTGTAGATTAAGGATTCAAGCGAACGCCTTTAGCCTGGGAGCCACCACCCAGACCCCAGGATCAAGAATTCAAGCACATGAGCTAATGGAGACATTTTACACTCACACCAACACAATGGGTTTTAGACATTTGCAAATAGAGTCTATTTTTATTTTTATTTCTCTTCACTCGGGGAGGCCCAAACCCATCAGCAGGGTGCTCCACAGATATGTTCAGTATCCATCCTTAAATTCATGTGTTCATGAAACAGAAAAAAAATTACTTCCTTACATCAAACTAAATATTGTGTGGGGGCTGCATTTCCACCAACCCCATTGTGAAGGGGGATTTTGAGTACATGAGACTGTCATCTGGTATCTGGTACACGTTGCAGCCAGTGTGCATTTGTGTGTAGGTGCTCATGCAAGTGCGTGAGCACAGGTGTGCGTGCACACATGCACATGCACACGCATGCACACACACACACCGGATTGACTCTCATAGATTCAGTCGCATCTGTTTTCCTTATCGTTGACACTTTCATCTCAAACTGGTCATCAGGCTTCTCGGTCTGTGCAGGAGGAAACCGAGGTCTGTTTGAAAGGATGAAGGGAAATGAACAAACTGCTCTCCTGTGCTGGGAAGGAGGTCAGCCCTCTGGCTCTCTCTCCAGGATGGTGGGGTTGAGGGTATCCTTCCATAACCATGCCCCTCAAAGGGGAGGGCTGAGTGTGTTCCAACGCACGCTAGACCTAGGAATGAGTCTCCTCACCAGGCCAGAAATTCTGACACCACGTATGTGGTCAAAAACTGCAGAGGCAGGACCTACATGAATATGTCATGTCAATGGGGACAATTGCCATCTCACCACTAACTAAAGTGGACATGCGGGACTCGTATTCTGAATATCCCCACACTCCAGGGCCTGTACACTCTAAGTCCCAGACTGGCACAGAATTCTGCAGACGGGTGTGTGCACAGCCTCGGTGTGGTGTGGTTGCATTTCCTATTGCGTTCCTAGGACGGCTGCTTAGAATCTTAATTTAATTTGATGTAAAGAACCATTTTTTCCCCTGTTTCTTGAACACGTGAATTTGCAGATGGAGATTGAAAATATCTGTTGAGGGGGCTGGAGAGATGGCTTAGCGGTTAAGGTGCTTGCCTGCGAAGCCTAAGGACCCAGGTTCGAATCCCCAGTATACACCACATAAGCCAGATGCACAAAGTGGTGCATGCTTCTGGAGTTGTTTGCAGTGGCTGGAGACCGTGGGGTGCCCATTATCTCTATCTGTCTCTCTTCTCTGTATCTCTCTCTCTCTCTCTCTCTGCTTGCAAATAAATAAATGTATATAGAAAAAGAAAATATCTGTTTAATGTCTTGCTGATGGGGAAATATCCACTGGTCGTTATGAGACAAGCTCTATCAGCTCGGGATGAATGTATACCGCGGGGCGGGCTGAAGAACGAAGGAGAGACCAGCTCCTGGTACCATAGCAGACCCCAGATGCTATACCACACATCAGTCTCGTTCTGAGGCCATTGTGTGAACCACTTAACTTGTGCTCTAATGTATGCTTGCCAATACTTCATATTTTTTGAGGGGGGGGGCGAAGAAAATTCCCAAAATGGGCATATTCAAAACCAAACTAACAAACAACTTCACTCCAGCAAATCATTTTATTAGGCTCAAGATGAGTCCCTGCCTGCAAAGCTCTCAGATGCCAGAAACTGCCGCCTACTTCCCATCTCAGTCACACGCTGCTTAGGGCTTGACTTGAATGGCTAATTACTGGTCACCTCACCTTCTTGTCAAAGCCAAAAGATTATACTTAATGCACAACTTAAGCTGTCCCCTGGACCTCACTTGTTTGGGTTGGCAATCACATTTTCTGTTCCCCTCCCCACTTACTTTAAGTTTTAATAATGGCCCTCTGGGCTCAAAAGGGCTCCCCACAAGGCCATTGAATTGTTGAAAAGCCCCCTGATATGGGAAATGTTTATCTGCACTCTGAGAGAAAGAACTGGGACAAATCTGTGTGGCTTTGGTACATAACAGGATGTAGATTTCTTGTGAACAATTTCTTAACTTTCAGCTTAATAATGACTGTAATCAACGCCGTGCGCTGAAGAGCTGCTTGGACGCGCTCTCAAGAAGGAACTAGGAACTTCAAGATGGCGAGGAAGTCTTCCTGGTGGTCGCTGCCACGCTGTAAACATTGTGCCCAGGGTTCAATTCTTCCATTGGTAATATAATGCTTTCTAACATGCAGTTTCTTATCTATCAGATTATTGTCCAAGAATCTCTATCCGATTTTGAAATGTGGCCCTCTCTGTGTATTTTTTTTTTTTTTTTGGAGAGAGACACAGAGAGAGACAAACAGAGAGAGAGGGAGAGGGCGACAGATAAAGAATGGGCGCGCCAGCAGTCTCTCAGCTGCTGTGAACGAAATCCAGATGCGTGCGCTCTCTTGTGGTCAAGTGTGGCATTGCGCCCTTGCGTCACTTTGCATCTGGCTAAACATGGGACCTGGAGATTGGAACCCGGTTCTTAGGCTTAGGAGGCGGGCGCCTTAACTGCTAAGCCATCTCTGCAGCCCTCTCTATGTATTTTTATTTGTTGTACGTTGCACCCAGCAGATTTCGCTATCTGTTCTCTCTTAGTCATCTTATCCAGTTAAAAGGATTTACTGTATACTGTCTTTTTTGAAATATTTTATTTATTTGAGAGAGAGAATGGATATGCCAGGGTCTCTAGCCACTGCAAACGAACTCCAGATGCATGTGCATCACCTTATGTATCTGGCTTATGTGGGTACGGGGGTATCGAACCTAGGTCCTTAGGCTTCACAGGCAAGCACCTTAACCACTAAGCCATCTCTCCAGCCCGTGAGATTGTCTTAATAGGCTGAGAAGTCTCAACAATTGGCATGCAGCAATCTGGATAATTTATCATCTTCCTCAGGACACACTTGAGAGTAAGTTGGTACTGTTAATAGTTACATCAAGTAAACAGATAAGAATGGAGTCTGGTGAGATGGCTCAGTGGTCAGGAGCACTTCCATACAAAGTCTGTGAGCCCCTGTTTAATTCTCCAGTACTCATGGGGAGACAGAAGCACAATATGGTGTGTGCATCTGGAGTTCGTTTACATCTGTTAGAGGCCTTGGCATGCCAGTACTCTGACTCTATCTCTCTCTCTCTCCCAAATGAATAAATGAATAAAAAGCTTTTACATGGAGGTTTCCTGCAAATCAAAATGTATGACTCTCCACCCAAGCTACCAGCTCCACTTGAGAACTCACTTATAAACTTTCCTGGAATGGGATGAATTCTCTGTGGTAAGAAAGCAAGCTCTCATGAGCACCATATTTGGCACTGTGTAATAAAGAATTGCCAGTGGAATTGACTGCCAATGTCTTTGGTGGAGATCTATTTTTTAACCATTGCTGCTGATGCTTAGATACTACGGCTAACCATTCCAATTTTCCTTCTGGACTTTAGAAAAAAATACATATATATGAAAAGGGGGGAGGAGAGAACAGGCACGCTAGGCCTCTAGCCACTGCAAATGAACTCCAGCCTCATGCAGCACCTTGCGCATTTGACTTACTTGGGTCCTGGGGAATTGAACCTTGGTCCTTAGGCTTCACAGGCAAGCACCTTAACTGTTAAGCCATCTCTCCAGCCAGTACTTCTGGACTTTTTGATAAAGTACTTGCAACCATCATGAGTCCTTGGACGGAAAGACTCAGGGTCTATGGTGTTGAGGGGCTTCCATCCAGTCAGCGAATGCATGAAGCACATTTTATATGCCAGGCACTTTAGAAGGCACTTGAACTACACAGGTGACCCTCCACACAGGAAAGCTCAGATTGGATGGATGAGCTCCAGGGAACTTCCTCACATCTACAGCCTCTTTCCCTGCCGAGACTCTGGACTTTGTGGAAGCACAGTCCTACCCCTCAGACCATCCAGTTTTCATACAACCTGTTGATGTGAGTCAAAGAAGCAACAGAAATATTTGTTCCTAGGAAAGAGGATCAGCTTCCATTCGGCCTGGGATACAGCAGGCCCGCAACCACTGTTTATCATATGAACATGTATTGGGTAAGTTGTCTATGTTCTATTTCCTTAGGGAAACAAAATCCAATTCCCCACTGAAAAAGAAATCCCTGAGGCTTGAGGAAGTCCAAGGTCTTTTTTTTATTTGTTTGTTTGTTTGTTTCAGACATACTTTGAGCCCCATCCCCCCAAAAAACTGAATTTCTCTCATGAAGCATCATTCTCTTGCTCTTCCCAAAATCAGGAACCTTACAACATAGGGCAAGGGTGAAATGTTTTTCCCTTTAAGACATCTTTGACACAGTTTTTTTTTCAGAGAAAGAGTATCCTGAAAGTTGCTTTCATTCTTTTGAGACATTGGTGAAGAATCCATCATAACTGAATTGCTCAGTGTTTATGAAATTGTCAACTCAAAGAACACATCTGTTCATTTTTTTCACTCCAAAATTACTTTAGCTTAACAGAAACCCCCAAATTTGGCTGTCCCATCATGATTGAAATGGTCTGAAACTCATTAGTGTTGCTAGCATTTACTTAATAAAATCAAATCAGAATAGCATTTAATTTAGCTTTAATAGGATAGTTAATGTATGTTAACGAAATAGCGATTGATTATTAAAATAGAGAGTGCTGAGGTGTAACAAATATGTGAGATATAAATCTTGTTGCTATGCCATTAATTCAAAATTCCATAAGCAATAAATATCTCATTAGATTCTTACTAGTGATGGGTTGTGAGCATTTATCGAGATTCAATAAGATGGATGTTACAGGCACGAGCTTGGGACTGCATCTTATTTCACTCTTTCGTGCCTAGTTCATCAATCTTTGTCACCTTCTGGTGTTGTTTTGTGGGTTGCTAGGCCGAGGGGTGGAGGCAGAGACAGGAGGGAGCAGGCTCAGTGCTTCAGATGAACCTGAACTGGCCAAAAGCAACGGTGTGATGGGTTTGGGGCCCAGGACTTAGTATTAGGAACTCACTGATGTCCCTTTTCCTTCACAGAAGTTTCCCGACTCAGCAATACATTCAGATCGTGTGAGTAGCAGAAAGTTCAAATTCTCCCAGGAAGTGTATATGGGGGAAGAACTGACCACTTTCATGATATATCCAAAACATACCAAAAATATTCATCCAAATATACCTTTTCAAACAAAAACACCCAACCAAATCCAGCACAGGGAAGGAAAGGGTTTATTTCAAGCTTACAGCCTTGAAGGAAGCTTTCATCCTGGCAAGGCAAGCCTGACAGAGCCGAGGCTGGGCATCGCAACTTGTCACACTGTCGGGGGGGTGGCAGCAAGAGCGAGTGAGGTAGGGACCGGGGACATGGCTCAGGGTTAAAGGTACTGGTTTACAAATCCTAGTGGCATGAATTTAATTCCCCAGTACCCATGTAAAGCCAGCCAGATGCACACACTGGCACATGCATCTGAAGCTCATTTTGCAATAGCAAGAGGCCCTGACACACCTATTCTTTCTCTTTTTTTGTTCTCGGTCAAATAAATAAAATTTAAAAAGAGTGAGGGAGCTAGCTAATAGCAGTAGGCCTAGACTGATAAACCTCCAGGTCTATCCCCCACTGACATACTTTCAACAAGGCTCCACCCCCAAAGGTTCCAGCTGTGGACTTAAGTAAAAGGCTTAATCAGCAATACTTAAGGCAATGGGAGACATTTTACATTCAAAACACCACACCAACATCTCTCTTTTGCTGTCTAAGCATCATTCAATCATTCATTTGGACTCAGGGTGGTGTTGATGGCTGCCTGGTTTCTGGAATACATGGAATGGCCATGAAGTCCAAGAACAATGAGTCAGCATACACCTTCTGACCTCAGACATTTATAAAACAGGGTCTGGAGAGATGGCTTAGCCAAAGGATCCCAGTTTGATCCTCCATGACCCACATAAGCCAGATGCACAAGGGGGCACATGCATCTGGAGTTCATTTGCAGTGGCTGGAGGCCCTGGCGTGCCTATTCTCTCCCTCTCTCTCTCTCTCTCTCTCTCTCTCTGCCTCTTTCTCACTCTCAAATAAATAAATAAAATATATTTTTAAAAATTTATAAAACAAAATTTGAGAGAATTACAAAGAGACCAATTTGGAATCAGAGTTGGAGATTTTAATATACTTCTTTCAAAAACTGATCAAATACACAAAAATTTAGAATTGTACACTAAAAGCGTGATCTACTAGCACATATAAACTCCTCTACCCAGCAGCCAGATCACATTCTTTGGTTTTTGTTTTTTTGTTTTTTTTTGTTTGTTTGTTTCTTTTTGAAGCAGGGTTTCACTCAGTCCAGGCTGACCTAGAATTCACTATGTAGTCTCAGGGTGGCCTCGAACTCATAGTGATCCTCCTACCTCTGCCTTCCGAATGCTGGGGCATGCACCTCCAAGCCCAGCTGAACTCACATTCTTTCTGTGCAGCAACAGGACATTCACAAGGACTGATCACACGCTAGGTCATAAGGACAGTCTCAACAAATTCCAAAGAATTTATTCACAAGAGCCATGTCATACGAGCAGTGAAATAATGAAACGAGAAAACAACATTAAAAGCAATAGCAGCTGTCATGTCTTTGAGAACTTAAAAAGGGAAAACTTGGAAATTAGAAGTATTGCGTGAAAACAATAGTGTTGTGTTTCTCACAGGAGCAAAAAGCCACGGTTGGTGGACTCGTAGTCGACATTTTCAGTTCTGTCAATGGGAAGTGAATTGGAAGTCTCATGAAATGTCAAGAACAAATGTGCATGTGTATAGAGATGCGTGGGGTATGTGATGTGTGTGCAGATGCAAGTGCCCACGTACATACAAGTAGAGGCTGGAGGAGGCGTCCTTCTCACTCATCTCAGGGTCTCTTTCCTTGAGCCGGGTCTCTCTCTCTCTCAACAGGAAGATGCTGTCCGCCCATGAGCCCCTGTGATCCTCCGACTCTCCAGTCCCTTCGCCTGGCCCCCACAAACCAGCCCTACAGACATGCCATCGGCACTTTTATGTAGGTTCTAGGGAGTTGAACTAACTCGTGTGTCTCTGGCCTAAGTAGCAAGCTCACTCTTAATCGCTAAGCTATCTCCCCAGCCCAAGAAGTTTGTTTGTGTGTTTATTTATGACAGTAAGAGAACGAGGCAGAAAGAGGGGGGGAGAATGGGTAGGACAGGGCCTCCAGCCTCTGCAAAGGAACCCCAGATGCCTGTACCATCTTGTACATCTGGCTTTACAAGGGTACTGGGAAATCAACCTCGGGACTTCAGGCTTTGCAGGCAACAGCCTTAACTGCCTAGCCATCTCTCCAGCCCTCAAGAAATATATTCTTATATGGACTCAGAAGATAGTTGACAGCAGGAGAACTGTTCTTAAAGACGGACAGGAGGCAGACCTGTGCTACCCAGGATCTAGATTGAAATGATAACGAAACGAAGGTGATAACAGAGCAAGGCGAGATCATCAGAACAGAACCTAGGAAGAAAGCAGCACGCGTGGGGCTGGTGTGGAGGACAGCTGAACAAGACCTAATCGGTAATGGGAAAAACTGGTTTTCCTATTTTTTAAAGAAAACCTTTTATTTATTTACTTATTAGAGACAGAGAAAGGGAGAAAGAAAAAGAGAGAGAGAGAATGGGTGTGCCAAGGTATCTAGCCAATGCAAACAAACTCCAGATGCATGCGCCCCCTTGTGCATCTGGCTTATGTGGGTACTGGGGAATCGAGCCTCAAACTGGGGTCCTTAGTCTTCACAGGCAAGCGCTTAACCACTAAGCCATCGCTCCAGGCCCTGCTCTTCCTATTTTTCTGTTTGGGTTTGGTTTCTTTACCTCTTATTGATAACTTCCATACAAATATGCAACCTGCCATGGTGCCAATCCCTTCCCCACCCTCCTCTGCCCCCCTCTTGTATACACCCGCCTCTGAATTCCTTCTTTCCAACTGGTCCCTGGGACAAACTAGTTCTCATATAAAAAAATAAAATTAAATTAGACTGATGTTTCACATCATACATAAAAATAATCTTGCAATGAATTAAAAGCAATGCTATGAAACAAGCCTTCAGAACTAAATATTGTGAGAGGACTGTTAGACAGCACACTGTGATCTGAGGGTAGATAAGGAATATGCCCTCAAACAATATAACAAAAGCTTAAATTCAATTAGAAAAAAAATAGAAAATTGAAACACTCATATTTAAAAAGTTAGAATTAAGTAAAGTTAAAATATGTGACAATGGGAACTGGGGAGATGGTTCAGCTGTTAAAGGTACTTGCTTGCAGGGCCTGAGGATCTGGATTCAATTCCCCAGTACCCACATAAAGCCAGATACAAAAAGTGGCCCATGTGTCTGGAGTTCACTTGTTTGCAGTGGCAGGAGGTCCTGGTGTGCCCATTCTCTTCTCTTCTCCCACCCCATAAAATAATATAAATTTTAAAAAGTGACACTGTAGAAAGAGAAGCACACACACATATGTGTGTACAAAATATCCAAAACCTCAAGGATACGCAGTCAATTTCAGAAGAGAAAATCTGAAGAGTCCAAATTTAAATAGAAAGGCCCACGTGCACCCCAAGAACAGGTGAGACGTCAGAGAGCCCAGCATGACTGGATGTCCCCATGCCAGCCCCCATATGAGATTTGTCAAGAAGCCCTGAGGAGAGTGGGCAAAGTGCAGGAGGCCTTGTCTTTATGATTTACAACAATTACTTATATCTATAATCACCTCAGTAAAGTTGTGGTTAAAATGGGAAAAGGCAATCACCCAACCAGATAATCAACGATTCAATCCTCCACAATCCGATGGCTATTTTATGCTATTTTATATATCCATGCTGGCAGGATGTGAATATTTAGAGAAAAGGGAATTCTAGCATTTTGTTTGTGGGAGGATGAATTAGAGAGAAATTGCAATGAGAGAAATGCTGCAATTTCTAAGTGTATATCATGGACATATGACTGTGTGCCTGGGGATTGCTAGGATTGGAAAGTGTGCCTAATGCAAACATGAAAACAAGCCAAGTTTCTGAACAGCAGCAGAATATCATGGACATATGACTGAAGTGTGCCCATGGGGATCAAGCCTCAAGGATGTGGCTGCAGTGCAGCGATAACTAATGCAAACATGAAAAGGAGCCACAGTCAGGGAAGATGGAACAGCAGCAGATGCAGAGCGTGAAGAGATTGGTGGATTCCCCAGCACACAGATAGCTGGTAACAACCAAGGCACACTCAGCCCTTTGTCAAGACCTTCTGGTGTGTTCATCGCAGTCTTGGCCCAGGAGATGGGCGAAGAACACAGAAGGTCTCTGGAGCAGAACAGCTTAACAGAGACAAAGCATGCTGGGTCCAGGTCTGGTCCAGGCTGACCACACATGTAGTCTCAGGGGGCCAGGAGATGGCTACAGCAGGTCAGAGTGCTGGGATTGATGCACCACGCCGTGAAGACCTGATCTGCCTGACTGTGATTCCCCAGCACACACGGAAATAGCTGGTCAGGGCCTGGAGCGCGGCACACTGCTTCAGCCCTTTGTCATGGACCGTGTGACTTCCAGGGCTGGAGAGATGGCTTAGCAGTTAAGGCGCTTGCCTGAAGTGTGGCTTCAGTGTTGGGATAACTGATACAAGATATTAGTGATTGCCATCAGAATGAAGTAAACGCTGTGCCGTGGGCATGGTCATGACTACCAAGGGAAACGAAGAGTCCCCAGTGATGTGAAACTGATACCAAAAAAAAAAAACAAAAAAACCAAACAGCTGATGCAGCTTGTGAATGTATGGGTACTTAATAAATGCTGACATTGTGGGAAGACACAAATGTGTTATCAACAGTAATAGCATAGATTACAACAATGGGAACTTTTATTTTAAGTCAGATAACACGTTTCCTGGGCGCTTGACTGTGATAATAGTTTTATGAACATAGATGCCGGATGTAAATGGATCTGGCCACGGCCCAGTGTTCCAAGAGTACACAAAGGAAAAAGGCTGTGTTGGAAAAAGCCTGAAACCCCCAGAGACAAGGATGCATGAGGAACCACTGGCAAGATGGCTCACAAAGAAGAGAGTGCTGTTCATTCAGTCAATGAAGTATTAAGTGCCTATCATGTACCAATCACCACTTAAGTGTTTAAATCTGTGAACCACCAGGCAATATAATTTTTTTTTTTGGAGAGAGACACAGAGACAGAAGGAGAGGGAGAGGAAGACAGACAGAGGTGGGCGCGTCAGCAGCATCTCAGCTGCTGTGAACAAAATCCAGATGCATGTGCGCCCCCTTGTGGTCAAGTGTGGCATTGCGCCCTTGAGTCACTTTGCATCTGGCTAAACGTGGGACCTGGAGATTGGAATGGGCAGTCTTAGGCTTAGGAGGCAGGCGCCTTAACCACTAAGCCATCTCTCCAGCCCAATAATTTTTTAAAAATATTTATTTGCATGAATATGTGTGTAGGTACATACGTGTGTGTCTGTTTATGTATGTGTACGTGTGTATGGGTGTGCGAGGAACTCTTGCCACCAGATGCGTGTGCTACTTTTTGTGTCCCGCTGTATGTGGGTGCTGGGCAATGGAGCCCAGGCCAATGAGCTTTGTAAGCAGGTGCCTCTAACCATTTAGCCATCTACCCAGCCTCTCAGGCAATGATTGTTACACTCAGTGAGTTTATCCTCTAGACCCAAGAAACACAACAAATCATTAAAGATATAACCCATAGAATGTAATTAATCCCATAGAAAAGATAAAAAAGGCTACAAGACATTGGAAGTCCTATATGAGGTGGTAGATTATGTTAATATTAATTAATAATAATAAAAGATTTAAATTTTAAAAAAACTAACCCTTCAAAATATAAGCCCGAACAGGCACTAAAGATTGTAAGAGCCACAGGTTGAGACATCATGCCCAGAGGCATTCCCTCTCCCCCAAAATAACTGACTGCTGCTCCCACAATGCATAAACCCTAACCCCATAGGGAATACCTGCACCCCCAGAGGGGAATTGTCCCTAATGGAATGGGGACAGGGATGAGGGAAAAGATGGAACCAACACATGATGTATCTATACTAAATATGTTTTATTAATAATAATAAAAAAGATTTAAATAAAAAATTATATAAAGGCATAAAGGAATGTCTGCTCGAGGAGATAAGATATGCAAAACTTGAAGGAAGTAAGGTAATCAGTCTTTCAAATTTTTGAGCAAAGTGTGTTGTGAGAAGAGAGACCAGTTAGTGAGAATGTGAGAATGTTCTAGAAGGGAGCTTGCACAGACATGTTCAAGGTGCAGCAATCAGCCAGAGTGATCTTGAGGTGAGGTGAGGTGTAGGAGATGAGATCTGAGGGGAGGAGGCAATGGGCTGGTGAGGTGAGGACCTTCCAGTGTTTATTCTGAGCGAGAACAGCAGTCCTCCGGACCGTGAGCAGAGGTGCGGGTGTGATCCGCTTCTATTTAACGACGTCTCGTCTTAGCTGTGTTGATACTAGCCCACTAGTGTCTAACGTGGAGCAAGAAATACCTGTCCAGACTGGAGATGGCTGCAGTTCAGATGGTGACAGTGAAAACGGAGCCGATGACAAGGAGCAGCAGGTGGAGAGACACCGTGAAGACAGTATTCCCTGACAGAGTGGAGCCGTGCGAGGGAAGAAGGGATCAAGAGCAACCAGTGTGCAGAGCAGACAGAAAGACTGCAGGAGGTGTACAGGCAGAGCCTGGGCTACATTCACTTGGAGGTCTTCATCAGGCAGCCCAGAGGGATGTTGAGTGACAGCTGGATGTATTAACCTGGAGTTCAGGAGGGAGGTCTGGCCTGGGGATTTCAATGTAGGAGGCATTGGCAACAATATTTTTAAGCCCAGGAGACTAGAATGAGATCATTATAGAAATGAATGTCAAAAAATTAAACTTCAGGATCTCAAACAGTAAGAGGGCTGGAAAACGTGGAAGAATTGGGAAATGAGATTGAAAAGAATATTAATGAGGTGGGAGGAAAACCAAGGGAGGTGGTCTGGAAAAGGAGAGGGCAGTGTCCCCTGGAAGAGGATGCAATCAGTTATGTCACATGGTCCAGAAGATGAGGCCAAGGGTTGACAGTGGTGGTGACCTCAATTCCCCACTGGAAAAAAAAAAAAACAAACCCAAAACTCAATAAAATAGAAATGGGTGAAAATTTGCTTTGGCATAGTAAAATAACTTTCTATCAATGGGTCAAAATCCAGCATTCAGTCATTATTTACAGATAAATGATTGTTTACCTGAAAAATTCAGACAATTCACTGAACATTTTTAAATAATCATAGAATGTAGTTAAGTTGTTTGACACAAAACTGATATATCCAATCCAGGAGTCTTCACAGACCTGAAACTACATTGGGACATATAATGGCAAAAAAGATATCATTTATAATAACAGGAAAGACAGCGTATGTGGGAAAAATTAATATGTGAAAATGTATAAGCCTTATATGCAAAAACTTTAGATACTATTAAAGAACATCAAAAAACAACCTAACAGGGCTGGAGAGATGGCTTAGTGGTTAAGGCGCCTGCCTGCTAAGCCTAAGAACCCCGTTCCAATCTCCAGGTCCCACGTTTAGCCAGATGCAAAGTGACGCAAGGGCGCAATGCCGCACTTGCCCACAAGGGGGCGCACACATCTGGATTTCATTCGCAGCAGCTGAGAGACTGCTGGCACGCCCATTCTCTATCTGTCTCCCTCTCCCTCTCTCTCTGTCTGCCTCTCTGTGTGTCTCTCTCCAAAATATAAATATTTATTTATTTATTTAAAAACAACTTAACAAACAGGCAACATAGCATATCCCTGGATTAGAAGGTTCAATTTTCTAAAGGTGATAACCATTCTCCACTAACCAAATTAGACGTATAAAACAATCTCAATGCTAATGTCAATAGTTTCTAAAAATACTTACTGTTAAACAAACTAATTTGAATGTCCAGGGGAAACGTGGGTAAATTTAACAGTGAAATAAAAAGGCATGTCTTTGTGGGAAACAAAAATTCCTAGACAAGGGGGAAAGAAACACAAATTAGGAAAAAAACTTTTCAGTTAATATATTTAAAAGTAATTTTGTTAACACACACACTGTTACCAGTAAAGAAGCAAATCAATGATTCAATTGAAAAATGGACAAGGAAAATCAACGAATGGATAAAAGAAAAATAAATAAATATTTTAAGCATATGGTGGCACACACCTTTAGTCCCAGCACTCGGGAGGCTGAGGGAGGAGGGTCGCTGTGAGTTTGAGGCCAGCCAAGATTAAAGAGTGAGTTCCAGGTGAGCCTGAGTCAGAGTGAGACCCTACCTCAAAAAAAAAACAAACAAACAAAAAAAAAATATCTTGAGCATATGAAATAGTAATCTATTATGAATTAAAATCATCAGCTACAATGTGGTACCATTGTCACCTATCATATGGGGAAAGATGCAAAGGGTTGATAGATAGCATGCTCTTATTATCTAGGGGAGCAGGCATGTCCCCACAAGTTCAGTTGATTCCTGCCATGAAGAGAACAGTCAAAGAGCCTCTTTAGTTTAGATTCTACCATCAGGTCTTGTTCTATACCTATATCTGCACAGGCTATTCTGTAGCCATCGCAGTATTGTTTGACGCAGTAAGACATTAAAACCTGCCTAAGTAGCTATAAAAGGCCTGGGGAGATGGATCAATGGCAAAGTGTTCATAAGTGAGCTCAGATCCCCAGAACCCATCTAAACCTGGACTCAGTAGCACACATCTGCAATCCCAGCTCTTCTAAGGAGAGCTGAGATGTGGAGAGACGAGACTCCCTGGAGCCCCGTGGGCCAGGTGAATGCAACAACAAACAGCAAGAGACCCCTTCTCCAGCAAGGTAGAGGAGGAAGACCAATGCTAGAGGTGGTCCTCTGACCACCACATGCCGGTCCACGCACATGTGTGCCTACACTCTCACACACACATACACACATCATACACACACTCACACAAAGGCCAGAAACGATACAAAATGCCACTAGAGTAAAAACCGCATCACACAGCAAGCAAAGGCACACGGGAGAGCTGTCTATAACAACAGCAGTATCCACTGGCCTGGAAAGTTCTCTGAGCTATCCTGAGTGGAAAACAGAACAGCAGAATAAGCCAGCAGGCAGGCAGACTGTGCAGTGTGTTAGAAACATGTATGTGTTGTGCCAGCCTGGAGCACAGGAAGCCGGTGATGGTGACGTTCTACAAGGGTCACTGGGGAAGCTAGGGGACAGTTGCTTTTCTCCACCCTGTGCTCCTTTCACACTTATGCCATGCACTTGATTTACTTATTCCAAAATAGAAATTACTTCTGTCTTGTTAAATGTTTCTATTTTGTTAAAGTGCTTTAACCTATTTATTTATTTGCAGGTGTGTGCGTGCGTGTATTTTTGTGTGTTTGCACACACACACCAGTGCCTCTTGCCACTGCAATTGAACACCAGGCTCATACACCCCTTTTTGTGGCTGTCTTACATGGGTGACTTAGGAATTTAACCTAAACAGGCAGGCTTTCCAAGCAAGCTCCTTTAACCACCGAGCTATCTTCCCGGCGCCTAAAAATGATTTTTTAAAAAGCCAACATAGGTGAAACACATAATTAAATTAATTAGAAAAGACCAGAAGGGTTGGGTAAAGTACATGCCAGGCAAGCACGAGGACCTGAGTTTTTTTTTTTTTTTTTTTAATTTTTATTTTTGGAGAGAGGCAGACAGAGAGGGAGAGGGAGAGGGAGAGAGATGGGCGCGCCAGCAGTCTCTCAGCTGCTGTGAACAAAATCCAGATGTGTGCGCCCCCTTGTGGTCAAGTGCGGCATTGCGCCCTTGCATCACTGCATCTGGCTAAACGTGGGACCTGGAGATTAGAACCTCTGGAGATTGGAACCAGCGTTCTTAGGCTTAGCAGGCAGGCGCCTTAACTGCTAAGCCAACTCTCCAGCCCATGAGGACCCGAGTTTGATCCCACATAAAAGCCCAGCTGTGGTGGTGTGTGTCTGTCATTCCAGCACTAGGGAGGTGGAGACAGACAGATTCTCTGGGGCTTGCTGACCAGCAGGTCTGGGCAGATCAGTGAACTCCAGGTTCAGAGAGAGACCTGTCTCAAAAAAGAATCTTGAGAGACAGCTTGGTGGATAAGACACTTGCCTGCAAAGCCAAAGGACCCAAGTTCAATTCCTCAGGACCGAAGTAAGCCAGATGCACAAGGTGGCACATGTGTCTGCAGTTCATTTGCAGTAGGTGGAGGCCCTGGCCCACCCATATTCTCTCTCGATCTCTCTCAAAATAAAATAAAATAAAATAAAATAAAATAAAATAAAATAAAATAAAATAAAATAAAAGTAATAAAGTGCACAGCAACCAAGGAAGACACCCAACTGACTGCTGGCCTCTATGTGCACACACATGCTTACACACCCATCACACATATGTACACACACACACACATGTACAAGAGCCATAAGATTCAGGCTGGAGAGGTGGCATCAAGACTGTAGGTGGTGTGATCTAAATTGAAACAAGTGAGCCCTTGAGCAAGAGGATGGTGTTTGGGATCCTGCTGCAAAACCCTTGTAATCCACCAGATGGCACAAGAAAAATGCACTGGGAATAAATCTGGAGGCCTCGGTGCAGGTAACAGGGCAGGGCTGGAGAGGAAGCAGAGCTCATGGGAGCAAATAGTCTCTCCAGACTGAGCCTCAGGGGGGGCATTTAAGTCAATGCCCGTCTAGCCCTGGACCTCCAGGGCATGGTCTTGTCACGTGTCAATGAGGTGATGGCTGGGGAATCACCGTGTAGGATTGACAGTTGGGGTCACACAATTACCTATCCATAAGCTCCTGCATGAACAGCTTGCTGAGAGCTCATGTCTTCCGCTCTCGGATTCTCTCCTCATTCTTTTATGAAAAGAGGTATTTGTTTCCTGGTAAGCCACATTTCTTTAATTAAAGGAGGGGAGTTGGGAGCAGTCCATTGGAAAGGGGATAGTGCTGGTTTCCCAATATGCACTATTTATGAGGGTCTCTCTTCCTGTTGCAACCTATTAGAGGCCAGCCCGGCCCAGTTGCCTCTTGCCTCCCAGGAGACAATTACTGTCCTGCATAACAATTTGAAGCAAGTATCGGATGTGGTGGAGAGAGCAGTTGCAGCCTTCTCGTTCCAGCAACCGTTTCTGCTTAGATTTCTTAATTGTTTCCACCACTTCCTTTCCTGGGCTTGTGGCCTTCTGGGTTCAACAGATCCCGAACTTCCATCAAAGCCTCCGATCTTCTCTGGAATTCATATGCGCAAGCAGATTCTTCCTGGACTCCTGAGAACAGCACCTCACAGCAGCGTGTGCACGCCAGGTTTGCCCAGTGCACACGCACACGGGAGTCTGCCTTTCGGGGTCTCTCTCTTGACCACCGGGATGAAGTCCCGCCTGGTGCAAGCTGTCCCCTCACCAACTCATCCAGCACAACTGTCCCCCCTCCATCTCCAGAGGCTGCATCCGGTTTGCTCTTAGTTTCTGGGCCAGGGACTTTCATCTCTTATCTCCTTGCTCCTTTGTTTCAGGTGTGGCCTTCCAGAAAAATCTTTCATGGTAAGACAGGACTTAAAAAAAACAGGAAACTTGGCTCCAATAGATAAAACCCTTGGTGCACAACCATGAGGACCTAAGCTTGGATCCCCAAGCAACCTTCCAGAATTCAGGTGGAGACAGTGGATCCCCGAGGCAAGCTGGCTGGTTTACAAGACAAACCTGTGAGCTCGGAGTTCAAATGAGAGATGCTGTCTCTATAAATCAGGTGGTGAGTGATATAGGAAGATCCCCGTCATCAACTTTTGCCACACATATGTGCATACACACGTGTATCTACCCACATGGGAACACACACATATACACATGAATGCACACAACACACACACACCAAAGAAACTAAGTGTGGTGGTATATGCCTATAATCTGAGCACTCAGGAGGCAGAGACAGGAGGATTTTGAGTTCAAGGCCAACCAGAGCTACATAGTGACGCTGTGACTCAAAAGATCAAGGGCTCAGGATGTAGCTGAGGAGGTGTTTGGGGATGCACAGGGTACCATTCTGGAGAGCTGGCAGAATGCGCATGACCTGTGGGCAAGGTCCTGGGATGGAAGACGCTGGAGACGACGGGGTGTGGGGGACCACAAGTGAGAGGGGGCTCTCTTTCCAGCACCATGACCTTAGTTTAGGGTGATGTTTGCCAGCCTAGGCCTGGATGTTCTGCTCTCCACAGGATGGGCGTCAGTCAAGCCCCAGTCCCAATGTGAAGAGGAATAAAAGCAAATGAATCATTTAAAAGAATTTTCAGGTGGTAAAATGTCTCGCATCCCCTGGGTACCAAACTACAATGAACCATGGCACAGCCAGCTTGTATACTAAGAGCCATGCTGGTTAAAAGCAAGGCCCTCTGTTGAGAGTTTTGGCTCCTAGGAAGCCCATAGAGCCAAGTCATCTTGGTACAGTGCAGGGAACCTCTAGGGTTGTTCTCCGGCATGACCCGCCATTCCCCCAGGATTTCCTGAAAGTAAATCCTTGAACATATTTATTTGTACCATTAGACTTTAATAAAATTTGAAATATAGAGGAACACAAGGAATTTCCTATCCCCAGATCCATCCACTCAACCCCCTGTCCCATTTGCTACTGGGTCTTCCTGCAATTCTTTCCCACCCATTCTCCCCTCTGTCTCTTTGCTTTTTTCCTATCTTTCTTTCTCCACCCCCCACCCCCGAACCATTTTGGAGAAAGCTGGAGACATCCATCTTTATCCTTGAATGCTTAACAGTTCAGCGCTTGTCTGTGAAGCCTAAGGACCTAGGTTCAATTCCCCAGGACCCACATAAGCCAGATGCACAAGGTGGCACATGCATCTGGAGTTAGTCTGCAGTGACTGGAGGCCCTGGTGAGCCCATTCTCTGTCTATCTATTAGCTTCTTTTTCTCTCTGTCTGTCTGTCACTCTCAAATAAATAAATAAATAAATAATAAGCAAAAAAATAAATGTAGAATTAGAGGCTGTGCATGGTGGCACACACCATTAATCCCAGCACTCAAGAGGCAGAAGTAGGAAGATCACTGTAAGTTGGAGGGCAGCTTTGGACTACAGAGTGAGTTCCAGGTCAGTCTGGACTAGAGTGAGACTCTGCTTCAAAAACAACAAAAGCAGGGCTGGAGAGATGGCTTAGGGGTTAAGGCGCCTGCCTCCTAAGCCTAAGAATGCTGGTTCCAATCTCCAGCGGTTCCAATTTCCAGGTCCCACGTTTAGCCAGATGCAAAGTGACGCAAGGGCGCAATGCCACATTTGACCACAAGGGGGCGCACACATCTGGATTTCGTTCACAGCAGCTGAGAGGTTGCTGGCGCACCCATCTCTATCTGTCTTCCTCTCCCTCTCTCTCTCTGTCTCTCTCCAAAAGAACAAACAAACAAACAAAAAACACCACCACCAACAACAACAAAAAACAACAAAAGCAAATTAGAATGTCTATAAAGTGTTAGCTGTCCCTCTCCTTCATCTGCAAATATCATATCTCAAATCCTTTCCTAAACTGAATGCTAATGTCAGTGCTGGGATTGGCAGCTCTGGGAGATGGTTTTACAGAAATGGGAATGTTAAGATGCTCTCAGACATTTCTACAATGGCAGTTTGACATTTCAGCCTGGACTTTTAGTTTTTTACTTGATTGTATTTGGCCACCCCTCGATTTCTCCATTTTGATTTAAAATCTTCAACATAATGGCCTGGGACTCACAGCAGCGGTTTTTGCTGCTTGTACGAAGAGAAATGGACTCAGAGGCCCCACTTCTGGAGGGACAGGTGGGTTCCGGGGCTTGGTGAAAGTGGGTTGGAAGACATGAGGCCCGTGCTATGTAGAAAGCTCCTTGCTCCATCTTTTGGAGAACTTTTTAAATTATTGATGACTTTATCCATGTGTATAATGTACGTTGATGGAAATTCTCTCCATGACTTCCTTGGTCCCTCTTTCTGCCCCTCTTCCACCGATGTCTTCTTTGATGTCTTTTTCTCCCTGTTTCTTTGTGGGCCCCACTGAGTTACATTCTGCTTGCCAGCATGAGCCTGGATGGGGGTTTGGGAGAAGTTTTGACTCTCCTCAGAGACCCACTTGGAAGGGAGTTGGTGATGGAGCCTTCTCAACCTGAGCCTGTGCACACAATAGCATAATTCAGTCATCGAATGTGCACCGTCTTTGGCTCTGGTATGGTAATTCCAATTCCATTTGTGGACACCATTCTTATCCATGATTTGAAAAACAAACAACGGACGCGTAGCCAGCAATAGCCAACACATGCCAAGTAGAGCCAAGTTGCTGCAGTGCAAAGCCAGTTGCCCTTGAGCCATTCTCGTGGCCATGGGTGGGTGGTTAAATAAGAAAGGGAAAAGGAGCTAGAGAAAAAAAAAAAGATGAAACAAAATGATGAATTAAAAAGAAACTATTTTCTTTTATGGGGCCCTCAAAGGAAGCAGTGGTTCCTTAACCACCACTTTCCCCCAACCAGTTTAAACTTGCTCGGCATGGCAATGACTGGCATTTCCGTTCTCAGGTAAGAAGATTCTAAGCATGAAGTTTGCCCATGCAATTGTATTTTTTATGGACTCCTGTGATATATCTGATGAATTGACTTAATTCATTCTTTAACTTAACTGGCAAGATGTAATGGTTCACGTTGAAGGCATGAATAACCATTCTGTTTCTTGAATGACTCGAGTTTAATGCCTCCTGATGTCAATGCATTTTGCCCAGGGTAAAAACTTGCTATATGAATTATTCACCGCTGCATGGCATGAATGGGGCCATGTTTGCTCACAGTATGTGAGCTGTGGTTGTCGGACACGACAGGGCGCAGCAGATGTATACAAAGGACAATGGGTGATTTAGAATGCTGTTCCGGGGCCCAGCCATTGCAGTTAAGATCTCTATAGAAAGTACAACCCCCTTTTTGTCTTGCACCACGCATCGCCATAGCTTCAGTGAGCCAAGAAGCTCCAGGCCTTTTAGCAAGAGAAAGGATCTAAGAGTCGTTTGGCAATGAGCACTTTGCTCCTTGGTTAAACCTAACATCGTGGAGGGTGGCAAGCTGTGGGTGATGGAAATGCATTCAGGAAGAATTTCGAATAAAGAGATTAGTCATTTTCAGTACGGAAAATGGAAGAAATTAGGTAAATTTCACTAATGTGAAATGAAATATTTGGGTGAAACAATAACTAATAATGCAAAATTTTAACTTTGATTTAGGATCTAAGGAGCACAGTCATCCCCCCCCAACCCAGTTTAAGAGCATTTGGGGTGAATTATATCCCTGGCTAGAATGCCTGGCCTCCCCATGGAAATTCCTCAGCTTTAATAAGAATGATTTATAATCTGGAGATATCATTAATGCAACTTAGTGGGAGCTGATAAATGAACCACTGAGTTTACTTATACAAATAAGTGGGGCATTAATCTTGACTTTGAATTTCCCCATTGAGTTCTCTTTATAACCATCTGTGATACTGAGTGACAAGAAGAAATGATTGGCAAGTGTTGACGGTCGGAAAAGTTTTCTAAATGTCTTTAAACTTTGCTGGGCATGGTGGTGCACGCCTTTAATCCCAGCACTAGGGAGGCAGAGGTAGGAGGATCACTATGAGTTTGAGGCCACCCTGAGACTACATAGTGAATTCCAGGTCAGCTTGAGCTACAGTGAGACCCTACCTTGAAAAAAAAAAAAAAAAAAAAATAAATATCTTTAAACTTTAAAAACAAGACAAACACATCTTGAGTTTGAACCAAACTACCGTCCATCTTTTCCACATTTGTAGCTTACAGTGGGGACAGAGTGAGTTAGCCACACATATCTTTGAGCCTCTGTGAGGCTCAGCGGAGATCTCAGCTTACAGTCAGACTGTTGACAGCGGACCTAGGGCACTTTAGCAGGGTCCAGTTGATAGCTGATTCATTAAAGAATTTGCCATCCCTGGTCAAGAGGGATGGTACCAGCAAGGCTGCAGAGTCTCAACACCATTGTGCGTGAAGAGTGAGTCCTCAGAGCAGGGGGATCAAAGTCTGGGAAGACACCTCTGGTAGGATGTGTCCCAAAGACATTGACGTCTTCATTCCAGAACATGTAACTGTTTTTGTATGGCAAAACAGCCTTACAGTTGTCACTGAATGAAGGAACCTGGCACGTGGGGGTTTTCTTTCTCACATTATATCTAGATGAGCCCTAAATATAATTGCAAGGGTGTTCATATAGGAGCAGAGGGAAGGAGAAATGTCAGAGTTGGAAAGGACAGATGGAATGCCAGCAGGAAGTGGGGAGAGGAGCCAGAAGCCAAGGAGAGCCGGCAGGCAGCCTCCAGGAGGCAGAAAGCAAGGAAACAGAAGCTGTCTTAGACCCCGGGACTGGGACATCCCTGCTGGCTAAACTCTAGCACAGAGAAACTGACTTGCAGCCTCTGGACTGTAGAAGAGTGATTTGTATTGTTTAAATCTATTAAGTTTGTGGTGACTTTTTTTGGGGGGGGGGAGAAGAGAGTCAGGGGGTGGGAGAGAGAAAGAGAATGGGCCAGCCAGCAGCCTTTCAGGTGCTGTGAATGAATTCCAGACACATGCGCCCCCATGTGGGCAAGTGTGGCATTGCACCCTTTTGTCATTTTGCGTCTGGCTAAACATGGGACCTGGAGATCGAATGGGTGTCTTAGGCTTAGGAGGTAGGCACCTTAACCACTAAGCCATCTCTCCAGCCTGTGGTGATTTTTTTAACAGCAATAAATGAAAACTAACCCAATGCCCAAAGAGGGCCTTCCTCCACTTGTATTATAAATGTTTCACAGGATCATGTTACTCTCCATGCCTCACAATGGTTTAAAGCCTACTTCATGTGTCTTTTCACGGTTCTGTCCATTCACTGGAGAGGATTGTGGAGATACAGACCATTGTGTACGTCCTCACTGTGGAGGTACACACCATCGTGTGTGTCCTTTTAAGCAAGAGACTCTGTACTGTGTTTGTGTA
The DNA here is from genome assembly GCA_036365145.1 of Orientallactaga sibirica. Lineage (NCBI taxonomy): Eukaryota > Metazoa > Chordata > Mammalia > Rodentia > Dipodidae > Orientallactaga > Orientallactaga sibirica. Next base: position 19,848,758 of record JAEOAD010000032.1, read on the forward strand.
ACTAGTTCTCAACAGGGGCATGTAGGTTTTAAAGAGAAGTGAAGCCCACCCATGATAAAGTTCAAGTAACTGCTTATTTAAGGATCAATAAATGAGTGGAGGAACACAGAAGAAAAAAGCCATTGAAGTAACCTGGCTGGGCATGGTGGTACATGCCTTTAATACTAAGACTTGGGTGGCAACACCAGGAAGATCAGGTGTCAAGACCAGCCTAGAGTATGTAATGAGTACAAGGACAGCCTGGTCTACATGAGACCTTGTGTATGAAAGAGGAAGGAAAGAAAGAAAGAAAGAAAGAAAGAAAGAAAGAAAGAAAGAAAGAAAGAAAGAAAGAAAGAGAGAAGGAAGGAAGGAAGGAAGGAAGGAAGGAAGGAAGGAAGGAAGGAAGGAAGGAAGAAAAATGGAGGGAGGGAGGAAAAAGGAACTGAAAGGAAGAAATGAGAGAGAAAGGAATGAAGGAAGAAAGGGAGAAAAGAGAAAAATGAGAAGAGAGCAAGAGAGAGGGAACGAAGAAAAAAGAAAGGAAAGGAACTCAAGTGTTTCTGCTCCAGATTAATCCACTTTCAGTGTTGAGATTCATTGTACAGCTGGGACAATAGATCAGTTGTCAAAGCACTTGCAGGGCAAGCACGAGTTCCCAGGTTCAGATCCCCAGCACCCATATAAAAGCTGGGCAGGCATGGTCTCACTGTAGCGTGCTCGTGACCCCTGCTGTCCAGAAGGACTCTATACACATGCACACATATGTGGATACATACCACATACATGTGAGACAACACCCATAGGAACATGCTTACACACACACACACACACACACACACACACACACACACACACAGTCATTGTTAGACACGAGGAATGGGAAAATCAATCCCACAATTTTAAATTAGCCTTTTTAAAATTATGTCTAATAAAAATGTCAAAGTTTTGAAAAGCTCATTTAGTTTTCCAAACTACTTGTTCCATATTTTTATATGCCTATAGAGAAGGTTTTCCTCTGCTCTAGTCCAGTGTGGTGGACATGAATACGTCACTAGAAAAACTTTCTTTCCAGGGGAGATCATCCCATGTTCATGGTCATCAGATCCTGCTGGTCCCAAATGGACGGCCTGAGACCCACGGTTAGGGATTTGATTCTCAGCCGCTATTTACATGTGTTAACGCAAAGAGAGAGAGAGAGACAACTCTTAAAAACTCTGACTTCACTCTCCTTTGGGGAATCTGCTTCCTTTTTCAGGCGGGAGCGGGATTTGAGAAGATAAAAGACCCAGCACACTTCAGCATGGCCCCACTGGACCCACAGAGGAACTGGCGAAATGAGCAAGAGAGTTGCTTTCTTAGTGAATCTGATATCAGCACAAGGGTGAAGGAGAGAGAGAGAGACTGAGGACACTCAACACCTACCAAAGCAGAGATCCACAGGCTTCTAAGAGCCCATCACTGAAGTAGACTTAAAATGAAACCTACACAGCTCAGGGAATTTTGTGGAAGAGGGGGCGGAAAGATTGTTAGAGCCACGAGTTGGGACATTATTCACAGAGACATTGCCTCTTCCCCATAACTGACAGCTGCCCCCATAATGCCTGACCCACAATCCCCATAGGGATGACCTGCATCCCCAACAAGGAGGGTCTTTTTGGAAAAGGGGCAGGGATGAGGGACAGGATGGTACCAATATATGCTGTTTAAATACTGAGAATGTCCATAATTAATAATTTAAAAAACTCTGCAGTGGGGATATAGCAACTCCCTCGGTCTTTGTCCTCTTGCTGATCAGAAGATGAACCCTACCTACCTGGCCTCTAAGACTGATTGATTTTTTTTTTTATTCAAATTTGTTTTTCTTCTGAAGTGCTAGGCATGGTTTCTAGCTGGGCACGTCCATCATTCCATCGTGATTGCCTTAGCCATAATAAAACTTTTTAAAAGATATTTTATTTATTTATATAAGAGTGAGAGGAAGAGGCAGAGAGAAAGAGTGAATGGGCACACCAGGGCCTCCAGCCACTGCAAACAAACTCCAGATGCATGCACCACCTTGTGCATCTGGCTTATGTGGGTCCTGGGGGAATCGAACCCGGGTCCTTAGGCTTCACAGGCAAACACCTTAACCGCTAAGCCATTTCCCCAGCCCCTAAAACTTTTATGTAGAGGTTAACACCGTAGTATCTCTTAATGACACTCATTTTTTTGTTGTTGACAAATGAAATACAAATGGGATGATTAAGTGACAAAATAAAAAATTCTTAGCATAAATTTGATTGATAGACCAGGCATGAGTAAGGCTAATGACACAATTATTCTGATAAATACTTTGTGATGAAAAAAATACATCGACTGATATTCTGGGCAATACCTTTCCCTCTTTACAAAGTATGTTTATTTTAATTAATTAGTTTTTGTACATGTGTAGGTACATGTGCACATATGTGTGGAGGTCAAAGGACAACTTTGGATGTTGATCCTCCACAATGCCATTTCACCTTTATTTTTGAGACAGAGTCTCTCATTGGCCTGAGACTGGTCAGTTAGGGGCTGGAGTAGATGGTCAGCAAGACCAGGGCATTCACGTTTCTCTTCCCCAGGGCTGGGATTATATGTATGCACCACCATGCCCAGAATTTTGATGTGGGTGCTGGGAATTGAACTCAGTTCCTCACGTTTATGAGCAAGCGTTTTACCCACTGTGCTAGTTCCTTAGCCATGAAGTATTCATTTTTATTTTTTTCTGCTTTTTTTTTTCTTTTGTGTATCCCAGGAAGAAGCATTTGAACCAATTGAAAGCAACTACAAGAATCAAGTCCATTTAACATGAGTGATAAAAATAATCTTTTAGGACAGTCTCATTTAAGAAATATGCAAATTTTTACATTCTTTTTGATCACTGAAACAAATTTGTGATAAATTGTACAGATTAAATTGTAACTGGAGATTCAGTATGGAATTGAGATTGCTTGGGATGGAAAAGAAAATCCTTCTGGGTCTAAAGAAACTTTTCCAGAGCTGTTTAGCCCCAGTGCTGTATACATAAAGGCCTGGTGTGTTTTGGCAACTCTTGCCCTGCGATTTACATCTTTTGCCATTTCACTTTAAAATTAAAATATTCAAAAATGCTTTTTATCTGCCTTGTGAGCCATTTAGATTCATTCTTTACAAAGTGCCCTAGACATAGTGAACTTGATCGCCTACGGAATGAATTAATGAATCTTTTATGTCACTGGGAGTTTATTAACAACATTTGTGACATTTTCAAATCAATCCTCTTATGTTCCCCAATTATGGCCTCATTGTGGTTAGGCATCGTCCCAGGGGTGCACAACAAAGGGTGGGAGGAAAGCGACATACTTACAACTGCCTTCAGAAAAGCAAATTAATAAGAGGAAGTGCATCTAAATCATGTTTTGGTTGTTGTTTGTTATAGTGAATGCGGAATGCAAATGCATGCTCCTTAAGGATGTTGGCTGTCCTTCAAAAATGTGAGTTATTCTGCCAGAGGGCAAGAGCCTTTTCCTTAAACCTCTATACCCACAATTAATTCAGTTGTCTTTACAACTAAACGACTGAACGAGTTGTGTAACACAAGGCATTTCTAAACTTAAAAATAAGTTAGAATATGGGCTGGGGAGATGGCTGCAAGCAAATACTCTTAACCATAACTTCCCAAGTTCAATTCCACAGCTGGGTGTGGACACGGCATGCCCAGAACCCCAGTCCTGTGGGGAGCACAGACCAGAGAATCCGTGGGGCTCACGAAAACTGCTCTGGGTTCAGAGAGAGACTCTGTCTCAAAGGAAATAAACTGATGAGCTGTAGAGAACACTCAATGTCCTCCCCTGACCTCTGTACACACACATGCACATACACACACACACGCACACACACACATGAGACATGCACATCTTCACATACCTGTGCGTACAACAACCTACTACACAGCCACATGCATGAAAGTAGAACATACAGGGGCTGGAGAGTTGGCTTAGTGGTTAAGACACTTGCTGTGAAGCTTAAGGACCCATGTTCAACTCTCCAGATCCAGATGCACACATATAATCTCCAGATCCAGAACCACAAGGTGGTGCAAGTGTCTGGAGTTCAAGGTGGTACAAGTGTCTGGAGTTCAAGTACAGAGGCCCTCATGTGCCAATTCTCTCTCTCTCTCTCTTTTGCTCTCACTCTCTCATATTAAAAAGAAAAAGGCCATGGCCTGGAGAGATCGCTTAGTTGTTAAGGAACTTGCGTAAAAGCCAAAGGACCCTGGTCTGATTCCCCAGGACCCACATAAGCCAGATGCACAAAGCAGTGCATGAATCTGGAGTTTGTTTACAGTGGTAGAAGCCTTGGTGTGCCCATTCTGTGTGTGTGTGTGTGTGTCTGCCTCTCTCAAGTAAATAAATAAATTTTTAAAAAAATTTTAAGGCCAGCTGTTGGGCTTGTCTCACAAAAGTAGAATCCATCCCATAATGTGCTTTAAGCACAATACCGGTAGCACCTCACTTCTAACACAGCAGAGCGTTTTTCTCAGCGTTTTCTCCTTTCGGTACTGAAGAGTAGAAGCGGGCGGGGAGCCCAGCCCCACAGGGCGGAATAGCTGATGCTTGGTGTTTAGATTGGGAGCAAATCTACAAAAACGTACCGTGGAAAAGTGAGCGGTCATTGTCCATCTACAGACCTCTGTGGCTGTATTTAGACATGTGCCTCACTTCGCCTCGTCTTGGTTTCCACAGAAATCCTATGATCTTGGAAAAAATTAGACATATGTTCATTTCATTGAAGGTGAAACAGACACAGAAAAGTCCTTTTTTTTTGTTTTGTTTTTTTTTTATTTATTTATTTATTTATTTATTTATTAGAGACAGAGAGGAAAAGAGTGAGAATGGGCATGCCAGGGCCTCTAGCCACTGAAAATGAACTCCAGATGCATGCATCTGGCTTACGTGGAACCTGGAGAATGGAACCTGGGTTCTTAGGCTTCGCAGCATGTGCTTTAACCACTAAGCCATCTCTCCAGCCCCAGAGAAGTCCTCCTTTATCCTAGGTCACATTGCTGGTCAATATCAACTAGGGTTAGCGGTCAGGTCCTCTGCTGAGGTCAAGTGGAGCCCCAGGCGGCAGTCACAACAAGGAGGCAGTACTAATGACAGGTGGGCCACTCATGCCAAGGTCCTCCCTGCACAGAGGAAAAGCCCACAGAGAGCTTAGAGGGTTTATGCCACAAAGGTGACACCCTGTAGGAGGACGGTAGAAAACCAATCGCTGCCTTCCCACTAAAGAGAAAGTGTTTACTGGGCACAATCTGAGCCGTTGGCGACTAAAACCCTTTGTGGTCCTGCAGTCCCAACATCTTTCCTTGTAGCGCTTGCGAGTCTGAAGTCTTTGCCCTGCTCCTTTGTTGTCTGTCTGTTTTCCAGGCAGGCTCTCACTCTAGCCCAGGCTGACCTAGCACTCATTCTGTAGTCCCGGGCTGGCCTCAAACTCACAGTGATCCTCCTATCTCAGCTTCCCAAGTACTGGGATTAAAGGTGTGGGTTACCACACCCAGCTACACGCTCCTTTCTTGTGTGTGTGTCTTTGCTCTCTTACACATGTAACCCATTCAATATATTACAAGATGCAGGACTCACACTGCCCCAGGATGGTCCCTCCCATGTGTACACACAGGTCAGAAGAAAGCCAGCAAACTGTCTCTAGGGGAAACTGGAAGGACTTGGAAGCTGGACTTAATAACTCCAAAACAGAGCACACGAAAACACATTTAAGTATTTCTGCATGCAATTTAGACCTGGTCCTTTGGAATGGGAGGGTTGGTAATGATGGCTTGATTGCTGGGAAGAGCAGCTGAGAAAGAAAATGAACTTGAACTGGGCATGGTGGCTCACACCTTCAATCCCAGCACTCCAGAGGCAGAGGTAGGAGGATCACCATGAGTTCGACACCACCCTGAGACTACATAGTGAATTCCAGCTCTGCCTGGGCTAGAACAAAACTCTACCTCGAAAAGCAAAAGAAAAAGCAAACAGCAAAAAAATGGTTCTTAGAGATCTTTGCAGAAATCGTCTCTGGCTATTGATGGCTTTCTTGTCCAATGATCTCTTTCCAATTCTATTCTATATGGCTCTTGGTTGCATGAAAAGGGACAATGCCTAATGGTTTCCAGTGTCTTTTTTTTTTTTTTTAATTCTGGTTTCATACGAAAGCCTAACGTTGTTTCCAGAGTAAGTTCTGACCTACTGCACACGCTCTTAACCAAAGAAGAGAAAACAGATTCAAATGCGATGTTGGAAAAAGGAGGATCCCATGTCATTCTCATCTGTGGAAATCGCAGGGGACCCTCTGCAGAATGTCTACGAGACCGTGTCATTTACAGAACGGGGCAAACAGCATGACGGTGGCTCGTTTGAAAGCACCCACAGGGAAAGAATGAATGCATCAGCAGTCCGTGCAAACGTGTCTTGGCTACTCACTGGCCAGCCGACATAAAATATGAGCTGTGTTTTCTTCCTCCATCTGATTCATGTTTACACTTCATATTCTCTGTTAGGTTTTCTTACATTCCATGGCTTGGACTAGTGAGTCACCACGTGCTCCAGGAGTTCTTGCAGGCAGAGCTGAAGCTGTGTCCTGCCGGGGTTGTGCGGTACTGGTCTTCAGGTCTCAGTGACCCAGTGCATCCTCCCTCCTCGTGAGAGTCTGGAATATACCGGGTCTCCTCCAACAAGGGGCTCCACACGGAGGCTGGCATGCATATTCTACATGTCAGAGTGGGATAAGAAAAAGATTAAAAGGAGGTAATAATTTAAGTGTGGGTTTCAGCGAGATCATGCGGGCAAGCAGCACCCTTGTGCAGAGCAGAAAGCCAAGGGCAGGCTCTTGGAGCACATCCACTTGTGGACAAAGGGACCCAGAATGTGAGGTTAGCTCTGGAGGCAGGAAGGATTGGGGAGAGAGGAAGATCCATGATCCTTGTCACAGCCTTCAAGGGAGTGGAGAGTTTCAAGGAAGGCGTGGCCCAGAGTCCACTACAACAGAGGCAGAGGCAAAATTACTGCTGAAAACAGTGGGGCGATGGGGGTTCTGAGGCCTTAGGAAGCTGAACAGGTGTCTGATGTAGAACTCTGAAGGAGAAGCCAGGCTCCGAGATGCCCAGGGGCCATGACGAGTAACTCGGACTAATCATCCGGGAAGTTTGCAGAGGAAGATGGGGAGAGAGCGGCAGTGCATAAAAAGGATTTGGCTTTAAAAAAATGTATGAGAGAGAGATAGAGAAAGAAAGAGAGAGACAATTGGTTCACCAGGGTCTCCAGCCACAGAAATCAAACTCCAGATGTGTGCACCACCTTGTGCACATGTGCAACTTTGCGCACTTGCGTCACTGTGTGTCTGGATTACATGGGACCTGGAGAGTCAAACGTGGGTCCTTAGGCTTCGCAGCAAGCGCCTTAACTGCTAAGCCATCTCTCCAGCCCTGATTTAGCACTCTCTCTTTCTCTCTCTCTCTCTCTCTCTCTCTCTCTCTCTCTCTCTCTCTCTCTCTCTCTCTCTCTCTCTATATATATATATATATATATATATATTCACATAATTTTAATAATTTCATTTATTTGGGAGAGAGAGAAAGAGGCAGACAGAGAGCAGAGAGAGAGAGAGAGAATGCATGCACCAGGGCCTTTAGCCACTACAAATGAACTCCAGAAGCATGTGCCAACATGAGCATCTGGCTTATGTGGGTCCTGGGGAATTGAACCTAGGTCCTTTGGTTTTGCCGGCTAGCGCCTTAATCACTAAGCAATTCCTCCAGCCCCCTGATTTGGCTTTTAAAGTAGAATTTAAAAAATTATTTTAGAGAAAGTGAGAGAGAGAAAGGGGCAGATAGAGAGAGAATGGGCATGCCAGGGCCTCTAGCCACTGCAAAGGAACTCCAGACTCATGCTCCCCCTTGTGCATCTGGATTTATATGGGTACTGGGGAATCAAATGCTGGTCCTTAGGCTTTGCAGGCAAGCACCTTACCTGCTGAGCCATCTCTCCAGGCCCCTCCTTTTTTTAAAGTAGATTTTTTGTTTATTTTTTAATTATTTATTTCAGAGAGAGAGAGAAAGAGGCAGATCGAGAATGATTTGGCTTTTTTGAGTTTTTTTTTTTTTTTTGTTGTTTTGTTTTGTTTTGTTTTGTTTTGTTTTGTTTTGTTTTGTTTTGTAAGGTAGGGTCTCACTCTAGCCCAAGCTGATCTGGAATTCACTATGTAGTCTCAGAGTGGCCTTGAACTCTCAGCGATCCTCCTACCTCTGCCTCCCAAGTGCTGGGATTAAAGGTGTGTGCCACTACGCCCGGCGATTTGGCTTTTTAAGAATTGAGGTGATAGGGCTGGGAATCTGCCTCAGTAGGCAAAGTGCTTGTCACTCAATCCTGAGGACCTGAGTTTGGGTTTCAAACCTCACATAAAAGCTGGAAGCAGGGGGCTGGAGAGATGGCTTAGCAGTTAAGGCATTTGCCTGAAAAGCCAAAGGATCCCAGTTCAATTCTCCAGAACCCACGTAAACCAGATGCACAAGGGGGCACATATGTCTGGAGTTAGTTCTCAGTGGCTGGAGGCCCTTGTGTGTCCATTCTGTCTCTCTCTCCCTCCTTTTCTCTGTGAAATAAATAAAAATAAAATATATATTTTTTAAAAAGCTGGAAGCCACAGCTGGCTTCTATAATCCCAGCACACTGACCATGAAATGGGAGGTGAACACAGGAAAATGTCCCGAATCCTTGACGATCAGCTTGTCTGGTAAGCACAGCAATGAAATGAGAAGCATGAGAAACTTCCCTGCCTGAAAAATGAAGTAGCAGGAGAGGGCTATCCAGAAAGGAAGAGATCATGTGAGCACACACTTCCGGAAGGAAGAACCCTCTGGGAAGAGAAACTGGGAGAGCACTTGAGGAAGTTACTAGAGGAGCTAGCAAGAGCTGGAATCACACACAAAAAGAAACAAATATGCAGAGATCCCCCAAACACACTCTTCACACACTTACGAATAAAGCTCAGAGGCACCAGGACATGACAGCCACAGGCATGGTGCCTTGAATCAGAATGCCAGAGGCCAAGGAGTGACTCTGTCCCTAATGGCTCCTTGTGACCAGCATATCATCAGATGCCCTGTGCCTCAGAATACATATTGTTAAAACATGGGAGGGCTGGAGAGATGGTTCCATGATTAAAGGTGCTTGCTTGCAAAACTGACTGCCCAAGTTTGATTCTCTGGTACCATGGAAAGCCAAATGCACTAAATAGCACACGTGTCTGGAGTTTATTTGCAGTGGCAAGAGGCCTTGGCATGTCCATACTCACTCTCTTTCTGTTTGCGTCTTTCTCTCTCAAATAAACAAATAAAAAATAAGCCAGGCGTGGTGGCACACGCCTTTAATCCCAGCCCTTGGGCGGCAAAGGTAGGAGGAACGTTGTGAGTTCGAGGCCACCCTGAGACTACATAGTGAATTCCAGGTCAGCCTAGATTTTCATGACCCGGCTTGACAGAGCATGAGCTCTTCTATCTGCGTTCTCTCTGATTTGTTGCCCTTCACACAATCGTTACTGTGTCAAGCCTTCCAAACCCTGGAGTGCAGACACTGTGTTCCATTCCTCTTTGCATAACACCTGGCACGATTTGGACAGGTGACGCATTATACTTCACTCATATTTGGTAGTAGTAAAGAAATAAAAGTTACTCTCATTCAAATACGCGTTTGCCCTGTGTAGCAGTTACTATCTCCTTGCTGGGACAAAACACCTGACCAGTAGCTGCTTATGGAACGGAAGGTTCATTTCCAGCTTACAGCTTTGAGGGGGGATTTCCTCACAGCAGAAAAAAGCATAGCAGGAGCAGACAGCCAGGCATCACGTCTCCTCACAGCAGAAAAAAGCATAGCAGGAGCAGACAGCCAGGTGTCACATCTCCACATCAGCATGGAAAACGTGGGGCAAGTGAGCTGGGTGCAGCAAGCAGGGCTTTGCTATAAAATCACGCAGCCTGCTTCCCAGTGCCACACTCCCTCCAGCAAGGCTCTGCCTCTCATAGACTCCACAACCTTTATGAACAGCCCGCCAGCTGGGGATTAAGCATTCATACACATGATGCTATGGGGGATCTTTTACATTCAAATCACCACAGTGATTTTCCCCCAAAGATCTTGCTTCTTACAAGCATATTTGTTTAGACTGACCTATTGGGTGACCCTTGCTCTGTCCCTAGCTGATGGGTTTTGTTAGTTGCTTTTTTTTTCGGGGGTGGGGGGTGCACTCAACAAGCACACTGAAGTGACACACTGATGTGCACTGCTTGACCTGGCCCTGCAGATTTCAGCCCCTCTGGCTGATCAGTTTCTTGGCTTGCCTACAGCCCTGGGCACAAGAGCCTGAGAGGCAGCGCATCCTCGCTCTGATTCCTGCTCCGCCCTTTACAACTGGAATGGGGTGTGCCTGTGCCTCAGCTTCAGCATCAACTGTAAGCGTTTCTGTTGCCATGACAACCCTTCTGCACAGAAATGCTCTGGGGAGTCTTGGGACGTTATTTGTTCAAATTGCAGAACCAATTGCTCTTAAATCTCTTAAATTCTTGATGATTGGGCATTCAAATATCCCATGCCCACAATCCCCAGGAAGCAGAAACTCTAGCGTCACTTACGAGAGCATTACATGCGGCACACTGCCGTTCCATGGTCATCGCTGTTCACTTTGTTGGTCAATGTTGAAAATGTTTCTCCCCCGGGCCCCAGGCACTAATTCCCACCATAACCGAGCCTGATTAACACTATTTCAGCAAGTTTTGTCTATTCATTTCATTTGATCATAAATATTATGGTGCAGTTAATTTAGGACATTTTCGGATTTGTGGATTTGTGTGTGTGTGTGTACAGTGAATATTTTTCTTATGTTGTGTATTTGATTAACCACAGATTATTATTATTACTTCAGTTGCACAATGGGAGAAGGGGCTGAGATGGGTGAAAAGGTGACTTGGTAGTTTTCACCTTATCCTAAAGGAACGGGCACTCTGGTCAAACCTACTGCGTCTATCGGTGCAAGACCATTTTATGTCTATTAACTTCTTTCTCTCTCTTTTTTGTTTTGAGGCAATCCCAGCACACTAGACTCTTTTTTTTTTTTTTTTTAATGAGAGAGAGCTTGAAGGAGAAAGACGATTGGCACCCCAGGGTCTCCAGCAACTGTAATCAAAATCCAGACATGTGTGCCACCTTGTGCACATGTGTAATGTTGTGCTTCTGGCTCAAGTGGGATCTGGGGAGAAGAACATGGGTCCTTAGACTTTTCAGGTAAGTATTTCAAGTGCTAAGCCATCTCTCCAGCCCCACCTCCTCTCTTTTATAAGCCAGGGTCTCGCTCTAGCCTAGTCTGGCTGTGAACTTGCACTGATCCTCCGACCTCAGCCTCCTGAGTGCTGGGATTAAAGGCATGAGCCACCACGCCCAGATTGATATCTTTTTTGTTTGTTTGTTATTTAGTATTTATTTGCTTCTTTATTTAGTGTGGTGTGTATGTGTATGTATGTGCACATGCATGCTATAGTGTGCGTGTGGAAACCAGAGGGAACCTTGGGGGTCAGTTCTCTCCTTCCACATCAGTTGAAGCTGTGTTTCTCACTGTTCACTGGGCCCTTCATGAGCCACTGGGAAACTCCCCAGTCACCGCCTCCGTTCTTATCATAGGCACGGTGGGATTACAAAAGCCAGTCACAGCTTCTGGCTTTGATGTGGGGTCTGAGGACCTGAATTCAGGTATTCAGAGCTGTGCTACAAGTATTTGATCCACTAAACCATCTCCCCAGCCAACTGGTAACCTCTGAACCCAAGCTGTTCAGTCCGAATTTGGGGTGCTTCCAGTGGCAATGATGACATACGGTTCATTAGTGAAAGTAAATCCACTTCAGGCGAAAGAGACTCAGTACACGGGACATTTATCACTCAGCCATACTAAATGTGGTCATCACTCATAAGTGAAGTGCCTACTGTATCCCTGGCTGGTACACAGTAGGGCAGGAATCCAGGAAACAACAGCTACTAGCCATTCAAAAGACTGAGCTTCTCCACCAGTAACCTGGAAATAACATCTGCACTGTGATGGGCTTAAAAATGTGCTACAACTGTGTCTTTTGGCAGCATGATAGTATTTCTACAAAGAACGCAAGTCCTTAGGGTTTATGTTTCTTGAAAAAAAAAAATGGCTGAAGAAAATTGAATTTAGATCTGTTTGATACAAAGCACAGTTTTCCTTTGACTCCTATACTTATATCTTTCTCCTTTTCATTGTGAAGTGAGTGCTTCCTGGGTAGATGTCCTTAAACATTTAAAAATATCTATGAAGCTTTTATTTATCAAGGATACACATCCAGCCCTAAATTACTAGTCTTTTAATAAAGAGCAAGACGCCAGGGGAAAGGTCTTCAGGAAAGCAAGTCTGGGTGGGAGCATTAATGCAGAACTAGACAGAGGGAGCAGAACTGGCAAAGGGCCCGTGGGGTGTTTAAGTGGGCAGGCTACAGATGGGGAACATACAGAAAAAAGTCAGAACACAGGGAGTGCAACAGTTCTGAGCCCCCAGTTATGGGGAGAGGACCCCTCCTCTAGGACCTAGGGGGTAATGAATGCATAAGTCATGCAAACAGAGAAAAAGAACAGGACCAGCAAGCTGGAGAGAGGGGGGATGGGGAGGACAGTAGGGGCATCTAAGGAAAAAGTGTAATGGTATACATGTATGAAAATGGTAGAGTAAAACCCATTTTTTTTTTTTTTTTTTATTTAGGGTGGGGAGAGAGAGAAAGAATGGACATTCCAGGACTTTTCCGCTGCTGCAAATGAACTGCAGATGTGTGCTCCCTCTTTTTTATTATTATTATTATTTTTTATTGGCAACTTCTATACTTACATACAAAAACACAAGATATTTCCCTCCCCTCCCCCCATTCCACTTTAGAACTCCAATCTCCATCATATCCCCTCCCTCTGTCCATTAGTCTCCCTCTTGTGTGTATGTGTGACATTGTGTGCTTGAGTCACTGCGTCTGGCTATGTGGGACCTGGAGATTCAAACATGAGTTCTTAGGCTTTGCAGGCAAGAGCCTTAGCCATTAAGCCATCTCCCCAGCCCAACCCATTTCTTTATATACTAACAAAAAAATTAAAATAGGAGCTGGGGAGATAGTTCAGTTTGCAGAGAACTTGCCTTGCAAGCATGAGGCCCTAAACTCAATCCCCAGAACCCATGTAAATATGCCATGATGTAATCTCAGCACTGGAGACAGGAGAACCCTTGGGGCTCATTGGCCCTGACCAGCCAATTCAGCCTGCTTGGTAGATCCAGACCAGTGAGACACCATGTCTCAAGAAAAGGTGGGTGACAATCCTGAGGTTGACATGTGAGGCTGTCCTCTGGCCTCCACATGCACAGACACACATGTACACACACACACACACACACACATTCACTTGCACACACATGAGCACACATACACATACACACATGCCCTCCCCTTATTTTCATTTTGTAAGAGGAGGCCTGGGAAGATGGTTTAGTCAGTAACAATGCTTGCTGAGTTCAGATCCCCAGGGCCCTCATAAAAATGATGGCCAGGGGCTGAAGAGATGCCTTAGAAGTTAAGGTGCTTGTCTGCAAAGCCCAAGGACATAGATTCCATTCCCCAGTAAGCCAGATGCACAAGGTGGAGCATGTGTCTGGAGTTTGTTTGTGGTGCCTAGAGGCCCTGGTGTGCCTTTTCTCTCTCTCTCCCTCTCTCTCCCTTTTTCTGTGTGTTTCTCAAATAAATAAATAAATAAATAAATAAATAAATAAAAGATTTTTTAAAAATCTTTTTTAAAAATCTTTTATTTATTTATTTATTTATTTATTTATTTATTTATTTATTTGACAGAGAAAGAGGGAGAGAGCAAGAATGGGTGCCCCAGGACCTCCAGCCACTATAAAACGAAGTCCAGATGCATGTGCCCCCTTGTGCATCTGGCTAATGTGGGTCCCGGGGAATCGAACCAGGGTCCTTTGGCTTTGCAGGCAAACACCTTAACTGCTAAGCCATTCCTCCAGCCCCTAAATAATAGATTGTAAATGCTGGTCATGGTGACATCTGTGTGTCATCCTGGCACTCAATAGTGGAGACAGGAGGCTCCGCGGGCTGCGTCCGCTTGCCAGTTTACTTGAATCAGTGAGCTGTAGGTTCAAAGAGGAATAAGGTGGAGAACAACTGAGGAGGACATGCAGTGTCAAGCTTCCACATGCACACACAATGCAGACACACGCTCACACATACGAACATGCGTACTATACACACACACAAATATGCACACACATGTAAAAATCAAAAACAGTAAAAGAAACATACCTGTCACCTGGCATCCATGAGGATGGCTTTTACCAACAGATAAAATACAGCAAGTGTTGGCAAGGGTGTAGAGAAAGGGAGCCACTGTACACCACAGATGGTTGCTATGCCATGGAGGCCCTGCGTGTAATTAGAAACAGAACTACCGTATCACCAGTGTTCTCTCTTTGGGGGTAAGGCCAAGGGAAATGAAATCATCAGCTTGTAAAGATGTCCGCACTCCCCTGTTCACGGCAGTGCCATTCACACCAGCTGAGTTATAGAAACAACGAATCCGCTGAGGGCTGGAAATATGGCTTGGCAGTTAAGTCACTTGGCTTGTGAAGCCTAAGGACCCAGGTTCAATTCCCAACTACTCACGTAAGCCAGATGCACATGTTTCTGGAGTTTGTTTGTAGTGGCTAGAGGCCCTGACATGTCCATCATCCCTCTATCTACCTCTTTCTCTCAAATAAATAAATAGTAAATAAAGAAGAGACAAAAATTGTGTGGAATGTAAAACCATCAAATAAAATATTGGACACCCAGAGAGTGGAGCGGTTATTACCAGGGGCAAAGAATTAGGCAGTTAGAAAATACAAAGTTGTAGTGACAGAAGGAGAGTAAGTTGAGTGACAGACCTGCTGTACAGTTCTATGACAATGGTTAATAGTACATATTGAATCTTCCTCTCGACGCACAGGGATTTACAGGCATGTGGCACCACTCTTGGCTTTGATGTCTCAAGGGGAAATCTGCCTTCTCAAATCAAAATACTTAATTACTACTAAATAATGCTACCTATTGAATATAAGGAGTTGCTAAGAGAATAGAGGGGAAAGGAACGACATGTGGTTGCAGACCTGTTGTTTTGCTCCCTGTGGTAATCATTTCTCTATATACATGTGTAACAAAACATCATGTAAGTGCAAACTGTTACAGGAAATGCAGGAAAGCTTACCTGGCCCCTATAAGTTTCAGCATAACGATTTGGCACTTAGCTACTGCCTGCCTCCCTTCTTGCCAATCCCACTTTAAGTAAGGCTTGTTGAGCAGGGAATGCTGAAGACGCTGGGGTGAGCAATAAAGTGGGACAGAGCATCACTTAGAAGTCGGTTGTCCTTGTTTTATATTTATTTGCCAAAAGTAAGAGTTGGAAAACCGTGCACCCTGGCTGTGCTCCCATGTCCATAATGGTGTTTCCGGAAAGACCTAACTCAGGCCTGTCCCGGATGTGACCAAGACGAGAATGCTATCTGAGATCTGCATGAAACTCTCATTTTCTAAGGGAATGTTTACAAAAATAGCTCCTGAAACCCCAGCAGGCCTGATTGGTTTTGTCACTGGCTGCTACAGGAGGCTGTTGACTCACATTGGTACACGCTCCGCCCCTGGGCTGGGGGAGGGTAGAGACGCCTGTCCTTGTAGGATAGAGAGATGACATCTTCATTTCCTGCAGAAACCTTTTGTATGAACTGTGTGAACTTTGCTGATAACAACAGAATACTTTGAAGTCTGGGGCAGCCAGGCGCTCTCTCAGCACTGTCTAGAGGAAACTTCCAGCGAATGTCAGTTCTCGGCTGCCACCGGGAGAAAAGGAGGACGGGGGACGGGGATCCATCACCTAGTCACAGAAAGCTCTAAAGGATTGCAGATTGCCAACCACATGACAAAGCTCTGACTATACTGCAAGTTCTACTGGTGTGGGCAACAGCTGGCTCTTGGGCCAGGGAGATCAGATTTTACCCTCACGGGTATGGACAGTGGAGTAACTTCCTGTAGACCAGATTATTTGGGGAGCTGAGGCACGAGACGGGCAAGTTCAAGGCACACTGAATGAGTTTAAGCCTCACCTGGGTAACATAGGCAGGCCCTGTCTCAAAGTGTGATGTGGAAAGGAGCCGGGATGTAGCTCAGCGGCGCAGCTCTTGCCTAGCATGTGTGATGCACTAAATTGACTCCACAGTATCACAGAACAGCATGTGAAAATTTAAATGAGCAGAGGGCTAGAGAGACAGTTTAGCAGCTACAGGGATTGCCAGAAAAGCCAAAGGATTGAGGTTTGATTCCCCAGTACCCATGTAAAGCCAGATGCACAAAGTGGCATATGTGTCTGGAGTTTGTTTACAGTGGTTAGGGACTCTGGCTTGCCCATTCTCTCTATATATCTGCCTCTCTCCCTCTCTCTCAAATAAATAAAAATATTAAAAATGGGGGCTGGAGAGATGGCTTAAGGGTTAAGGCACCTGCCTGCGAAGTCTAAGAACGCCCGCTCGATTCTCCCGGTCCCACCTTTAGGCAGACACAAATGTGAGGCAAGCACACAATGTTGCACATGTGCACAAGGGGGCACACACGTCTGGAGTTCCTTCACAGAGGCTGAGATTGCTGGCGTGCCCATTCTCTCTCTGCTTCTTCTTCTTTCTCTGTCTCTCTCAAATTAAAAACATATATATATCAAAAATGGGAGTTGGGGAGATGGCTCAGCAAAGCAAGAGTGCTTAGAAACTATGAAAGCACTATGGCCCTAAGGAGGCCCGACTCACTCTGAGTTTGATTGCCCAGCACCATGTAAACTACTGGGATGTGGAACCCCAGTCCTGTGGGGAGTGTTCACCAGAGAATCGCTGGGGCTCACTTGTCAACCAGTCTAACCGAAAACAGCAGCTCCAGTGTTAATGAAAGACTCCGTCTCAAAGGGAGAACACAGAAAAATGACCGAGGAAGACACCCCGTGCTCTCTGTCCTCCACATGCAGGCATACCGGGTACATGCATCTGTATATGCACATGCATCTATTATACAGACATACACCATGTATGCGCCACACCATATAGACTACACACAGAGTAACAGTAATAATAATAAATAATATGGTGATGCCAGGCATGGTAGCCCACACCTTTAATCCCAGCATTGGGGAAGCAGAGCTAGGAGTATTTCTGTGAGTTCAAGGCCAACCTGGGACTACAGAGTGCCAAGTCAGCCTGGGCTAGAGTGAGACCTACCTCAAACACACACAAAAAAAGTGGAGCACTCCAGAGGCAAAGGTAGGAGGATTGCCATGAGTTTGAGGCCACCCTGAGAATACAGAGTGAACTCCAGGTCAGCCTGGACTAGACATCCTACCTTGAAAAGAAAGAAAGAAGAAAGAAAGAAAGAAAGAAAGAAAGAAAGAAAGAAAGAAAGAAAGAAAGAAAGAGGGAGGGAGGGAAGGAAGGAAAGAAAGAAAGAAAGAAAGAAAGAGAGAAAGAAAGAAAGAAAGAAGAAAAAAAAAAAAAAAGTGGAGGTAATGAAAGAACGGACACTTCAACCCACTTCCTGGAACATTCTAGAAGCTGATGACTATTGTCATTGTCATTGCCCTTGGTGATTACTGCTATCGTGATAATTATTCTGTAAATGGACATCTCTTTTCCTTGTGCTCCACAGAGTTGGAGCTACTCCTCCAAACAGGATGAGTAGAGGCCGAGATAGAAGAGCCTGAGACAATGATTGGTTTCAGCATAATATTCCAACTCTGAGTGATCGATAGCAGCTCCTCGCACCACCTTGTAGACAAGACTTCAAGGCTGCTGATGAGAGTCACAGTCATGTTCGATTAGTAGTGTCTGTCATTGATGAGATTCACAGTCATGATGGATTAGTCATGTCTGTCATGAGCATGGCAGGGAGAAGGGTGAACACTTCGTTATTTCCTCTTGTGTTTCTGAGCCAGTTCAGGAAAGGACACACATTCTCCCTCTGGGAGTATTGCAATTCTAACACCCATAATTTTAACAGAGTTTCTCATTCTGTTCAAGACCAAACTGAAAAATGGTTTTGTTTTAGTTTTTGCTCAAGACCTTCATAGCTTCCTTCTGGGCAAACTTTTTGGCTGGTAGACATCATAATTTGAGTAACATGGTGGTCTGCTCTTCTCTAATAAAGATGATAATTACTTATATTTTCAGAGCCTTTAATTTGTAAAATGCCCTATATCGATTAGGGTACTGCGTATCCAGCCACTTGGCAGGCGGCACACACAAAAGGCAAACTGATGGAACTGTTTGTTGAGTCTCATTTCAAGTTCATGGACAACACGAACACACATGTTTTGTTTCCACAGTCCTGGCATTTCACTTCCAGGGTTAATGGACTCTGTCTCTTGCCGTGAGCTTTCCTCCGGTTTCTTGACTCTTTAATTTATTTTCCTGTCATTTATGATTCCTCTCCATGCCGTTCGTGTTTGCCTGTTGTGAAAATGTTGCCCTCATCTTGTGCAGTGTGCCCAACTGCTTCCTCAGTGAGTCACTTAGAACCCCAGAGCCAATTCTGTTCTCAAGACAAAACGCCAATTCCGGTTTTGTGGTAATGAGTGTTCAGATTCTTGAGACTAAGAAACCACCAGATACTGCATAGATACCACCACCACGGTCGAATGATGCTGCGTGTTTGAGGCGGGCTCTCTCTGCATCCCTTTCGGCACCAAATGACTGCTTTCCGGTCCTCCTTCGATAGCTTCGACTTCAGAAGTGTAATCTATTCTCTCCCACTCAGCCAGTCTCAAGAGGTTTGGAACTATTTTGCAATAAAAGATGTGTAAGGTTGATCCTCACTGCCCACGCTGCTCTCTGTTCAAATGGGTTGAGTCAGTATTTCCTCTCTCCCTAATTCAGCAATGGGCCAGCTGGTTTTGTGCGAGATTCTAAAACCCAACTAAGTGACCTCCTTTCTCATCAGGCAAAAGAGTCAGGCAATTCAATTTTTTTAATTAATGGAATCCAAGAAGAATGACCAAGCAGATAAATTCAGACCCTCACACTGCTTTCTCCCATAGAATTATTTTGGGAAATTTCCATAATAGATTTGTTCCCACTGTGTAAGTTTGTTACATAACAAAGGAAGCTATATTTTCCCTCCATTGACTGTATGGCAGCCTAGATGGATTAAAATTCTTTTTAAAAATATTTATTTATTTATTTATTTATTTATTTATTTATTTATTTATTTGAAAGCGACAGACAGAAAGAGAAAGAGAGAGAGAGAGAGAGATTGAGAATAGGCACACCAGGGCCTCCAGCCATTGCAAATGAATTCCAGATGCATGCTCCACCTTGGCTTCCGTGGGTCCTGGGGAATCGAGCCTCGAACTGGGGTTCTCAGGCTTCACAGGCAAGTGCTTAACTACTAAGCCATCTCTCCAGCCCTGGATTACAATTCTTTAAATAAGAAAATATAAATATAGCATATTATGGATATGGGTTCAAATACATTAAAACATTAGTTAAGCCAGGCCATGAGATCTAAATAGTCTCTAATAGAATTGTTTCATTAAATTAGGGTTTGGTGTTGTTATATGGTCAATTCACATTAAAAACACTACAGGACTGGGCTGAAGTGATTGCTCCGCAGTTAAGGCACTTGCCTACAAAGCCTAATGACCCAGGTTTGATTCACCTATGCCCAAGAAAAGTCTGATGTACAGTGGCACATGAATCTGGAGTTTGTTTGCCACTACTGGAGGCCCTGGTGCACCCATTCTTTCCCTCTCTTTCTCTCTCTCTCTCCTTGCACATAAATAAAAATTTTAAAAATACAGTAGCTGGAAAGATGGCTTAGCAGTTAAGATGCTTGCCTGAGAAGCCTAAGGACTCAGGCTCAATTACCCAGGACCCACATAAGCCAGATGCACAAAGTGGCACATGCGTTGAGAGTTCATTTGCAGTCACTGGAGGCCCTAGAGTGCCCATCCCCCCCCCTCTCTTATCTATCTGCCCCTCTCAACTAAGTAAATAAATAAGAACACTATAAAACCAGAGCTGAAGGTGGCACTAATTTGTGGCTGTAAGCATAAACATTAGAAGGCAGTTTGACAAGCACAACATGTACATTTAGGAAAGCAACAGAAGTAGCTTCCACTGTAGGAACCCCCTCCACCCGAGGTCATGCCAGCAGCCCTCAGGAAACTCAATGGGTCACCAGGAAGAAAAGAAAAAACAAGATATCAAAGTAGAAAGCAGGGACACGCTGTGAAGAAGAAAGGGATCTGTGGGGGTGGAAGAGAACAAGAGAAGGTGACAGGAAGTGACCGTGATCAGAATACATTTTAGACATGTATAAACTTTGTCAAAAAATAAATTAATAAATGAGAATATTAAAGAGTACTACAGGAAGCAACTGTATGAAAACTAATTCCGCGTGCAGATGAAATCTGCAGGCATTGCCCCCCCAACTCTGTGTCTGCCTGTGGCATCCCACCTGTGGGGTGTCTTCAAGAACTGAGGCCCATGATAAGTCGGGTTTCTCTTGCATAGCTGATGGAGGTTCTGACAGATAGTCTCCAGAAATGATGACACATAATAGCTGGTCAAGTATCTCGTGGTACAAAGGTGTGGCTCACATCACTGGGAGGCTCTGAATACGCCCAGTCGCCGTTAGAAATTGCTAGCACAATACTGATAGTGCGATCTCGCTCAGTAAAAGCAGGATGCAGGTGATGGTGGGCACAGGCATTGATCTGTACTGACTCACAGAGGCAGGCTTGCTCTTCCTGTTTTTGAAAATAAAATTATGTATTTATTTGACAGAAAAGAAAGAGGCAGAAAGAGAGAGAGGGGGACATGCTAGGGCCTGTAGCCACTACAAACGAACTCCAGATGCAATAAACCACCTTATGCATCTGGCTTACGTGGGTCCTGGAGAATCGAACCTGGGTCCTTGTGCTTTGCAGGCAAATGCCTTAACCACTAAGCCATCTTTCCAGCCCTCTTCCTGTTTTCCACTCAACTATGTTGGGCTGTTCTCACCTCAGTCTAATGCTTAATGCTCTGTATCATATGATTGTTACCATCAAATGCCCACGTCCATGTAGAAGAACCAAAAAACTCCAGACTCCAGCCACCAGAGGCAGATTAGCAGAAGAGACGTGGGAGGTGGGAAGACAATGGTCATAGCTTTAAGAATGTATTTCTTTTTGCATGTTCTGCATTTAAATAAATATTCTCATGGGTAAATCCTGACTGTGAAGAATCAAGAAAAGTTTAAGACACAGTCCCTGATTTCTCACTTAGCATCTAGTTGGGAGGCAACTGGTATATGGAAAATTAAATCATAATGAGACAAAAATCATACAGTCCAATGGCATAGGAGGTTCACGGAGCAGTTCCTGATGAAGCACTGAGTCAGCAGCTCCTTCCCAGATGCTGAAGGATGTTGATACAGTTTGGAGTGAATAACATGGATTTCAACGAGGGGGAGGTTTGATGTAAATCTGACAGAGGGATAAATATGATAACTGAGCTTCTTGTCTTATGATTAAGCCCAGGATAAGTGGATTCTGGTGGCATACTTTTTATTGTCTTGTCATCTTCCTCCACTGAGAGTGAATTTATTTTGCTTGTGTGTATATGATGTGGTGTGTGTGTGTGTGTGTGTGTGTGTGTGTGTGTGTGTGTGTGATAGGTGTGGTGTATGCATGTATACATGCCCTTGTGATGCCATGTACACTTCCCTCAGGTAGTGTGCACTCATCTTCATTGGCTGAGGGGAACACTGCGTAACCTTCTCATCACTCCTCTACCCATTCTTATTGGAACCAGAATCTCTTACTGATCCTGGAGCTCTTTCTAATGATGCTCAGAATTCTGCTCCCTCATGGGAATGAGGTCCCAGGCACAGGTGGCCACAATCAGCTGTTTACATGGGTTCTGGACATGAAACCCAAGTGGTGGGTCAGGCCCTCATGCTTGCAAAGACAGTGCGCTTCAACACTGCACTATCGCTCCAGCCCTAGAGCCAACCTTGGACTTTAGAGATCTGTTGAGGACCCATGGCCCGTCAGTTACTTAGAGATCTGTTGAGGACCCATGGCCCGTCAGTTACTTAGAGATCTGTTGAGGACCCATGACCCGTCAGTTACTTAGAGATCTGTTGAGGACTCATGGCCCGTCAGTTATTTAGAGATCTGTTGAGGACTCATGGCCCGTCAGTTATTTAGAGATCTGTTGAGGATCCATGGCCCATCAGTCACTTGGAATCAGGAGTCTGGGGATTAGGTACAATGGCATAAAAAGAAACTAAGTCGCTAAAGTAATGAACTGATTAATGCCGGTGGGCAAAGCACAGGGATTGGAATTTGGTGGGAGGAGATCAGGACCTGAACACAATTCAGTTGGCTTTCCTTGCTATGTAATCTTGGGTAACCTTCCCAACTTATTAAACCTTGGATTTCCTCATCTGTAAATGGATAATGATACTTTTTTACATTATCTGTGTAGATTTTATAAGCTAGTATTTCAGAAAGTTTGTATACACTTTAATGGAAACAACATTTTATTTATAAGTGGTACTCAGCTGCTCGAGTACGAGGACAGAGGACCTCATATGAAAACCTAGCATCACCAGGCATGCATGTGGCTCCCCTCCCAAAGCAGGCACAGGAAGAGAGGACCTCTGGGGCTTGCTGCTCAGCCTGTGGAACTGAAAAGTGGCATGAGTTCCAGACTCAGCAAAAGACTCTGCTCAAGAAAACAAAGAGGAATGGGCTGGAGAGATGGCTTAGCAGTTAAGGCACTTGCCTGCAAAGCCAAAGGACCCAGGTTCAATTCCCCAGGACCCACGTAAGCCAGATGCACAAGGGGGCACATGCACCTGGAGTTCATTTGCAGTGGCTGGAGGCCCTGGCATACCCATTCTCTGTCTGACTCTCTCTCTCTCAAATAAATAAATAAATAAATAAATAAATAAATAAATAAATAAATATAAAAATAAAGAAAACAAAGAAGTGTGGTGAGCAGGGGCATCTGAGGTTCTCCTTGGGCCTCTGCCCACACGCACATCTGCGCACATATGTACGCACCACACACACCCACAGACACAAAAAGGAAACGGAAACTTAAACGCGGTGCTCATTTCCATGGGAGGGTTCTTTGTGGAGACTGGACTAGCATGATTACCCCTAATGCCCTCCTGATAACTAGGTTCGGTGCTCCCTGTTGGCTTTCATGCTTGGCGTTGGGGGTCCGAGTTGCCACTCCCTCTTAGGTCAGTGTTAGGAAGCATACAAGGACCTCTGGAATAGCAAGGCAAAAGCTTGGGGCTCCCAGGGCATACGTGCTTGACTCTCCTCTCGGGTCTGCCTTTCAGATCAGAGAAAATCCTCAGCAGTTAGAATGCGTAAGATCCACTGCGAGTACAGACGCTTGGCGAGCAGAGTCAACACTTACATGGAAAGAGGGTTTCTGAAGGGGCAAAACCTCCCGTCTTGAGCAGGTGTGACACCACGTCTGTGAAGGAGGAAGACTCCCTGGAGAGCGCTTTGGGCACAAAGATACCAAGGCAAGGAGTAACAGTGGCTCGTTCTTCATTTGCTAGATTTCTTCATGGAAAACTTAGAAATAATTTTAGAAAGAGCAGTGGTGGCACCCTGCAGCTCCCCCACCACTAGCCTCCTGAAATAATTAACTGAGATGAGAAAATAGCCCGTTCATATATTCTGAGGAAACACTAAGTACGAGACAGGAGGCAGGAATTTTCTCCTAATTCTAGTGTTGTGGCTATGCAGCTAGAGGAAGAAAAATACACAAATGAACTTAAAATAGAACTAAGGAGGTCCCCTGCATTCTATTTTGGGGAAGGTCAGCAAAGTGGACAGTGGGTTTCCACAATCACCGTAGTGAATGTTATATGGAAACTCACGGGTGCCGGTGTCTCTGGAGCAACCCCACTGGACCCAGGAGAAATGTTCACCTTACCCTTACAGGCCTTGGGAGATTGTATTGGAATGTTCTAGCATGCTTGACTGGTAGTAACAGTCTCAGGGCTCAGTGTCCAGGGAAGAAATTCCAGACAGGGTACTCACTCTCATTATTGTCTGTTGACCTGATCCTTAGCTAGGATAAAAGACTTTAGACAAATACTCCAGATGGCAGGCTGACTCGTACAGCACAGCAGGGTAACCATTTCAATAAATCTTAAGTGCACAGAAGCCACTGGCTTCCTGGACACCCGAAAATTTCCAATTCTACTGCTGGCAAAGAAATACAATTTCCTGTTTATCGTATTGCTTTGACATACTCTTCATGAATTAGTAATTCTCTAAGCATTCTGAGGGAATAAAAGAGAATAAACTTAACATGTTTTCAGGCACGAGTTAGGTGCCCTGATCTCACACACTACAGCTGACTAGAAACTTAGTACAAATCCAAAGGGTAGGTGTTATTATCACTGTTTTCCACAGGTAAAATGGAACTCACATAAGTCAACCAACTGACTCAAAAATCTTCCAGAGAGAGCCAGGCTTGGTGGTACCTGGGGACTGAGGCAGTAGGATCTGGAGTTTGAGTGTAGCTGGGGTTAGTTAGTAAATTCCAGGTCAGTCTGGCCAACAGGACAAGAGCATATCTCCAAAACAGAGATAAAACCAAGCAGAAAATTCTCCAAAAGGAATAATTGGGAGTATAAGTGGAACTCACACATTACAGGGCTTCATACCTGCACTGCTTCTCAAAGCAATCCTTGTTTTCACTAGGACATGCTCCTCTGAGAACAATTAAATATTTAGAATATTCATATATTGCGGTCCTTTAGCTGCATTTGCTAAGAACTAGAATGGGAGGGATACTGAATAATTTTCTAATTAACCGAGGGTTCATGTGTTCTTTGAAAACCTTTTGAAACTATTTCGTTTCTTAGTTTAAAAAAAAAAAAAACTCTTTATTTTAGAGAGAGATGGAGAGAAAGAATTGGCATGCCAGGGCCTCAGCCACTGCAATTGAACTCCAGACACTTGCGCCACCTAGTGGGCATGTGTGACCTTTGTGCTTGCCCCACTTTTGTGCATCTGGCTTACGTGGGATCTGGAGAGCCAAACATGTGTCTTTAAACTTCACAGGCAAGTGCCTGAACCACAAAGCCATCTCTCAAGCCCCTGTTTCTTGTTTTTGATGTGTGCATGTGTGTGTGTGTGTGTTCACATACATGTGTCATATGTTTGGGTGCTGATGCTTCTGCATGAGCATGCACATACAAATGAAAACCAGAGGTGGATGTCAAATGTGCTCAGTATCTCTTCACCTTACTTAATTTATTTTTATTTAATTAATTAATTTTTTTTTTGAGGCAGTAGGATCTGGAGTTTGAGTGTAGCTGGGGTTAGTTAGTAAACTCCAGGTCAGCCTGGCCAACAGGACAAGAGCCTATGGCTCAGAATGACTTGGAACTCACTTTGTAGCCCCAGGCTGGCCTTGATTATCCCACCTCAGCCTCCCCAGTGCTAGGACTGAAGACATTTGCCATCATGTCTGGCTGACCTTACTTGCTGAGACAGGGGTCTCTCGCTGAACCTAGAGCTCACTGGTTCAGCTGGGCTAGCTAGCCAGACAGCCCTGGAATCTCCCTGTCGCTGCCTCTTCAGCACTGGGGTTCTAGGCACACACCACGATGGCTGACATTTTTTTTTGTTTGTTTGTTTGTTTTTCTTTTTTTGTTCATTTTTTTTATTGACAACTTCTATACTTACATACAAAAACCACATGATATTTCCCTCCCCTCCCCCCATCCCACTTTAGAACTCCAATGTCCATCATATCCCCTCCCTCTCTCCATTAGTCTCTCTTTTAATTTGATGTCATCATCTTTTTCTTCCATTTTGAGGGTCTTGTGAAGGTATTGCTAGGCACTGCAAGGTCATGGATATCGAGGCCAATTTCTGTCTGGGCAGTTGCATTGTAAGAAGTCATACCCTTCCTTTGGCTCTTCCATTCTATCCGCCCCCTCTTCCGCAATGGTCCCTGAGCCTTGGAGGGTGTGACAGAGGTGTTTCAGTGCTGGGCACTCCTCCATCCCTTCTTCTCAGCACTGTGTTGCCTTTTGGGTCATCCCAGTGGTCATCGCCATCTGAAAAGAGAAGCTTCTCTAACCAGAAGTGAGAGTAGCGTTAATATATGAATAAGAACATTAAGTGTAGTGCTTCCAGGGCAGCTTGGTGGGAGTAATATATACATTTAGTCAGATAAGAGCAGGCTTTATACCCCTAAGGCTCATGACCTCACCTGCCATAGACTTTTGCTTAGGTTTTTCAGTACCAGGTATGTATTCCCTCCCGTAGAGAGGGCCTTCAGTCCAATTATGGAGCAGTTGGTTACCCCAAGAGTAGACATGATGGCTGACATTTTTTATGCAAGATCTGAATAAGGCTCTCACACTGCAAGGCAAGTGCTTTAGCCACTGGGCCATACCCCGAGCCCTCTGAAACCATTTCTTACAAGCAATAAATTTCTCCTGTTGTTCTGCAGATTGTAATAACTAAGGCTGCCCTTTCTCGGATCATGCAAAGGTCTTACGATGGCCTCTGCTCCAATGTCACCTAACCAGACAGACTTATTACCACTCCTGATAAAAATAATCCCAGGGTGGAGGCTTAGCACTTAAAGAACTTGCCTGTAAAACCAAACAACTCGAGTTCAATTCCCCAGTATCCATGTAAGCCAGATGCACAAGGTGGTGCATGCATCTTGAGTTCATTTCCAGTGGTTGGAGACCCTAGCACACCCATTCCCTCTATCTGTCTCTCTCTCTCTTTTCAATAAATAAATAAATAAAATATTCAAAAAACAATCCCATCATCCCCCACTCCATTCCTGGGTCATTCCTTGCATTGCTATTTTCTCTTCAGCATGTTTTTGTGTATATCACACAAATATGTAATGTATTACATATTTGTTTGCATATTTTCCATCTATGGCCCCTTAGAATTAAAACCCCACTTGCTGGGTGTGGTGGTGCACGCCTTTAATCCCAGCATTTGGGAGGCAGAGGTAGGAGGATCGCCATGAGTTCAAGGCCACCCTGAGACTATCGAGTGAATTCCATGTCAGCCTAGGTTAGAGCAAGACTCTACCTAGAAAAAAGAAAACAAAACAAGAACAAAATCTCCATGAAAAAGGGGGGACTTTTCATATCTTTTCTTTTCTTTTTATTATTATTTTATTTATTTTTGGAGAGAGACACAGAGAGAGACAGAGAGAGAGAGGAGAGGAAAACAGATAGAGATGGGTGCGCCAGCAGTCTCTCAGCTGCTATGAACAAAATCCAGATGCCTGCGCCCCCTTGTGGTCAAGTGCGGCATTGCGCCCTTGTGTCACTTTGCATCTGGCTAAATGTGGGACCTGGAGATTGGAACCGCTGGAGATTGGATTCTTAGGCTTAGCAGGCAGGCGCCTTAACCGCTAAGCCATCTCTCCAGCTCTCCTTTTCTTTTTATTCTTCAGGGTCCAGGAGAGTGCTTGGAACGCTGTAGGCACTCCAAGGTGTTTGCTGAATGAATGTGGCTTGATGTCTCCTCTAATCTTTTTCTCCTCTTGCTATAAACAGATTGGGCCCCATCTCTGTGTGACGCGACGTTAGCCATCAGTTGACATCGGAGGACGGGGTTCTTTACAACAGAGATGCTGCCCAGGTCTCTGTCTCTTAAATAGACCAAGGACAGAGTTTCAGTGAATGAAGGTTTGGGGTCACGTGGAATCAGTCCATCCGGCTCTCAAAGTTGTCCGGGAATCTCAAGAAAAGAATGATTGTTTTACATTACGTAATCTTTTATCCTGAGAATGCACACTGCAGACACCACTCTTGAACAGAAAATATAAACTTTGAAAATGACTCAATTCCAAAGAAAGCAGCTTCCGATTTTTATTTTTTGAAAGCATCCCCTACAAAGGGTTTCCTGAAAGGAAAGGATCCTTGGAGAGGGAACCCAATTGCAGCTTACTTCCTATGAGAAAGGCTGTTGTCAGTACAAGTCCCAGCCTCACTATGTGACCCTACCTATGGTTATTCTGAATAGTCCTAAAGTTCCTGACAGCTTAAACCAGAACTGTTTTCTATTTTATTTTAATATTTTATTTATTTGTTTATTTAACAGAAAGAGAGGAAGAAGCATAGAGAAAGAGAATGGGCCCTCACAGGCCTCCAGCCACTGCAAACGAACTCCAGATGCATGAGCTCCCTTGTGCATCTGGCTTACGTGGGTCCTGGGGAATCGAATCAGGGTCCTTAGGCTCTGCAGGCAAATGCCTTAACTGCTAAGCCATTTTCTCAGCCCCTGTTTTCTATTTATTTTTTATTTGAGAGAGAGAGAGTGAGAGTATGGTTGTGCCAGGGCCTCTCAGCCGATGTGAACAAACTCCAGATGCCCCACTAAGCAATCTCTCCAGCCCCTGTTTTCTATTTGTGTGTGTGTGTGTGTGTGTGTGTACACATTGTGTGCACATATTTATACCCTGTATTCACGTGAGCAGAGGGCAGGGGAGGATCACGGGTATCTTCCATTATCTCTCTTCTGCCTTCTTTTCCTGAACCAGAGCCTCCCCCGGAACCCGGAGCTGCTGTCTTTCAGTCATACTGGCTGACCATCAAGCCTCCCCCGGAACCCGGAGCTGCTGTCTTTCATTACTGGCTGACCATCTCCCCGGAACCCGGAGCTGCTGTCTTTCAGTCATACTGGCTGACCATCAAGCCTCCCCCGGAACCCGGAGCTGCTGTCTTTCAGTCATACTGGCTGACCATCAAGCCTCCCCCGGAACCCGGAGCTGCTGTCTTTCAGTCATACTGGCTGACCATCAAGCCCCAGGGACTCTCTGTGTGCCATTCAGTGCTAGCGTTATAGGTATGCATATCCACGCCTAGCTTTTATGTGGGTGCTGGGGATGGAGCTCAGGTATTTATGCTTGTGTAGGAAGTGCTGTTAGCTGCTGAGCCATCTACCCAGTCTCTGAACCAAGAATTTTAATGGTGAATGAAATAAATGGAGTTTTCATAGCAAAGATACAATGTGTGGAAATTGAACCCGGGGCCTTATTCCATGACCAGCCTAAAATTGCCCCCAACTGCTATTAAAAACTGAATTCTACCCCTTCCTTCAGGCTGTCATTCCAACTCTGAGTCTCCAGGGTGCCTGAAAATCTTCAAGATTTCTGAGGCCTCACTTCAGCATGAGGGATCTGTGTTGCTTTGGCTTTGGAGTCAGACATCTAGTTCTGAGACTGACACTCACTGCTTGGTGATTCTGTGCTCCCTTTATTTTCAAATATTAAGTATTTATTTATTTATTTATTTAAGAGAGAGAGAGACTGAGAGAGAAAGAGAATGGGCACATCAGGGCTTTCAGCCGCTGCAAACAAATTCCAGATGCATGTGCCCCCCTGTGCATCCGGTTTACGTGGGTCCTGGGGGATTGAACTGGGGTCCTCTGGCTTTTCAAGCAAACGCCTTAAGCCTTAATCGCTAAGCCTTCCCTCCAGCCCTGGGCCACTTTTATTTCACAATAAAAGTCAGATCATGGCTCTCTCTTGCTTCTATCCCTTGCAGAGATCTCCAAGATTTTACATAGTCCATGTGGCTGTGTCCCAGTTCAGCACTGAACCTCTTTTAAAGTCACTGTCCTTGGTCTTCATCTGTCCTTTTTCATTTAAAATATTTTTCATTTAAAATATTCTCCTTTGTGTATTCTTGTGGCCTGCTCTCTTGCATCCTTCCAACTTTAGCTCTGCCTTCCTCAGAGACACTTCGTTCAAATACCTTTCTGTGTATGTGTGTGCATGTGTGCGTGTTTGCTCATGTGCATGTGTGCATGGCTGCGTGTGCAGGAAGAGACCAGAGAATGAACTCAAGTGTTGTTAGACAGACACACAGTCCACCACTGGTTTTTGAGACAGGGTTTTTCTATTAAGTAGGCTAGGCTGGCTGGCCAGTGAGCCCTGGGGATCTGCTGCTCTCTGCCTCCATAGTGCTGGTCCTCTAAGTGCCACCATGCCTGGTGTTTTTATGTGGGTTCTGGGGATCTCAGGTCCTCATGCCAAGCCCATTGCTAATGGCAGCCATCTCCCCAGTCCTGTTCAAATATCTTTCTAAAATAGCTCCCCTCTCTAGCCCTCTGTACTTGCTGTCTATTTCGGACTCCCTCAAAACGCATGTCACCTGAGTGTCTCTCCCAAGCTCAGTGCTTTCTTGTCTGTCCCAATCTCCGTCCATCCCATCCCTAAACACAAGCCCATGGGCTTATGGGTGTCGCCTTGTCCACTGCAGAGCGCCAAGGCCTTGAATAATGCTGGACACAGTAGACGTTCATCTACTGAGCGTGGACACTTGCCCTGCCTTGTCTCAGTGTCTCTGTCTCACTGATGTGGGATGGAGCCTCAAGAACTCAAGGCAGCAGCCCCTGCTGCAACCACAGAGTCTCGGGGGGGGGGGGTCAGAGATGAGGGCCCCTGGTAGACAAAGGGCTTAGGTGGGGAGGAGAGAAGGAATATATTGAATGCTCTCATTTTCTGTCCTCTAACCCTGCTGATGTCCTTTGCGTAAGAGGCTGGAGTGGTTTTTATTTGTTTCTTGCAGTCAAAGAATGGCTCATAATACAGAGCTAAAGTGTTGATTTCCGCCCCCCCCCCCAGAAGAGCTTTTGGGGCCCTGGAAACTAAAGAGTGCTTGTGGTCCTTTCTTTCTATATTTCTATCTTCAGAGCTGACCACAATTATTTCTAGTACATACACGATGAGTAATTAGTGAATAAACACGTTCCAACTTGGAGCACCATTCTCAGAATGCCGGTGCAAAGATCTTTAGTTTTAGCTTCTGTGAGGATTCATCTTGACTGATAACAGGATGGGCTTCAGAATTGCCTAGGAGACAAACCTCTGGCTGTGTCTGTGAGAGTGTTGCCAGAAGGTTTAATTGAAAAGAGAAGACCCATTTTGAATGTGGCAAGGACCACCCCATAGACAGAAAAACACATGTCCTCAGTGAATCTATAGGGCTAGGTATTCCTCAAATACCTTTTGAATTTATTTATTTATTTATTTATTTATTTATTTATTTATTTATTTATTTATTTATTTATTTATATGTGTGCCATTGTGAATAAACACCAGATATGTGCATCACCTTTTGTGTCCACCCACCACATTCTGATGAAGAGAAATGGAGCTGAGTTTCAGAGCACTCTGTCAAATGTTGGGCTAGAGAGATGGCTCAGAACTAAAAGGCATTTGCTTGCAAAGGCTACCAGTTTGGGTTCAATTACCCAGTACCCACATGAAGCCAGATGCACAAAGTGGTGCACGCATCTGGAGTTTGTTTGTTTGTAAGTGGCAAGAGGCCCATTTTCTCTATCTCTCTCTCTTCCTCAAATAAATAACTGAAAATATTTTTAAAAATAATATTCTGTAAAATTTATAAGTCTGGTGTCATTATCTTTAAAACAGTATGTTAGGCTTCATGAGCTCTCTAACTGAAAGAGTTGACTTTAAATTATTTTACTTTTTTTGTGGTGGAATCAGTTGTAGCACCAATCAACAAATTTGAAACCATGCTTTTCAGAGTCATAGAGACATTTTTGTTAATATTTTATTTATTTATTTGAGAGAGGTGTGGGGGGGAAATAAGAAGACACAAACAATAGAGAGAGAATGAGGATGGGTACTCCAGGGCCTCCTGACACCAGACGTGTGCGCCTCTCTCTGCATCTGGCTCCATGTGGGCACTGGAGAGTTTAACCCAGGCCATCGGGCTTTGCAAGCAAGCACCTCCAACTGCTGAACCAATTAGTTTATGAGGAAACCATGATGTGAAGTGAAGCACTTCACGGGAACAATCACAAGCATGGTCCCGGTAGGGGATCTAGTCCATGCGCACACTGGAATCCATACTGCTCCCCTGGACCCTGTCTTCCCTATTCACCTCCGAGGAGGGGCGGAGCTTATCGTGATGGGCTGCTGATGACGTCATTCTCACGGATCCCGTCTGCGCCTGCCCCACTTTGCTTGCAGCCCTTTCTTGCTGATAAGCCCCTGTTTTCTTTTTTTTTTTCTTTCTTTTTTTTTTAAACTTTTTATTTTATCTTATTTTTTTTGGAGAGAAACACACAGAGAGAGAGAGAGAGAGAGAGAGAGAGAGACAGAGACAGAGAGAGAGATAGAGAGAGAGAGAGAGAGGTTGGGAGGAAGACAGAGATGGGCGCGCGAGCAGTGTATCAGCTGCTGCTAACGAAATCCAGATGTGCGCGCCCCCTTGTGGCCGAGTGCGGCATTGCGCCCTTGCGTCACTTTGCATCTGGCTAAACGTGGGACCTGGAGATTGGAACTGCTGGAGATTGGAACCAGTGTTCGTAGGGTTAGGAGGCAGGCGCCTTAACCCCTAAGCCATCTCTCCAGCCCGCCCCTGTTTTCTTTATTCAACTCTTGTTAACGTTTGTCTTAACGCCATTATCTTTTGCACCGAAGATGGAAATGTCTTTATCTTTATGACAGTGTCTCTTCAGTTTTTGCAGGTGCTGCCACCTAAATCTCACCCTCTAGTTCTTTTGGGATAAAATAACTATTGCCAATGATGATGAAATGAGGTGCCCACACTTTGGGCTCTTAGGTATAAATCCTTAATTGATCTCCTCTCCCCTCACCATCACCCCTGCTTATGAATTCACTCCAATTATGCACTGATGAATAGGACAAAAAGGAGAAAATTGATATAACCCCAGCCTTTTATAGCTGGCAAATCATAGACACAATTTCGCATGCTATCTTAGATTAGACTGATGTTCGGGGCCAATTATCTACATGGCCAGAAAACTGGGACAAGAACATATTAATTCAATCATCTGAAGATCGAAGCTTTTGTCTCCACCGCCATCATTGTCAAGGACTGTTTGACCCAAGTTGTACATAATTTGGTAACAAAAATATTCAGACGTGGAGCACGAAGAAAAGAGGGCTTCAACTTGCAAGCAAGGGGGACCAAAGCTCAAGGAAGAGCTGTGCTGTGGGTCCACCTTGATTCTGAAGCCTTGAGGCTTGACTAAAGGACTGACATACAACCACAAGTCCAAACTTGCAAATGCCTTCAATAAGTACCCCCTCTAAGGCTGGGGAGATGGCTCAGTGGTTAAAGGTGCTTGCCTGTGAAGCCTGATGTTTTGAATCCCTGGTACCCATAAAGCCAGATGCACAAAATGGCAAGTGCACCTGGAGTTTATTTGCAATGGTAGGAAGCCCTAGTGTGCTCATTCCATCCCCCCTCTCCAAATAAATAAAAACTTTTTTTTTTTTTTTTGGAGAGAGACACAGAGAGAGACAGACAGAGAAGGAGAGGGAGATAGATAGAGATGGGCGCGCCAGCAGCCTCTCAGCTGCTGCAAACGACATCCAGATGCATGCGCCCCCTTGTGGTCAAGTGGGGCATTGCGCCCTTGCATCACTTTGCATCTGGCTAAATGTGGGACCTGGAGATTGGAACCGCTGGAGATTGGAACCAGCGTTCTTAGGCTTAGGAGGCAGGTGCCTTAACCGCTAAGCCTTCTCTCCAGCCCAAAATAAATAAAAACACCTTTAAAGAAGCATCTGCTCTTCCCACCTGTGGAGCCTGGGCAGAAGTACACCGCGAATTCTCCGAGCTTTTTTGGTGGAAAAGGCTCAGGTTGAAACACTTCCTGCCTTCCTCACTGAATGAAGACACAGCGTGGAGATTCTGTTCAGTTCTGCCTCCATGTACAGCGACGGTGTTTGTCAACGTGAGTGCCCAAACTGCTTGCATGGGACCTAAGTGCATGTTTTGCCTTTCCCTAGAAAGTTGCCCATCCCTACTGAACTGCGGGTGATGGGATCCGTAGGAGGGGTTAGCTGGTGAAAGGTCTTATGGGAGGCTGAAGTTGTGATTCCAAAGCATCATTGTTCTACGCCCAGCTGGGACATCTATAGTGTTACGAGTATGGCATTCCTTAGGCAATCCACCTCAGCCAGGCTAGCCAGGACCTCTGTGGGATGTTTAAAGTCGGAACTGGGGCAGGGACAGAAGAGATAAAGAAGAGACTTGGCAGACAGCAGGGATCTTGCTTCCTATCGTGAAGAGAAGACCGACTCATTCCGAGGCCAGGACCCCTGACTCACAGCTGGTCAAGGAGGAGACAAGACAGTCGAGGTACCGGCCAAGCTCCCCATGTCTCTCAAGTCCACACACGTCTCTCCCTTCCCCAAACGTTTGGTCATTCAACTATTTCTTTAGTTATATAAAATATCCTCTTCTCCGAAACGTCCAGTAAATTCCCCTTTCTTGGGCCCAGTTAATTCCATTTGGGGTTTTCTCACTTGCATTGACAAGTCACAATTACAAATACATACTGGGAGTGCCCAGGCCATCCTGACAGTATGTAGAACCAGAAGGGATTTGCTATTTCAGCTGTAGATGTTTCTCCTCCAGTGTGTGTACCAGAACTAAGAGAGCTAAAGGCAGGAGTGGCAAGATTTTTTTTTAATGGCTCTCTGCTAAAAGGGTGGGCACAATCTACAACAGAAAGTTTCCATAACGGCACTATGTTGGTTGTTTACTTGTGCATTAATTCAGTATGCAAATCAAACATTTACTGATGCCAAATCATTAAAACAATATTGGTGTGCATAAAACTTTACCATTCATTATAGACGGATATGCTTATTTATTTTTGCGTGGATGGTTAAATTTCGGTTGAATATTTGATACTGCAATATGGAGACCACCTTCAACATTTTCCAGAGTTCACCAACATTTTGATTTTAAACCACAAATGCTAAAAAGGCCACTTCACATAAATTCATAACACAACACCTCAGAAGTCTGTTTAGGCACATTTCAGAAATTGTTAGAGATTCTGTCCTAATCTCAAGCCAAAATTCACTGAGCAATTTTTTTTTTTAATGAAAGTCAAGCCAGCAATCAAACAGCAATTTTTGAAATTATATGCAGTCCAAGGATACTCATTTTTGATACTTACATGCTGTAGAATAATGGCATGAAAACACTAAAAGGCATTTTCTTTTTTTGTAATGAAACTACTGTATTTCTATAAGAGCAGAAATCTGGATGATAAAAACCACTACAGTTCAGAACACAGAACAGTCTTGAATCTGATCACAGGTGTTTCCAGTGGGGTCTGTTAGAGTAGTGTGTCATGATGGCACACTCAGGGCAAAGTCACATGTTGTGCGTTCAGAACTGAGGCTGTGGTGGAGTCATGTCACGAACATACAGGTGGGTACTGCCAGAGACACATCAGAGTCACTATGGGGTTTTATTATTTATTGATGATGTATTATAACAGGTTGTACTCTTTTTTTATCCCATCCTCCCGGTTTCACTCTTCCTGGGGCTCTCCTCAGTGGGGTTGTGTCATTCACTGAGGGATCGTAAAGGCCTCAGTGAGTCCCTGTGGGGTAGGGGACTGTGCCTCATGGCACTCTTCCCCAGTCTTCCAATCTTTCTGCCGCCTCTTCTGCATCATTATGGTTTTGAATTCTTTTGGTTTTGAGTTTTTGGTCATTTCATGTTCAGAAACTTTTTACCATTAGCAAATATTTTGGAGCCCTCCATGTTGAGGTACATACATGGTCCACAGCATAGTAGAGCGGAATAGAACATGCATTCCCCACTGCAAACCCAAATCGTCATCCAATGTGAATCCAGCTCTGCTTTGTGTTGGTCCCAGCAGAGAGAGTCAGCGGGTTTATTCTCATTACCCCAAGAGTCTCAGGCCGTATCTTCCTTCTAACCTCCACAGGGCCTTTCGTGATGTGTGAGGCATGAAGTTAAAACCTAGCTCGCCCCCAACCCCAGATATTAGAGAACAGACATTACAAACCTGGGCCCGTGAGCACTGGTTTTAGAGATTAAGATACTGGCAGATAGTATATGCAATGTTTTCCATTTTCCATTTTTTCTGGGAGAGGAAGTTACAACTTTTTTTTTTTTTTTTTTTTGAGAGAGACACAAGAAAGAGACAGAGAGAGAGGGAGAGGAAGACAGATAGAGATGAGCGCGCCAGCAGTCTCTCAGCTGCTACAAACTAAATCCAGATGTGTTGCCCCCTTGTGGTCAAGTGTGGCATTGTGCCTTTGTGTCACTTTGCATCTGGCTAAATGTGGGACCTGGAAATTGGAACCGCTGGAGATTGGAGCCGGTGTTCTTAGGCTTAGGAAGCAGGTGCCTTAACCACTAAGCCATCTTTCCAGCCCGGAAGTTACAACTTTTGCCAACACTCCAAGACAATCACAAGAAGGGAGAGAGGGAGAGGAGAGAAGAAGGGAGGGGAAGAATGAGAGGAGAGAAAGAGGGGATGGGAGGGGAGGGGAGAGGAAGGGAAAGGACAAGGACAAGGAGGGGAGAGGAGAGGAGAGGAGAGGAGAGGAGAGGAGAGGAGAGGAGAGGAGAGGAGAGGAGAGGAGAGGAGAGGAATCTGGAATGAAGGCATTCCGTTGCTGAAGGGGAGTCAGGGGATGAGGCAGATCCCAGCTGATTTGGGTTCACACACTGTCAGTTTCCCTGAAACCACTTCTGTTAGGACTGAGTTCTAGAAAGAATATCGAAAGATACGTTTTCCCTCTTGCTTGTTCCCTTAGTAGTGAAAAGGAATCTATTACATGCTGATTATATTAAATTAGCCACTGCCTGTCCTTCACCCCCTTCTCTTCCCCCAGGGGACACATTGAGCAATATCCTGAGGAGGCTAGATGTGGATCTGGATCCTTGTCTGGCCTTCTGGTAAAGTAGGTGAGGGCTGGCCCCACGTCCATACGTATTTCCTCCCTAAACCCCCATTCTCAAACGTGTGTCTCCTCCTTCTAGGCCCTGACCTGTGCCCCACAGCCCTTGTTCATTTTCATCTTGGCCAAAAGGCCAATTAATAGTGGACAGGAGGTTGCCAAAGGAAGGTGTCCATGACTGCATTTCAAGAGCATACATGCAGTACATCGGAAGAGCTCGTCGGGGTTCACAGGAATGAAGCCTTGATGGTCGAATGACCTTCAGAGGACCTAATCTTCCAAGGTGCTGGATTCAAATCATACCACAGACATGCAACAATGGAATGCATCTCTCTAGCTTCCTAAGTGGGTCAGTTACTGGTCCCAGGCTGTCCAGGCAAAGCCTAGATCACCTCCTTGGGTGGGAACTAAGCAAACCTGATTGAATCATGATAACCTGAAATGACAGCTAACCAATATTCTCTCCATGCTGGGCGAGGAGTTGTGCCCATGTCGTGGGAACTTGACATGGTGGACTCTGAGCTGCTGTAGTGGTCTAGATAAGAGACCAACTGGGCTGTGATTTGCCTGTGATTTCAAATTGGAACCATCTGGACATCTCCAGCAATACTAGTGATGACCGTGGTCTGAGATCCTTCTCAGGAATTCAGTCTACTGAGAATTGGGAGGTGGGGGTGAGGCAATGGTTCTGGTATTTGTCTTTCTTGCTTGCTTGCTTTCCTTTTTGGTTTGGGTTTTTTGGTTTGTTTTGGGTTTATGATACAGAGTTTCATGTAGCCCAGGCTATTCCTGAACTCAGTGTGTAGTTGAGGATGGTTTTGAACACCTTATCCTCCTGCCTCTGCCTCCCAAGTCCTGGTAGTCCAGGTGTATTCCACCACACCTGTCCGTGGTATTTTTCTTTCTAAAGTTTCCTGGGTGATGAGTGACAAGAATCACTAAGGAGAAGAGAGAGATGGGAGCAGAGGCTATGAGCAACATGTACTCAAGAGGCTGTGTTATCTTTTTATTTCATTTTTATTTTATTTTTTGAGAGAGAGAGTGAGAGCATGAGAGAGGAAGAGAAAGAGAATTGGTGTGCCAGGGCCTCCAGCCACTGCAATTGAGATCCAGATACGTGCACTACCTTGTGTGCATGTGTGACCTTGTATGCTTGCATCACCATGTGCGTTGGGCTTATGTGGGACCTGGAGAATAGAACATGGGTCCTTAGGCTTTACAGGCAAGTGCCTTAAATGCTAAGCCATATCTGCTGCAGCCATGTGTTATCTTTTTATAATACACACACACACACACACACACACACACACACACACACACACACACCAACCTTTCATCTGTCTAAAAGGGCTAGCTTGGTGTGAACAAGTCCAGCAACAGGAAGAGCAATGGATATGAAGATCCCTATGCAGACAGGCATGGTGGTTCATGCCTGGAATCCCAGCATTATAAAGGCAAAGGCATGATGGTCACAGGTTCAAGACCAGCCTTGAATACATAGGAAAACCTCATCTCAAAAAAAAATCACTACACAATCTTTGACTCAGCTAATTCTCCAAGACATGGAT
The DNA here is from genome assembly GCA_036365145.1 of Orientallactaga sibirica. Lineage (NCBI taxonomy): Eukaryota > Metazoa > Chordata > Mammalia > Rodentia > Dipodidae > Orientallactaga > Orientallactaga sibirica. Next base: position 19,887,235 of record JAEOAD010000032.1, read on the forward strand.
TTGTAGAAATCCCCTTAATGTAACCCTGCGGCCTTCAGGGTCAGTGACCCCGAGGTCTGTCATTAGCAGCCTCTCTCGTGGGCAGAGCAGATGGAAGGTGGGTTCCATGTGGATCTCCCTGCCTTCCCCAGTCGATGAATTAGTGACGAGAGCCATGTGGAGCCCCATGCGGCGGGCGTGTCTTCCTCAGCCTGGAGAGAATGCTGTGGTTGGGTCAGCGGTGCTCCATTACCCTGTAGCCATGTTCTCTAGATTCCTTTCAGGCCCTCTGTCATCTTTATAAGACTTCCTTTTCATTTGGGACAAATTTTAGATATTTAACCAGTTATTTCTATAATAACGAGCTTCTTGTGCCTGGTTAGCCTGCCAAACCCACCCATGACAATGGCTGATCATGAACTTGTGACTCAGTGGCAGGCATTTTAATACAACCTTTAACCAGTTCCAACAAGGAGCCAGCAGCCAGCATCTTCTAGCAATTACCGTAATTTATGTAGTTTTTTCGAAAAAATAAATAGTGCCGCTCAGATTTCTTTAGGAATTAACTACCCTCAGGAAGATGAGCTCCTACATGGGGGAACTCATCTCCCTGTTCTTCACTTCTGATGGCCGGGCCTCTCGGAATATATACTGTTAGCTGTGAGTGAATCGTAGCTTTCTTTAACCAGCCCCTGCTCCAGCCGGAACTGGAGTTAGTATGCACTGTCTGTCTTCCAGCCGAACTGCCCGTTTGTCTGTGACTCAGCTGTCCTGAGAGCCACAGCTGGCTTGGCAGTGATTTTAACACAGTCTCCCCCTCCTTCTCCCTCCCTCCCTCCTTCTCTCTCCTATCATCCTCCCCCCCTCCTTCCCTTTAATCTACCCTGAGGATTCCTCTCCACCTCCCTACCCCAATCCATGGTAGGTCCTTTCAGTGGTCCCCAGACTCAGCCAGAGGGAAACTCCTAATTCTCTGGCTCCAGCCTTAGGCTGGGAGAGCAGCTTCATAAGGTCAGTGTCCCAAACTGAAGCAGACAGCAGTGCAAATAAACAGCCACGGGGAGACAGACACGGATGGAGTCAGGAAAATCCCCTGCATGACTAGACGGATCGGTTTCAGCAGCGCCGTGCCTGGGAACGGCGGGCTCAAGCTCCTGGCTCTGGGGCCAGAACTTGCCTCAGAATCAGCAATGCCTTCAAGCCTGTTTCTCCTTAGCAACCGTAGTTAATTAAAGCAAGAAAAAAGTACGTGTTGGACGGCTGGGAGTCAGCTTCAAATGAATGTGAAAATGACAAATTTCTAGGGTTTTAGGTAATTGAGGTCCAAGGACAAGAGCTTGAATTAAAGAAGTTTGTGCAAAAGCAAGCAGCATGGGAGAGGGGTCCTAATGTAGTACCCTCAATAAAAGAATGTGTATGGGCTGGAGAGATGGCTCAGTGGTTAAGGTGCTGGCCTGCAAAGCCAAAGGACCCAGGTTCAATTCTCCAGGACCCACAGAAGCCAGATGCACAAGGTGGCACATGTGTATGGAGTTCATTTGCAGCAGCTGGAGGCCCTGGTGCACCCGTACTCTCTCTCTCTCTCTCTCTACCTCTTTCTTTCTCTCTCTCTCAAATAAATAAATAGAAAATAGAATATATAATTTTTTTAATAGAATGTGTGTGGAGATCATAGGTGTGTATCTCAATTCTGGTTCCAGGGCTAGGGAGATGGCTCAGCAGGTAAAGTGCTTCATGTACAATCAAGAAGACATGAGTTCAAAACCCCAGCACCCATGTACAATGCTAACAGAGTAGTGTGTACTTGTAATTCCAGAACTAGGGGGCTGGCGACAAGGACAACTCACTGGCCAGCTTATCTCACCAACCCAGCTTTCTCTCCTTTCAGCAACAGACCCTGTGTCAAAACATAAGGTGGTCAGAACTGAGAAGAACCCCAGATATCAACCTCTGACCTTCACACACACATGTGAACATGCGCTTAGCCACACACATAGCAATACGTATACACACATGCACACATGTAAGCAAACCAAAAGAATTTCCCATTCTGACTTCAATTTGCTGTGATAAATGGCACCAGGGGCAGATTTATCATGAAGCTAATGAGGTAAGGTCTATTGTTCAGGCCCACAGCTATGGGTCACTATTATATGTTGTTATAAAATTTGCAAAATAAGACGGGAGAGATGGCTCAGCAGTTAAAGACGCTTGCTTGCAAAGCCCTGGATTTGATTCCCCAGTACCCACATAAAGTCAGATGTGCAAAGTGGCTTATGCATCCTGGAGTTCATTTACAGTGGCACTAGGCCCTGGTGTGCCCATTATCATTCTCTTACTCCCCCTAATCTTTATAAATAAATAAAATTTCTGAAAAATTGAAAAATAAGGTGTTTTGGGGATTGGGCAGGTGGGTGGGGGAAGCCATTGGACTCCACATTGATTTTTTTTTTTTAATTTGAGAGAGACAGAGAGAGACAGAGAGAGTGAGAGGAAAAGGCAGAGAATGGGCGGGCCAGGGCCTCTTAGCCTCTGTGAAGGAACTCCAGATGCACGCGCCCCCTTGTACGCATGTGCGACATTGCATGCTGGCATCACTTTTGTGTCCAGCTAAATGTGGGACCTGGAGGTTCGAATGGGCATTTTTTAGGCTTTGAAGGCAGGCGCCTTTAAACACTCAGCCATCTCTCCAGCCCACATGGATATCTGGTGGTTCAGGAAGTACCCTGCTGTGGCTTACAACTTCCATCCCCTTGATGAATCAGGGGTCCCTTTTTTTCCGAGGCAAGCAGCTTTATGCTCCTTAGAGCTACTCAATTTTCCCCTGCAAATGCTTCCAGAAATCATGGTTCTTATTTTTGAAGAAGTCAATGAGGGAGAACACATGCTCAGCACAAAGAAAGCAGTACATAGGGGCTGGAGAGATGGCTGAGTGGTTGAGGCACCTGCCTACGAAGCCTAAGGATCCGGGTTTGATTCTCCAGGTCCCACGTAAGCCAGATGCACAAGAGGGCGCCTGCATTTGGAGTTTGTTTGCAGTGGCTGGAAGCCCTGGTACACCCATTCTCACTATCTCTCTCTCTCTCTCTAAATAAATAAATAAATAAATAAATAAATAAATAAATAAATAAATGCAGCAGATAACTTCTGGCTGTGGGGGACAGGCTTTGTGTGATCACAACAGTAATCCTCTTCTTGTGGGGAGTCCTAGAGCATCTGCCATCACTACCGATGACAACTGTCACAGGAGGTGGGAGCTCAACTCAGGTCTGTCCTCCCCTCAGTTATGTCAGCTGACACAGGGGGACTGTTCCCAAGTCTTGGAAAGGACATGGATGAGCCCATGGCTGGTCTCTTGCTCAGTGGAAAAGCTGGTCTGACAACGAATGGGGAGATACAGCCAGTGGTGCGTCAGTCCGTGACTACATTACCCATCCCATCTTCTGTGGGTTTCAAGCCAGTGCATTTCCCCCTTGCTGTCTCTTGTTGTCCCTTCCTGTCCCTTGCCACCCAGATCATCCTGACTTGGGCAGCTTTGATCTGGAGACATGACATCATAGCACAAAGTTCTTCCAGCTCTCTGTTCTCTTTTGAGACACCACAGCTTCCTCTTGGCCATACATCTCTGCAGAATCAGCCCCTAAAATGAAATTCAGATTAACTAGGCATTGAGTACCCATGAGGTCCAAGAATCCTGGTTCCCACCTAGACTGTGCAATGTCTCACGAAAAGTGTGAAAAGTTCTCAGATTGACCCATGATGGCTGTAGTGGTTTGATTCAGGTGTCCGCCATAAACTTAGGTGTTCTGAATGCTAGGTTCCTAGCTGATGGAGATTCGGGAGTTAACTGCTTCCTGGAGGCAGGGTATTGTTGGGGGCGGGCTTATGGGTATTATAGCCAGTGTCCCCTTGCCAGTGTTTGGCACACTCTCCTGTTCCTGTTGTCCACCTGATGTTGGCCAGGGGATGCTGTCCACCCTCTGCTCATGCCATTGTTTTCCCCTGCCATCATGGAGCTTCCCCTTGAGTCTGTAAGCCAAAATAAACCCTTTTTTCCCCCAAAGCTGCTCTTAGTTGGGTGATGTCTGCCAGCAAAGCAAACCTGACTGCGACAATGGCTGTCACTTCTAATTTATTAAATGGTAGGTATATGTGAAACTTAAGAACCTGAAGGACATTTTTACCATCTCAAGCTTTAGAACATAGAAGTAGTTGTATGGGGCGTAGTAATATTATTCTGCAAGAGGTAACTGTGGCTAACGACTTCATCAGAATATCATTTCTTATACTGATAAGCCTGTATGCCTAACAGGGTCTCTTTACACCCAAGAATTCCCAATCTGACCCAAGGAAATTGAAGCTTTCACAGAAAATTAGGAATGACTCATGACTACCTTATGAACAATGTTTATGATTTATCAAATGATAGTTATTAAGAGCCTTGAAAAGAGTTCTCATAAGTAGTTGGTACATGGAATACGTATTCAGCTTGAAACCCGATTTTCACAGAATTTTCACTATCTAAATTTTCACAAATTATGTACTAGAAAATTGCAGTCTGAGTGACAAGTGGCAAGCTACCCTGAATAAAGCATTCGGCTGGAATTAAGAAGCCGTGAGTTCTCATCTTGGCTCTATCCCTAAATGACTGCAATTACCCTGAGCCTCAGTTTTCACACCTATAAAATAATAATGCTGGACTACATAATAACTACTATTCACAGAGCTACGACTGTGTGCTCAGCTTTGTACCAAACACTTCATGGACATTATCATACCACCAGTTCTCTGCTCCATTAATTCTTTTAATAGATAATACCTTCTGTTTTAATCTGTACAGTAAAGGAAACCAGAGCTCAGAGAGACTAAAAAATATTCCTAAAATCACTAAGATAGTAGGTAGAAGTGTTAGAATTCCTTTAAATTTTTTTAAAAATTTATTTTAGAGATAGAAAAAGACAGATGGAGAGAGACTGGGTGTGCCAGGCCTTTAGCCCCTGCAAATCGAACTTCAGACACATGTGCCACCTTGTGCATTCAGCTTCCCATGGGTGGTGAGGAATCGAACCTGGGTACTTTGGCTTTGCTGAGCAGTATCTCCAGGCCCAAAATGTTAGAATTTGAAAATTCAAATTGGGTTGGAGCCCACAGCCTTAACTACCACTCGATACTGTTTTCCTTGGAGGATCTCAATGATTCTCCCAGTTATAAAGTACTCCCAGCACCCCCCCCCCACATTTCTAAGTAGTAAACTATTTCATGATGGTGGTTTCTTTTAAATATTTTGTTTATTTTATTTTTATTTATTTATGAGAGAGAGAAGACGTAGAGAAAGAGAGGGAGGGAGAGAATAGGTGCACCAGGGCCTCCAGCCACTGCAAACAAACTCCAGACACATGCACCGCATTGTGCATCTGGCTTACGAGGGTGTTGGGGAATCGAACCTGGGTCCTTTGGCTTTGCAGGCAAGTGTTTTAACCACTAAGCTATTTCTCCAGCCCTGTGATGATGGCTTTGTTGTTATTTGAACTTTTTTTTTTTTTTTTTTTTTTTTTTTTTCAAGGTAGGGTCTCGCTTTAGCCCAGGCTGACCTGGAATTCACTCTGCAGTCTCAGGGTGGCCTTGAACTCATGGCAACCCTCCTACCTCTGCCTCCCAAGTGCTGGGATTAAAGGTGTGTGCCACCACACCCAGCTTATATAAAAATGATTTTTTTTTTTTTTGGTTTTTATTTGAACATTTTTAAAGATCAACTTGCAGTAGTTAGTTCCCAGTGAATCTAAGCAAGTGCCTAAAACCAGTCAGGCACCTCCTGAGTCCAACTTCCAATGAATCCAGTCATAATCCAAACAAGCACTCAGGTCTGAGCACATCACATTTGGAAAAGGGACCATGTCCAGTTCTTTTTCTTAACCCAATCATAAATCCTGCCCCTCACCCACACATTAGTCTTAGATCCCTTACTCCATCTCATTCCCCCAAACCCCTCTGGGCAGTGTGCTCTGCCTGGTTGTTTGTGGTGGTCGAGTTTTCAATTCTCTCCTACCTCCAAAAAGGAAGTTGTGATTTCAAGTGAACCTGGGCATAAACGTCGTTAGGCGTCCGAGTGTTGCTAAAACCAGTTGAGGAGCAGAGGGGTGGCGTTAGAAGCGATTATAAGATACAAGTCGCTGCCGCATATCTGCTCCAGCAGTGACAGGGCACATGATGACTGTATAGAACAGAGTGGAACACAGAGAGAGCGATAAGGAGGGCAACTGCTCCGGCAGACATGAGGGGTAAGCGCCAAGAGACCGCTGAGATGGGGAAAGGCAGGAGGCATTGAGTGGAGCCACAGACAGGACTTAGAATAGGAAACAGGAAGGGAAGGAGAGGCGGGGCTTTGGGGGTAAGAAGACGAGATGAGTTATAACATGTGGAGGGGCTTTGCGGGGTAAGCAGATTTCCAACCCAAATTTCCAGTGAAAAACTAGAACATTGGGGTCTGGAGAGTTGGTTAGTCAGTACAGTCTTTGCTGTGCAAGCACAAGAACCTGAGTGCATTCCCTGATATCCATGTAAATGTGCCCAGTATGGTGGTGCACGCTTGCAATCCCAGGACTGGGAAGAGGGGAGACAGGTCCCTGGGGCTCGGTGGTCAGTCAGCCTAACCTGCTAGGGAGAGTTCCAGGCCAGTGACAGACCCTGTTACAAAATAGTGTATGAGGCTGGAGAGATGGCTTAGTGGTTAAGGCGCCTGCCTGCGAAGCCTAAAGACCCGGGTTCGAGGCTCCATTCCCCAGTACCCACACAAGGTGGCACATGCACCTGGAGTTCGTTTGCAGTGGCTGGAGGCCCTGGCGCACCCATTGTCTCTCTATCTGCTGCTTTCTCTCTCTGTCTGTTGCTCTCAAAAAAAAAAATAAAATAAAGTTTCCCCTTTAAAAAAAAATAGCGTATGAGGCTGAAGAGATGGCTTAGCACTTAAGGTACTTGCCTGCAAAGCCAAAGGACTAAGGTTCAATTCCCCAGGACTCACATAAGCCAGATGCACATGGTGGCACATGTGTCTGGAGTTCATCTGCAGAAGCTGAAGGCCCTGGTGCTCCCATTCTTTCTCTGCCTCTCTCTTTCTCTCTCTCTCATAAATAAATAAAAATTAACTTTAAAAAAGTAGTGCATGGAGCTGGAGAGATTGCTTAGTGGTTAGACGCTTGCCTGTGGAGCCTAAAGACCTTGGTTTGAGGCTTGATTCCCCAGGACCCACGTAGGTCAGATGCACAAAGGGGTGCATGCATCTGAAGTTCATTTGCAGTGGCTGGAGGCCCTGGTGCACCCTTTTCTCTTTCTTTCTCTCTCTCTCTGCTTTCTCTCTCTCTCTGTTGCTAATGAATGAATAAAAAATAAACAAAGTTTTTTTAAAAAGTAGTGTATAATACCCAGGTTGTCCTCCAGCTTCCACATGCATGTGAACACATGTGTACATGTTCCCACAAACACATATAGACCTCCACATGCACAAACACACACACGTAAATAACTGGAAAAATCCATCCTGAAAACGTCATCACACAGCCAGGTGTGGCGGTGCATGTCTTTAATCCCAGCACTCAGGAGGCAGAGGTAGGAGGATCGCTGGGAATTTGAGGTCACCCTGAGACTACATAGTGAATTCCAGATCAGCCTGGGCTACAGGGAGACCCTACCTTGAAAAAAAAAAAAAAAAAAAAAAAAAAAAAGACCTCATGGTAAGGGATTTTATTTACTGACAATGACTGGCACTGAGTAAGAATATGGAGTGATGTGATTCATGATCTGTGGCTCCAGAAACATCCTCCCTGGACCAGCACCACTGACTTCACCTGGGAACATGCTGGACGGAAGAATTCTCAGACCCCACTCCAGACCTTCTGCACCAGGAGCTGTAGAGTTAGGGCCATGCACTCTGCATTAAAAATTATTTATTTAGTTGAGAGAGAAAGACAGAGAGACAGACAGACAGACAGACAGACAATGGAGTGTGCCAGGATGTCCAGCCCCTGCAAATGAACTACAGTTTACATTGGACCTAGGGAATCAAACCTGGGTCCTTTGGCTTTGCAGGCAAGAACCTTAACGGGTAAGGCATCCCTCGAGCCCGCAATCTGCATTTTAACAAGTTGTTCAGGAGACTCTGATGAAGGAGACTTGAGAATCAGTGCTGTAGATGAAAAGGTGATAGTGTCCAAAACTTTTTCCACCTCCCAGCTCGCTCTAAAGCAGAAGGATGGGAATATGTTTTGTGAAAGAATGCTTAATAACATCTGAAACACTTATGTCGTTGGCATACTGACATCTTTGTAAATTAAAGAAATCGATTTTCTTAATTCAAACAAATGAAGCTAGATGTATCCATTTGTCAGGATTTACTTCAAGCACAGCGTGGGAGTCGTCCTGACACAAACAGGAGGTGGGAAGCAAGGCCTGAGGAATACAGGACTGGTCAGAACTCAGACACCAATTAAGAGCTGAAAACCACTGCTGGACCATATCCCCTGCCTTCCAAATGCTCAGGAAAGTGATGGCAAAAGACCAACCCACAAAAGCAAAGAGAGTTCAAGGAAGACGAAGGACATTTCGAGGAACCTGTGAACAGTGGAAGAGGAGGGTGAGGGACACGTTGGGACTAGCTCAAGGATATTCGTCTTGCCAAGTGCCTGAGGGCTGGAGAGATGGCTTAGTGGTTAAGGTGCTCACCCAAGAAGCCTAAGGACCCAGGTTCAATTCATCACGTAAGCCAGATGCTCATGGTGGTGCATGTGTCTGGAGTTGGTTTGCAGTGCCTAGAAGCCCTGGTGTGCCCATTCTCTCTCTCTCTCATAAATAAATAAATAAATAAATAAATAAATAAATAAATAAATTTTTTTCTAAAAAAAATTAGTGGCTGATGCAGAGTTCTGGGAAATGGGGCTGAAAGTTCACAAGTCTCTATTCAAGAAGTACACAGGGGACTTTATAATACAGCCAGCCATCCATCTCCCCTGGTCCCACAGCTTTGAGCAGATGCCTTTAATGGCTGGGCGTCTCTCCAGTCCCCCAAGGACTCCACATCTTCAGATTCAACCAACAGTCATTGAAAATGTTCAGAGAAAAAATTCCACATGGCAAACATTCAATTTCACACACGTCGAACTCTATGCTGAGTCCACACAAATGAAGTGAGGTGGAGGGCTGCCCAGTGAGCGCTCTCCAAACCCAGCCACAGTCTCTCTCCAGCATCTTAGTTGTGAACTGTCTAGGTAGGCCTGAAAAGGTGGTGTCTGAATACATACTTAAAAAAATTATTTATTTATTTATTTATTTATTTGAGAGAAGGGAAAGAGGCAGAGTGAGAGAGAGAGAAAGAGGGAGAATGGGCACACCAGGGCTTCCAGCCACTGCAAACGAACTCCAGATGCATGGGGCCCTTTGTGCATCTGGCTTACATGGGTCCTGGGGAATCGAACCCAGGTCCTTTGGCTTTGTAGACAAACGTCTTAATTGCTAAGCCATCTCTCCAGCCCCCACTATTTGTATTTTTAATACAAAAGAGCAATGATTCACTTAGCATTGAAACTGTATTGGGTGCTAGACATGCTCTAGAGATAAAGTGTATGAGAAGATGCATGTAGGTCATATGTAAACAAAAGCCACATTTTACATGCAGGACTTGAGTGCTCTTGAGGGATGTTGAAGCCAGTTCTCTTTGAATATAACAATTGCACTGCATATCACCGAATTAGAGAACTGAAAGGAAGGTTAGAGAGCGTGATGTCATAAATGTTTCCTGCTTTAGCATATGCTGTGTTACTGAACAGATGATGACACTGAGGCGTAAGGAACTGAAGAGATTCCCTGCACCTGTGTGGTAGGCAGTTTGGATGTGAATTGTCCTCATAGGGTCACGCGGAGCTGTTTTGGAAGGTGCTGAAACCTTTAGGAGGTGGGGCCTCACTAGAGGAAGTGTGTCACTTTATAGCCACACCCCTACTTCCTGTTCACTCTGCTTCCTGTGGTGCAAGGTAATGCTGTCTTTGTGTGGGTGCAATGCTTTCAGCACTGTGATGGGAGAACCCCTCAAAACTGTAAACTGATCTAATCCCCTTTTCTTCTACATGCTGCCTCTGGTCTGGTATTTTGTTCCAGCAGTAGAAGGTCATTAACACTGCTAATTACTCGCAGCTCTTAAAAAAAAAAAAGTCAGATTCTCTTTGTGTGTTTTCTGTCATATCCCACTGCCTGTCTCAACACACCGGGTCAGTCACACCGTCTGTGATCAAGCCCCATGCTGTTGCTCCTGGTGTAGATGTATAGTGAACTTGGGGTTGGAAGCAGCTCTGAGCCCAGATAACTCTGTCTATCACTCATTGCCTTGTGAATGCAGGGGTGGGAGAACAAGAGGGTATATTACATGTTGAGGTGGGGTGGGAAAAAATGGGGACGGTGTTGTTAATTTTTATTTTATTTAATTTTTAAAATATTTAATTAATTTATTTGAGAGAGAAAGTGGCAGATACAGAGAGAGTGGGCACAAGCGCTCCTTAAATTAACAATTAAGTCTATGTCCATATCTATAGGTGGCTTCTTGTTGTTTGAACATCCTTTGAGATGCACTATTTCTGTTTTATTTAATATCCAGTTTGATAGTCTTATAAATTTATCAACTGTAATCATTGAAGAATCAACATCTCAGTAAATATTTGGATTCATCTCATAACTAAAAATATTAAAACATGTGGAATTATTAGATTAAAATTTCCTAAATATTTATATACTGATCATTAGGATAAGCATCGCTAAGCATTTTATTAAGACCACACTTCTAAGCTGGACATGGTGGCACATGCCTTTAATCCCAGCACTCAGGAGGCAGACATAGGAAGATCGCCATGAGTTCAAGTCCACCCTGAGACTACATCGTGAATTCCAGGTCAGCCTGGGCTACAATGAGACCCTACTTCAAGAAAAAAGGAAAAAAAGACCACGCTTCTAACACAATAAATTATATTGAGCATTCAAACATAAAAAGAAACCATTACAATGATGGAACAGTGATCTGTACCCCAAAATCAAAACCAGTTCCCAAATATTAATACCACACATTTAAATGCCATTACTTCATTTGACTTTCTCCCCAGTTTTGCCTTCCTTAAGCTCCAGCAATTTTAATATATATGTGTGTGTGTGTGTGTGTGTGTGTGTGTGTGTGTGTGTGTGTGTGTATGTGTGTGTATGTGTATATATATATATATACACATATATATTTTATGTACATAAACATACATATAATTACACTGAATAAAAGGACCCATTTCAGGAAAAGGTCATAAATGAGTTGATGTTAGACTTGTTGCAAGAGCTAAAGTTGTTTTCATTTTCCGTTCTCTCAGTTAATCTTCTTTTCATAACAAAATTGCATTTACTACTTCCCTGGGAGCTTTAACTTTCTGTCTTTCACAGAGACTTAAAATTTCCATAGTTAATGCTTTCTGGAAATGATTTATTTTTCAGTTGAGTATGATAGGAGCTAATGCATCGTCTTGCCATTTTGACACATCGATTCTGCCTATTAGCATTGCAGAAAATCAATATAAGCCTTACTGATCTTTTATTTACTATAAACCTTATTGGTAATGATTACTTTCTCGGGGCCATCTGGAGCAGAACCTCACAACCAAAGTTCTTTGTTATTCCTTCTTGGCGCACATAAGTTACCGTATAGCTTAGAGGCCAAGATTCGGATCCCCCTGTTTGCAGCCACTTGGAATCTGGACAATTCAAGAGCCCTGGGGAGGAGAAAGCAAGAAGGGTCATAAAATTGAACTGTCCAGTGTATTATGAATTAACTTGCTGTTAGGTAAATCTTATTACTTTTTTTTTTTTTGAGGTAGGGTCTCTATCCCAGGCTGACCTGGAACTTACTCTGTAGTCCCCAGTTGGCCTTGAACTCACAGCCATACTCCTGCCTCCCAAGTGCTGTGATTAAAGGTATTTGCCACCATGCCCAGCAATGTTATTCCTTATAACATGTGCCAGGAGGCAAATACCTTGAGAAGATGCATCTCCAGAAAGAGGAGGGCTTGAGTCTCCCTCCATGGTGATTCTCTGTTCTTGAACATGGAGCTAACTCACCCACATGGAGCCTAATGGGATGTGTCCCTTCCATTTGATGATTTTTTGGGGGTGGGGGTTCATCTTTTGGTTTTAAAAAGGTAGGGTCTCACTCTAGCCCAGGCTGGCCTGGAATTCACTATGTAATCTCAGGCTGGCCTCGAACTCATGGTGATCCTCCTACCTTTGCCTCCCTAATGCTGGGATTAAAGGCGCGTGCCACCACGCTTGTCTCCACTTGATATTTTTTTTTCTGTGACCACAGGGCCTGAAGACCTGGAGACCCTGTTTTGAGATGTCTGGTTGGTGTCTCTTATTCTCCTTACAGGGTACTATGCATCTTTTCCTTGGAATTACCCGCAATTCCCTTTATTTTTCCACTGAAATGGAAAGTAAAATAGTCCTTAACTATAAGTTATGAACTGCTTTTGTTAAGAGAAGAAATAAAATATTCACATATAATTACAATCCCTTCATTTTTAAAGTCAGTAAGAAATTAAATATGGCCTGTACACTCTTTGTATTATGACTGCCCTTGTGTGTGTATGTGTGTTGTGTATATTGTGCATGTGGTGTGTGAACTTCTGTGTGCAGATGCGCATACCCCATGTGCTCACATGCAGAGGCCAGAGGAAAACGTGGGGTAACCTCCTCCATCACTCTTCAGCATTGTTGCTTTGAGACTACATCTCTCATTGAACTTGGAGTTGACGTGTCCTTCAGACTGGCTGACCAGTGAGCACCGCAGTTTTATTATGACTACATTTTTATACACTTTATATCAACTAACCCTTCTGTGATTCATCATGATGTTTCCTAAACATTTGCAACCTACTTTGATGAAACGGTCTATTTTATATTGTACTTATATTTTTTGCGTGTTCATCCTGGCTCTTTTGTCCTTTGAATATTGCCCTGGAATTTTGTAGAAGTTGCTACATGGCAACATGGCTTAACTCACACCCATCCCCATTTTTTCCCTGACCCCAAGGTGTAGGCAGCATCAGCCAGCTTCCAAATGACCCACTATTGAGGAAAGCAAGAAAGACACAAACCTACACTTTAAGGACCCACTGTGAGAATGGGTCAGCAGCAGCTACTGCTGTGGACCCACTTTTTGGGATGACCATCAGAACTGGAAAAATATATGTGCTTTTTTTTTTTTCTGAGAGAGAGACAGACAGAGAATGGGTACACCAGCAGCTTCTCAACCTCTGTGAACGAACTCCAGACTCATGCGCCCCCTTGTGGGCTAATGCGGCATTGCGCCCTTGCATCACTTTGCATCTGGCTAAACGTAGGACCAAGAAAATCAAACGGGTCTTCCTAGGCTTAGCAGGCAGGCGCCTTAACCGCTAAGCCGTCTATCCAGCCCCATATGTGCTTTTTTAAATGTCTGACCATGCATTTACATAGAACTTTGCACATTAATGTACTGATGACTCATACTTTATTTCTACTTTTCTTATGGTATGTGGCTTATCACCCATGAACATGCCCTCCTACACTGACAATAACAACATTCCACAATGCCATTTTCATCGCCCCCCCCCAAGAGTTTTGCTGTAAGCCCTGAATATTCTGCTGCTTGTACAACCAGCTTGACTTTGAGCATCTCCATCTTTCACACAGGGATGGTATGGCAGTTACTTTCTCATCGCTGGAACAAAATACCTGACCAGAAGCAGGTTATGGAAGAAAAGGGTTTATTTCTGGCTTACGGTTTCAAGAGAAAAAAATTCTATCATGGCAAGGGCAGAAGCAGAGGTCACGTCTTCACATCAGCAGGGAGGAAGTAAAACAGCTCACGAGCACCAAGCACGGCTGAACTATAACGCCTTAAGGCCTGCCCCCAGTGACGGCTTCCTCCAGCAAGGCTCTGACTCTTAAAAGGCATCACAAATTTCCCAAACAGCACCACCAGCTGGGGATCAAGTACTCCAACACATGAGTCTCTGGAGGACATCCAAACCATCACAGGTTTTTCTTCAGTGTAACAGGTACGTGAAAGGACTAAGGGAAATATTAAAGAGCATGTATGAGAAGGAAAAGTAGTTTTATTACCTCCTCCCACTAAGAAGGCTTCCCTACTTCCTTCTGTTCATTCATCATAAGCCTTCTTGCGAAAATGGCATTCCTCCGTGTAAGGTTGTTGAACCCAGGCTCAGCTTAAATACCACAATCCACACTTTTCAGGCAGGATTCATCTTTTTCTTCACTGTGATTTAGGAATATCTCGGTAATTCTTTCCAAAAATCCTTAGAATATGTGTATTGTGCGTGTGCATGAAAACACAGACCATGTGTGATTTCTTAGCTCATCCACTTCTTTCTGCACGTACAGTTAGACTGATTCAGATGTGGCATTTGACTTTTTGTGTGTTATTGTGTGTGTACGCATCCTGTGAACATATGTGTGCTGTTTGCACTCATGTGTACAAATGTAGAGAGCGGGGGAAGACATCGGCTGTCCTCCTCTGTCACCGTTTTTCCTCACGTCGCTGAGACACAATCTCTCACTGAACATGAAGCTCACTGGTTTTCACTTAGGTTGGCTGGCCAGGGCGTCCAGAGAGTCTCCTGTCTCCACCCTTCCGAGAGTTGGGGGTTATAAAACATGTGAAGCCATGCCAGCATTTTTTTTTTTTTTTTTGGTTTTTCGAGGTAGGGTCTCACTCTGGCCCAGCTACATAGTTAGTCTCAGGGTGGCCTTGAACTCATGGCAATCCTCCTACCTCTGCCTCCCGAGTGCTGGGATTAAAGGCGTGTGCCACCATGCTCGGCCCATGCCCAGCTTTTAATGTGGGTGCTGGGGATTGAACCCAGATCCTCATGCTTGTGCGTGTGCTTTTCCCCAGTGAGCCATTTGTTCCCACTTGGACAAGTGTAGTTGGTTTATCAAGCAGGAATACGCCTTTCTCCCTCGACAATACGCCACCACTGCCACAGCATTCCATGGTCCCATTGCTGTTCGCACAATTCCATGTGGTTTGCTGGAAGACCTGTAGGGTTTGCTTATTTTAGTTCTTGGAAGTGAGTTCTTGCACCGGAGTCACGTCAGTCATTTGAAGGAGTGACTAAGAGAGAGATCTCTTCCAAAGATTACCATCGGCTCAAGAGAAACAGCAGTGAATCCATGCTCTCTACATAAAGTGGAAATGAATGATACTTGGAAAGTACCAGGTATGAAATCCAGTTGTTTAATTATTGCCTGATGGCTGATGTTAGCAGCTACGACACTGAAGCCTTGTCAAAAGAATTGGGGTGCTGGTATCCACTTATATGTATAACATTTTGCTTCTTTGCCCTTCCATTGATACATCATCTTACAATTTCACTGAGAACTCCAATCCCAGAGGGTTGAGTTCATGTAAGAGCTGGTGGGAGAGTTGTCCCCGGTAGAAGCAACCACCACCCAGCAAATGAGGAATAATCAAGTCCACAGATTTCTTCAGAACTCAGATCTCCAGGCAGTTCTCAAGACACTGGAGGAAGTCTAAGTCTTGGGAACCCACCACAGCATAAGCGAAAGGAGAATTCTCCACCAGTGGCCAGTGAAATAATGGCTAACTGGATTCTACCAATCCAATGTCCAGACATTTCCAGGAACTACGCAGTTTCTGGCTCACCAGTTACTGCATGTGGGCTCACGTGTCTCATCAGAGCCCTCAAGATAGATAGCGTGGACACCAGAACTTGATGATTCTCTGAGCGATTCTGTCCTGGAATCTGCTAAGTGACATGAACATGGTCATCTGTTATGGATGAGAGTAATAAGCCCATAAAGTAATTTTTATCCTGAATTCAGATCCGTCTGCTGCTCTCGCCCCACTTTCCACATGCTGTAATGGGATAAGTGATGTTTTCAATCAGGGAGGGATGGGAAAAATTAAGACGTTTCAGGAAAAGTATATCCTGAATTTCCAAAAGCTGTCTAGGCCAGTGGAGAGACGCATCAGAAAGCGCCTTCATCCCGCCTGGACGTTTCCACGGGCAGTGGGAAGGAAGCAGCGACAGCTGAAAACGATTGCCTTCCTGACCCTGCCCGGGGAGATCCTAGCGTTGCAGGCTCGCAGTGACTCGCAGCTTGTTGTCATCTCTCCTTTCTTTCTCGGGCTAAGCAGCCATGCTGAACGGATTTGTGATTCACTCCATAAACACTGGGGAGAGGGGAGGGGAATGATTTCTGGCTTCCCTGAGCCATGTTTTTAAATCTGGTCTACACCACCCTTCAAACTATGAAAGGGGGATAAAAAGGGCCTTATTAAACCAAATGACTGTTTTGCTCAGCATGGGTGAAGATTGTTTTCACTCTGTATGTATTATGGAAAGAGTCTGCTGGAGTCGGGTGTGCTCTAATGAGGTAGGTGTCGGCCCTACCTGCGGGGAGGTGGGGGGAGGGACTGAGAGAATTATTATATCACGAGTGGTTTGATAAGTGTCACGGAGTCTAGAAATGTAAGGCTATTTTATTCTGTCTCTGGTGAACCTGTCAGATTTTGTGCTGTTACTTGACTGCTTTCCCAAGAGCAGTACACGATAGTTAAGAAAACCCTACCCAAGAAGGCGTCCTCAACTTAAACATGTGTTCATTCTCCTCCAAAACTGTTACATACGGGCTGGAGAGATGGCTTAGTGGTTAAGGCACTTGCCTGCAAAGCCAAAGGACTCAGGTTCAATTCCCCAGGACCCATGTAAGCCAGATGCACAAGGGGGTGCACGCATCTGGAGTTTGTTTGCAGTGGCTGGAGGCCCTGGTGCACCTATTCTCTGTCTCTCACGCTCTACTTGCCTATTTCTGTATCTCTCTCTCTCTCTCTCTCTCTCTCTCTCTCTCAAATAAATAAATAAAATATTTTTTAAAAACTGTTACATAAAGATTACTGTCTAATCAATGCAGATGATTTCAAAAGAAAACCTGGCGGGTGGGGGGGATGGAGCTGTGGATAAAGTACTTTGATAACACACATATATGAGGCCCAGAGCTTGAACCCCTAATTAGGCACCCAGGTAAGTGTCAGGAGGGCATGGCGACCACCTGTAATTCCAGAACTCGGGAGGTGGAACAGGGGATCCTTGGGGCAAGCTGGCTAGTCAGACGGTGGACAGGTGAGCTCTGGGCCCAGGTAAGAGATGAACAAGGAGGACGGCCATGGAGAAAGACACCTGACATCAAGCACTCACGTGCACCTCCCCACACACACACATGCCCACCCACATGCATGTAATCATGCGGGCACATAACACACACATACATATGAAAAAAAAGAAAAAATGAGAACATACAGAGTGCTTTCATAGAAGCTAAGGGATTTGTTCCTTCTGCTCACACAAACTGAGCAACTCGCTTGTCCCCATCAGGCTGAGTTCTTGCACTCAGACCGGCTCTGGCCACTGTGATCTGGATGCTCTTAAAGGGAAGTAGCCAGATGCTGCAGGTAACCAGCCTCATCCACACTTATCCTCAGAGAGGCTTAGCCTTAAGCAGTTGTCACATTTCACTGGTTATTTTACAGAAGAAAAAATAAATACATTTCTGAGAGCATAATTGTAATTCACATAGAAGAGAACAAGCACAGAGATCGTGATTTTGATGGACTATAGTGCACAGAGAATGTGGAAAGGTTCAAGTTCAAAGCTGTGGATCTCACAGCATGGCAGTTTATATATTTATATATATTTATATACATGCGTATGTCACTAACCCTCAGGTAAATCTTTGTTCCAGGATCCCATGGTATTGCCAAGTGACCAAACAGACTGTCACTACAGGACACAGCACCCCAACTTTATGCTTCTTTCTCTTCGGAACTGGGAAGAAAACAGAGTGTTCCAAAGTGCCTAGGTGGAGAATGAACTTCGGACTGTGCCTGTAGTAAGGTGTGTGTATGGACGTGACCTTCCCGTGCAGGGAATTTTGTTGGCTTATTTCACAGCGACAAGCACGCACGCTGACAGACAGGAGGGTACAACACGCATGGTTCATGGGGGCTGTTTAAGCTCTACGTAAATAATTACAATCGGGTGTTGATAATCTGGCAGCTAAACTATTTGATATATTGCTACGTTGATAGATTTAGATTCTGAAAGATGCTTAAACCAGCACCTCTGACTGACTTCCACTTCGGACTTTGCTTTTATCTTTTCTCTGTGGTGACGGTATCTTTAATTCTCTCTCCTTTTATTCAGGGGCCTTTTGCTCCTATCATAAAGTGCTAGAATTTTCTCTCTTCTCAACCAACTTGTTGGTTTGCTGGAGTAATCCTCCAGGGTTTGTGATGTGGGGTGCTACGGATTGAACTTGGGGATCCACACATACTAAGCATGTGCTCTATCGCTGACCCGTCTGTTCCTCCAGGCTTTTGAGCTAGCTGTATGATGAAGACTAATGGGGGTGCTAGCAATGTTACTCGTACAAAGAACAAGGTAAATTGTAATGAAAATAATGGCAACAGTAGCCCTAGAATGGAAATAGCTTGTTTTTGCCTTTCTAGCATCCAACCTTGCTTCTCTCTCCGTTAATCTTTTTATGTTTTTGTATTTTTCATGAGAGAGAGAGATAATTGGCACGCCAGAGCCTCCAGCCACTGCAATCGAACTCCAGACACATGTGCCATCTCGTGTGCATGGGTGAGTTTGCATGCTTGTGTCACCTGTGCGTTTGGCTTACGTGGGTTCTGGAGAGTTGAACATGGGTCCTTAGGCTTCGCAGGCAAGTGCCTTAACTGTGAATCTATCTCTTCCCTTACTGTTGATCTTCAATGGATACAGGACCCAGGCCTGGCCAACTAAGACATTTCATCCCACAGCTATGGTGACTAACTGGGAGCTGGAAGTCTAGTTCAGCCAGCCCAATGCATCTCCCTCCAGGAGTCTCAGAAAAGTCTTGGGCTCTCTTTCTCCAGCCATGGCTCAGCTGAGAGGAGGCTGTCTGTGCCTCATCATCCCACGGGGACAACCAGGCTGATATGAAACCCAGCAGCTGATCTAGAAAGAACCCCTAATGAGGACTGTGGTTGAGCCTCTAGATCCAGAGACCTCTGACGCCACATCTTTTGGCTAGGTGAAGCTGACACACTTGCAGCCAAAAATGGTGCCAAAGGAGCTGTGCCATTTCTTGAGCTCTGCTCTTGGGCCGGGTGCCAGGACGATGGCACTAGCAGACGTCATGTCATTTAAGCCACACAACTGTCCCGTGTGTGTCCTCATTGCATAGATGACGACACAGAAAGAAGGTGAGTGACACTCAGGTCACATGGCTGGTGAGGGGCAAGCTGCTGTGTCTGAGTTAGCAAGACGGACCTGGGATATCACCTCGTGAACATAACCCACATACCCTCTGTGACGCTGGGTTCCAGATCCATGCAGCCAACCAACCACAGATCACGAATATTCACAGCAAAATTGCCTTTGCACTGAGAAGGTGATGAGCGTTTTCCTTGTCCTGATGCCTTTAGCCATTACAACAACGATCCCCCCAGCATTTGCATTGAAAGTCTGAAGGAGATTTGCGGCACCTAAGTGGGTGCATATGGGTTCTATGCAAATACCACCCTATTCTGCGTAAGTGCCACAAGCACCCATGGGTTCCGGTACCTGCAAGGAGTGTTAGAAGCAATCCCTCCATCCCCAAAGCACTGAGGGATGTCTCTGTTCAGACAGGAGGGCTGCCATCATCTGATCACAGAGGTGCCCGTAACATCAGCGTAGGGATCCTGGCACTTTCAAGTCTCTTTCAAGCTGGTCTTGGGTAGAAAGGACCATAGATGAGATCAAAAATCTCAGCCAGACAGAATTTTACTATCTTAACCGTAGAACCAGGTACATGGTGGGGTTTTCCACGGGGACCAAGTGAGGACAGTCAGCTTCAAGGCTTCTCTGCAAAGACAGCATGGATGTCGTGTGTGCTCTGTCCCTCGGCTCTGGGAAGAATGAAGGTGCCATCTGAGCCCTAGTGAGGTGAATGGCTGGTGGAAGCACAAGGCAAGGGATTCACCCCAGAGTCCACTCCAGCCAGCTTTGTGGCCTGCATCTGATTTGTCATGGTCTGGCCCAGGGTGAGGTGAGGTCATTGTGGTCAAGGTACAAAATCATTCCAGCATGTTCGCTGTGCCAGGCCTGGGTCTGTTTGCCCTTTTCCTGCCATACTCTGCATCTGTGGCAGGCGGGGGGAGGGTTCCCCTTGCAGGCAGTCTTCCCTGGGCTGCCAATGACATGACTTGCACCCGACTGAAGGCAGTGGTAGGCACTTGAGACTGTGAGCCTTTCTCCCTCATTCTCTATGTCAAAGTCATTGCCAAGCAAACGGCGGGGTCCTCTGCCTGGTTCTAGTTCCTGCAGGACAGACCTACCATGATTCCCCTTTTCCCCCTGATACCAGCCCCTGGCCTCTAGAACACATTGTCTTTGTGTCCAGAGCCTGAAAGTCACAAAACTTCTGCTGGTCACCCAGCTAGGGTCCTCTACCACCTGCGCAGCCAACTCTGTTTTATTTTATTTTAATAGTTTTAATTTTTATTTATTTATGAGAGAGAGAGGAGGGGTATGCCAGGGCCTCTAGCCACTGCAAATGAATTTCAGATGCATGCACCACCATGTGCATCTGGCTCACGTGGGGGCTGGGGAATCAAACCTGTGTCCTTAAGCTTCACAGGCCTTAAGCACTAAGCCATCTCTTCAGCCCTGATTCTGTTTTAAGTGTGGCAGTAGTTCCTATTTTTCTGATTAGCCAAAGACCCAAACGACAACCTTGCCAGGGACCAGTGACCCTCCACATGCATGCTTAATAACAGGACAAGCTTGCCAGCCTCTCCCATCCATTCATAGCCTCTGTGCTCACAGGACGGCTCAGCCTCGTGTCCATGGGCTGCAATTGTTCACTTCTTGCTTATTCCTCTGCAGGCTGGTCTGAGCTGAGTGATGGGCCTTTCCTGAAAACTGTTCTTTCTTCCCAGTAATCATATTAAATATCTGATTTTGTGTGGGCCGGCCAGAGAAAACAAGCTTCCTTTTTCACTGGAGAAGAAACAGCTCATCTTAGCTTCTTGCTGCAGTGTTTTGTTTTGTTTTGTTTTTGTTTTTGTTTTTTTTAATTTAAGAGACCAGCCTGATTTACGCTGAAAATGGTCGACTTGGTTACTGGGCTTAGCATACTGATTTGCATCTAATGCAGCAGGCATTGCGGGTAGGTTTTCGTCTGAGTGGAGGTGATTCACGGTATTTTTGTAACCGGGGTTCTGCAACACATATGTCACATTTCTTTGAAGCCACTGCTTCAAAGTAAAGCCAACCCCAACCCCAACTCCTTGTGTGTGCCGAGAGTCAAGAAATTCACACCTGCGTACCTGTGTGTCTTTTTCACAATGCCATCGTTCCTGTCCAAATCTTTCTTCCGGGCTTGTGTAAAGATCCCCGAGAGAAAGTCCTTCATGGGCAAATGGGCCATGGACGCAACTGACCACAGCTGACTGAGCCAACGAGAAGGCTCTGGTGGACGGAGGGTTGTGCTGGCCAGAGTGGACAGCCAGGGGAGTAGCCACAGGAAGTGCATTATTTCCTGACCAGCTCATCCCTTGCTGATTATTTCTTGTCTACAGCTAAAACATTTTGCCTTGTGTGATCCTGCCCAAGGCCTCTGGAGACAGTAGGCGGATTCTTTTTTGATTGTTTGTTTTATTTTTCAATTGTGCCAAATGTGTCAGGAGCCGAAGGCATAATGCTTAGATGTTGGCCTCGGTCTTTAAGGGATATGGCCTCTGTTTCTGATACAGCCTGCTTCACAGTAACCAGATGGGGCCAAAATCCCAACCCTTTAAAAGTCTTGGCTCAGTGCTTCCGTAGGAATGAGAAACTCCGTAAGACACGAGAGCCGGGCCTGGTCAACTGTTCCTTCCGGCAACCTAAGTAAGAATAAAAAGGATGAGTGGGGCTGGAGAGATGGCTTAGCGGTTAAGGCGCCTGCCTCCTAAGCCTAAGAACCCGGTTCCAATCTCCAGGTCCCACGTTTAGCCAGATGCAAAGTGAAGCAAGGGCGCAATGCCGCACTTGACCACAAGGGGGCACAGGCATCTGGATTTCGTTCACAGCAGCTGAGAAACTGCTGGCACGCCCATTCTCTATCTGTCTCCCTCTCCCTCTCTGTCTGTCTCTCTCTGTGTCTCTCTTCAAAAATAAATAAAAATTAAAAAAAAAAAGGATGAGTGTATCCATTACTTTTCTGGCAGAAGCAGCTTAAGGGAGGAAGAGCTGGCTTTGGCTCACAGTTTGAAGTGACGCTCCATCCCGGTGGCAGGCACTTGAGCACCTGGTCATACTGCATCCACAGTCAGGAAGCAGAAAGAGAGGAACACCTGTGTTCAGCTCACTTTCTCCTTTTTTTTTTTTTTTTTAAAAAAAAGCATTTTATTTATTTATTTATTTATTTATTTATTTATTTATTTTGAGAGAGAGAATAGGCACATGACGGCCTCTAGCTGCTGCAAAGTAACTCTAGATGCAGCGCCACCTTGTGCATCTCCTGGGGAATCGAACCTGGGTCCTTTGGCTTTGCAGGCAAATGCCTTAACTGCTAAGACCATCTCCCCAGCCCCCACTTTCTCTTTTTTATTCATTCTGGCAACCCAGTGCATAGAATGGTCACAACCCACATTCAGGGTGGATCTTGCCTCCTTGGTTAAATCTCTCTGCAGAGGTTTGTCTCCTGGGTAATTTCAAGACCCATCAAGTTGACAGTGGAGATTCACTGTCCCAGTGGGTGTCACCCAGCTTGCACTGGGATTGGCTGAATGTGCTTCCCAAAATGCCTGTGCTGGAAATTTAATCTGCAGTGTAACAGTGTTTATGTTGGCGGTGGTGGGGGGGGTGGGGCGGGATCTTCCCAAGTGGATTAAGTCTGTTATTACAGGAAGGGTTAGTTATATATAGAAGGAGAGTGTATTAGTCAGGGTTCTCTAGAGGAACAGAATGGATCGAATGAATTGTATTAAAAGGGCATTTATTGGATTAGCTTACACAGTCCAGCAATAGCAGGTTGCAGGCCTGAGAGTCAAGAAACCCGGTAGCTGCTCAGTCCACGAGGCTGGAGGCCTCAGCAGTCCCAGTCCGGCACTGAAGGCCTGGAGGCTTCCTGGAGAGATGCTGCTCTTCAGTCCACCCTGCTCTTCAGTCCACACTGGAAAGCAGCAAACACCAAGCAGCAAGTACCAAGCGGCAAGCACCAAGCAGCAAGCACCCAGTGGCAAGCAGCGAGCAGCACCGGCAGCCAGGTGGGAGAGAGAGAGCCTTTCTTCCCAGAGCTTCTTTTTATCAACCAGCCCCCTCCTCCAAGAGGGGCCGCCCACTCTGGGGGAAGGGCTTACCCTTGGGGGAAGGATTCTTCCTTTAGTTAATCCTTCCTAGAGGCAGCCTCAGAGACACACTAATGCGAATGTCTGTGGATTCCTAAACAAATCAAGTTGACACAAACTTAACCAGCACAGAGGGTATTCATAATTCATAGTCCCTCAACATACTCCTTCCACAAAGTTTTGAAACAACAAGAAGGCTTTGCCCAGACATAGCCACTTGATCTTGTCTTCCCAGCTTCTATAACTAGGACACAAATAAACCTCCATGGTGTCTATTATGGGGCAGAAGGTGGACCAAGAGAGGGATTAAGATGAAGCTCCCTTCAGTCTCTTCCTTGGTACCTCGCACTGCTTTGTGCCTCACTGCAGACGGTGTGCCCTGTGCAGGACCACCACACCTGGCCAAAGAGGCTGTTTACTGCTGAGCCACAGGAAGCAGCTCTTAAGGACTGAAGTTATGTGGTGTGCAGTCCACCCAAGGGTGCGTACATGGTGGCCCTGTTGGGATTCCTGGTTTCCCTTTCTATACCTAGACTTACAATGTCTTCTTTCTTTCCACTCCCCCTTTTTCTCTGTGTGCAGACTTTACATGCCTTAAGAGAGAGGGGCTCATCTGTGTTTCAGAAAGCTTGTATGAGACTGAATAAGTTGACCAAAGGAAAGGACACTTGCGTTACTTCTAGGGGGAACATCTTCCATAAAGACAATGTAGCATTATTTTAAAGTTGGCATGAATAAAATTATTCTGTGGAAAGGCAACATGTACCCATATGAGCTGAACTAACTTATTCCATCTGCTGGGATCACTGGATATTAGCAACAGCTAACATGCTCTAGGGTCCCCAACAAATGAGCTGGCCTCGAATCAACCATACTTTGGGAAATTGTGCATTTTAAGAGGCCTTTAAATGATCATGACTTCTCCATACTACACAGTTCAGCGGCTAAGAATTGTACCATTCATTATTCTTATGGTCAGCCTCATCAGAAGCTCAGGGGTGGGGGGCGGACAGCTGCAGGCTACAGGAGATGGTCTTCAAGTGCCAGATGGGTTCAGAGCAGATGGAGGAGCAGCTCAAAGAAAAGGAAGCCCATGGGGATGAAGGCAGGGAAAGGGCTGTCATTATTTATTGGTGTGTGTGTGTGTGTGTGTTTATGTGAGTGTGGACACACACATGTCACAGTGTGCGTTTGGAGGTCAGAGGATAAGTTAGGGGTGTTGGTCGTAATTTCACACTATGTTTGAGGCAGGGTCTCTCTCGTCCACCACTGTATGCACCAGGCCTGCTGGCCTGCAAGCTTGCAGGTGTTGCTCTTATTTGCACTTCCTGTCTCAGTATGAGTATACTAGGATTAGAGATGTCTGCTACAGCATCCAGCTTTAAAAATATACATTCATTTATTTATTTATTTATTTATTTATTTATTTATTTATTTATTTATTTATTTATGAAAGAGAGAATAGGTTTGGCAGGGCCTCTGGCACATGTGCCACCGTGTGCATCTAGCTTTATGTGGGTACAGAGAATTGAACCTGGGCCTTTTGGGTTTATATGCAAGTGCCTTAACAGCTGGGCCATCTCTCTAGCCCCACATCCAGCTTTCTTTTTTTTTTTTTTTTTTTTTTAATTTGAGAGCGAGAGATAGAGAATGGGCACACCAGGGCGTCTCAGCTGCTGTGAATGAACTCCAGACTCGTGCACCCCCTTGTGCGCACGTGCGACATTGTGCACTTGCTTCACTCCTGTGTCTGGCTAAACGTGGGACCTGGAGATTTGAACAAGCGTTCCTGGGCTTTGCAGGCAGGCACCTTAACCGCTAAGCCACCTCTCCAGTCCCCATATCCAGCTTTTTGTGTGAGTTCTGGGGATCCAAACTCGGGAACTCTTGCTCACATGGTGAGCATTTCATTGACTGAGCCATTTCCCCAGCCCTTTTTTTTTTTCCAGGTTTAAGTGGATTGACCTTGAAGCGATGAGTCTGGGAGTTTAGAGGCAAGCAAGGGAGATATGAGAGTATGCACAGACAGAGAAAAAAAGGTTTGAATGATGAAGGGACAGTGGCACATAGAGTTGATGGGGATGGAGTTGGCTCACGGAAGTGAGAGGCAGTGGGCTGGTGGAGAGCAGTCACCACAGACAGACCACAGACTGAGAACTTTGAAAGCACTGGGAGAGTTCAGACCCATGGAATACAAACTTCCCAAGGCCATCCAGCAAGCATTTGGCAGAAAGCCTGTTCTCTTACCCTGGTTACAACCTTAGAGGATCGAACTTTTTCTTTTCTTTTGCATCCTCTGGTGCCTCTGTCAATATATCATTTCCCATATGGGCACACACATTGCTTTGTCAAATAAAGAGCTCTTTCCTTAAAGTGTGTTGGGACTAGAACTTGTTTTCCAAACTGCATTTGTCTGCCAGTAAAGAAAAACAAATAGACCATCCCCAAAGTGACATGCGTCCAGTCAGAAGCCAAGGCAGGTGGCTGAGGATTTGTCACTGGTCAATTCCCACTGACACCCACGTTTGTTTTCTTAAATCTTCAGCTCTGAAATTCTGGTCAAGTGTAAATGAACATTTAGTCATCCTGGCAGGGCACTCGGTGAGGGGTGTGGGCTGGTAGGCTGGCACAGCCTCAGCAGTCTACAGGTGCTGACTCCCTTATGACCTGTCCACCACAGAGCAAGACAGAAACTCAGCCAATGTAGCCCTTCTTGAAGTGTAATTTAGCATTTACCTTTCTTCTTTCATTTGTGCTTCTCTCAGAATCTGATTCCAAAGTCAGTATATCCCCCCCACAAAGTACTTCTATATTAAAAACCTAAAAAGTCTGAGACACTAAAATTTTTTTTTCTGTAGTCTCAGGGTGGCCTCGAACTCACAGCTATCCTTCTACCTCTGCCTCCCAAGAGCTGGGATTAAAGGCGTGTGCCACCACGCCTTTTCTAAGATTTTATTCATCTTGTGAATCCAGAAAGGGAGGTGGGAGGAAATTATGGTGGAGAAGTGTCTCCCAGGCTTGGCATGTGGCCCAGGGACAAAGAGCTTGCCTGGCATGTGCAAAGCCTCAGGTTCAGACCCCAGCACTGAAAGGGGGCTGGAGAGATGCCTGCCTGCCAAGCCTAAGAACACCTGTTAGATTTCCAGGTCCCATGTTTGGCCAGATGCAAAAGTGACACAAGGGTGCAATGCCGCACTTGTCCACAAGGGGGCGCACACATCTGGAGTTCATTCACAGTGGTTGAGAGGCTGCTGGCATGCCCATTCTCTTTCTCTGTCTCTCTCTCTGTGTGTCTCTCTCAAATAATTGAAAAGAAAATAAAAGAAAAAAGAAAAGAATAGAAAGGCAAAGGAGACCTCATCACAGAGGCTACGAGACAGGATGCTTGGGCTGCCCATATGAAAACACTCCCCACAGTAAGCCCTGCATGGTGGCGCATGCCTTTAATCCCAGCACTCGGGAGGCAGAGGTACGAGAATCACTGTGAGTTCTAGGCCTTGAGATTACATAGTGAATTCCAGATCATCCTGGACTAGAGAGAGACCCTACCTCAAAAAAAAAAAAAAAAAACTAGAAAATGTTCCCAGGAGGGTCTTGGGTGTGGCAGAGAGGGAGTCTCACTGGCAGATAGGACAGTGCAGATCAGGGAGGGCCAGAGACATGGGGATGGTGCTGCTGAGTGAGGCCTAGTTCACAGGAGACAAAAACCCAACTGTATTCTTTGGAACAGGGACTGGCCCAAGAAAATGTATTTGAGGGCTGGAGAGATGGCTTAGAAGTTAAGGCACATGCCTAGGAAGCCTAAGGACCCAGGTTTGAGTCTCCAGGTCCCACGTAAGCCAGACGCACATGGTGGTGCATATGTCTGGAGTTCGTCTGCAGTGACTAGAGGCCCTGGCATGCCCATTCTCTCTTCTCTCTCTCTCTTTCTCTGCCCCCTTTCTCTGTCTCTAATAAATAAATAAATAAAAATAAATGTGTTTAAACATTAAAAGAATAAAGAAAATGTATTTGAAAAAAATGTATTCCCACTTCTGTGGGGAAATCCAGGCTTTGACTTCAAGAACCAAAGAGATTTGGAAGCCAGTGGGACTCTTGCTAAACCAAGGGCTCAAATTCAGGGCGTGAGCACTGGCCAGATGAAGAGGGACTCAAACATTTGCTACAAGAAGAACAAGGCTAGTGGAAAAATACTACTTCCTGGTCAGCATTTGGAATTGCTTCATGGAATGTTTGTGACGGGACACTTGTGTCAGCAGAGCTCGCCTTCTCCCTGTCCTACCCCAGACCTCCCCAGAAAACTCACCCTAACCCTCCTGTTCCTGATGTCACATCCTGACAGCCCAAGAGAGAGGAGAGTTATATAACTGTCTGAGTATTGCAGAACATGGAATAATAAATAAGCTATGGGAACAGGGAGGCGTGAGTCATGAGTCTCTTTGTTCTGTATCTTTATAACTGCATTCTGAAAAAATTGCATATTTTCCCTCATGCTTAGAATTCTAAAACCAAACAAAACCCCCCAAGACCCTTTAAGTGCCCTCTCTTAAAGGAACCTATTTTGTTACATCAGATCATGCTAGGCAACTGGTATTGAAATAATCGTCAACATTTGTCGAGTGTCTGTTGTGTACCAGGCTCTCAAAGCCACCTACTTCCCATCCATGGTTTAGAGACGAGACAATGAAGCCAGAAATAGAGAGGTTAAGTGATGTATCCATGGTTGCTGCCCAGGTATTAATTGTTTGACTGGAGACTTGAACTTAAGGCTACTAAGTCCAAAGTCCACTCGCTTATCATTAAATATAGCATTCCACTCCCATGTGCTCCTGTGAACAGTATTCCACTAAC
Organism: Orientallactaga sibirica; assembly: GCA_036365145.1. NCBI lineage: Eukaryota > Metazoa > Chordata > Mammalia > Rodentia > Dipodidae > Orientallactaga > Orientallactaga sibirica. The sequence goes on from JAEOAD010000032.1 coordinate 19,915,517, forward strand.
CCAAACCTGAAACTGACCATCTGCCTGCCTCTATGACTAAAGGATACTTCCTACAGCACAGCTCCGGGTGGTACTAGCCTCAAACTTCCCATTCTTACATCTGGACCCTGATAACATAAATCTGCAAGTACCCAGACCCAGTCTATGGACCCACTTCTTAATACGTTCCAAAAAGGCATGACAGTACAAATGAGTAACAGGGGTGCATTAAAGTAATAGGCTTACTTTTTTTTTTTTTAAATCCTCAAATCTTTATTTTACTATTTTTTATTAGTTACTTTTTTTTATTGACAACTTCCTTAATTGTAGACAATATCCCATGGTACTTCCCTCCCTCCCCCCCACTTTCCCCTTTGAAACGCCATTTTCCATCATATCTACCCCTCCCCCTCTCAATCAGTCTCTCTTTTCATTTTGATGTCATGATCTTTTCCTCCTTTTATGATGGGCTTGTGTAGGTAGTGTCAGGCACTGTGAGGTTACTCTTAAAATTGAACTTATTAACTTGTATAAAAATATAACTACAAGACTAGTCTGGAGGTACAATGAATTAAACCAAGGCTTTATTTGATATAGATCACTCACTAGGCTGAGGTTAATTTAGAGGGTAAACATTTAGAAGACATTTATGAGAGATTAGAGTTCTTCTGAGAACTGGAGTGATGGTTCAATGGTTAAGGTGCTTGCCTGCCAAGCCTGATGACCCAAGTTCAATTCGCCAGTACCCACGTAAAGGCAGATGCACAAGTGGCCCATGCACCTGGGGTCCATTTGCAGTGTCTGAAGTACCCATCCTCTCTGTCTGTCCCTCTTCTATTTCTCTCTGCAAATAAATAAAAATAATTTTAAAAAGAATTTTTCTGAGCTTGGAAGCATGAAATATGTTAAATGTCCTCTTCTCTCTAAAGATAAGAGATTTAGTTCTAGGGCTGGAGAGATGGCTTAGCAGTTAAGGCATTTGCCTGCTAAGCCAGAGGATCCTGGTTCTAGTCTCCAGGACCCACATAAGCCAGATGTACAAGAGGGCACATGCATCTGGAATTAGTTTGTAGTGACTGCAAGCCCTGGCACACCCATCCTCTCTCTCTCCCCCCCCTTTTCTCTCTCTCAAATAAATAAATAAAATATATATAGCCTTAACTGCTAAGCCATCTCTCCAGCACAATTTTGAAATTTTATTATTAGTGTTACTATTTAATTTATTCTGCTTATTTGATTGTTTGAGATAGGGTTTCCCTACACAGACCGGGCTGGGCTTTAACTCATTATATAGCTCAGGTTGGCCTCCAATTCCTGGTGGTCCTCCTGCCTCAACCTCCTAAGTGCTGGGATTACAAGTTTGTGTCATGATGCCTGACACTTTTGATCAATATCCTTCCTGACTTAATGTGATGGTGAGACCTTCAATATTTCTCAGAAACTCACATGTTGAAAGCTTAGTTCACAGCTGGTAATAGCACTGAGAGATGGTCAATATTTAGGAGGTAGGGCCCAGGTAGGTAAAGTAAATTGGCAGTGTGCTCTTGATGGCCTACTGAAAGCCAGCATCTTTCCCTGTCTCTTTTCACATTCCAGCCTCCATGGTGTGAACAATTGTAACACGGGGTTGTCACCATGGTGTTTGACCTCCGTGGGGCCAACTGATCATAGGCTGAGCCCTCTGAACCTGCAAGCCAAAACCAGCCTGTGCCTTCTGCATTGACTCTTGTCAGATATTTTGTCACCGAAACAGAACATTAACATGAAAAACTGAATGTTGACTGTCATAGTTAATAGTTGCTTTTCAAGATTGACTTGGCAGTCATAACCAGCACAAGAAAATAAGAAGTCATAAACTTGGGAAGAAAAGTATTAAGTGTCATTATTTGTAGATTATTTGAGTATTGAGATTAGAAATCCAAAAGAAAGCCAGGCACAGGGATGCAAGCCTATAATCCAAGCCCTCAGGAAGCAGAAGCTGGAGCGTGTCAGCTCTAGGCTAGTCAATGCTGTGTCATGAGAACCTCCCCTGCTAAAGAAAGGTGGAAAGAGGGACCGGGAATAGAAACTCAGTGAGGAAGGGAGTGCTTCTCTAGTGTGTGTCAGATGGAGCTCAAACTCAGCATTGGCAGAAATGAAGGAAGGGAGGCGAGGAAGAAGGTAGGGACATGGGGGTGGGGAGACAGAAGGAGAAAGGGAGGGAAAAAGGAGAGAGGGAAGAATGGAAGGGGGAAGGAAGGAAGGAAGAAAGGGAGGGAGGGAACATAAAAATATAAATGGAAATGAACAAACTTTAAAATCATAAATAAATTTAGCATGGTAACTGCACATAAAACCAACACAGACTTTAATGGCAACATTACCACATTGTTCCCATTTCACAAATGCATGGCTGAGACAGGGAAATTATATATTCTTCTTTTCAAAACAGAGACATAATTAACGTGTGGTGTGGTAATATTTGCCTAGTTTGGGGGCGACCCTTCTACAAGCCTCAATAAAGTCATCCTATAAGAACCACTCCTTTCAAGAGACAGGACTGAAGGCACTGACGTTGCCCTTTCTCTGCCTGGAGGTTCACTCAGATGTGAACAAGCAGCCTCATGCTCCTGCTGCCACCACAACTGAGAGCTGCTCCTCCTGCCATATCTTCCCCACCAAAGGGGACTGGATCCCTTCAAACTGTGAGGCAAAACAAAAGAACAAAAAGAGATGTAAGAGGGCTGGAGAGATGGCTTAGTGGTTTAGCACTCGCCTGTGAGCCTAAGGTCCCCAGTTCAAGACTCGATTCCCCAGGACCCATGTAAAGCCAGATGCACAAGGTGGCACATGCATCTAGAATTCGTTTGCAGTGGCTGGAGGCCCTGGTGCGCCCATTTTCTCTCTCTTTCTCTCTATCGCTCTCAAATAAATAAAAAATTTTTAAAGAGGCGTAAGATAAACCTTGAGGGCTGGAGAGATGGCTTAGCAGTTAAGGCATTTGCCTACAAAGCCAAAGGATCCCAGTTGTTTGATTCTCCAGGACCCACATAAACCAGATGCACAAGGGGGGGGGCATATGCATCTGAAGTTTGTTTGAGGTGGCTGGAGACCCTGGTGCACCCATTCTCTCCCTCTTTCTCTGCCTCTTTCTCTCTCTCAAATAAATAAAATATATTTTTTAAAAAAGATAAACCCTGATGCCAAGAAAAGATTCTTTGATGCACAGTTGTGTTCTCTCTCTCTCTCTCATTGTCCCAACTAGACTACTGAATCCATGCCTTGCCACTGATCTCTTCAATCCTGCATTTCTCCTGCTTAAAAAAAAGTCTACCGTCCTATAATGGAATCGTACAGTCTGTCATCTTTTGCATCTGATGTCTCTTCATTACCATGATGCATTAGAGACTCACCTATGCCGCAGCATCAAGCACTACTTCCTTTCCCTTGCTGTGCCTTTATTTGTTTATTTGTGTCCTATCGAGCGATGCTCCAGATCTCAGCTGTTCACCAACTGAAGGACAGCCTGCAGTTTCCAGATCTCGGTGGTGCTGAGCGCAGCCACATACACGCATGCGTACAGGCCCTTGATGTATGTCAACATGGGTTTCCTTTGCGTTCAGGTAACTGTCTCAGACAGAGTTGCTGTGTCTAAGACTTAAAATGGTCACACTGTTTTCTAGGTTAGACTAACCTCTCTGCATTCCCACCTGCCATTCGTGAGGGTTGGTGGGCTCTTTTCTTACTATTAAATGGTGAGGCTCTTTTATATAGCCTATATATAAATCTTTCCTCAGATGTGCTTTGCAAATATGTTTTCACAGTCTGTGGTTTATGTTTCCATTCTGGTGCCCATTTCATTTGTAAAACAGCAGATTTGAATTTTTTTCAAAATATCTATTTATTATTTATTTGAAACAGTGAGAAAGAGAGAGAGAGAGAGGAGAGTGAAAGAGAATGGACATGCTAGGGCCTCATGTCTCTGTCAATAGGTCCAGATGCAGGCACCACCTTATGCATCTGATTTTATATAGGTACTGGTGAATCGTACCTGGGTCCTTAGGCTTTGCAGTCAAGCATCTTAACAACTAAACAATCTCTCCAGGCCTCGGCAGCTTTTAGTTTGGATGAGATCCATATTGTTATTTTTTGTTTCTCTTAAGAGGAAAAAAAAAGTCATGGAGATTTTCTCCTCAGAGCTTACACCTGGCTCATGATCACACGAGACTGAAGAAGGAGCGTTCCGTGCCTCTGTCATCTTTCTTCTAATCCTGGTCCTGCTTCCTAGGTTAAGGAAGGAAAGGGCAGTGGGAATGTGGCCTTGGCAGGGCTGTGCCATGGAGAAGGTTTTTCCCTAAACTTCCCCTTTAATGTTTTTATCTCAACAACTCTGACTGTCCTGAGAGCAGAGAGAGTTATGAGTGACCACTCTGTCCAGCAGTGCTGGCCCAGCAGGGGACACTCAGTTACATCCCACAGTACAGCAGACTTTACTCAGCCACTGAAGGGAATGTTCCAGACTCCTCTCGTGCTGCTCACCCCAAAATGCAATGACCCCTTCAGCTTGAGGGGGCTCTTCTCCCACCGTGGACAGCAGCCAGCAGCTGAGGAGCTCGGGTACCCCAGGGGATGCTAAAAGTTTAACAGATCATTGTCTCAGGGCTGGAGAGATGGTTCCGAGGTTTAAAGGCTTATGCTTATAAAGCCTGATGGCCAGGGTTCAATTCCCCAGTATCCACTTAAAGCCAAATGCACAAAGTGGTGTGTGCATCTGGAGTTTTTTTTTTTTTTTTTTTTTTTTTTTTTTTTTTTTTTTTGCAGTGGTAGAAGGCCCTCTCATAAATAAATAAATTAATAATGTTTAAAGAGTCATTCACCTCAAATCATCTTATTCTTTTTTTAGGCAAGCCCAACAAACTAGCTTTCTTTTTTTTTTTTTTTTTTTTTTTCAAGAGAGAGCAAGAATGAGAGAGAGAGAGAGAGAGAGAGAGAGAGAATTGGCACACCAGGGCCTCCAGCCACTGCAATTGAACTCCAGACATGTGCACCCCCTTGTGCACATGTGTGATCTTGTGCACTAATGACACTGTGTGTCTGGCTTATGTGGGACCTGGAGAGTTGAACCTGGGTCCTTAGGCTTTGCAGGCAAGCACCTTAACCACTAAGCCATGTCTCCAACCCCACTTTATAGTCTCAAACAAACAGTGATGGTCAACCTCAACTGCCAACTTGATCAGTTCAGGAATTGACTAAGAAACACGGCTCTGGGCGGGTCTAGGAGGATTTTCCTAGAAGGATTAACTAAGGCCCAAATACCCTCCCCCAGAGCGAGTGTCTGCCTGGATATGCACAGGTTTGCACGGAGCACCGTGCTGCTTTTGCCCACCTGGCTGTGCTCCTTGCTCTTGAGTCCATCCACCCTGTTGTTGCCATCCTTTGATGCCATGGCAACCCAGCTTCCTTGGTCTTCAAACATCAGCTGAAGCTCTCCAGGAATCTTTCATGCTTTCAGCACCAGCTTGTGATTAATGGGGCCTCCAGCCTGGGGGCCGCAGCTACCGAGTACTCAGCCTCTCCAGTTTGTGGACAAGACGGCCCGGTTCATATCATGTAAGGCGGTATGTTAAATCCCCTTGGAATAGGTCTTCATCTTATTAATTCTGTTCCTCTGGACAACGAACCCAAAGTAATATCCATCCAAAAACGAATTACAGGGCAACCTCAGACATTTAGGCATTGGAAAGAAACCACACAAATTGTGAGGATCTGATAAATTGGCTTAGACTCATAAAAAAAAAAAGAACTAAGTAAATAAGAGTTTCCATGTCAGTATTATAAGAAGCAAAGGTCAAATTCAATGTTCAATAAATTGTCCTATTATCCGTGAGTCACCAGCATCACTTGGATTAGAACTCAAAACTCCTCGTTCCAAGCCTAATGACACATCATTGGTGCCATGGGCGTCTGTGCCAGTCTGACAAATCCTCCCATGCCCATGGTGCAACCGCTGAGGAAATGACCCCCAATAGGACACTCCTGGGGTGCTGACTGGTGGTTGTTATCTCCCTCGGGGAAGACACGGTGAGTAAACATTGTCTTCGTTTCCACTTGGAGAGAGAGACGGAAGGCAAACACAGTGATAATGGGTGTGGATGGGTAACCCGGGAGCAGAAACACCAAACTGACTACCTTGCCCACATGCAAGAGAACCAACTCTCCCATTTAGAAAAAGAGGCAGCAGAGATGAATTAGCGGTTCAGGTGCTCACCTGCAAATCCTAAAGACCCAGGTTCGATTCCCAGGGCCCACATGAGACAGATGCACAAGGTGGCGCATGTGTCCAGAGTTCGTTTGCAGTGGCTGAAGGCCCTGGCATGCCCATTCTCTCTCTCTCTCTCTCTCTCTCTCTCTCTGTCTCTCTCAAATAAAATAAGTTTAAAAAGAGAAAAGAAAGCATGGCATAGGAGAAGGTAGAACTGCAAGGAAAACTGATTAAAAATGTTGTTTTCTTAACTAAAATGATCTTACCAATGAAGGAGTATGGATTCAGATTTTGAGGAAGGTTGGGAATTACTGAGAAAAGGATTTCTAAATAGATCTAAATAAAGACTTTTTAAACAGATGCTAGGTCAAAGAGTTAAACCTTATATGGTTACATGTGAGGCATGTTCTAAGTTGACATTCTGTTAATACAATTAGAACCATAATGTGACACACCCAGACAGGAAGTAGAACTATGTGTTCAGCTTGATGGAGGTTAATATTAGGATGAATCATAGGTGGAAATTGTTTTGCAGTTGGAAAACAGGCAAAGAGGGGCTAGAGAGATGGCTCAGCTGCAAAGCATTTGCCTATAAAGCCTAAGGACCTGGGTTTGATTCCCTAACACCCACGTAATGCCAGATGCAGAAAGTGGTGCATGTATCTGGGGTTTGTTTGCAGAGGCTGGAGGACCTGGTGCACTCATTCTGTCTTTCTTCTCCCTTTGCTTGAATATATATATATATATATACATATGATTTAAAAATGGGCAAAGATCTGAAATGTGTGGCCTCACAATTCTGAACCAGGGTCCTATGCTAGCAATCACCTTTCTAGACACACGATTTTTTGTACTTACAATATTATTTACATAATTTACTTAAAAATTTACATAATTTACTTATATATTCCTGACGGAAGCTGTTGCTGGTAAAGAGCTTGTAGAACCATCCCCTTAGTGCAATTCAGGGATGACACTGGCCCATTTTGTTTTGTTTTGTTAATTTTATTTTATTCGTCAATCCCCAGCAGCCACGAGAAGAGCCGGGTACAGCTCTGCACACCTGTAACTTTAGGATGCTGAGTGAGGAAGGGCAGGGCAGGGCGATCACTGGGGCTCCCTGATCAGCCAGTTTAACCGAAAAAAATGGGGAGCCCCAGGTTCAGTGAGAGACACTGTGTTCAGGGGACATAAGTCCGAGGAGCGTTCTGCACACATGCGCATGGGGCATGGCCACCTGTACACAAAAGTGCAGACACTACACATGCGCCCAGCAGCAGAAGCAAAAAAGCTGAGGCCGCCATGGACCCTCTGTGTGCCAGCCTGACAGATCACTTGAAATGCTGCATTCATAAATGACAACCCTGCTGGTGAGTGCAGCTTCTTAAATTGTTTTTGTTGTTGTTGTTGTTGTTGTTTTTAGAAAGAGCGAGTGTGAGCAAGCAAGAGAGAATTGGAGCACCGGGCCTCAGCCACTGAAATAGAACACCAGATGTTTGCACCACTGAGTGGGCACGTACAACCTTGCACTTGCCTCACCTTTGTGCATCTGGCTAATGTGGGATCTAGAGAGTCGAACATGTTGTCCATGGGCTTTAAAGGCAAGCGCCCTAACCACTAAGCCATCTCTCCAGCCTGAGTGTAGCTTTTAATGGTTAATTAGCTTTGCACACGTGGGGGGGTGTGTATGTGTGTAGTATGTGTGGTGTGTCATGGGCATGTATAGTGTGCACATATGTGTGTGCAGATGTGTGTGCTCTGTCTGCATGCCTGTGGCAGCCAGAGGAGAACGTCAGGTGCCCTGGCCTATTGTTCACCTGCATTGTTTCTTGAGGGAGAGTCTCTCACTGAACTTGGAGCTGCTGTATTTGCCAGATGGGCTGACCAGGGAGCTCCAGCAATTTTTTTGTCTCTGCCTCCCCACCCACAAACAGGACTGGGCTTAAACGCATGAATGACCATCACCAGCTGTTTTGTGTGTGTTGAGGTTAAACTCAGGCCCTTCCAGGACCTCGTGTTTGTGTGGCAAGCGTCCTTAGACACTGGGCCATTTCCCCATTCCCATGGCTAAAAGTTTAAATTTAAGCTGGGCATGATGGAGCACGCCTATAATCCCAGCACATGAGAGGCAGAGGCAGGAAGATCACGTGAGTTCAAGGCCACACTGAGACTACATACTGAATTCTAGGTCAGCCTGGCCTAGAGTGAGACCCTACCTTGAAAAACCAAAAATAAAAAATAAAAATATTTAAATTTAGCTATGTACATTGTACTTACGTATTTATTTATTTATTTATTTATTTATTTATTTATTTATTTATTTTTGGTTTTGCGAGGTAGGGTCTCACTCTGGCCCCAGGCTGACCTGGAATTAACTATGTAGTCTCAGGGTGGCCTCGAACTCTCGGCAATCCTCCTACCTCTGCCTCCCGAGTGCTGGGATTAAAGGCGTGCACCACCACGCCCGGCTACTTACGCATTTCACTACAACACACACACACACATAATTTGCACAGATCATGCACATGTGTACTCACAAAGACTGCCCAACAAAGTGCTCATAGCCACAAGCCCATCACTACTGCATGTATGCTTTAGATCTTATTAATACATTTCATTTGGACGTTGTTGCAGTCAGGGTCACATTGCTGGCAGAAAACACCCTACCACAGGCACTTTGTGGAGGGAAACAAGGGTTTATTTTGGCTTACAGACTTGAGGGGGAAGCTCCATGATGGCAGGGGAAAATGATAACATGAGCAGAGGGTGGACATCACCTCCTGGCCAACATCAGATGGACAATAGCAACAAGAGAGTGTGCCAAACACCGGCAAGAAAAAGCTGGTCATAACACCTGTAGCAGACAGCTTCAGGTTCGCTGAGATGAACTTCCAGACCAGGCACAGTTATGGAGGAAGGGATATTATTTATTGAAGCTTACAGATCCAGGGGAAGTTCCATAATGGCAAGAGAAGCAGCCTGCTCTCCACAGGGCCAAGCAGAGGGAGCAAAAGCCAACCAGCCACCACAGCACACAGAGCAAAACTACAGCCAAAAGGTCACACAGCACACTTCAGGAACTCTTGCTAGGCACATTTGCATATCTTTACAATGGAATCTCAAACCCACACCATTAACACCTTAAGACCAGCCCCCAGTGACATTGCCTCTAGCAAGGTGATTGCAGATGCAAACTATAACTAGTAAAACACTGAATATATTGGGGGACATATATTCAAACTACCACAACACCCATATGCCCGTCCCCAATAATACACTGCCTCTAAGAGGCATCAGCTGGGGATCTAGCATTCAGAACACCTAAGTTTATGGGGACATCTGAATCAAACCACCACATTCTACCCCTGGCCCCCATAAACTGATAACCATCCATGATGTAAAATGCAATGCATTCATGCAACTTTGAAAGTTCCCATATTTGTTATCATTCCCAATGATGTTCAAACATTCCCATAGTCCAAGATCTTTTAACTGAGACATAATACCACCCCCCCAAAAAAAAAACCCATAATGGCACAGAATAAACATTCACACTGCAAAAGATGGCATTGGGCATAGCAAAGAAGTATTCAACCAATACAAGATTTGACATAACCAGGGCAAACATCAAACTCTGTAGCTCCAAGTCCAACAGCTCAGTGACAAGTCTCTAAATCCGATCATCCTAACCAGCAACAAGTGTCTGGAATTCCACTTCCGCCCCTCCAGCTAGGCTGTTCACAGTCCTGGAAAACTTCATCCAGTGCCAATAGTGCTCCTTGGCAGCCATCCCATAGTACTGGCATCTCCATTGGGTCTCCATGGCAACCCATAGTTCATCCTCATGACTCCATATAGGTAATTTAACAAGCCTGCTTCACACTGCCCATGGCCATTTCTAAAATATAAAATCAGGTTGCAAATTTCAATGACCTCCCTCGTTCCTCCATAATACCAGATGGGCTACCAACTCATTAATCCAGGGGAATATAAAGCAGACTTTGAAGAACCGGACTCTTCTTCAGCATTCAGACCCCTTTGAAAGACTTTGCATTTTTCCTGTTGTCCCAATGCAAGTCAGCTGGCCCCACCTCAATGGTTATAATCTCTCAATTGCAGCTGAACAGGCAGCAGTTTTGGCCCAAAGATTCCATTTTTTTCTGTGCCGTATCCCTCTGCTCACACTAGTCCATTGCTATGCAATGCAACCCTGCACAGGTTCTCAGGACACAGGAATAACAATAAGCCTCTCACTCAAACTGGCTTCTAGCCCAGTCCAGACAAAGCTCTTTCTCACCCTCCTAAGGCAACCCTCACAGTCCATAGTTCTCACTGAATTCAGGTCTTTCAACTCTGACCAGAATAGTCCATCAAGCTGTACTTACAGCACTGCAAGGCGTCTCTTAGGCCAAGGTTTCAAATCCTTCCACATTCCTCCCGAAAATCAACTCCAGAGGGCCAAAAGCCACACAGTCAGGTTTCTAACAGCAATGATCCCACTTCTCAGTACCAACTTTACTGTTGCAGTCAGGTTCGCATTGCTGGCAGAAAGCAGCTGACCACAGCAGCTTGTGGGGGAAAGGGGTTTATTTTGGCTTACAGACTCGAGGGAGAAGCTCCATGATGGTGTGGGAAAATGATGGCATGAGCAGAGGGTGGACATCATCTCCTGGCCAACATCAGATGGACAATAGCAACAAGAAAGTGTGCCAAACACTGGCAAGAAAAAGCTGGTCATAACACCCATATGCCCGTCCCCAATAATACACTGCCTCCAAGAGGCTTTAATTCCCAAATTACCATCAGTTGGGAATCTCGCATTCAGAACACCTAAGTTTATCGGGGACACCTGAATCAAACCACCACAGACGTCTTCATGTATACTTATGCCATACAGTGATGAGAGGCAGCAACCCTCCCAGGAGTGGTCAAAGCTGTGTACTGCACGTGGACAAGAAGTGGCAGCTCGGATTATGTCATGATCAGGTTAAAAACCCCTGACCTTGGGCTGGAGAGATGGCTTAGAGGTTAAGGTGCCTGTCTCCTAAGCCTAAGAACGCCGGTTCCAATCTCCAGGTCCCACGTTTAGCCAGATGCAAAGTGACGCAAGGGCGCAATGCCGCACTTGACCACAAGGGGGCGCACGCATCTGGATTTCATTCACAGAGGCTGAGACACTGCTGGCGCGCCCATCTCTATCTGTCTTCCTCTCCCTCCCTCTCTGTCTCTCTCTGTGTCTCTCTCAAAAAAAAAAAAAAAAAAAACCCTGACCTCACCATTACTACGCATCTCATTATACCCATTTGGACAGCATCTGAATATTATGTGAACCCTAACCCTGAAACATCCCAATGCAATTTATGATTTATTTCTTCTTCATTGAGTGAGAACACAGCATGAGATCTATCATTCAACACATTTCTGAATCTAAAATACAGTACAGCTATCCATCCCAAATGTAATTTCTCTTTTTGCCTGTGGTATGCATGCATGTGTATGCACATGTTCACATCTATGTGCGTGCATCATGCAGGAGCACGTGTGTTTCTATGTGTGCATGCATGTGGAAGCTAGAGGTTGGTGCCAGATGTCTTCCTGCATCACTCTCAGCCTTATCTATTAAGACAGTGTCTCTCAGCTTGCCCTGGGCTGCCACACCCAGCCAGCATTTACATGGGTGCCAGGGATTCAAACTCAGGTCCTTGGGCGCCATCCATCTTGGGCAACCAGGGGAAGAGGGCAGCAGTTCACTGGAACCTGCCCGCTGCTCTGGACTACTTTCTCTGAAGGATTCACTCGCTTCCCCTCCCTGGTCATTTCCAGCCTGGAGGGCACGCAGCAAGCGTGAGTAATGCCTGTCAGAGCCACTAGGTGGTACTGACAAGCCTGAGATGTCCACAAGAGGGAGGAAGAAGGGAAGGAGAGAGTTAAGGAAGAGAGAAGACGGGTCCAGATAAAGAGGGAGAGGAAGAGAAGGAGACAAAGGCCGCCAGGGCACACACTAGGCTTCCACCGATGCAAAACGACAGCCCAATTCCATGCTTCCCAGCTGCGAGCTGAGCATGCGTTCCTTCATGTTCCCAGGACCCAGGGTGCTGCTGGCACTCAGCTGATGCTCCGGGTCCCGCCACCCCAGCGATGACTGCTGTTGTCTTCACAGAGCAGTCCTCAGAGGAGGAGGTGGAGGCAGGGTGAGGGCCCTGAACCTGCGACTCCAAGAGGGCTCAATGGGAGTTCAAGACACCCTCCAGCGCTCAAGTTCTCTGTCAGAGGGAAATCTTTGCCTCGTAAGGAAGCCAGGCAGGAACATCAGTGGCCGACTCTCCAAGGGTCAGTCAACAAGTTCTTTTTGTCATGGGCTGAGTAGTGTAAACCGTGCAGCCTCTAACAGCAACCCCCTCAGCTATTACAGTGGAAGGCGGCTTTGGGTGATGCATCAATGGATGGGTGTGGTCATGCGCCACCAAAACTTTGTTTTCAAAAACAGGCAATGGGCTGACTTGTCCCATGGCCTGCCACCCCTCCACTGGGTTCTAAGGCAGTCGTTCTGACTTCCCTGCACTCGCCCTCCCCTCCTTCGGCATCGCTCTTCTGGTGCACGACTCTCCGTTTGCTTCTCTGAGCCTATGTGGACTCACGGTCTCAATTCCTTAGGGAACTCTGAGAGCGTTGATGGCCTCCAGTGTCCTAAGCATTGCCATCTGAGCGTGTCCAAGGGCTGTGTCACGAAGGATCCTAGAGAAGGACTTAACCTCTGAAAGGCTGGGGACGCACAGCTGCTGACCAGTCTGCAAGGACAGGTGAAGAACGTGCTTGATGTCAGGCGACAGAACAAGATGCCTCAGGAGGGTGCCCTGGTGAGGGTGAATTAGCTGCAAACCACTTTGGAAAGCTCAAATCATGAGGAACAAAATTCTATCTTGGAACCTTCCAGGCGCACACTCTCCGCCCCTCCTTGTCCTCTGGCACATAAAGTCCTCATTAATTTATTTGTTCTTTGTTTTTTTTTTTCTTTTTGTTTCCTGTGCTGAGTAGCAAACCCAGGGCCTGTGTGTGCTTGGCTTCTGGTCCACCACTGAGCCCAGGCCAGTATCTTCCAACACAGTCGTGTTCAGAGCACTCTAGAGATGTGCAAAGTAGGGTTCACAAAGACAAAACTTACCTGTGATCCCCTCCGATTCTCTTCCCTACTGCTTCCTCTCTCTTGGGGTTCAGGACCCTTTTAGTTTTCTCTACTTTTGCCTCACCCATCTCTCCTGGGAACACAGACAATTCCAACCCTGTTCAGTGTCTCCCAGCTCAAAGTGACCCACTGACAGCCCCCCACTAAGGGGCGCAGCTCTAGTGGGAGACGTTATGGATGGCCTGGTCAAAGTCTAAAGTGACTTTCTGGACCAGGGAGACCTCATACATAGCCCAGGCCATGGCCCGTCAGAGGCCAGGTGAAAAGGGTTTCAGCCAACTAGGTTGAGGCCATTGGCTGGATCATAAGCATGCTGGTTACCATGTTCAGGGCCTTGGCTTTGATCCTCAGCCCTACACAGATGTGTGTGTGTGTGTGTGTGTGTGTGTGTGTGTGTAAGATGTAGTGGGCTTATTTTTTCTTCTGTTTCTTATATGCTTAGAAATTGCCATCTAATGGATTCACCTCTATGTTTTCTTCTAATGTTTCTATAGTTGTATCTTTGGGATTAGTTTTTATGATAGATTTGAGTTTGTTCTTATACATTTGTGAGGTAGAGGTTCAACTTCATTCTTGTACATGTGGATCTATAGCTATTCCATTATATTTATTGAAAAGACTTTCTCCATTGAATGAGGGCTGCCTTGACATCATTATCAAAACTCAGCTGACTGTGGCTCATTCACAGGCTTCTGTGACATCTGTGATGCATGTACACTCATGTCCATACCATATTGTCTTGGAAACAATCGTTTTGAAATTGTAAAGCATGAGTCCTTTGAGTTTATGGTTCCAAATACTTCCCATTGATTTTGACAATGCAGTTTCCAATATTTGAGAGGGAAGGACAGATGGGGCATTGCAGATTCTGTGAGTATGTACGCTGATATAAGAATTTTGAAGAGGAGCTGGAGAGATGGTTCAGTGGTGTTTGCTTGCAAAGCCTGACAGCCAGTTCAGTTCCCTAGTATCTGTGTAAAGCCAGATGGACAAGGTGGCACTTCCATCTGGAGTTTTCTTGCAGTGGCAAGAAGCCCTGGTGTACCCATACTCATTCTCTCTGCATCTGCCTCTTCCTCTCTGTCTCTTTCATTCTCTCAAATAAATAAATTAAATATTTAAAAAGAAGTTGGAAGAAAGAAGCATACTTTTGGTTCATTCTCTAAAAATACTAGATACATTAAATATAAACATCAACATGATATGAAACTCTGCAACTCTTTTCAAAGAAATTATATATGAGGGGTTGGAGAGATGGCTCAGCAGTTAAGGCGCTTGCCTACAAAGCCTAAGGAACCAAATTTGATTCCCCAGTGCCCATGTAAAGCCAGATGCACTAGGTGGGAAAGGGTCTGGCTTTTGCAGTGGCTAGAGACCCTGACATGTGCATTTGCATTCAATCTCTCCCTCTCTCTTTCTCTCTCCCCTTGAAAATAAATAAATAAATAAATAAATAAAAATTAAAAGATATAGATCTTCTCCCAGAATGAGTTTGAAAATAAATAAATAAATAAATAAATAAAAATTAAAAGATATAGATGCCTTGCCCTCAGTTCACTTCCAGAATGGCAGTTTGCAAAGGACAGAGCATAATAGTCTATATATCTATATCTATCTATAAATATAAATAACCTATGAAAGGCTTTAACTTCAGACCTCAGGATAGAAAACTTGTTGTTAATCACTATTTATCTCTAATTTGTTTGAGTGGGGAAAAAATCCTGAATGGAATAATATGGGAGAAATCCTTTTCTTCTTTTTGTATTCTTTTAAAGGCTATGTGACAAAGTCCTACCTTTTTTATTTTAGGTGTGTGTGGGCAGGGATGTGTGTGCCTTGACACATGTGCGTAGATAAGAGGACAATCTTGATGGTCAGTCCTCACCTTCACCTTGTTGTGAGACAGGGTCTCTTTTGCTGTCTGCCTCCGAGAATGCCAGACCAGTTGACTAGCAAGCTTCGAGCTTCCCCTGGCTCTGCCTCCCATTGCAGCGGGTGAGTGGGGATGACAGACGTGCCCTCTTTGTATGCTGTCTTACATGGGTTCCAGGAATCTAAACTCAGCAAGCACTCTGAACCACCAAACCATCTCACTTCTCAGCCCTCCAAACCTACCTTTAGAGGATCTTGTGTCCTTAATGGAATGAGAACTTACTGGCTAATTGGGGCAAGGTGAATATATTAATATTCCCAAATATTCAGGCACTAGATCAGAAAGCACATGTGCTTGCTCATTTGGGCTGGCTAGGGAAAGAGCTAACCAAACCACAGTGACCTTTGAAATGAAAACAGATCGCTCGCTTTTCCTAATAATGACTCAGAGATGTGCCAAAAGATGATTGCAAACAAATGGGGACAGATAAAATTGAGCAAGCCGGGAGGCTGTGCTGACCAGCTGCAAGAGAGCAAGCGGGCCTCGGCGTCGGACAGCTGTGGTCTTCTTACTGGCTGGGGGAGCTCCAGGAAGGTATTACACTTCAGCTTATTATGACTGGAAGTTGGTAAATAGCTCTCTCAGGATTCTCTGCAGATAAAGTGTTAAAAGGAGACAGAAGATGCATATGAAATGCCCTGAAAAAAATGTCCTCTGCCATCAGTGTCAGTTTCCTTTATCTCCAATACCTCTATGTAGGCAAATGATGCAAAAGAACCCACAAACACTATGTCAACTGAATTGTTATGATAAAGGTGATACTCTTTCCACAAAACCTGACCGCTTTGATAAGGAATACCCGTCACATAAGGTTCAGTAAACATAATGAGTATTTTATCTTTCAGAAGAATTTTCGTATAAATAAACAAATCAGAAAGAAAGAAAGAAAGAAAGAGAGAGAGAGAGAGAAAGAGAGAGGGAGGGAGGGAGGAGGAAGGAAGGAAGGAAAGAAGGAAGGAAGGAAGGAAGGAAGGAAGGAAGGAAGGAAGGAAGGAAGGAGGAAGGGGAAGGGAAGGAAGGGAAGGGAAGGAAGGGAAGGGAAGGGAAGGGAAGGGAAGGGAAGGAAGGGAAGGGAAGGGAAGGGAAGGAAGGAAGGAAGGAAGGAAGGAAGGAAGGAAGGAAGGAAGGAAGGAAGGAAGGAAGGAAGGAAGGAAGGGGAAGGGAAGGAAGGAAGGAAGGAAGGAAGGAAGGAAGGAAGGAAGGAAGGAAGGAAGGAAGGAAGGAAGGAAGGGAAGAAAGGGGAAGGAGGGAAGGAAGGAAGGAAGGGGAAGGAAGGAAGGAAGGAAGGAAGGAAAGGAAGGAAGGAAGGAAGGAAAGGAAGGGAAAGGGAAGAGGGAAGGGGAAGGAAGGAAGGAAGGAAGGAAGGAAGGAAAGGAAGGAAGGAAGGAAGGAAGGAAGGAAGGAAGGGGAAGGAAGGAAGGAAGGGAAGGAAGGAAAGGAAGGAAGGAAGGAAGGAAGGAAGGAAGGAAGGAAGGAGGGGAAGGAAGGGAAGGAAGGAAGGAAGGAAGGAAGGAAGGAAGGGGAAGGGGAAGGGAAGGAAGGAAGGAAGGAAGAAGGAAGGAAGGGAAGGGAAGGGAAGGGAAGGGGAAGGGAAGGAAGGAAGGAAGGAAAGGAAGGAAGGAAGGAAGGAAGGAAGGAAGGAAGGAAGGTAAGGAAGGAAGGGAAGGAAGGAAGGAAAGGAAGGAGGAAGAAGGAAGGAAGGAAGGAAGGAAGGGAAGGAAGGAAGGAAGGAAGGAAGGAAGGAAGGAAGGAAGGAAGGAAGGAAGGGAAGGGAAGGGAAGGGAAGGGAGGAAGGAAGGAAGGAAGGAAGGAAGGAAGGAAGGAAGGAAGGAAGGTAGGAAGGAAGGAAGGAAGGAAACCCCTTGTGTTGGCTCAGTTGCTTTAAGTCCTGGTTAGGAAAATCACATTCCTTCCACCCTCCAGGAACCCATGAACACCATAGTATTGGACAATCAAGCTTCGGGTTCTCATGGGGGAAGCAGGACAAACAGAAAACAGGAAGCAAAACATACAGATTTATACGTCCTTGTCAACCATCTGAGGATGAGGATGTGGTCTATGGGTCCAAAGTCGAGCCTACGGTGGAAGGTGAGACACCCTGGCTTAAAATGACAGTGCCTGTTGTACAGAGGAAGCTGGGTGTGGCTCACCATCCAGTCCCTGACGTCCCACCTGCATGTGGCACCCAGCAGGCACCTGATACGTGTTTGTCAATGAACGTGCAAGGCAAATTTCTGGTCCAGTAGTTTTCAAACAGGTTTTTAGTTGTGACCTCTTTTTGTTTTTTTCAAGCAAGAAATATCCAGAGGGCATCTAACCCTGACACAAGTGTGAGAGGAGCTTCTCTGGTCCAGATGAGACACAGGGCATCTTCTGCAGAACTGTGACCTTGTCAAACCCCATTGGAGTGCGAGGATCAGGAAGGCGCAGAGAGGAACGGGACCTGACCAACGCTGCATGAATTTGCTCTTGACTATGGAAGTCCCTGAGCCAGTGAGGGAAAGGACACATTCCACTGAGCAAGGGTTTGCATCACCAGGAGGACATGTGACTTCCTCCTCTGGCCACCCAGGTGCTCACCTGGTTTGTGGATGTACACTCATGCTGTGGTGCAAGAAGGGCTTCTGGAGGTGTCCCTGAGGACTCTCTGACAGCGAGACTCTGATTGGTGGCCATAATCGCTCCCAGCTCTCTGTACAGGAAATGGGTTCCCAGTTTACACATCCTACGGGGATTTAGGAGCAAGCTGTCAAGAGAGTGCTTGCCTTGCAAGAATGAAGACCTGAGTTTGATCCCCAGAACCCGAATATTAAAAAAAGCTGAGTGTGGGGCTGGAGAGATGGCTTAGCAGTTAAGGTGTTTGCCTGCAAAGCCTAAGGACCCTGGTTCGACTCCCCAGGACCCACGTAAGCCAAATGCACAAGGGGGCACATGCATCTGGAGTTCATTTGCAATGGCTGGAGGCCCTGGTGTGCACGTTCTCTCTCTCTCTCAATCTCTGTCTCTCTCTGCCTCTTTCTCTCTCTCAAATAAATAAATTAAATATATTTTTTAAAAGCTGGGTATGGTAATGCACACCTGTCATGTCAGCACTGGAGAGGAGGAGACAAGAGGATCCTTGTGGGGGCTGGAGAGATGGCTTAGCAGTTAAGACGCATGCCTGCGAAGCCTAAGGACCCAGGTTCGAGTCTCCAGTTCCTACATAAGCCAGATGCACATGGTGGCGCATGCATCTAGACTTCGTTTGCAGTGGCTGGAGGCCCTGGCGTGCCCATTCTCCCTCCTTCTCTCTGTCTGTAATAAATAAATAAATAAAAATAAAATCTTTAAAACAAAGAGGATCCTTGGCAGATCAGTGAGAGACCCTGTCCTAAAAAAAAGGCAGATGGCACCTGAGGAAAGATGTCTGAGACTGTGCACATGCGTGCATGCACACACACACAGGAACACAGACATACACACAAAAACAAACAAACAGAAAACAGTGGATAGTCACTCCCTGTGGTCTACCTGTTTCAGGTGAGTGGATAGATTTCAGGAGGCGAGTTTAAAGTGGGTTACAGCGACCCCAGCTTCTTCCAGATCTGAGCTCATAGGAGCACCCAGACGATCCTATTAACGTGTTAACTGGTGATGACTGTGGAAGGGACATCACGAGCTTCAGTTCTTACTTGCACACTCACACTCCCTTGGCTTGTGCTCTGCTGTCAGTCTCTTCCAGCTGGGCCCCTTACAGGTAGCATGGCTCTGTGCTTCTGCGGCTCTGTGCCCCGACCCTTCCCTTCCTCCTCCATGTCATCAGTGGTGGGCATCGCCAGTCCTGGGAGACAGCTCAGGGAGCCGACGCTTTCCTTGGAGAAGGGCGCTGACCATCTCCCTCTACAGTCTCTGGTAACATCGCCAACCTCTCTTCCCCCTTACTCCTCATCATGTGAGAGGGAGAGAAAGAGTGAGCCAGATTTTCTCACAGATGGAGATGGCAACCCACAGAGGCAATATGTAAGTGAATGCTAGCCATCAAAGCCACGTCCAGCTGCCCGTTTCTGGATAAAATACATTTTAAGGGACACACACACAACCAGAACACTGCAATCCAAACTCCACAGGTACCTGGGAGAGTTCCCTCCCCCTGGCAGAGGCTCTGAGCAAGGCCCTGCTGTTCGGGCACGACGCCTGAAGAGGGAGCTGTTTCCTTGAAATGCCTGAGCAAGGGGTGGCCCTCCAGCCTATGGTTTGCAGAACCACAGCCACAGGAGCCTCTTACAAGGGGGCCACGAATGAGCTTCATTTGTCATCACACAAGCCCAAGCTGCACTTTGCTTGTCTTAAAAAAAAAATTGTGTGTGCTGAACTGATGGGAGTCCTAGGTGTGTGGATGAATAAGAACCAAGAGATGTGGATTCCTGTTCCTCCTGCACAAAGCTACCAGACAGATGGCCTTAGGAAGTTGTCATCACTCATCAGGAAGATGGGGACCAGGCCAGCCGCAGTCCAGCTATTTTACAAGGTGCCTCTACGGCTGCTTGTGTCTACCATGGAAGCAGGGGATCTTGAAGGATGTTCATTTTATGGACGCTGAAAGAGCAGCTCAGACCACATTACCCTTCATGAGGCCTTTCCGTTAGCTCCTCCTCCATGGTTTTGTCTGTAATTTAAAGTAAAGAATAGTGCCAAACCTAGAATAGTTGTTAAGAAATGAATGGGCCTGGTGGACATGCCTTTAATCCCAGCACTTGGGAGGCTGAGATAGGAGGGTTGCTGTGAGTTTGAGGCCACCATGGAGCTATACAGTGAATTCCAGGTTAGCCTGGGCTAGAGTGAAACCCTACCTCCCAAAGAGAGAGAGAGAGAAAGAGAGAAAGAAATAGGGGGAAATGCATGCAGTGTGTTTATTAGGGGTCAGTACATTTTATAAACTGTTAGTAATAGCACACCCACACACATAAAAACACACAACTACTGAGGTAAAAATGTTCTCAATCCCTGTCATCTTGCACACACGTGAGCCTTCCTCTCAATACACTTTTTTTTTAAGGCAGGGTCTCACTGTAGCCCATGCTGACCTGGCACTCACTCTGTAGTTTCAGGCTGGCCTCTAACTCCTACCTCTACCTCCTGAGTGCTGGGATTGAAGGCATGTGCCACCATGCCCAGCTCAATCAACATTTTATTCCAAGTAAAAATAAAAATAGACAAATGCGTATAGTAAGTTAAGTAAACCACTACCCTTACCAATGACTTTAAACATAAGCAGGCCAGATTCCTTTAGCATTGGTTTGTTTTCCAGAATTATTCTGGTGTCAAATCCCCTATTGGGAGTCTGGGGAGATAGTTCAGTGTGAAGGTTTATATTGGTTGTTAACTTGACTGGACCAAGAATCACTTGTGAGGGATTATGTCTATTCGGTTACCTTCTGGGCTTGCCAGTGAGGGATTTGTCTTAATTATGCTAATTAAGGTGGAAAGCTCCACCTTAACTGTGGGCAGCACCATCCCATGGGCTGGGGTCCTGGGCTGTATAAGAAGCAGAGGGCTGGCTGAGCAGCGTTCATCACACTCTGCTTCCTCACCGTGCTGGATGTGAGCAGCTGCCTCAAGCTCCTGCCGGCACGCCTTACCTGCCATGATGGTCTGTCACCTGGAGCTGTGAGCTGAAATAAGCCCTTCTTCGCTTCAGCAGATTTTTTTTCAAGTATTTTGTCCCAGATGCTGCAAGTGAGCATCTGTCTAGAGTCTCCTGAAGTCATCTCTTCTGCATGTGGTTTTCTCCCATTCTCAAATAGTCACACATCAGAAAGGGCAAAAATGTGCTGAGTCATACTGTGCAAATAGCACTGGCTTAGAAGGTGACAAAGCTTCCCTTCCTTACTGTCTTGGACTTTTATTTGATTACCCACTGTGTTCCATGTCCTGTGCTAATTCCCAAAGAGAAACTGATCAAAAGACATACTCCCGGCAGGCGGTCAACACTGAGACTTGCCTATTCCAATAGCAATGTGTCTTTTCTGTGTCACTAAGAGAACTTATATTTTGACTTCCAGTGTATTGATTTGGACAATATTTACTGCTTCTTCTTGCCACCAGGGATGCCCATATAATCCCATTGTGACCAAGGACACAGGAGCCAGGGCCACTCAGTAACTTTCTATGACCGCTGTGTAAGAGGAGCAGGCTTGGTTAGCAACAGCCTTATTACCCATGGAATCAACCATTTTTGCCATCTTGTTGCATATGGGGAAGGAACAGCCATGTTAGGACCAGGGTAGCATGCATAAGGAGAACAGCTACATTTTTGTAAAGATAGCTGGGCAGAAATCGAGGTACTGTAGAAGGATCCTGACAACCTTAACCACCCAAAAAGTTCTGAAACAATAGCTCCTTAGTTTGTCCAAGATACGGATTAACTGGGTTTTTAGTTACTTGTGACTGAACACAAGCCTACGGACCACGTGATTGCACGGCCCAGGAAAGCAGGTTTCTAACAGGTGATGGGGTCCAGTGTGGGAGGCTGCTGTGTGACCAGAGCATAGGTGGCACAGAGGGCAGGGTGACCAGCTGTGCTGTGATCTTGAGGGACACCTGGCTTTGTGAAAGAAAGGAATGCTTAAGGTGGGTCTTGAAAGACTCTCCAGCCAGCCACACAGGGACAATTCTGTCATGGCAGGTGGACAGAACGCATCCTCAAAGATGAAAGAAGTGAACTAGCATCACATCAGGGAGCTAAGTTGACTTCCTTCACCTGGGGAAGAGGATGTGTGTGGGACAAGGTGGAGAATGATGTAGGGTGATATAGTCAGGTCATTTAAAGAAAAAAATCATGGGACCTTGGGCCAGCCACTGGACCAGTTCTCTTTCCTTTGCCTCAGGTACAAATAGCAGGGTGGGGGGTTGCTGAGTAGAGAAGGAGGCAGCTGTGAGCAAGGGGTTGCCCTGCAAGCATGCCTCGGGGGATGCTGCTGGGAGCTCTGTTCCTTTGCAAGACATGGAAGTTTCCATGCTAAGTGCCATCCCACCCAGCCCACTCGATTTCACGCTGCATAGTGTACTCCACGGACGGAGCTGGCATTTCAGTTTAAACACTCAGTGCTGACTCAGAACCAACAGAAGAAGAAGGGTTTACTAAGAAGGCAGCATTCGGGGTGACAAACGAGAGTGGGACGGATGCTTGGTTGCGCAGCACTCATGGGCCGGGCCGCCTGGGAGAACAAATACCATCGCGCTGGGTAGTTGATTCATTTTCTATCCTGTCTTGCCAGGCAGGGCAGTGCATACCAACCCATCATACCCATAGCAATCTGCTGTAGTCTGCTCCATGATGCCAGGATGAACTGCTAACCAGATGCAGTTTAGGAGAGGAATTATTTCAGGCTTATAGACCCAAGGGGAATTCTTCCTTCCATACATCCAGGGAGAGACAACTGTCGTAAGCAAACGCCAACACGAGCACACAGCATGGACCCCATCAGTACTCAAACCTGCTCTCTACACCTTTGGGCTGCAATCAGATCCACCCCTAATGACACGAGCCTCTCCCCACCCACCCACCCACCCAGCAGGAGTTTACCTACTAGGAGCGCTGAAACTGCAAACTCAGTTTTAATAAAGCACCTTCGTATATGGGGCCATGCATTCAAATGACCGCACCGTCAGAGCCAAGGGAAAGCCTCTTGTCCCAGCATCTCTCGCTTTACCATGTCATCATTGAGTCCCACCCTTTCTAGAGAATGTTCGTAATTTTAGTTTACCTAACCTCATGGGGCCAAAACCCCACAGCAGGTAACAAGGGATCATGAAGTTCAAGAGGTAAGAGTCATAAACAAACCTCCGATCATCAGATGGTCTGGATACTGTTTGTGTATGTGGAGCGTGCGTGTGGTGAGATGTGCTGTGTGTGGTGTGTGCAGATGCATGCATGCAGATGCCAGAGAACTTTGGGTGGTCCTCTCTGGTGCTCATTGGAAAACTTCCTTGAGATGGGGTCTCTTAATCTGGAACTGCTATTGTCATCCAGCTGCAGCAATGCTTAGGTGCTCCCCCCACCACCCCTGTGGACTAAGATTATAGATGCACGCAAGTGTGTGTGTGTGTGTGTGTGTGTGTGTGCACCTAGCTTTTCCTGTGGATTCTGGAGCCCTAGTGCTTAAAAACAGGCACTCTTAGCCACCGAGCCATATCTCCAGCTCTCAATACCATTTGTTCTAGAATGCTAAAAGCCAGTAAACACAGTGAAATCTATTAGATACAACCTATTAGCTACATACTGCGGGGAAACCGACAGGAGATGATTTAGGCCTTGAACCTAGCCTAACTTCAGAGGGCAGCCCAATAGTCTACAGACCAGGAGACTGGCACCGCCCTGTGGTGGGAAGATCAGCTTTTCCTTTTGGAAGGAAGAGTCGCTTCTTGATTGGGGTCCAATCAGAACTTACATCCCTGTTACCTCAGACCACAATTCTTCCTTCTGAAAACCTTACGATAGATGTGAGTTCCCCCTAGAAGATGCCTGGAAGAAGTAGCTTAACCATTCCACGGCTTGATGGAGACTTTCAGAGCCTGCTGCCAAGAACATCTGATGATTGACCTGTGTGTCTTAGAGTGAGTGTGTCTAGGTTTCCTGGGACAGACCGCTGAATAATGATTGAATGTACTGAATTAATTACAAATTCAAGTGCAAGTATAAGAGAGGAGGGAATATGGAATTAATAGGCAGCCCGAACTAGAAATTCTACTACTGTTCTATTATTCTCACCGACCTGCCACACACACACACACACACACACACACACAGGAGAGTTGCTGGTTTTCTTTCTGTCCCGGCAGTGGGACCTAGTGATCTAATGTGCTATTGAATGGCTTTACCAGCCCGTGTGTGTCCAGGTGGCAAGTCCAGAGCCAGCTGTACCCAGCTGTACCCAGAGGAACCTTTGCAGACCCCAAGCTCCAGGCTCTTCAACATGACATAACCCTACAGTGGGGAGAAAACCTCAGGGGAAGACACTTGCCCTTCTGAATGTGGCTAAATAAAGTCTGTGCTGGAAAAACTGGAGTGTCATTCAGCGAGAGTCAATGGGCAAGACCTCGGAGCGGCCTCCTTCCTGTGTTCAAACTGGTAAAAGCTCTCTCCCCGCCCCCTGCCCGCTGGGAGTCATTCGAATGGACTTCATTTTCCAACTAGGCAGGATCTCTTTTATCAGGCAGGCTCATTGCACTCCCAGGACTGCGAGCAAGCGGCCAGGGCTCAGGGTCAGCTTCTGAGTAATGTCCTGGCAGCTGATGGAAGTGCTTGCTGGCACGCATGGAGAGCCCCAAAACATCAGCTTCGGGGGAGCTCAGGCCAGGAAGGGAGCTAGTCACCATTCCAGAGCTGCTGGAACTCCCTCATCTGGCAGCCTGCTGTCCCCTTCCAGCCAGTGACCTCCTGCTGAAGTTCATCCACTCCGGAAGTCCAGAGTGTAAAGAACCCACCTCGGCCCACTTAACTCCAAGGGAAATGGCATCGCTTATTACAACGGCCACTTCTGACCATTCTCTCTGGAGAAAAATGAAGCATGCTATCTGTCCTACACGGAAATGTCTCCAAGCTTGGATCTCTCACGCCGATCCTTCTCCTCCTTCCCCTTAATTCCAACTCCATTTTCCATTTCGGAAGAGGAACCACAGTTGACTGGAACAATGCCAAATCATCTCGAGGCAACCACAGTCTTGGGTAGGCAGTTTTTCTAGAGAACTCGGGGGACTCTTGAACAACATCATACAGTAGTGATTTTGCATGGGGCACTTACCATACGTCAGGTATAAATGTTCTATTTAAATTACCTCATTTAAGTCTTGGAACTGGATTCTCATGAGTCGCCTAAGTCAAGGTGTTGCCTGGAACTAAGAGAGGAAAAGTAGCTTGCCCACTGTCACATGGTTCTCCACTGATAGAACCCTGATTCCTCTGACTCTAGCTCCGGGGCCCTTGCCTCCATATTCTGGAAGCTGAGCAGCTGCTGATATCAAATCTCTTTTATCATCAAAGCAACTGAAGGTAGAGGAATACCCAATAGCTCAAGTCAAAACTAGAACCCCAGGACTGTTCTCAGCCCTTGACCACTCATTAGAATCATCTGGAAAGTTGAAATTATTCCAGAGCAAGAGGACATGGCTCAGTGGGAAAAGCATTCGCTGCACAAACATGGGAGACTGACTTCAGATCCTGCGCACTCACGTAAAAGGGGAATGTGGCAGTGTGTATCTGTAATCCAAGCACCGGGGAGGCAGAGACAGGAGGACCCCTAATTAGTCTAGTTGAATCAGTGAGTTCCAGGTTCGGTGAGAGAGAGGGAGAGACTCTGTCTCAAAAAATAAAGTGGGGCTGGAGAGATGGCTTAGCCGTTAAGGTGCCTGCCTCCTAAGCCTAAGAACACCGGTTCCAATCTCCAGTGGTTCCAATCTCCAGGTCCCACGTTTAGCCAGATGCAAAGTGAGGCAAAGGGGCAATGCCACACTTGACCACAAGGGGGCGCATGCATCTGGATTTCATTCGCAGAGGCTGAGACACTGCTGGTGTGTCCATCTCTATCTCGATCTCTATCTGTCTTCCTCTCCCTCTCTCTCTGTCTCTCTCTGTGTCTATCTCCAAAAAATAAAAATAAAAATAAAGTGGAGAGTGTTTAAGGAAAACACCCACCCAGTGTTGATCACATGTCTCTACACATGCCTGTACTTCCATGCATATCATCACACATATACACATACACCAAACACAGGCAACTAATGAGTAATAACCCACTTCCCAAATGCATCCTTAATGTTTTGGATTTGGTTCATCTGGAGAGAAGCCCAAACTGTATTTTTAGAAAGCTTCCCAGGCAATTCTTAAAATGCAGCCAGATTTGAAGATCTCTGAGCAATGTGACCACTCCTAGTCCAAAGCTTTAATCAAAATGTTTCCCATTGTCTCATACTGCAGCAATTCTGGCTGGGAAGTGCCAGGACGAGTCTCCTGCCATGTCCCAGGGAGAAGTCTGCTCACCTGTAAAATGGAGAGAACGTTCCCCTGAACTCCTGGTCCCATCTGGGCTATGCAATGAGGATCTCAGCATAATGGGGTCAGAGAGCAGTAGTGGTGACGGGAATAATCGTCACTCACAAGGGTGAGAAGTGCTCCGGACTTGCTCCACGTATTGCGGCCCCAGAGCAGGACGTCATCAGCAATGGGCAGAGGGAACAGGTGTGTCAAGCATCCATTCCTTTAAGTCATCCACGCACATACATGTGTGTGTGTGTGTGTGTGTGTGTGTGTGTGTTCCAGCACCTTCACACGTATGTGCACCTCCAGGAAGTGCCCCCCTTAGCCTCACTCTGAGTGGATAAGTCACAATGACAGAAGAGCACAGACATCTGGGGTCATCAATGCAAGCCACCACAGTTTGTACCGTCAGTCTGAGCATGCAGAGGTCCGGAGCACGATTGCCCCCAACATGGAGGAAACACGGGGAGGAATCTCTTACTCCTCGCTTGCCTAATCGTTTCCACGGAACACACAGTGAAAGCAGAACTTGCCGGCATGCTCCCCCTGTCTGGGCAAAGGTTCTGCTTTTTATGGAAGATCTTGGAAAAAGAAAAAAAAATACCCACCCTAAACTTGGCCTGGCAGGAGAGCTATTTTCTCAGCTTTCAGTGATTCAGTGAGTATCATTGCTACACTAAAAAAATTTTTATATGTATTTATTTATTTCTGTGACAGTGAGAGGGAGAGAGAATGGGCATGCCATAGCCTCTAGCCACTGCAAAGGGACTCCAGATATATGCGCCACCATGTGCATCTGGCTTACATGAGTACTGGGGAATTGAACCTGGGTCCTTAGGCTCCCAGACCAGTGCCTTAACCACTCAGCCATCTCTCAAGCCCTGATACATTTCCTTAAAAATCTATGTTGAATCTAAATGCCCATCTTTCTGGCCTGGAGCAGCAACAGGCCAATGGTCCCTGGGAGAAGAAAGGTGTCCTGGAAGGCTGGTGGTAGCGCTAGGGTTTGGCATTCCACATCTTCCTCGGGACCATCGTGGGAACAACAATACTGGCAGAATGACTGTCAAACCAGCAACATGTTGCTGAGTCAGGTGGCAAGTTGTTACTGCCTTGACCCATCCTGTCACCCCCGCTGTCACGCTGAGAACACAGCACTGAAAGGTGACCCCTAACACACAGGGCTCCTGGGGACAGTACTGGAACCTGCATCAGTGTCCTGGTGAGTCAGTAGTTGTGATGAGCAGGCTGTAGACAGTCTGACCTTCGGCTCTGGCAAACCAGGAGTGCCGCAGTGCATGTAGGTGTCACTGTCATTTGTTAGCAAAGTACAGATTGTTCCAGAGCTGCTTGAGCATAGCAAACGCATGAGTTTTACTGAAACTGTCAGTCTGGGATAACTTTGGGGGGTGACAGACAGTGGCTGTCGTAAAGGGCTTACCAATTTACCTATATAAACCACTCCTTGCAATGTGTTTATTTCCAATTTGAAAATTTAAGAGGCCCCCTACGTCCAGGAAGACTCCCCTCATGAAGAGAAAAGAAACATGATTCATCACACGAAAATCCAAGCAGTGACACTAGGAAGGCACTTGTCAGGGCTGATGTAGGGTTCCACTGGGTATAGATGAGCCTTGTCCCCTGACCGACGCATGGCAGAAATACATCCCTTGACACAACCCAATGCGTCCTCACAGCTTGCACAAGATAAAGCAGCTTGGACGGCCACCACCAGGAACCAGCGTGTTTTCCCAGGAAGAGCCCTGGGCGAGGGCTGCGCAGAGATGACCACCTCACCCTCCGCTCTCTGCTGCTACGGTAGGTCACATGCCCACTTCCTCCACCTGCCTGCGTGTCCTGGCTTCTAGCTGGTGTTGACCACTTGGGGGTGCTGGGGGTCACTGGAGGGTGGCAGTAAGGGAAAGGCCTGAGATTGCTCTTCCTTCCTCAGTGCCTGGGCAGCATGCCAAGTTCTGGCCCATGGCCTCTGAGAGAGCTGCCACCGCGCAGACCAGTGGGCTTCCAGCTTCTGCGAGGACTCTTCCTCTTCCTCTGCCGCCGCAGCCCCGAAGCGCTGTCTTTGGGCTGTTGGCAACCTTGGAGGAGCCTCTTGGTCCTTGTTGGCTCCCCTGTATTCCCATCAGCTCTGCATCCAGTTCCCTCATTCAGTCCTCTCTCACTTCAAACGCGCCACAGGGGTACTGGTTCTGGTTCGGTCTTTGCAGCTGCGCTCTGGCTAACCCTCTCGGGACAATGGCGCCCCATGCCATGTCTCTGCTTCCTCGTCTGTGAGTGAGATTGGAGGAAGTGTTTGCCAAGCTTTATGTTGGTTGCATGGTCCCTAAGGCCAGATCAGGGGACAGCAGAGGGGCAACCTCCAAAACTTGAAATGCCCTTCACACGTCAGAATGTCTTGTCAATAGCCTTTTTTTGTTTTTTCCTGAGTAGTGTTCGTTTTGACCTACAGCCTCAAATCTTTTCTTCGGAGCAGGGCTAAGCACAGTCTAGATAATTCTCAACAGTTTGTGTGCAAGGTCCTGTGTGTGAGCGCACATGTGCATGCCATGGTACATATGTGGAGGGCCAAGAGCAACACGGAGTCTCCATCCTCCCCTCTTACCTCCTTTGAGGCAGGGTCTCTCCTGCCACTGCTCAGAGGCCAGGTTAGCTGGCCTGCAGGCTTCCAAGAGACTCTCTTGTCTCCACGTCCCTTGCACGGTAGGCACACAGGGATTACAGACCACACTACAGCGTCCAGTTTCTGTGGAGTCTTGTGATCTGAGCTCAGATGCTCATACATGCACGGCAAATTCTTTATCCGCTAAGCCATCTCACCCTAGGAACATATTTTCATCCGGGCATGGTGGTGCATGCCTTTAATCCCAGCACTCGGGAGGCAGAGGTTGGAGGATCACCGTGAGTTGGAGGCCACCCTGAGAATACATAGTGTTGCAGGTCAGCCTGGGCTAGAGTGAGACCCTACCTCGAAAAAACACACACAAAAGAATGAGGCTTAATCCCATAGGAACATATTTTCCAAAACTTCATTGCTTCATTCTGAATTTAGTATTTCTTTCTTACTCATTCCATCCTTCAGTATTTCCTTATACATTTTCTTTTCAGTCCATGTTGTAAGTGTAAGTGGCTTCCCTCTAGTCTTAACACTGATGATAAAGTGCTAAGGGACTATCTCCATTGTATTTCTTATTCTCTGCACTTACTGATTGATGGGTGGATGGATAGAGGGGTGGATGGATGGACTTAGGTTGATTTTGACCACATAAACCACCATCTTTCTAGGTTGAGAGTCTCTTGGTCCAGGTCCTCGGCTAGCCTCCTGTATTATTTTTCTCATAGCTATGACAAAATACCTGACAAGGAGAAGCTAAGGGGAGGAAGGGGTACAGTTCTGGCAGCGGGAAGTGGCTCACTGCATACCACCCACAGTCAAGAAGCAGAGAGAGATGAACTCCAGTGCTCAGCTTGCTTTCTCTCTTGTCTTCCGTCCAGGATCTCAGCCCAGGGAATGGTGCCACCCATCGTTAGAGAGGATCTTCCCACCTCAATTAACCCAATCTACAAAATCTCCCACAGCCATGCCCAGAGATTTCTCTCCTATCGAGTTGACAAAACTAACCATGATCTCCCATCCTGGTACCCTGGATTATTTTAACCACCTCGTCTGTATCATTAGAAATCTTTGGCCATTTTCAATGGCTACTCTAGGTGAATAATCCCCAAATCTGCATGGTTGTGTGGTTTAGGCAGAGTCATTCTGTTGTTTTCTCATTGTGCCAACACTCACCTCCCTCCCTAACCCTTTCCCCCATGCAGAGGCCCCAAAGGGCTATACACTGGCATGATGCTCTTGAGCAATCCTGGTGGCAAACTAAGCTCATGGTCTTCCTCAGCTGCGTCCCAAGCTTGCAAGGAACTGGAGCACTGGAAGCTGGGTCCATGTCAGGAGGGAGACAGCCGGCGGTGACCCATCAACTTCTGAAACCAGGACTCTGAGGAGAGCAGAGGTGGCTGTCATGTGGCTTCTTGGGACTACACAAGGGTGGAATGAGAGCAGGTTTTGGAACGAGAGTACTTCTACCACCTCATGCTTACCATGCAAACAGCCCCAATAGTCACCATGGGGCTGGAGAGATGGCTTAGTGGTTAAGGCACTAGCCTGAGAAGCCTAAGGACCCATGTTTGACTCTCCAGATCCTGCGTAAGCCAGACACACAAAGGTGAGGCAAGCACAAGGTCGTGCATGCACACTAGGTGGCGCCAGAGTCTGGAGTTTGATTGCAGTGGCTGAGGCCCTGGTGTGCCAATTCTCTCTCTTCCTCTCCCCACCCCTGTAAAATAAAAAAGAAATATGCAAGAGTCACCACCAGCATTGCTTATTCAGCTCTACTTACCCATCCTATACGTGCATGGTTTTGTTTAGTCCATGCAGCTAGATGGACATGCTTTACAAGTGAGGAAACAAGCCAAAAGTGATGAAGTAGCGAGACCAGCAACACACCACTGGGGAGAGACACAGCCAGGCACCCACGGGTCTCTCTGCTTCCAATCTCTTTGCACCTGAAAGCTAACTACTGGGTTCCAAGCACAGCCTGCTTTGCATCAAGATGTGTCTACCTGTCCTGCAGTATTTCTCTCTCCTTATATTTCTGTCCCATTTTATCAGTGCAAGGAGTTACATTTGGATAACAATAGAATTCAACAGTTAAAAGAAAAAAACAATCTAACTTCAAATAAATCACTAAGTATGCAAACTTTACCTGCAAAATTTAGGAGTCTTTTAAAAGAGCACATGGGACTGGACTCAAATGGGTCCTCCAAATGTATGGAATATGGAGGTGAGGCTGAGAATCAATAGGGTGACAGTGACAGAGATAAGCCTCTTTTTTTGAGCTTTTATTTCTCTTTGGTTTTTCTTCTTTTTCCTCCATTCCTTTATCTCTCCTTTCTTCCTCTCTCTCTCTCTTTCTCTCTCTCTCTCTCTGTCACCTTTCTCTGTTGAGTCAGGCCCTTTATTTTTTATTTATTTATTTAATTTTTTTGGTTTTTCAAGGTAGGGTTTCTCTGTCACCTGGAATTCTATGTAGTCTGTTGAGTCAGGCCCTTTATTTTTAAAATATATTTTATTTATTTATTTGAGAGAAAGAGGCAGGGATGAGAGAGAGAGAGAATAGGCACGCCAGGGCCTCCAGCCACTGCAAATGAAATCCAGATGCATGCGCCTCCTTGTGCATCTGGCTTACATGGGTCCTGGAGAGTCTAACTGGGAGCCTTTGGCTTTGCAGGCAAATGCCTTCACCC
Organism: Orientallactaga sibirica; assembly: GCA_036365145.1. Taxonomy (NCBI): domain Eukaryota; kingdom Metazoa; phylum Chordata; class Mammalia; order Rodentia; family Dipodidae; genus Orientallactaga; species Orientallactaga sibirica. Next base: position 19,947,186 of record JAEOAD010000032.1, read on the forward strand.
CTAAGCCATCTCTCCAGCCCTGAGTCAGACCCTTTTTATGTGGCCCAGGCTGGCCTCAAACTTGTCATATAGTCCCAGCTGAACTTGAACTCTCACTTCTCCAATCTTTGCCTCGTAAGTGCTGGGATTTCAGGCGTGTGCCACTATACCTGGCTAGATAAATTTAAAAAAAAAAATTTTTTTGAGGTGAGCCCAACAGACTGGCCTTTTTTTTTTTTTTTTTTTTTCATGTGAGAGAGTGGGAGAGAGACAGAATTGGCATACCAGGGCCTCTAGCCACCATAATCAAACTCCTATGCACATGTGTGACCTTATGTGCTTGTATCACCTTGTGTGCCTGGCTTACGTGGCACCTGGAGAGTTGAACATGGGTCCGTAGGCTTTTCAGGCAAGCACCATAACTGCTAAACCATCTCTCTGGCCCTATATAATTTTTCAAATTTTAATTTTTAATATTATTTATAAATTCATTTGAGAGATATAGAGTGAATATGGACATGCCAGGGCCTCCTGCCACTGCAAATGAACTCCAGATTCATATGAGACTTTGTGCATGTGGTTCTACAAGGATTCTGGGGCATTGAACCCAGACTGGCAGGGCTTTGCAAGCAAGTACGATTCACCATTGAGCCATCTTCCCAGCCCCTGGATCAAACCTTTCTGAACTCATCCTCCAAGACCCTCCTACAGGATAATGATGAGTCCCTGGGTGGCTTCAGGGTGCATGCGTCCTGGCAGGGAGTGAAGTTCTGGATCAATATCCTACCTCTTCGGAGCCTGGGTCACAAAATAACCTATTACCAGCTCCTGTTGCATACGTGGCTAAGTGGTTAAGCGAACTTGCCAAACAAACACGAGATCCCAAGAAAGCCTGACACTGCCAGAGTTTGATTCCCCACCACCCACGTAAAAAGCTGGGCCTGTCCCCACACGTCTGTGACCCCAGTCCTGTGGGAGGCAGAAGCTCCCAGTCCTCGGGGGGTGGGGCAGGGGGGCAGGGGGCTGGGAGAGAACAGAATCTCTGGGGCTTACTGACCAAGAAAATGATAGCTCGAGGTTAAGTGGGAGATGCCCTCTCAAGGAAACAAGCAGATTGATAAAAAGAGGACATCCGATGTTCTCTGCTGTCCTCTGCACAGGTGTGCTCAGAGCATGCACATCTGGGTACATCCGTACACGCACCACATGTACAGCACACATACACCCAAATGAAGCTCCTCTTTTCTGAGCCCTGGAAGGGCAGGGCCTCCGGGCACAAGAGAAGTCCATTCCAGCTCTAGAGCAATCAGTGGAGGTCTAAGGGTGATTCTATAGTCAACTTCAGAACAGTGTTGCCAGTTGGCGTCCTTATGTATTTCATTGATGTTTGCTGTGTCCCCTTTATGTGGATACTAGAAAATCGAACTTGGGTCATTAGGCTTTGCAAGCAAGTGCCTTAACTACTGAGCCATCTCTCCAGGCTCCTTTCATACGTTTGAAGGGTTAGTGAAAAGGAACGAGAAGCTGTTTCCTTCCTAATCTTAAGGAAACCACGCAAGCACGCCACCTCGTTGTTCCGACACCAGCATCCTGTGTGCGTCTCCCCAAACTCCATCCACAGAAGGAAACTGTGATGAGTTAGGGTACTAAGATTCAAGTTAGAGTTTTGTTTTTTTTTAAAAAAATCCTTCATTCTGCTAATTATATGTGTACAAAGATAAATGAACAAATATGTGAGCAGATATGGAAGAGATCCATCAGGGACGAGGAAAAACAAAAAAATCATGTGTAAATATCCAAACTGCTGGTACTAGGAAAGCAAGCAACGCTTTTCTCTAGGTGCACAGAAAAGAGCAGATACTTGGAAGAGCATGGGCCAGAATGCCAGAGAGTCGGAGAGACAATGTCTGAAATTCATGTTAGCACTCCGCTGGGGTTGGAACTAGGGTTGGTTTTGTCCTTCCAGCAGCTTTCATCGCCCTAGCCACGACCCAGGAGAGGGCAGGAATAATTCTATGCATTTCTGGTTGATGACATATACATTAGTCACCCCCCCCCATTCTCTCTTCTTTCAGAAACTTTAAAATGCACCATGCCCTGTGGTGGCCCCGGATAACTGAGTCAGGGAACAGTTGGATGTCAGCCTGGTTCAGGGTGTGAGTCTTGTTCAAGATCAAATGAACTTCAAGGAACTCCTGTGGTTGCTAAGAGACATGATATCTTTAAATGTCAATTTCCATTCCCCTCAAAATAGCTCAAAAATCACCCAGTGTTGAAGCCTTAAAAGTTTTATGATATGCTAGATTTTAAAAACATGGATTAAAATCTTGATTTCATGATATGTCACATTTAAAGAGACAGATTAAAAACCTGATGTGACTGTTTTCCAGCTGGATGACTTTGGCTAAGTGACCCATCTCGGAGCCTCAATTTCCATCTCTGTTCAAAGGGAGTGGCGATAGAAATCAATTTCATAATCTGAGAAACATTCTATCTATTTGAACTACTTAATTCAGCTGATATAAAAAAGAAGGAAAGTGAAAGTAGAAACACATCAGAATATAAATTATTACCACTGGGGTTCCTGTTTATTCTTAAAAATTACTTTTATTATGTTCGAGGTAGATATTGAAATCTACAGTGGTGGCATCTGATATCTCAAAATAATAGTTGGGTATTTATTTATTTATTCTTTTATTTATTTATTGTTATGTGTGTGTTCCTATATGGGGGTGCACATGTGTGTGTGTGTGTGTGTACATACATGTGGAAGCCAGATACAAACTCAGACATGTGTAGGAAACTTCTTTTTGCTGACACATAGGCACATGATCTCTCGCTGGGCTGGAACTCGTCAATTAGGCTAGACTGATCAGCCAGCAAGCCCCGGGCATCCTCCTGTCTCTATTTCCCTGGCACTGGGAACACAGGTACACACAGGTACACCACACCCACCACACTTTGCTCTTTAAAAAATAATTTGGAGGGCTGGAGAGATAGCTTAGCGGTTAAGGCGCCTGCCTGCTAAGCCTAAGAACCCGGTTCCAATCTCCAGGTCCCACGTTTAGCCAGATGCAAAGTGACACAAAGGTGCAATGCCGTGCTTGCCCACAAGGGGGCGCGCACATCTAGATTTCATTCACAGCAGCTGAGAGACTGCTGGCACGCCCATCTCTGTCTCCCTCTCCCTCTCTGTCTGTCTCTCTCTGTGTCTCTCTCCAAAATATAAATAAAATAATAAAAAATAATAATTATTTGGAGATTATTTCTCTTTAATTCTTCCCTCTACAGAATAATTATAGTGGTATGTTATATTGTTGCATGATGTTACATATCATTAAGTACCCATATATCCTTCTTAAATGTGGATTTATTCACCAAATGCTGTTTTGAGCTTCGTTTGCAAAGGCACAATTTATTGTAACACACAAGGTATACACTGAGTTTCCAGTGTATTCTGGTGAACAGGGCAGTGCATGTATGTGTGTTCATGAGTGTGAGGGCAGTCATGAACATGCCACAGCATGTGTGCTGAGATCAGAGGACAACTTTTAGGTGTTGGTCCACACCTTCCACCTAGTCTGAGGCAAGGTCTCTAGTTGTTCGCTACTCTGGAAGATTCTCCTATCTCTGCCTCCCTTCAAATCATAAGCATGCTGGAGTTACAGATGACCACTGTAGCTGCTGGCTTCATGTGAGTGCTGGGGCTCTGAATTCAGGTAATCACATTTGTACAGTAGGTGTTTTATCCACTGAGCCATCTCTTCAGTCGAAACAGTGTTTTTTTTTTGTTTGTTTGTTTGTTTGTTTTTAGTAAATAACCAGGTAAGAAAGGATCACAGGTGAGCTCTCTGTGGTCTATAAATGACTATCTCTAGGGCAAACCAGCTGACATTGAAATTCATGGTCGTGATGGACTCTGTGCTATGGGCAAATGGGTGACTCTTTCACATGGTCCTTTTGTCACCAGGCTCTGTCAGACTTGTCCTCTCAATGGTGTCTCTTATGTCGGTGTCAGGGACACTTTGGAGAACTACCAGCCTCTACCGTGGTACTTTTGTCTTGGTCCCAGCTGTAGTATATCTTTTTTTAAAATTCAAGCTGGTATTCTTTTTTTTTTCAAGGTAGAGTTTTACTCTAGTCCAGGCTGACCTGGAATTCACTATGTAGTCTCAAGGTGGCCTCGAACTCATGGTGATCCTCCTACCTCTGCCTCCCGAGTGCTGGGAGTAAAGGCATGTGCCAGGATACCCAGCTTCATGCTGGCTTTTATCCACAGTTTTCATACATGTATATAATGTGTTTTGATCATAATCCCCTCCCATTATTTTCTTCTGTTCCCCTCCCCCACACCTCTTCCACATAACAGCTTCTTTTCCAATTAGTTCCTCCTCTAGGTTTTTGGTACCAGGCATGAATTCCCTCCCATGGAGGGGACCTCAAATCTAATCAGAGAGCAGCAGGTTACCCCCATAACAGTCATGCCACTATTGCACTGGCCAGTTGTTCAGCTAGCAGGATCTTCTTCTGTGTTAGACTGTTGATGGCTGTTCTCCTTCAGCAGCCTCCATAGCACTTTCTAGCACCATGATGGCTCCTCGGTAGGATGCAGGCTCCCAGGTCTGTTCCACCTTGATTTCTCAGTATCCTGCAACCAACACATGTGGTGTCCTCAGCAATGATGTCTTACTGTCTAGATCAGGGCAACCAAGAGCACTGGCAATACTTTGTATTATTTGGGGAGGGATTCAGGAGCAACCACTGACCCCAGCTGAGTTCAGACTTGAATCAGACCTTATAGATGGTTACTTTGACTCTCTGAGCCTTGATTTTTCTTATCTGTAAGTGGGCATAAAAATACCGATTACAGGGCTGGAGAGATGGCTTAGTGGTTAAGGCACCTGCCTGCTAAGCCTAAGAACCCGATTCCAATCTCCAGGTCCCACGTTTAGCCAGATGCAGTGATGCAAGGGCGCAATGCCGCACTTAACCATAAGGGGGCGCACACCCCTTCTTTCTCTCTTTCTTTGTCTCTTTCTCTCTCTCAAATAAATAAATAAATAAGATATTAAAAATAACCTCTCACAAACTTTTTTATGCTGAAAGGATGGTATATTTAATATGGTTCCTAAGAGGTGGCAGGTTGTGTCATTGTCACTGCTGTTGTATTATGTACAGGGTCACCTTACAGGAATCCCCATTAGTAAGCAACTATCAGTTTGGTCCTCGTGTACGAACTGTACTATTGGATTTCACGGCTAAAGGTTTCATATGTACCGTGTTGTTGAGGCCACATGAATTCTTATCTGTACTCATGTAGAAAACCCAGAGTCAGGTAATTCTACTTCTTTTGAGATGAGGTTTGGCTATGTAGCCCAGGATGGCCTTGAACTCACACCTTCCCTACTCTCCTCAGTGCTACATTCAGACACATACTTTTTAATTCTTTTTAAATTTTCATTTTTATTTATTTATGACAGAGAGAGACAGAGAGAGAGAGAGAGAGGGACAGAAAATGGGCACACCAGGGCCTTTAGCCACTGAAAATGAACTCCAGATGCACATGCCACCGTGTGCATCTAGGGAATTGAACCTGGGTCCTTAGGTTTCAAAGGCATACACTTTAACCACTAAGCCATCTCTTCAGCCCCAGCTAAATATTTTTGACTTTGGAATGATCTATATGATTTTTTTTTGTTGTTGTTGTTTACTATACATTTACCTCCAGACCACTTTTAGCTTGGATTACTTTAAAAACATATTCCCTAAATATGCATCGACCACACTTGGATGAGGTTGATACATGGAGAGTCAAAGGCAGCTGGAAGGAGAGGGAGGGATGAGGAACCACCAGGAATGCTCAGAGTAAAAACTAAAATTTGGAAAGGGATTGAGATGACTAAGAGATCAGGAGTTTTCCTGTGGCATGGAGGGAGCCAGGAGCAGTTCCCTAAAAAGGAGAAGAGTTGTAAAATGATGAGCCTGTGGTGTGGAGCTCAAAGAGTCATCCTGGGGAGCAAGAAGCTTGCTTCCCCACCAAAGAGGCCATTCCTTATTTACATTTGTAAAAAGGGGGCTGGAGAGATGGCTTAGTGGGTAAAAGCACTTTCTGTTTGACCATGAGGACCAAGTTCAATCCCCAGCACCTATGGAAAAAGCAGGAAGTAGCTGTATATGTTTCTAACTCCAGGCTGGAGGACAGAGACGGGAGAATCACTGGGGACTACTGGTTGGACTGGCTGACCCACACAAAAAATAATAATAAAGGACTTTTAAAAATACATTCTGAGTCTATTAATAAACCCACAAAGCTCTATAAGTCTAACAGCCCCTGTGAGACTTTGCATTCTATAGGAGAGAAAACTGAGGTTCAGAGAGGTCAAGAAATGTGTTCAAGGCCAACCAGCTGAACACAGAGCTGTCTGACTTCCCCAGCCCCTGTTCTCCACCGAGTCATACTTCTTGCCACTTGCTGTCTTATCTGAACAAACAGTTCCGATGAAGCACCAGGCTCAATGACATGCCACTGTCACACCTCCCAGTTAGACCCTGGAATTTCTAGGTTTGAGTTTGAGTCCTTTGGCCCTGTGTTCCTGTTTAGCCTGCCTGGGAGGATAGTTATGCTGAGATTAACTGCGTCTGGATGGCGGGGTGTTTTCAATGGCCACTCATGCACACGTGGCCCTGTTGAAACCGGAGATGTAGATTCATTCGCTTCCTGTTACAACTGAGAATGGCCCTGGTCCCTGATCCCAGCTCGGGGTCTGCTTCAAAGAGGGTGTTCAGGCTACGAGGAGGTTCATGGAGGTTATAAATAGAGCCCTGGGTTTAAGCCAGCTTCGTGTGTTTGTGTGTTTAAGTTGCCCTGCAACCGTTGTAATTATAGCTGCGTGGGTGAAGATGGGCAGTGACGGACGGTTCCTCCTCCTGCTTCCCTCTTTGCATAAGCCCCGCTCTGGGGGGTGTCACAACTCAGTGTCATCATGAAGTGCCTCGTGCACAGTCACAACTGTACTTCCTGCTCAAATGGAAGTGACCAGGGAGACCGAAAAAAGCCACTGTCCTCCATGAGACCATTGGGGTCACAACCTGTGTAGCCTGTGCCTCTTTTTTTAGTGAGGTTTTTTTGTTTTGTTTTGTTTTTCAAGGTAGGAGGTAGGGTCTCATTCTCTAGCCCAGGCTAACCTGGAATTCACTATGTAATCTTAAGGTGGCCTTGAACTCACAGTGATCCACCTACCTCTGCCTTCCAAGTGCTGGGATTAAAGGCATGTACCACCACGCCCAGCTTGTCTATGCCTTAAAAAATATATATACACACATATATTTGCAAGAGAGGGAGAGCACCTCCAAGCACTGCAAGCGAACTCCAGATGCATGTGCCTCTTTGTGCATCTGGCTTTACGTGGGTACTAGGGAATCAAATCCAGGTTGTTAGGCTTTCAAGGCAAGTGCCTTAAAGGCTAAGCCATCTCTCTAGCCCATCTGTGCCTCCCTTAAAAGAAGTACCGTCATGCAATATGAAAGAAAGTTTGAGTCCCTCCTCTCTGTAGACAGCAAGCCAGATTCTGCACTCTGACAGCAAAGTCCATGTTCTGTGGTCTTTGCAGTCCCTGTGTAGAGAGGTGTGCTGGTTTGATTCAGGTGTCCCCCCAAACTAGGTATCCTGAATGCTGATCTCCCCAGCTGATGGCAATTGGGAATTAACGCCTCCTGGAGGTAGTGTATTGTTGGGGGCGGGCTTATGGGTGTTATAGCCAGTGTCCCCATGCCAGTGTTTGGCACACTCTCCTGTTGCTGTTGTCCACCTGATGTGGGCCAGAGGGTGATGTTCACCCTCTGCTCATGCCATTGTTTTCCCTGCCATCATGGAGCTTCCCCTTGAATCTGTAAGCTAAAATAAACTTTTTTTTTTTTTTTTGGTTTTTCGAGGTAGGGTCTCACTCTGGCCCAGGCTGACCTGGAATTAACTATGTAGTCTCAGGGTGGCCTTGAACTCTCGGCGATCCTCCTACCTCTGCCTCCCGAGTGCTGGGATTAAAGGCGTGCACCACCACGCCCAGCTCCAAAATAAACCTTTTTTTCCCCCCACAAGCTCTTGGTTGGGTGATTTCTACCAACAATGAGAACCTGAGTGCAACAAGAGGACTCGTAGATCTAATTGAAACTATGATGTCTGAAGGAAGCTCAGTGGTGTGAGAAGCACAATGAGACCAAATAAATTACCAGGGTGTGTGAGGCAGAGCTCGGGAGGAGCTCCACTCTCTTTTGGCAGCCTGAAAGTACATGCGCTCTTTCACCAGCCAATAGGGTAGCGTTACCTCTTTCTCAGCTTCTCTTGAGGGTCTAGGTGCCAGGAGAAAGGACAGGGCCCAGCCTGAGTATACTCCCAGGCTGACTGCATAGCTCTTTGTTGAACATGAACGGAGCCAAACACACACACATGCAGTAGAAAAGCTGAAGGAAGTCAAGTGGATCCCCACCATGTGCTGTTAGCTTACAAGCACATATTGCTAGCAGGCCTGCTCCCTCATTCTCCCAGGTCTTAGGGCAACAGTGGCAGAATGTCAATTAGAGGGAAAGAGAATCTGGGGGTGTGGGGTCTGAGGGGGTCAGTCCTTGCTCCTCTCTTGTCACTGTCCAGTTCAGTGACCCTGATGGCAGGCCTCGGTAGCTAGCTGTATGGACTATTTAGAGGGTGGGATAATACTGGGCACGAAGCCAAGAAAATACCCATGTGGTATCCAAGGACCTGGTTCTAAGGTCACACAAGCATGTAACAGGCCATGAAGCCGAAGCCATTGGTGAAAGCGGTCGATCCCAAAAGACCATGTATTGCATAAGGAGCCTTCAGGATGAGGTGAGCCACAGAGACCAAACGTAAATTAGCACTTGCTAAGACGAGGGTGCACGGGAGGTTACACAGAGATGGCTAAGAGGGGTGGAATTTCACTGGGAGCAACGAAAATGTTCGGAAAATTAATTGTGGTGATGGATGCATGGCTGAGGACATTGTGCAAAGCTATTGAATTGTGCGTTCTCACTGGGCCCATTGTATAGAATGAGAAGTATATCTCAATAAATCCACATTTTAAGGCCAGAAGTAATACATTTGGTGTCGAATCAGTGGGAAAGTGCTGTGGCGCATGAGGCAGACAAGCTGGTAGGAAGCACTTCTCAAGGAGGCTCTCGGTGGAAGTGAACTGCACCACAGTGCGTCTCACATCTTTCAAAAAGGGCCATGATGATGTTTCATCCAGAAGAAGAAAAGAAAAAAAAATGATCATAGCTGTACTTTTGGTTCTGAATGAGTGGGTTTGTTAAGGGTACAACAAACAAAAGTGAAAGAAGAAATGGCAAGTGACAGATAAAGGTCAGAGCGTAAAGGGGAACACTGAAAAGTGGAAGAGACAGATGGCGAGAGCAGATAAAGTAACAGAACATCGGGTAACAAACGGGACATCAGATCAGATGCTCACAGCATCCAGCAGAAAGAATCACTCTGTGCTTCCGCTGTTCTGTGAGCTCCTTAAGGCTGAGGGCCATGCCTCCTGCCCAGCTCCAGGATCAGAGTCCAGCAACTAACACATTCTTACTAAACGGGAGCTGAAGCCCTTCTCAGCAAAGAAGTTCTACAATGGCTACCAAGGAAATTAAGCCAATAAGCATGGTGTTGCTATGTTTAACTACAGATTTCACCCCACTGAATTGGATGGCCCACTGAGAGAAAGGCTGTGGCAGGTCATTGTTTCTTTCTACAAGGCTTAGCACATAGTAGGTGCACCTTATTTGCTAAGCTGACCAACATGTAGTCCTTAATTTTTGTGTTTGTCTTACACTCTTCCATCCTGCATTGTATTCCAAGCACTGAGTTCAGAAGTTCATTCACTGTCCAGGCGTGGTGGCACAAGTCTTTAATCCCAGCACTCAGCAGGCTGAGATAGGAGGATCACTGTGAATTTGAAGCCAGCCTGAGACTACATAGTGAACTTCAGGTCAGCCTGGGCTAAAGCAAGATCCTACTTCAAAAAAAAAAAAAACAGAGAGAAAGAAAGAAAGAAAGAAAGAAAGAAAGAAAGAAAGAAAGAAGGAAAGAAAGGAAAGAAAGAAAGGAAGGAAGGAAGAAAGAAAGAAAGAAAGAAAGAAAGAAAGAAAGAAAGAAAGAAAGAAGAAAGAGATGTTCATTAGCTACAAGAACTCTGAAAACTTTGCATGATAAAACTTTCCATGGCAGCCCCATCTCGGCAATGGGAGACACAAATAGATATCTGAGTGTTTGATTGAATTCTACAACGAGTGGGGAGCAGAGAAAGAATGCACTGCTATGAGCAAAAAGGCCTCATTAATTTAATAATTGAAACAAAAAGTAGAAACCATTAGGTGCTAAAAGTGGGACATATGTAGCCTTGATTGGATATTCAATGAAGGGTGGTATGAGGGTGAAAAAAACAAATTGACAAGTGTGCTGAGGTCTGGGGAGATGACTCAGTGGATAAAGACTTGCCATGAAAGGATGAGGCCCTGAGTTCGGATCCCCAGCCCTCCAGTGAAAGCTTGGTATTGCAGTTACCTTCCTGTTGCTGGAATAAAACACCTGACCCGAAGCAGCTGGTGAGAGGAAAGGATTTATTTTGGCTTACAGTCTGAAGCGGAAGCTTCACGATGGCAGGGGAAGCACGGCGTGAGCAGAGGCTGGACGTCACCTCTGCCGCCGCAGGTGGAAAACAGCAGTAACTCAGTGAGTGGAACTTTGGCATGGGGGAGCTGGGCCATCACACCCCAGAAGCACATCTCCTCCAGCTGCTCCCAGCTGGGGACCAAGCATTCAAAACATGTGTTTACTGGGGGGCATCCGATTTGAGCCACCACAGTTGGTAGAGCAGTGCAGGACTGTAATCCCAGTACCAGGACTCCTCTGGCTGGTCTAGCTGTATCAGTGAGTGTGCTCAAGCGCAGCAAGAGACCGTCTCAAATAATACAAAAAATAGGGGCTGGAGAGATGGCTTAGCGATTAAGCGCTTGCCTGTGAAGCCTAAGGACCCCGGTTCAAGGCTCAATCCCCCAGTGCCCACGTAAGCTAGATGCACATGATGGCACATGCGTCTGAAGTTCGTTTGCAGTGGCTAAAGTCCCTGGCATGCCCAATCTCCCTCTCTCTCTCTCTCTCTCTCTCTCTCCCTCCCTTTCTCTGTCTCTAATAAGTAAATAAATTAAAATAAAAACTTTTTAAAAACACAAGAAATACGGTGATGAATGATTGAGGAAGTTACCTGATGTGGATCTCTGGCCTTTACATGTGCGCGTGTGTGCACACACACACACACACACACACACACACACCTGTGCCTATGCATCCCCTACATGTGCCCCCACACACACATAATAAATACATGCACATATACACACACCACACACTCAAAAAAAAAAAACTTTAAAAGAAGCATAGTTAATATTACTTTGTAAGTCCTTTAGAAGTCTTCCTGCCCTCAGACTATTCACATCGAAATCCACAACCTGACATCCACACCTTTGGTTTCCATGGTAGTGTGGTCTGGCTCTGCTTTGATTGTATCTCCTCAGCTCTATGGGCTGGAAGCCTAGTCTCAGGATATCGGCGTTGAAGAGGCGAACGCTTTAAGGGAAGAGGCTAAGGAAGGAAAATTGGGTCCTGGAGCCCTGCCCTTGGGAGGAAGTAATGATGACTGGGCAGAGTGGGTTAGTTCTCACAAGCACATTGTGTTATGAAGCAAGGCTAACCCCACATGCTTGTCTCTTCCTGCATCAAGCTGTTTCCATATCAGCTTTTCTGCATGAGGTGATACAGCCGGGGGTGGGGGTTTCACCAGAGGTCAGAAGGATGAAGTAGGAGGATCACTGTGAGTTTGAGGCCAGCCTGACACTACATAGTGAGTTCCAGGCCAGTCTGTGGACCTGCAAGACCTTACCTAGACCAAAAAAAAAAAAATAGGATGGGGCGGTGTCCCCTGATTTTGGACTTTCCACCTTGAAAACAACAAACTAAATAAAACCTCTTTTCTTTTAAAAAATTTGTTAATTCATTTATTTATTTGAGAGAGAGAAAGAAGGGAAGTGCCAGGGCTTCCAGCCACTGCAAATGAACTCCAGATGTGTGTACCACCATGTGCATCTTGCTTACATGGGTTCTGGGGAATTGAACCTGGGTCCTTTGGCTTTGCAGGCAAGTACCTTAACCAGCCATCTCTCTAGCCCCTTCTTTTGTAAAGAATATATTTATTTATTTGACAGAGAAATAGAGTAATAAAACACTGGATATACTGGGGGCCATCAATTCAATCTACCACATTCTACAATACCAAAGTTTTATTTTCTAGGAAGAAAGAAGCTTTGCCAGATGAAGAGCTGGGAGGGGCCAAATGTCACCAGCTGGATCCTGAGCTCTGTTTAGAACTCAGCATGGAAACCCTCCCGACTCCTATTACTACTCCTGACCTAGCCACGGGGTCCTCTGGTCTCTGCTGCCATGAGTGGACGTGTGCTACTTATTCACCTGATGACTCCTCCCAAGCTAGAGAAGTTGGGAATCATGACAACTTTCCCATCAGTCACTGCATTCATGTCACCGCCTCTGTGCCGCATGCAGGAAGGTGCATCTCCCGTGACGGACACATCCGCATGTGAGTGTCCAGTTGTCTGGGCCTCTCAAGGCTTCAAAGTTAGGGATTGTGACTCTGCAGTCATGCAATTAGCAGAAGCTGGCCTTGGGGTATGCTGTTAAAAACAGTGCAGAAGGGACTGGAGAGATGGCTTAGCGGTTAAGGCGTTTGCCTGCAAAGCCAAAGGAATCCTGGTTCAATTCTCCAGGACCCATGTAAGCCAGATGCACAAAGGGCACATGCATCTGGAGTTCATTTGCAGTGGCTGGAGGCCCTGGCATGCCCATTCTCTCTCTATATATCTATCTTTCTCTCTATCGGCCTCTTTCTCTCTCTCAAATAAATAAATAAATTAAATACAGGCTAGAGGTGGGCCCTAGATACCTCCTTCCCTAACACACACGCTCAACACCTGGGTTTCTGGGTTTGCTTCTTGTGACATCACTGCCAGCGTTCTTGCTTACGTTCCTCAAAGGTTCGCTAAGGTTCTGTGACTTTGCTAATTAACATTCCTTATCTACTCGTGACCTTTCAAGAATATTGAGAAAGTTTTGTGCTTCTAATATCGTAGGTGAATGTCAAAGGACTTCAAGATGCAATGCCAGCGATAAGGAGAGAAAGAGAAAGGGGGACACAGGGAGAGGAAAACAGCAGTAAGATCATGGAGAAAATGAATGAAAAAATAAAGGGAGATAAAAGAAAAACCTTCAAGACCACAACAGCCAAGTACTCAGGCCAGAAGACTATGCAATATTCTCCAGTCTAAAACTCCACTTTCTGGTCCTGTCCCCTCACCTTTTCTGTTATTTTAAAAAAAAAAAAAATCTCTCGTCCTAACTAGAGGTCAGCCTTCTAAATGCATGTCTTCACTTCCTAACATTTCCCATCTACTGTAAGCTGACCTCCACGCCCATCACCTCACCTTTCTGAAATGTGCACCCTCAAACCAGCCGTTACTGTCCTTGAAGCCAGGGAGCGGCTCCCACAGCCCATGGGGTGTCTAGGAAACTCCTTTTGTGGGTCCTGCGAAGGGCTTAGAGACCTGGCTCCAAGATTCCAGCCCAGCTCCTTCCTTCTCTCCAACTCCCCCTCTTAGATCCAACTTCTAGAGACTCTGCCGAGGCGCCTTGCTGCTCCTGATGGTCTGTGTTCTTGCAGAGGTGGCAAGGAGTTTCCAAAGGCATTTCATTCCCACCTGGACAATCCCTAGTGATTCCCAAAGGCCCAGCAAAAGCATGCTCTTTATTTTTCTACCTCCCGTCCTCGCCCACTCCACGCCTCCTTCCAGAGTCCTGGCCTCCTCTAAACTGCCACCTGCGTCTTTGTATTTTTCATGTCTCTCTCTCTCCTGGACTTTCATTTCCCTTTGTATTTTTCATGTCTATCTGTCTCCTGGACTTTCATTGCTCTTTGTATTTTTCATGTCTGTCTCTCACCTGGACTTCCATTATCCTTTGTATTTTTCATGTCTATCTCTCTCCTGGACTTCATTATCCATTGGTTGGAAGTTCATTCAAGGTCTTTGCTTCCCAGTGTGTCAATCTGAGCTGCTCAGAGCAGCTTCCCAAGCCCTGAACCAGGTCACAAAGTATAGAAACTGCTGGAGAGTGACTGTCACATCCGGAGCACTGATCCCCCTGATAGCGTGAACTTGGTTGTCTTTGATCTCAACCCCACCCCACCCCCATTCAGATTGTACATCTTAAAAGTGATCGTCATGGGAAGTCCTTATCAATCAAAGCAGGGTAGAGAAAAAAATCCACTCTGGGATACAAGGAGACATGGGGCTTAAGTTAAGTGAGTAATGTGAGTGTGAACTCAGCATAGTAAACACCCCCTGTGCACACACACAGGGCTAATGGTATCATTTGTGTTATCTGGGATGAGAGCAGAGGAGAGCGGCGTGTGGCTGCCTACAAGATCTGTGGAGGGGAGAGAGAAGTCTGTGCTGTAAGGCCTGGGCTGCCAGTTAAGTAAACCAAGCTTTCAGATTACCTCCCCCCATTAGGGAAGAGTCTGGGGAAGGGTGTGTGGTTTGGAGGAAGTGAAGGAAAGACAAGAGCTTCTACATAGAGGAAGAAGACGCAGGCCTTGGCTGTCCCTTGCTCTGATTGGGTATTTCTCAAGAATGCCAAGCACAGGAAGTGCCACTTCATCACCAGGCGAATCATCTGCCACATGCTTGTCAAGGATTGGTTTTTCCCTGCTGTGGTGACAAGCTGACTCTGGGCGAGCTCAGACACCGTCCCCACCAGCCTGAGAGTCATTCGGATAGATCCAGAACCCGCCTTCCCGAATGTCTGCTCACATTGGTCCTGCCCGGGTTCGTGATGTGGGAGGCGCATCAGGGTAGCTGAGGAGGGGTGGAGGCTGAAAAGAGTTTACGGAGAGCCAGGTTGAGGTCCTCCACTCCAAACAGCATTTTCCAAACTGAAATGCTTTTAAGGGTCCTGAACATTTATGTAGCTAAACACATGCAGCCCACTCACTGTGCGTCTTCCTTCTCGCAGAACCCCCCCCCCAGAATCCAGCACCTAAAGGGCTCCTTTCTTATGCTTCATGAAAACTGTTAGATGAGACAATTCACGCCAGAGTATTGAAGACTGACTGCAGCTAGTGTTAACTCGGAGAAGAGAAGTAAGTGCTTGATCCGAAGAACTCGGTAAGAGTGAAGTTGCTGGCCTATTGTGGGAACTGGTGGGCTTCCTAGTGTGTCCAGGATCTCCCACAGTGGTGCGAGCACTGATGTCTAAACTCCCTCCTGCCTCAGTCATAGTTCAACCTCTGGAAACAGCTGGAAACTTTTATCAAGCCCATCAAATTGCTTTTCTTCAATTCCTGTTTAAAAGCTACTTGGTAGCAGAAGCCCCAAAGAACTTTAACTTCTCTCCACTCCATCTGGGACTTTTTCTTAAAAATTATTTTTACTTATTTATTTGAAAGAGAGAGAGAGAGAATGGGCACACCATGGCCTCCAGCCCCTGCAAACGAACTCCAGATGTGTGCACCACTTTGTGCATCTGGCCTATGTGGGTCCTGGGGAATCAAACCTGGGTCCTTTGGCTTTGCAGACAAGCACCTTAACCACTAAGCCATCCCTACAGCAGGGCTTTTTCTTTTATTTATTTGCAAGCAGGGAGAGAGAAAGGGAGGGAGGGAGGGAGAATGGGTGCACCAGGGCCTCTTTCCACTGCAAACGAACTCCAGACGTATGCACCACTTTGTGCATCTGGCTTTACGTGGGCACTGGGGAATTGAACCCAGGTCATTAGGTTTTGCAGGCCGGTGCCTTAACCATTGAGCCATCTCTTCAGCTATATCCAGGCTTTTTTGACAGAGAGGACCCAGGCTAAGAAGGTGTGGGAGGGTTCAGACTCAAACCACGTGGTAATCTGGCAGATGGTAGATGTCTGAAGGTCCTTCACCCTTCAGGGATTCATCCCTCGTGCACTCAGCTCCGGCATCTCTAGGAATCGCTCTTGAGGGTCACCAAAGAACCAGACCAGCAAAGTGCCCACCAGGGTGGGGCTGAAAACTGGAAATAGATTCACATTCTTTCTGTCTGTCTCCAGAGAGCAGAACTGGGAGCCATGGGGAGTAGACCCAGGGAAGCAGTTTTCTGTTCCATACAATGAATAATCAAATATGGAAGACTCGCCAGCACCCTGTCCCTAGAGGCTCTGAGACAATGCCTGGCTCCTGGCTGCGGGAGGACACATGCACAGGTTAAGACAAGATCTGCTGCTTTTGCTATGTCTTTCAGCAGCAGGGGAATTTTTCAAACAAAAACTCCCTGCACCCAAATGTATTAAAGAGTGGAGTTGCTATAGCTGAAGAGGAAACGATGACCCTCCATCCCTCTCAAATGCCAGACACCCGCAACCACTGGATGAGCCGGTCACCACTGGATGAGCCGGTCACCACTGGATGAGACGGTCACCACTGGATGAGACGGTCACCACTGGATGAGACGGTCACCACTGGATGAGACAGTCACCTTCTTTCCTTTTCCAAAACCGAGTCGGTGAAACCAGAGGAAAAGAGGCAGCGGCTGTTGCAAGACATCTGAGAATGTCAATATGAGCCCAAGACAGTTTCATGTAATTGTACTTATAATTCAGCAAGTACATTACTTTCACCTTATAAAAGAGCCCCTTGCCTAGGACCATGTACCTAAGGAAAAATCAAGGGGCTCAGAAAGACCTAAAGAGCCTTGAAGACCAAACAGGAGACGCTTAGAGGTAATCACTCAGGCAAGCACAGACTTGCATGCACACTTCTCTGGGAACTCCAAGTGTATTTAATAACCATTGGTTGGTTGGTTTGGAAGTGCCGGGGGGTCTAACTCGGGGCCTCATGCATGCTAGGACAATGCTTTACCACTAAGCTTCAACCCAGCCCACATTCAATGTCTGGTTTTTTAAAATTTATTTTTAATTTATTAATTGATTTTATTTATATAATTTAATTTATTAATTTATTTTTCAGAGACAGAGAGAGAGAGAGAATGGGAATGCCAGGGCCTCTAGACACTGTAAATGAACTCCAGATGCATGCATCCCTTTGTGCCTCTGGCTTATGTGGGACCTGGAGAATTGAACCAAGGTCCTTTGGCTTTGCAGGCAAATACCTTAAACCACTAAGCCATCTCTCCAGCCCGCAAAGTCTATTAATAATAAGTTTACTTTCTAACAGTGCTCTACCTTTAGGCAATATAGGAGGGTGTGACTAAAGGACCCCACAGGACTGTGTACCACTCTCCCGTTTACTAAAGACACTCTGTGCTGGGACAGTTCCATCCTCACTGGGCATAATGTGGGTGAGGAGAAAGGTATATTAGTTACCATTCTTGTTTCCGAGACAAAATGCCTGGCCCAAGCAACTGCAGGAAGGGTTTATGGTGGCTCACAGTTTCAGCCAGTGTGATGGTGCCACACACATTTATGGAGGCTACTTTCTTCTCAATTCACCCACTCTAGAAAGTTCCTCACAAGAGGCCAATTTCCATGGTGATTTGAAATCCAGGTCAAGTTGGCAATTCATGTTGAGCCTCACAACCTATGCCAGGGTAAAGGAGACAGACGCTGAGGATACTCAAAATGTACCAATGCAGAAATCCAGAAGCTGCTGAGAGCTCAACCCTAAAGTAGACTTAAAACACACCCACCACGGCTCAGCAAATTTGGCGGAAGTCGGAGCATGTAGCAGACAGCTTCAGGTTCACTGAGATGAACTTCCAGACCAGGCACAGTTATGGAGGAAGGGATATTTATTGAAGCTTACAGATCCAGGGGAAGTTCCATAATGGCAGAAGAAGCTGGCCTGCTCTTATCGGACCAGGCAAAGAAAGAGAAAGCCACAACCAAAAACCATACTACATCACAGCACACCTCAAGAACTCCAGCTAGACACACTTTGTATATCTTTAGATTGAAATCTCAAACCCACCACCACACCTTAAGATCCGCCCAGTGACACTGCCTCCAGCCAGGTGGCTGCAGATGCAAACTACAAACTAATAAAACACTGAATAGATTGAGGGCCATCTATTCAAACTACCGGGAAGTTTGTAAGAGCCATAGGGCAGGAGGAAATATCCAGCAGCACTGCCCCCCACCCCACAGTGACTGACCGCTGCTCTCACAACTCCATAGGGGAATACCAGCAATCCCACTAACGGGGTCCTCAGTGGAGTGGGGGTAGGGAGGAGGAAAATGATGGCACCAGCACATGATGTCTCCACACAAAGTTTCTACTTAAAAAAAAGAAAAAAAAGATTAGCCATCACAGGTCTTCAGGTGTCCCAAGCTCTAATGTCTACTGAGAGGCTTGGGACTGGTGACAGGACGGAGAAGAGGAGGACACGGAATCCTGGAAAAGCTGGAGCTATTCCGAAGCAAACAGTAGCTGTGTGGATCCTCAGACTCCCCCGCCATGACCTGGCCACCCTATGAGCTGGTACGTTTTTATAATTCCTAAAAACCGAATCAAAGCCAAGCCCACACCTTCTGCTTTCATAGTCTCCAAAGTTGTGAGCGGAAGTGGGTGGGTCAGCTGAGCACTGCTTCAAGCCACAGTGTCCTAGAGCGTGTTACACTCGTAAGCCATGATGGAGAAGTGCAAGGTGCTGGTGAGATTCCGAAGGGTGTATTTCATTCTACAGGATTCCTCAGGGGTTTGAAGACGCTGTGAGTTCTGACTGCCCAATAAAGAAATGGAGGGTGCAATAAATCCTAATTTTATTTGAATTCTGAACACATTTTCTCAATGAACAGGTCACACCCATGTTTCCTAAAACACACTGTAGAGGATGCATTCATAAACCTAACCTAACCAACTTATATGAATCTAGAAGTTTATCTTCTTTGAAATAATCCAGTGTTTCCAGGGAGTGTATTATCCCCCCGTTATGGGAGAGAAGACTTCATGTGGATGGGGTTGCAGAGAGAGCTCAGTGGGCAAAGTGCCTACCTCGTAAGCATGAGAACCTGTGTTCCATGCCCAGAATCCACCTAAAAATGTCGTGTGTGGTGACATGTCTGTAGACACATGTACCTGTATCTCCCTTACCTAACCAGTGTAGTCTAATGGGTGAGTTCCAAACCAACAAGAGACCCTTTCTCAAAGAGATGGACTGCGCTCCGAGATTAACGTTCAAGGTTGTCCTTGGACCTCCACATGCATATGGATACAAATGCACACACACAAAACACACACAACACACACACACACACCAAAAAAGAAGAAAAAAAGACATCACCTAGACAAACTGCCTACGTCATGCAAGCTTTATAAACCAAGACAAGTATATCATTTTTAGCTGAACATCTTTCTGAAGTACATGACACATTTCTACTTTTGATTATTAAAAATAAAATGAGATATTTTGAGTCTAAAAGCAAGTGCATGCTTACCTTTCAAAGCTCCAGATTTTTAGAAAAGACTAAATGTGGCAAAACTTATAAACCCTTACATCTATGAATATCTGATGTGACTTCTTTCTAATGACTCTTCAGAAATGTATACTGGAATGTAAAATAACTGCCACACTTCGCACAATACTTTCTGTGCCATTCAAAATCTTTCAAAGCCTCTGCTTTAATGGCTGTTGTGGTCTGTAATGATGAGTGTCTCATGTTTCATTTAATCCTTACATTCACCAAAGGAATTTATTGGTTTTTTTATTATGAATAAGGATGAATGTGTTTTTCTCTGAAATCATTGTCTCTATTTATACTTCTTCTGAGACCTAACAGTGAAATCAGTGAATCAAAGTATATGAAGATTTGTAGGGATAAACAAATTATCTTTTAGAATACATGTGTTTTATAATTACATTACATACATATATGTGTACATACATATACACACACGTACATTTCCTCAGAAGTTTGGGAAGGAATATGTTATCTTTATCAACTTAAAATATTGTCATATTTTAATGTTTTGGTTTTTCGAGGTAGAGTCTCACTCTAGCTCAGGCTGATCTGGAATTCACTCTGTAGTCTCATGGTGGCCTCGAACTCACAGTGATCCTCCTACCTCTGCCTCCTGGGTGCTGGGATTAAAGGCGTGTGCCATCACACCCTGCTTCCCTACTCTTTATTCCTGGGTGGAGTTTCTTTCTCTTCTCCTTGAGCCCAGTGGGACTTTGTGACAGCCAGGATGGGCAGGACACTGAAGAAGTGAAGGTTCTGGTTTCTGACAGCGGGTCATAGGAGATGACAAGCGTTTTCTGGCCCTGGATCTGTAAGCTTCAATAAATATCCCTTCCTCCATAACTGTGCCTGCTCTTGAAGTTCATCTCAGTGAACCTGAAGCTGTCTGCTACAGCCCCTATGGAAATCAAGAGCTCAGTCAGGCAGACTACTACTTCTTTTGTGGTACAGATATGTGATGATGTGGGCCAGCTTCTTGCTCAGGCCATGCTTTCCTCACCATAATGGCACTTCCTCTGGAAACTGTTAAGCTGAAATAAACCGTTTCCTCCCTATGAGCTGCTTCTGGTCATGTGTTCTATGCCAGTAAGGAGAAGGCAAGTGCAATACCAGGGAAAGAAACCAGCTGCTGACCGTTGAACACTGTATTAGTTACTGGTGTGGTGCTGGGGCAAAAATATCTGAGAGCAACAAGGGAGGAAAGGCTTCATTTGATGTGTCCATTAAGGGGAGTTCCAGCTGGGCGTGGTGGCACATATCTATAGTCCCCGCTACCCTAAGTGCTGAGGCAGGAATGTCACTTGAGTCTAAGAGTTCTGGGCTGTACTGTACAATGCCTATCGATTGGGTGTCTGCCACTAAGTTTGGCATCAATCTGGTGACCTCTCAGGAGTAGGGGACCCCCAGGTTGCCAAAAGAGGGGTGAAAGACTCCAGATCAGACGTGGAGCAGGCCTGGGAGATTCCAGTCTGGAGGCGAGCGCCATTCATCTCTGGTGGCAGGAGCGTATAGTGAGCATATAGGTAGCCAGTCAGGAAGCAGAAAAACACACTGGCCAGGCAAAAGCGGATGCAAACTTCAAAAACCCACCTCTAGTGACCTACTTCTGTCCACTTGTCCCTACCTCCCAGGAGTTCTACAACTTCCAAATTGGTGCCACCGACAAACTGTTCAGACATATGGACCCAGGGGGACATTTCGGACTCAAACCATAGATACCAGAGATGTGCTGGGCACTAGATCCCTCACAGATCTATTCTTATTTCTTTAAATTGTCACCCAAACTTTCATGTTCACACATGAACATTCCGAGGGCCAGGAGGGTGAACACGTCCCCTAAGTCACCCGGCTGAAAAGGGACAGACACACACGGAGCATGTGACTAGCACACTATGGCTGAGGGTTAGCTATGGCCCTTTTTAAGTGGTTAATATAAGGAGTAGAGAAAGCGTCGCCCTTGCCCTTTAAAACAACTACAGAGACATTTTGAAACTGCGGAGGAGGGGAGAAGTCTCACCACCTACACTCCCCTTTACCTGAAGGCTGGGCAAATTAGCCGGAGGAAAAGCCATGCCAACCACCCGCCCAGGGCTCACCCCTCCCTTCCCCCGTGCGTGTGCACACTCTGTCCCAGCCACGGTTTTTGTACCTCGCCGTGACACCCTTTCTAAAGAAAAATGTTACATTTATGGAGAGAAGAGAATAGACACACTAGAGCCTCTTGCCACTGCAAACAAACACCAGATGCATCACGTTGTATGTCTGGCTTTACATGAGTCCTGGAGAATCAAACCCTGGCCAGAAAACTTGGCAAACTAGCTCCTTTAACTACTGAGCCATCTCCCCAGCTCTCCATGACACTCGTGTTTCTTTCCCTTGCTTTCTTTTTCTTCTTACAATTTACTAACAGCCTCACATTCTATCATTTCGTTTATTTATTTAGTTTACTGTGACTTCCTTCCCTGCTTGAGCGTAAGCTCCCTGAGGGAAGGAATGTTTGCGCATCTTGTCTACTCCTATGTCCGCATGTCTGCCTGGCATCCACTCATAAAGAATAAACGAATGAATTTTTTAAAAGTCTAGAAAGGTGGGCTGGAGAGATGCTTAGCAGCTAAGGCACATGTCTGCAAAGCCTAAGGACCCAGGTTCGATTCCCAAGTACCCATGTAAGCAAGATGCACAAGGTGGCACATGCATCTGGAGTTCGTCTGCAGTGGCTGGAGGCCCTAGAAAGCCTGTGTTCTCTCTCTCTCTCTCTCTGTCTCTCTTTCTCTCACATAAATAAATGTGTTTTAAAGTCTAGAAAGGCATCAATCATAAATGCTGAAAGTAATTATTATTTATCTACATTTTTCGATTACATACATTATTTGTATGGTAGTTTTGAAGGGCGGCACCTCTAGTGTTCAGGTATTACTGACCCGAAGCTAATCAGATGAAAGGCCTGCGCAGTGGTGGGGACGTCTCTTCTGGACCTCCCCCATACGCGCTTTGTGTTTTCCTGCTCTGCTCTGGATCTGACCTCCTGGAGCGGCAACACCAAGCTCCCCTGACTTTTGGTTCCCGGTTGGAAAAACGAGACTGGGCCGTTTATTCCCCAGTCTAGGCTCTCACTGCTGGCGCCCTGCAGGTTGGCTGTGTCCCTTTACTAAACACGCTCCTCAGCCTTCTTCTCCAGACCCCACTTCATCTGGGATCTTCAGCGGCTCCTCTGCCTGTCGCTCAGCTGTAAGGTGCTGACAGATCTCAATTCTGCAGCGCCTAGGGTACTTCACTGCCCTTGCTGGTCTTCCTCTGCCCACAACTTCATTAAATTTCCCTCAGGGACCCAATTGAGTTATGCCATGGGGTTCTTTCCACATTTCTGGAGAAATGTGCTTGAAAGCCGGGAGACCTGGACTCGAACGTCCGTTTCCTGGCTGACTCATGCATGGACAGGCACCTGCTCGGTTCTGTTTCTTCATCCTGAAAAGTTAGAAAAGTTGACAAGGTGACCTCTGGCTTCTTAGGATCGTAACAATTTCTTCTTAGTAAACAAGCCCTCGCTTACTTCCCCCGGTGGCCAGAAAGTACTAAGTTCATTCAGATTCTGAAAAAATCCCAGGGTCCCAAGAACTCACACCCCAGGGGCAGCAGTTACAGAATGCATGTGACAATAAAGCTATCAAAACCTCAGCTTCAAATCACCGATTTCCTGGAAATTCGAGGTTATATATTTTTTAAAGATTTTATTTATTTACTTATCTGTGAGAGATAGGAAGAGATAGATAGATAGATAGATAGATAGATAGATAGATAGATAGATAGATAGAGAAAATGGGCACACCATGGCCTCCAGCCACTGCAAACAAATTCCAGATGCATGTGCCACCTTGTGCATCTGGCTTAAGTGGGCACTGGGGAATCGAGCCTCGAACCGGGGTCCTTAGGCTTCACAGGCGAACGCTTAACCACTAAGCCATCTATCTAGCCCAAGGTTATATTTTAAGCTATTATTATGAAGCTAATACTTGTAATAGTGGCATCGAGCCACTGTGAGTGAACCCCAGATTCATGTACCCCCTTGTGCATCTGGCTTATTATTTGGGTCCTGGAGAATTGAACTGGGATCCTTTGGCTTTGCAGGCAAATGACTTAACCACTAAGCCATCTCTCTGGCCCCCAGTGCTTTCCTTTCTACAGTCCATTTAAGGTGAGTTTTCCCACCTCAATTAACATAATCAAGATGATCCTTCTCTGGTGAGTCTAGACCCTGTCAAGTCTCCAATCAGCATAAACCAACACAAGAGACTTCCTGTGCCATGTAGGTAGATATCTGTTCTACTTGTGTTCACAGCTGCAAGCCGCAGCATGGCAGACACTTACTCAGGGCTGATAGCAAATCAGCAGATTTTAACCGGGTTAATCAAGACAAAACCTCAACTGGCAACAGCAGAGGTTCATGCAGCTTTGGTTTAGTTACCACAGTGACATCGGGCTAAGTGCTAGCTGTTCACTGACACTGGGAGAAAGCCTCAGGGCCGTGATAACAAAGCTTTTCAAGGCAAAGAATCCATGATTTTAGAGAAAATCTATCACGGAGAAATAATGGAATCCGTCTCGTTTTTGAAGCAAGCCAGTTGTAAAGACACAGGCCCGGGGCTCTGGAGAGATCTCTCTGAGTGGCCAATAGGGTGGGGTATAGGTAAGGCAGCATCTGACACTGAGCCAGCATGAGAAGACTTTGCAAACTCATTGGCGTCTTGCAAGACGATGGTCTGAAAATGACACCATTGTGCCAATCCACCCACAGCCTCTTCCGAGGGGATCCCCCCTGCCCACATTTTCACCTGAAGGGACAGGCCCAGAAAGTCATGCAGAGTGCCTGCTCCTAGAGTGACACTCAACACTGAAAGACGGGCTGGACCAAATTCTGTCCCAGGGCCCTGAACTTGAAGCAAACAAATTACCATCAGTTAGTCACAGGGGCAGCAGAAGAAGACACACTGTGTGTTGCTTAGTCATAGAAATAATAATAATAATAATAATAATAATAATAATAATAATAATAAAGGCAAGGGCTTCTCCTGCCAAAGGCCTGGAAGCCCCTTGGAATCTGAAGCCACCTATAAGTCCTGGTTCCTTGAGACCAAGATTAAATATGGATCCTGCTCTTGGGTTTCCATGAATTTTCCTTTGTCATTAAAAAATAATATGAAAGGGCTGGAGAGATAGCTCAGTGGTTAAGGCACTTATCTGCAAAGCATAACAACCCGGGTTTGATTCTCCAGTACCCACATAAAGCCAGATACACAAAGTGGTACATGCATCTGGAGTTCATTTGCAGCAGCTGGAGGCCCTGATGGACCCATTCTCTCCTCTCTCTGCTTGCAAATTAAAACAATAATGATACTACAACATAACATCATACACTAAAGCCCTTTGACTTGGGTTGGCTTGAATAACCTTTTGTGCTTCACAAGAAAATAAGCCCAATTAAACCCATGGTAAATTCAAACCCGCTCTCCACTAAATTTCTGGTTCACAGGGTCTTCTGGAGAAATCAAAAGAAGAAAGACTTTAAAATGGCAAGGTCTCAAGGTCTTCGCCATTACTGGGAAGAAGTTAATACCAAAAAAGAAAACAGGGAACTGAAAAACTTCTCAAGATGCTGTGGAAAGTCTGTGTGTGCCACCTCATTGAGTCAGCTGGGATGCAGGACCTGAGCCATGACTGGAGAAGGCTCGGCCTCACCCAGATGTCTCTCATGAATGAACCCCCACCCTAAAGACCACCCCTAAAACAGACCACGGAAGGACGGCTGCGTGTGAGATCGGCTGGATGCCAGCAGCCACAAGTGATGGGAGCCCATTCGCAGACGGCAGGACAATCAAGCCGCGAACATTCTTGCGAGCAGGTGTGAGGGCCAGGGTGTGTCTGGCACAGCCCTGGTTTTTGTTTCCACTCAGCGTCGGAAACGAAATGACAACTTCTCTCTGTTTAAGAATGTATGCCGTATGTATGTGCATATCAAGTGAGGCTAAATAAAGCATCGTTTCTAAATAGCTCCTCAACGGCAGCATTTCATGACCAAAAATACTTCATGGCTTAGAGTTCAAAACCGTTTGGCCTGTATATAAACATCCCCATTTAGAAGTGGAATTACCCTAAGGTTTGCCAGCAAAAACATTGCACTAGTTTGAAGACTAAAACTGGTAAATCGGTGGCGTCACTGCTTACAGAAATTTCCCCATGCCTTTATTATACGAATCATGGCTCTTTGACTCTGATGAAGTAAGGTAGAGCAGTGGTTATGGCATGAGCTTTGGAGATAGATGGACCCAAGTTCAAATACACCCTCTATGGTTCCCTTGTCATGTGTCTAGCAAGTAACTTACCCCTGAAGTGTCTTAATTCCTAGAGCAAAGACACATAGCTTACATTAATAATGGAGACATTAATGGCTATGTGACTGAACATCATGGGTTTCTATCTTGGTGAGCACAAAGAAAAAAAAAAAAAAAAAAAAAAAAACAAGCAAAGCCAAGATATAGGAGTGTAGATTTTTACCTGGTGCAGGTAAGGAGAGGATGGGAGTTATGTTCAAGGCCATGGCCTCCTTCAACAGAGGCAGCATGGGGATTCCACACAGGAGCCTACACACAGTCATACAGAAAAGCAGATTAGGGGCAGGCACATTCCTGAGCATGCTCAGTTAGGGACCACATTTGTGAGCATGCTCAGCCCAAGGTCATCGTTCAGGAAGGAAAGATGGCCCACGAACGTGTTTGTATGTTTAACTCAGGGATATAGAACACATGGTCAAAAGGGTAAAATGGCCGACAGGAACCCTTTGAGGCATACTCAGCATCCACCATAAAGATGGTGGGTGGTCTTACCCAGCAGTGAGTCCTGTCAGCTACATGACTGGCCAGCCAGGCAAGATGTACCAACAGTTACAAGAGGGGCATGGCTTACTGGGATAACCAGCTGCTCTCTGACTGCATTTGAGGTCCCCTCCATGGGAGGGAATCCATGCCTGGTACCAAAAACCTAGTCAAAATCTTATAGCTGGGAAGGTCATAGGCCTTAGCAGGGAGGCAGTTAATACTATATGGCTAAATAGATAACGTTGTTCCCATCAAATTGCCCTCTAAACAGTTTTGCTCATTGCCGTAGATTAGCGCTACTCTCGTCTTTCGTCAGAGAAGCTTCTTTTGACGATTGGCAGTGACTACTGGCATGACTCAAAGCTCATCAAAGTGCTGAGAATGTATGACTGCTGAGTGTCCAGCCCTAAACAAGACACGTCTACCACACTCTCCAGGACACAGGCAACATTATGGAAGAGGGAATAGAAAGACTGGTCGGCGAATGGGGAGGAGTGTCTTGGGATGGTGTCCTTCAGACCTTGAGTGGCTGTTGAGTTCGTGACCTCCCAGTGGCTGTCATTCCCTGCCCAAGGCCTGTACAGTTTTGGGCCCATCATCATTCCATCATGGACAGTGGAGAAAGGCAAAATGAAAACTAGTACAAGGCATCAGCGTAGAAGAGGGACTGGTTGGAAAGAAAGGGGTTGGGTGAATGGGGATAGGGTGAGGGTGGCAAGAGAGGGGAAAGGGAAGGGTTTATAATTAAAAAAAAACACGACACACATGGGCTGGAGAGATGGCTTAGCGGTTAAGGCGAATGCCTGTGAAGCCTAAGGACCCCGGTTCGAATCTCCAGATCCCATGTAAGCCAGATGCACATGGTGGCCCATGCGTCTGGAGTTTGTTTACAGTGGCTAGAGGCCCTGGTGCACCCATTCTCATTCTCCCTCTCTCTCCCTCTCTCTGTCTCTAACAAACAAATAAATACAAATAAAATCTTTAAAAAAAAAAACATGACACACATGTATGAAAGTTGTCAATACAAAGTTTATAAAAATAGGAGTGTCCTGGGCTGGAGAGATGGCTTAGCAGTTAAGGCGCCTGCCTGTGAAGCCTAAGGATGCTTGTTCAAATCTCCAAGTCCCACCTTTAGCCAGATGCAAAAGTGATGCAAGCTCACAATGTTGCGTGTGCACACAAGGAAGCGCACGTGTCTGGAGTTCATTCACAGTGCCTGAAAAGGCCCTGGCATGCCCAATCTCTCTCTGTCTCTTCCTCTCTCTCTCTGTCTTTCTCTCAAAAAACAAAAAAGAAAGAAAGAAAGAAAGAAAGAAAAGAAAAGAAAAAGTAGGAGTTTCCTGGGACTGGAGAGATGGCTTAGTGGTTAAGTGCTTGCTTAGGCTGTGGAGCCCAAGGACCCGGTTCAAGGCTCAATTACCCAGGACCCAAGTAAGCCAGATGCACAAGGGGGCACATGCATCTGGAGTTCGTTTGCAGTGGCTGGAGACCCTGGTGCGCCTATTTCTCTCTCTCTCTTTCTCTGTCTGTAGCTCTCAAATAAATAAATAAATAAAAATAAACAAAAAGGAAATAGGAGATCCCCCCTAAAAATACCTGTCCCATTTAGCAGCTAATTATCTGCCCCAGGCCCATAAGACATACACTCCCATCCGCATACTAACCAGGCTCAACCCTGCTCAGCTTCCAAGCTCAGATGAGATGGGGTGTGTTTAGGGTGGTGGCCCCCTAGGGTTTATTCTACAGATGTTTGTTACTCTCATTTTTTTCCCTTACGATTACAAACTAAACTCTTAAACCAACCCTTAAGTCAATGCAAGTGTTGCGCGATTATCATGTCAATTTTACAGTTGCAGAAATGAGGTTTCATCAAAGTTAGCTCGTTGGCGAAAAGCTGCCTGGTTACTAAGTGGCAGAGCCAGGAGTCGTTAATATACTCGTTCGTCCACTCAGTGTGTTTTCTTTGTGTACGGGTGCTGTGGTTCTCCCTGCCGTCCACTAGAGAAAACAAATAACCACTCCAGACACAGGTCACCCCAGATGGGGGACAGCCGAAAAACAACATTCAGATGTTCAGGAAGGCATCAAGTCCATGATCAAGTGGGTGTGCTAAGGACAAAACTCAGCAGGGAAGGGGAGAAAGAACGTGTTGAGGGGAATGGAGTCAAAATGACATTGTCACCACAGCAGAGGACCAGAGAGTGTCCGTGAGAAGGGGACATTTGAGGAGAGGGGACATTTGAGAACAGAAATGCAAGCAAGCAAGCCTTGGGAGAGTGTAGAGGGGGAAAAAGATTTGGGGCAGAGGACAGGGTATGTACAAAGACCCGGAGGTAGGAGCCAGACCAACAGGACCGGACACCAATCAAAAGGTCAGTTTGGCTTGAGCAGAAAACACCAGGGAAGGAGATCAAAGAAGCCAGGTCCTCCTTCCCCGTGTCCCTGTGGACTAGGGTTCTAATGCGACACAGTCAGGACATCTGGGCACACTGGTGGCAGGGCCATCTCTCGTCCTGCCACTCCCCACCCCATCTTCTAGGGAGGAGAGTCCAGCCCTGACCCAGGCAGTCAGGCGGAACATCCCGCATCCGCTCTGTGGTCTCTCTGAGTGCATCATGGCACCTTGCTGTGTAGGAGTTTCAAGTCAAGGTCATTTTTGGTTCCTCCTGGAGCCGACCGGCACAGGAACAGGCAGAGACGTTAATAGCCAGACCCCGACAGGAGCCTTGTTTTCCACTTCCTCCCCCGTGTTTGTTTGTTTCCTAGCTTCCTAGTGAAGGTGAACCATGTGGTGTTTTCAGATGATGCCTGAAAACACGGCGCGGAGGGTGGAAGGGCGTCACTCTGCTGTAACCTGTTCTTTTCTTCATTCTCTGGGCAGTACTGGACTTGAGCTGCCTGGGTTCACATCCTCATGAACGTTTACATCACCTTAATCACAACCCATGCCCACTCTGCGCCTCCCTTTCCAGGTATCCCAATATCTGCTGATAGATACATTCTGGGAAGTAAAGGAGGACCTTTGAGTCTGTTTCAGAATTCAGTTAATATGAAAAAGCGCCTTCCCTTCCTTGGGGTACTTCTTGTAAGATATTATCACAGTGAGAAGGACACCCCAGGACACTATGAGGAAGGTGTCCACAGGACGTGGCTGCTTGCATTTCTTCTCAAAGCCAGATGCGCTATTTCTCCTATGGGCTGGGAGTTCCCTCGGTGTCTGACTGGGTGGTCCCAGCCTCCCAGCCTCCCAGGCTGATGGACTTCTGTGGTCCGTCAGATGCTCTGTCTCTATTTATTGCTTTCCCTGGGGCAGAAGTGAGTTTTCCTGACCTCCTACCAAGCACTGAGAGGAAGGTTTGTAAACTTGCCAGTGGGAACATAAAATCAAAAAGTTTCTTTCCAAATGAAGGGATTTGTAGCTGCAGAAATGATGATGTTTCCCGCCCTTCCGTGGAATTTATCATTTAGAAAGAGGCACACAGAATTTCATGAGGGCCCTTTAATGGTGATAGCTTATGATCCCTTATTTGTCAGTGTACACCTTAGATCAGAAAGTTTTCATGACTGGGACTCAGCGAGCAGTTTAATATGACTAGGCAACATCAGACACCAGAGCATAAGTGACATGCTAGGAACAGCAGCGGCGTCTCACACGACC
Source organism: Orientallactaga sibirica (assembly GCA_036365145.1). Lineage (NCBI taxonomy): Eukaryota > Metazoa > Chordata > Mammalia > Rodentia > Dipodidae > Orientallactaga > Orientallactaga sibirica. The sequence goes on from JAEOAD010000032.1 coordinate 19,977,265, forward strand.
AGCCAAAGCAGTAGGCAAAATGTGTCACTGGAATTCGTCTATAGGTCAGTAATTTAAACAAGGCAAGTGGCATGGTGTCCCGTTCTCAATGGCTTAGATTACCGCGTGAGGTCCTGGTCACCTCAGTGGCAGAACCCCCTCAGGGTGGGGTTCCAAGTGCTCAGTATCAAACTCCTCAGTGACCTTGACGCAAACCCTTGAAATGTTCTTAAAGAGAACACGCGAAGTATTCTCACCAGCAAAAGAGACTATCCCTACCCATCACCCCCTCTTCCCCGCTCCACCAGCTGTGCTTGAAGTCGAGCTGGTGACTGAGGACACCTCTGGACTGAGGAGATGGACTGCCACCCACACCCAAAAACCTACTCAGCACCCCACTCAAGGCCTGTCCATCACAAGGCACTTTCCCACCTCCATAAAACCCTCCTTCCGTCTCTCTTTTGGCTTTCCTGCTCCCGTTATGCACACCCCCTTCTCTCTGCCCCCTCCTTCCCTCTCTATGTCCCTCTTTCTCTCCCTCTCTCATTCTCTTGGGCCTTGTTGCACTCACCTCCTTTTTCTCTCCCCCTCCTCCCTCTCTTTCTCTTCCTCCTCCTCTTCTTCTCCTTCTTCTTCTTTCTTCCTTCCTTCCCTCCTCCTCCTCCTTCTCCTCCTTTTTGCTTCATCCTCCTTCCCTCTTTCTCCTCCTCCTTCTTCCTTCATCTTCCTTCCTTCCCTCCTTCTTCTTCTTTTTCTCCTCCCCCTCCTTCTTCTCCTTTTCCTTCTCCTCATCCTCCTTCTTCTCCCTCCCTCTCCCTTTCCCCATTATAATGAAGTCTTAAAGTCAAGACAAATTATTTGTTTCAAAGTCTCTATCCAGACCTACAAAATTTAACAATCACCACCCAAAGGCAACCATCCAAGACTCACTTCATTTGCAAGTTCAAGTTGAGCCATGCAGGAGTGTTTACAGGATGCATGAGAGGACAAGAAAACCTGCAAAGAAAGAGGCTCACTTGTGGCTCTGCACCAAAAACATGGCTGCCGTAAGATGCTTCCCAGAATAGCCACAGTGGCCCACACTGGAAAACAACCAAAGGTCCAAGAGATATAGAATGGGTAAATGACAGTCCATGGTCTCCATAAATTACAAATTAAAAATTAAAAACAACTATTGTTCCACACAGCAACTAGTAGGGATATCAAAACACGGTGAGTAAAAGAAGTGAGGCACAGGAGGCTGGGAGTCAGCTCTGTGAGGAAAGCGCTTTCTGGGCAAACATGGGGACCTGAGTTGGGATCCCCAGCACCCAAGTGGAAAAGCAGAAACATAAGGACTCCCAAGACTTGCTGGCTAGCTATTTTAGCTCACTTTCTGAGGCCCAGTTTCCATGAGACACCCTGTCTCAAAAGGAAAAATTACATAAGGTGGAACAGTGATTAAGCAAGATTTCCAACATGGACACCTGACACATACATGTATATTCACAGACACACGCACAGACATGTACATTCACACATACACACACACACACACCGAAGACAGACACAAAAACATGCACTGTGCATGTTCATGTTTCTGGCAGATGTGTGAAGCAGCCAGATTGAATTTGCGGAGAAGGAATGAGAAGAGTGTCGGGAGGGGGAGTGGGAGTGGGGTGTGGAAATGTTAAGGAACACCAATCGGCCTGAGCCAGACAGTCTGTCACATGTGGTCTCGGCCTCTTCTGCTAGAGATGGCAATGTTGTTTTTCTTGGGGGACCACATCACGCAACACACCTCCGCCTTCCAAATGCTGGGATTATAGGCATGCACCACAATGGCCAGTTTTTTTTTTTTTTTTTTTTTTTTTTTTTTTTTTTTTTTTGCGAGGTAGTGTCTCACTCTGGTCCAGGCTGACCTGGAATTCACTATGTAGTCTCAGGGTGGCCTGGAACTCTCGGTGATCCTCCTACCTCTGCCTCCCGAGTGCTGGGATTAAAGGCGTGCGCCACTACGCCCGGCTCAGTTTTTTTTTTTAATTCATCTTTTAGCTATACATTATTCTATAAGATAAGAACTCATGTGGGTTGACCTTTGAAGTTCAGAGAAATTAATGATTCATTCAAGGTCACACAGTGAGTGAATTGTGACATTCACATTATAAATATGGCCTCCTGATTTGTAACCTACAGTTCCTTCCCAGGTGCCCGGAAGGTGTCCCTGCTGTCAAAAACATTGGGACACAGATCACTACACTGTGGCACGTCTTCTGATTCTGGCCTAGATGGATGCACGTGGCCTTCTTGAGTTGTTTTCAGTAAGCAAATATTCCTGACACTTCAGTTATCCCAAGCCACACAATGAACTCACTGTGCAAAGGCCTTAGAAACTTCATTCAGTGGATGCAATAAGAATCATAAAAGTCAAAGCTTTGTGTGCATTCCCTCAAAAAAAAAAAAAAAAGCCAACAAAACAGAGATTGTTGAAACAGAAACATCTAGGCTAGAGGAAAGGAGGCCACACAGGCTCTGTGTTTCAAAAACCTGGTTCTCTCAGAGGGCTGTTCCATGCCTGGGTCTCAGCAGAGGATGTATCTTCCCTTCCTCGATGAGCCAAAGCAGACCTCCCTATGCTTGGTCTCTGTGCTTGGTGTGTGCATGGTGAAGGCTGTGTGTGTGTGTGTGTGTGTGTGTGTGTGTGTGTGTATGTGTGTGTGTAAGAGAGAGAACTAGCACGCCAGGCCCTCCAGCCACTGCAATTGAACCAGACACATGTGCCATCTTGTGAGTATGTGCGACCTTACGCGCTTGCATCACTTTGTGTGTCTGGCTAAAATGGGATCTGGAGAGTTGAACATGGCTTCTTAGGCTTTGCAGGCAAACGCCTTAACCGCTAAGCCATCGCTCCACCCTGGTGAGCGTATTTTTAACTTTCCCACATTGGGTTATCTTGTCATCTCCATGTATACCCTCCATGAAGGCAGCCACTTCTTCTACCTCACTGTTGGGAGTTAAAACTGTGTAGCACCAAAAACATACTGGAGTCCTAAACCCCAGCACCTCAGAATGTGGCCTAATGTAGGGCTGGAGAGATGGCTTAGCGGTTAAGCACTTGCCTGTGAAGCCTAAGGACCCCTGTTCAAGGTTCGATTCCCCACGTAAGCCAGATGCACAAGGGGGCACATGCATTTGGAGTTCATTTGCAACGGCTAGAAGCCCTGGCGTGCCCATTCTCTCTCTCTCTCTTTCTCTCTGCCTCTTTCTGTCTCTATCTGTTGCTCTCAAATAAATAAATAAACAAAATATAGGCTAATTTAGAAATTAGGGTCTTACAAAGGTGATGGAGCTAAAATGGCCCAGAGACAGATGGAGGGAAGAAACTCATAACACACTTGTCAAGGCTACCAGAGCTAGGGGAAACTCAGAAACTGAAATGAATCTTTTCCTTGTTCAGAGGGAACAAGGTCCTGAGGACACCTTGATCTTGGACTTTTGACCTCAAAGTAGTGAGAAAATAAATGTGTGTTGCTTAAGCCATCTAATTGGTGGCACCTGTTAACTGCAAATTAAGTTTTATAGAATCAATATCCTCATGAAATGTGTGTCCTTAGACCCAGGATGTAGCCAGAAAAAGGCAGGGTTTGGCTTGTTCTGTTGTGTTTTGTATTTATTTGTTCATGATTTTCCTTTGAAAAACTCAAAGTTTCACTGAAAAGAATGATTGAAGGAAGTCGTAGAAGGGATGGTGGTAGAGCTCTTGCCTAACACGAGGGGGACTTGGGTTCAGCGGGGATAGGGAGATTTGCATTTTGGAGAATAGGAGTGGAAACCCTCTAGTGTACTTGGTCAGCGAGGCAGTGAATGCTCACAGCGATTAAGTAACTACCCAAGACAACCCATCTGGAAAAGCGCATGTTTGAGTTTGAACCTGAGTCTGCTGCTGAAGCTTCCGGCAAGCCAGCACCCTCCTCATACAGCTGACCATGGGCATGCAATGTATTCAGTGAGGAAAACACCGCAGATGGCATCGTAACTACATTTTCATAGTCTAGGGAGGGTAGACTTCCTCTCTTGAAGTCCCACAGTGATGCCTACAATGCATCCTGGCACCTGGTCATCTTGCATTGAGAGTTTTTTTTTTCTCTGTGTCTTGGGAGAGGTTGTCAGGAAAGACGATGGGATGGTGTTTATTTTATTTATTAAGCACTGTACCCGTTACTATGGCTACACATAAGAAGTTATCTCGGAACTGAGGGCCTTAAAAGAACAGTAATTATTGCCTCTCTTGGCTTTTGTGAATCAGGAATTGGGGTTGAGTATGTTGGGGCATATCTAGCTCAGGGCTGTGGTGTCTGTGGTAAGGTGGCTATTCCTGGGCTCATGTCAAAGGCTTCGCTGTCACCCGTTTTGCCCCTGACCTGGAACAGTTTGAGCAACTGAGGTTCCTTACGTATCTCTCTGTCTCCTTCTACCTCTTCATGTGATCTTTGCAGCATGGGGGTTAGGGATCAGCTCCCAAAGGGGTGTGTGTGTGTGTGTGTGTGTGTGTGTGTGTGTGTGTTTTATATATTTGCAGAGAGAGAGAGAGAGAGAGACAGAGAGGCCAGAAAACGCTTGTCATCTCCTATGACCCGCTGTCAGAAACCAGAACCTTCACTTCTTCAGTGTCTGCCCATCCTGGCTGTCACAAAGTCCCAGTGGGCTCAAGGGGAAGAAAAAGAAACTCCACCCAGGAATAAAGAGTAGGGAAGCAGGGCGTGGTGGTGCACGCCTTTAATCCCAGCACTTGGGAGGCAGAGGTAGGAGGATCACTGCGAGTTCAAGGCCACCCTGAGACTACATGGTACATTGTAGGTCAGCCTGGGCTAGAGTGAGACCCTACCTTGAAAACCAGGAAAAAAAAAAAGATTAATGAAGTACTAGCAGACACATCGGATCATAAAATTGTAACCTGCATAGAAAATACACTTTAGCACACGTTACTGCACTGATATACATGGGGCATTCTAAGCGTGTCACATGAACGAACTGGTATTCCTTTTCCAGATGGCAGAGGCAGTCTGAGCTCCACCCACATCTCCTTGGCCATCACCACTTTAGTACCTACCACGTCAACTTTAAAATTCCAGAACTTGGCCTAGGAGTCCCCACTGGACCATGAAAGCTGCTGTGCTCTTGCGTACAGCAAGCCTGATATGCTGGAAAGGAAAACAGCCTCCAGGAGCAGCCATCAACGAATAGTGGCAGGGGGTGGCATTAGAATTACCCTGGCTCCCTCACCCTTGGGGGCAGAACAGGAATCCTATTCCCATTGCCATTCCATCAGAGTCTGAGGGGAAGTAATATCCAGTAGTCCGCAACTGTGAATTAACATTGCTGTGTGTGTGTGTGTGTGTGTGTGTGTGTGTCACACTTGTGCACGTGGAGGTCAGAGGACAACCTCAGGGGTTCCTCAGGAACATCATCCATTTATTTTGACACGGGGGTCTCTCATTGGCCCAGGACTTGCATAATTATGCCAGACCACCTTGGCCAGCAAGCCCCAGGTACCCGTGTGTCTGCTTTCCTAGCATTAAGATTATCAACGCTCCACTACACCCGGCATTTTTACATAGGTTCTGGAAATCAAACTCAGATCCTCATGCCTTCAAGGCAGGCACTTTACCACCTCCACAGCCCAACAATACATCTTTATTAGTGCTCTCTTCCTTGCCCCAGACAGGTGTCTCCTGGCCTATGACATAAACTGTGGATTTGAACCTTTCCTGGGAAATCCAAACTAGACTTGCTTGACTTAAGATCACTCCGTTAGTCGTGTGAACTGCAGGTGGCTTTAAAAAGTCCACTCCTGGCCCCCAAACTAAGTGATATTAGAGGAAAGGCACTGGGGAAGAAATTAAGACTCACAGGTGGGCCAGAAAGATGGCTTAGTGGATAAGGTGCTTGCCTGCAAAGCCAAAGGACTCCTGTTCCATTCCTCAGGACCCACATAATCCAGATGCACAAGGTGATGCATGTGTCTGGAGTTTGTTTGCAGTGGCCGGATGCCCTAATGTGCCCATTGTCTCTCTCTGTCTCTCTCTCTCTAAGTAATTAATTAATTAAAAGTGTTCCACTTTTGATGTGACATCATGCCACATTACTTCTTTTTTTAAAATTTTATTTATTTATTAGCAACAGACAGACAGCGAGAGAAAGAGGCAGAGAGAGAGAGAGAGAGAGAATGGGCGCACAAGGGCCTCCGGCCACTGCAAACAAACTCCAGATGCATGCGCCACCTTGTGCATCTGGCTTACATGGGTCCTGGGGAATTGAGCCTTGAACTGGGGTCCTAAGGCTTCATAGGTAAGTGCTTAACCGCTAAGCCATCTCTCCAGCCCCACGTGACTTCTTTACAGTGCCCTTGTTTCAAACACAGTCAAATGGGCAGTTCGTGCCTCAGCAAAGGGATTCTGAGACAGCACAGTGCAGTCCAGCAGTGAGGCTTGTGCCGACTTCCACAAGGGCTCGGGCCTGCTGAAGCACTTCTGTATAATCAACAGTTATTATCCATGGCAAGTTGAGGGTAACAGCGATACGGGAATTTGGGGTCCTCTGAGGTCAACAGAGTCTCGGGCTCTTGGTTGGGCCTTAACCTAGGAGTTAGAGTGCCCGATGACCACAGCCACACAAAACTTCCACCAACTCCGAAGCCTCGAGGTTCTTGTTATGAATTTGATGAATGAAATCCAGAGCCCATAAAAGATGAAGTTGAATACAGAGCATACGAGAAAGAAAGGAAAGAAGGCTGAAACCCGCACCCCCCACACACCGTACAACAGGGGAGAGTCCCCAGAGATGGGGCAAGCCCTGCTAAGGACAGTAAGGTAGAAAGCGCCCAAGCTGGGAGGGTTCCTGAGTGGGACAAGCTACCAGGGAATTCTCAGGGGAGTCTCTTATGAGGGTTTTTGCATGGAGCTGAGCTGGTCTGTCCAGTTCCCAAGCCAAGTGTCTGGGCACATTTCTAGATAAAGGCACAGCCCAGTTTACATTTCTAGGAAAGGGGAACTCCTGTAGGGAAAAGGAGATGAAGAAAAACTCATTTTTTTCCCTTGGACTCAAGGACATTCCTGCTTTGAGCCAAGGAAAAAGCTTTCACTTTGGGGGCGGGCCCTGTTACCCTTAGCTGACTGGCCAGTTTCTTTCTCAACTTCTCTTCATCAGAAACTTATCTGACTCCCGTGACAGGATGCCTTTGAAATCTCAAATGCATGCTTAGCCTGTGGTTGGAGTCCCTCTCACCAGAGTCCATCAGCAATCTCCCGGCCCATGGTACTGCTCACTGCTCCCCTCCAAGCCCAGAGCTGTCTTCCTGAGGACACACTGTCTCCCATGGTTTCTGACTTTCCAGCCTCTACCTGGGGGGAGAACCATTGAGACGGCAAGCCTCTGCCTTGGCCACATTCGTAGTAGCTATGTTTTACAGCTGTTCCTGCAAACAGCCCAGCCTTGGACTTGAAACAAGAAACCTCCAGGGATGAATCTAGTCTTGAGTTCCTTCCTCCCAGGCGAATGGACAGTCATTATTTTTTTCTAATTTTTCTTTACTTATTTGAGGGAGGGAGAGATAAAGAGAATGGGCGCACCAGGTCTTCCAGCTGCTCCAAACGAACTCCAGGTGCATGCACCCCCTTGTGCATCTGGTGTATGTGTGGTCTGGGGGAATTGAACCTGGGTCCTTTGGCTTTGCACACAAGTGCCCTAACCGCTAAGCCATCCCTCCAGCACAACAGTCATTATTTTTATGTTCACTGAGCACTTCTGAGGACAGAGGGAGGCCCTGTGCCATGTGTTGTCATTGGGTTCTGCCTGTCAGCAGCTAATAGCAACAAGGAGAAAGGAGATAAGACAGTATGATGCAGCCACATCCCAGCTCAGATGTCTCTCTTCAGTTTGCACTTTCTTCACCTCTCAAGCTCTGTTCTTTTCCCTCCAAATGACTTTTACATCTGCCTTTTCCTCTACTCCTGCCTCTGCTTCTCAGTCACATCACTCACACCCAATGGGAGGGTCTCACAAACAGGGGCAGCTGTGCCCAAGGCGTCTTAGAAGGTGTGTCATGTGGGGGAACTGCTGTGTCAAGGTGTGGCCTGTGGCATCACAGGAATTTACAGCTCTGTGGAAGGAGGTGAGAGGAAGGGTGGGTGGTAGAGGGGGCAGGGGGAAGAATAGGGTGTGGATTATGAAGGGAACCCAGCAAGCTTGTGGTTTCCCATGGAAACCTTCTGTATGCTCATCCCCGGCTGGATCCTGAACACTGGCCCTCATCCCTCTGCACTGTCCACATGGGCTCTCCTTCCCCGACGCGGTCCTCAGAACAAAACCGACTGCCTAAAGAACCATCCCTAGGTGTGTTTGGAAACATTGCCTATGACTCGTCGTCTGTGCATACACGTGTGTGCATGTGGGTTCCTGTGTGCACATGTGTGCACACACATATGTTGGCCAGGTGACAACTTCTGGTGCTGTGTGTCACCTTTTTGGAGATAGGACCTCTCCCTGGCCTGGAACTCCCCTAATTAGGCTACACTGCTTGGCCAGAGAGCCCCAGGGGTCTGCCTATCTCCACCTGTCTGGCTGACGCTGAGATTACAACAGCCGGGGACCGGACCCAGATCCTCATGCTACACAGCGCAGCACTGCACAGCACAGCACAGAGCAGCACAGCACAGCACAGCACAGCACAGCACTTCACTGCACAGCACAGCACAGCACAGCACTGCACTGCACGGCACTTCACTGCACGGCACGGCACAGCATGGCACTGCACAGCACAGCACAGCACAGCACTGCACCGCACAACACTGCACAGCACAGCACTGCACTGCACGGCACGGCACTTCACTGCACGGCACGGCACAGCATGGCACTGCACAGCACAGCACAGCACAGCACTGCACAGCACAGCACTGCACGGCACGGCACTTCACTGCACGGCACGGCACAGCATGGCACTGCACAGCACAGCACTGCACAGCACGGCACTGCACGGCACAGAGCAGCACTGCACTGCACAGCACAGCACTGCACAGCACGGCACAGCACGGCACTGCACGGCACAGAGCAGCACTGCACTGCACAGCACAGCACTGCACTGCACAGCACTGCACAGCACGGCACTTCACTGCACGGCACGGCACAGCATGGCACTGCACAGCACAGCACTGCACAGCACAGCACAGCACTGCACAGCACTGCACTGCACGGCACGGCACTTCACTGCACGGCACGGCACAGCATGGCACTGCACAGCACAGCACTGCACTGCACTGCACTGCACAGCACTGCACAGCACTGCACGGCACGGCACTGCACGGCACTGCACTGCGCGGCACTGCACGGCACAGAGCAGCACAGCACTGCACTGCGCAGCACAGCACAGCACTGCACTGCACGGCACGGCACTGCACGGCACAGAGCTTCACTGCACTACACTGCACTACACTGCACAGCAGCTTGACCCACTGGGCTATCTCCCCAGTCCTCTGAGTCTTTTCTTCAGTTCAACTTGGGGAGTATACCTGCTGAGTCAAAGTTGTTGTTGTTCTTTTCAAGGCAGAGTCTCATCCCAGTCCAAGACTTCCCATAAATGCGCAATTGCCCTCCAGAAATGGCTCCCTCTCCCCTCTCTAGTGTGTACAGGCTGTGTCCCCCTGTCCCCTTTTCTGTAGCTTCATTCAGACTGCCACTGATTTTTTTTCAAATGACGATTTTATAAATTGCTGGTCAAATTGTACCAAACCATACTGGAACTTCCTCCCCAAATCAAGTTGGCATGTGGGGCAGCCGTTTTATAAAACACTGAATCCACAGGGCAGCTCTTTCTGCTGGTGACCTCCTGTCACGTGATGGTAGTGACAGCATCCACAGCGTCATGCTGGCGGTGGGGACTCACTGTTGTGACCTCCTGTGGGCTGAGGGTCTCCTCCGCTCATGTGCCATGTTCATGATTTTCCTGGCTTACCTCATCCAGTCCGGGCACAACATCCATGAGATAGCTACCATGGCGTCCCGCAATCACAAGTGAGCAACTGAGGCACAGAGAGGACAGGTGACCTGCGGCAAACCAGGATGGAGCTGACACTTGACCCCAACATCTGTGATCTTCCGATGGCATTGTACAGCTTCCTGTTTCGGGGAGGCGTCCTTGCTTATCAGATCAAGCACCCCCTGAATTAAAACCAAAATCCTTTATCCAGCTCTATTGCAAAATAGCTCCAGGGCTAACAAATGTAAGTATGTGCCACGTGTCTTACATGAGCTCATTTCAATATCGTTATTTCAATCTTTTGGGGCATTTCACACATAACAAGTTGAAGTTCCCATAAGCTAAGCAACTTAGCCACGTGGCTGAGAAGTGACAGAAGCAAACATCGGAATCTGTAGCCTCCCCCATCGCTTCTGAGGCTCTGACACTATCTGTTATGTGTTGCTCGTTCATTTATCAATCTTTCAGCCAAAATTACTTCATTGTCTAAAGTTGCCACTAACTCTGTAATCCTGATCACAAGAGAAGTGGTGATTCCAAACTCATTTCAAATTTTCAGTCTCTGGACTAGGGAGATGTCTCCGTAGTTAAAGGCACTTGCTTTCAAAGCCTGCTGACCCAGGATTCCACTTCCCAGGACCCACGTGAAGTCAGATGCACAAAGTGGTGCAAGCATCTGGAGTTGATATGTATGCAGCGGCTAGAGGCCTTTGCATGCCGTTCTCTGGCTCTCTTTCTTTCTCACCTTGTGAATAAACAAATAAAATACTTTTTTTAAAAAAGAAATCTTTTAAAAAACAACACATACTTTGACAGAAGAAAGATTTGTCTCCAAAATATGACTTGCTGTCTGATGAATGTGGAAGATGACAGTGAGCCTTCTGGACTTATTTTCTTCATCAACAAAATGAACAAGTGACATTCCCCTTGCCTGACCCATTGGGCGACACCTACTCTGTATGGGGCATTGGTCTGGGGTGGCCAGAGCCAGGGCTGGCTTTGCTGGTGGGGAGGTGGCAACTTCCTTCTGCTGCCTGCCCCAGCCTCAGCCATACTCCACAGAGACTCTGCACACACCTCCATCACCCTTCAGCCTCTCACGCCCTTCAACTTCCCTGTGACTATGTACGATGCATGCTTTTCAGACTATCTTAAGGTGGCCTTCATTGGTACGGAAATTCTGAAAAGGTACAGTCACCGTTGTATAACCAGGAGGCTGGCCTATATAGGAAGCAGTTTGTCTTCTCCTCCTTCCATTTTTTTTTTCCTTTTTAATCAGCTTGAGGCATTTCCCTTGTGGGCGGCTGATCTACCACAGCAGGTGGGGGGGAGGACAAGAGCTCAGGCGACCACAACCACAACCCTCAGTGTGCTGCAAGAGCATGCTTGGTGGCGTAGAGATCTGCAGACTCGAGCTCTGGTGCCACCCGGGGGCCACCTGAGCAAAGGCCACCCAAGCTTAAGGGCCCTAGCACAGAAGACACAAGAGACTGTTCCTGTCTGGGACAAGCTGGCTTTGGGAAAATCCCAGCAGTTCAAAGTAACAAGATCATCCAGACACGCAGATGCCCCTGCATCCTTCAAAGTCAGTCTCCTCTTGGGCCAATAGGAAAATAAGTGTGAACCGCGCCCACTGTCACAGGCAACAGCAGAGCATTTCAGAGACAAGTTGAGAGCCACAGAAATGGGTTATTCTCTTCCCGGGAGGGCGTGGCTCTTAATCCTGGCTGTGCTTCCGCATCACCAGAAAAAAAGAATGGACAAAATATACAAGCAAATAGTACAATGTCCAGTTCTCACATCAAACTATGTGCCAGGTAATTGCTGATGGCCATCTGTGGAGCCCCAGGCAATGGGTAAGATTGTGGTTTGAGTTCCTTCGCCCATAACTGTGACCAAATGCCCGACAAGAAGCAACTTCAGGGAGGAAAGGCTTGCTTGGGCTCACATTTTGAGGGGGCCATCCACCACGGTGGGGAAGGCATGGTGGCAGGAGGCAGCTGGTCACACAGTGTTTGTAGTCGGGAAGCAGAGAGAGTTGATTGCTAAGGCTCAGCTAGCTTCTCCTTTTTATTCAGCTCGGAGCCCAGCCCGGGAACAGTGCTGCCCACATTCAGGGCAACCTTCTTTCCTCAGTTGAACTTGTCTGAAAACAACCTCATAGATACATCCCACGTTTCCATGGTGACCCTAAATCCTGCCAGCTACCCGTCAAGGTCAGCCATGAGCACCACCCTTTACAGATGTCACTTTACAGATGAGGACAAAGACTCCCGAGGCATCAAGGCACTTGTCAATGCCGCACAATGGCAGAGATGGGGTTTGAATCCACCCAACACCCTCTCCTCAAACACCAAGATCTATACCACTGTGTTTCACAAAAGAAAAATTGTGGGCTGGAGAGATGGCTTAGCAGTTAAGAGCTTGCCTATGAAGCCTAAGGACTCCAGTTCGAGACTCAGTTCCCCAGGACCCACATAAGCCAGATGCACAATGTAGCACATGCATCTGGAGGTCGTTTGCAATGGCTGGAGGCCCTGGTATACCCGTTCTCTCCCTCTCTCTCTCTCTCTCTCTCTCTGCCTCTTTCTTTCTCTGTTGCTGATAAATAAATAAAAATAAACATAAAATTTTAAAAAAAGAAAAATTGCAAAGGACTGACAGATGTGTGAAAAGCTGGTTCATGACACTGGTGGCCAGGAGGTGTGGCCAAACAGACCTGGGCTTTTTAGAAAGGCATTTTCCAGTGTCTGTGAAGATGGAGACTGTAGACTTTCTGTGACTCAGGAGTCCCGTCTGGTGATCTACGCAGCTGGAATTCTCAAAAGCTTCAAGGCTCAGGATGGTCTTTACAAGACCCTCTGTGTGTCACCCACAGTGAAACCAGCACCTAAGTGCTCCTGAATCTGAAGAACTAGACAAGGGAATATTTACTTAATGACGTGACTGTGCAAGTACTTCTGTTTGCCACTGGCAGTCCGTTATCCCCAGTGTGAGGGAACCTGTGCTCTGAAAAACTACACCACGTCAGAAAGAGGCTGGGGTAGTGGTGGCACATGCCTTTCATCCCAGCACTCAGGAGGCAGAGGTAGGAGGATCGCCATGAGTTCAAGGCCACCCTGAGACTACAGAGTGAATTCCAGGGCAGCCTGGACTAGAGAGAGACCCTACCTCGAAAAACAAAACAAAACATCAAAGAAAGAGGCTGTGGTGTTCCTCGCCCCTGTGTGCTGGCAGAAATAGCTGCCACTGATGATACTACCCAATCGTGTGTTCAGGGGCTTGTCAGGGGAAGGCAGCCCGTGGGAGACCCTGGCAGGTCAGGGACAGGCGTGAGAACTGGAGAATTCACTCCCCTCCCTGCATCTCCCTGTACCCCTGTTCTTCCCATCTCAGGTGTCTCCGTTGTGATTTCAACAGCGACTCAGAGTCCAGAGAGAGACTCAGGTGCCTCGGGATGAGATCTTTCTTTTTAAAAATATTTTTTGGGAGCCCAGAAAGATGGCTTAGTGTTTGCCTGCAAAAGCCTAACAACCCAGGTTCCATTCCCCAGGACCTATGCTAAGCCAGATACACAAAGTGGTGCATGCATCTGGGTTTCATTGCAGTGGCTGGAGGACCTGGTGTGCCCATTCTCTCTCTCTCTCTCTCTCTCTCTCTCTCTCTCTCATCTCTTTCTCTCCCTACAAATAAATAGTTAAAAATTTTAAAATATTATATTACTTTAGAGAGAGAATGAGCGTGCATTAGCCTCTTGCTACTGCAGATGCATGTGCATCTGGCTGTATGTGGTTACTGGGGAATCAAGCCCAGGATCTCAGGCTTTGCAAGCACGTGCCTTTAACCACTGAGCCATCTTCTCAGTCCTGGCTTGGCTCTTTCAAGGGTGTGAGTCACACGGGGTTTAACGGTCCTTTTCTTTCCCAATCAAGCCTGGAAGAGGAGTCAGTCACACTGTTGCTGGTCTCTGGGTCCCTCCTCAGCCCTGTTGCCTCCACTCACCTTCCCTTACTCTGCTCATTTGAATCTTTATGGGACATTCTTCCATTGAGGCCACAGAGTATTCAATCTCTCTCTCTCTCTCTCTCTCTTTTCTTTCCAGGACCCTAAAATGCTTCATCCTCAGACTTCATCCGGTGTGTGTGTGTGTGTGTGTGTGTGTGTGTGTGTACGTGTGTGAGGAGCCCAATAGGATGCCCATCACATGCAGGCCGGGCAGTCCCTCCACCTTCTGTGTCAGAGGAGCGGCCGTCACAAGAGCTCCACGGTCCCTTACTTCAAAGTTCATCAGAACTGGGTTCTTTTTAAACTAGCAATAAATTAAGATGGCACACATTTTGTTAAGTTAGTTCTTTTTTCAGGGGTGCTAGTCTTAAATAGATATAAACTCAATTAAAACAGTCACGCCTCTAGGGAGCTCTTAAAAGTTTTATTTATTTATTTTTTTGACAACTTCAATACTTACAGACAATAAACCATGATATTTCCCTCCCCTCCCCCCATTCCCCTTCAGAACTCTGCTCCCCATCATATCCCCTCCCTTTCTCCATTAGTTTTATCTGAAAGGACAAATTCAGACAGTTCAGTGAGGACGAAGAGGAGTGAAGTATCATTAGGCCTGCCTTTCCTAACGTGCTCCCTCTCCAGGAAGTACACCCTCTACCCCGCCCTCCGCCCTCCGTCCCAGCCTGGAGGGAGGACTTCTCAGTTCCCTCTCTCTGGCCCTTCCCCTCTGTGGCCCTTCCCATCTCTGATTCCTCCCTCTTTCTGTCCCCTCCCCTCTCTCCCTGGCCCCTTTCCCTCCAAAGCACCCCTCAGTTCTCCTGCCTTGTTCAGGGCCCCCACCATCTTGTGTCTGATCTGGAAGGTCGTGAGGAGTGGCTTGTTTTCATGTCACCATTCCTAACTTGGCAGAGTCTGGGCAGACTCCACCACCCAAGGGCTCAGAGTCTCTTCCCCTCTCACTGTCCTCCCAGTGCTGGCCAGAAGACCAGGGTCCCTACCTTCACCAGGACAGGAGCTGCATAGCAGTGGGGACGGGTCTATTTCTCTCTGTCCATGTAGCCAGATGGGATTGGTCACTGAATTCATACAGAGTTGCAAAAAGGTTGCAATCCCATGGTGATAGTTAACGCTGCTCTATTCTATGACCCACCCCACCCCCAGAACAACGGAAGGTAGGGTGGCAGGAGGGAGCAACAGGGCTCAAGCTCTATGCATGAAATCCCCCAGGCCCATTCCTCACCAAGGACAGGCTATTTGTGAGGCCTCTATGTCTAAATTAGGAAGAGCTCATTAGAACTCTTCTCCCGCTCCAAGGGTCCTAGGAGTGGCTTATGGACAAGGTACTCAGAGGACAAAGAAAGAGCAACACTGAACAGGCCTTCCAGCACGTCTCCCCTGTCATTTGCCAAGCGTCCTGGTGGCCTGGCTCCTTTGCTAAACTTCCTCCCATGTCTCTTGTACTGCAGACACTCCCATCTCTGCTCTCTGAACACCTCATAGGAATACGAAATGGCTTCCCAGAAGTGGACTGCATATGGGGTCTTGGGTTCCTTGGAAGCAATCCAAGATCTGGGAGTGGTTCCCATAACTCTCGGAGCTCTGGAGTATGAGAAAAGGGCAACTGAATACATTTGCCAACACCGTCTCTTGCACGCGGATCCTGAGGGCTCTCTGTAGGGCGGTCTCCATGGAGCTGCCCTGCCAAATTGATTATTTCCAAGAGAATTGGGCCCTTTCTGACCCCAAGGCTCTCATTCATGTGTGACCTTAAATCCATGCTCTTGAGTTTTTGTCTGATGTCTTCTAAGTAGCTCTTGAGTAATTCCTGCCCCAACCCCAGCTGTATCCAGTTCCTGCAAATGTTCCTCTCACTGAGCATCAGACAAAGCTTGGCTTAAACAGATGTCAGGGAGCAGAAATTCAGCCTTAATCAACGAGGAATCCCCAGAAGACACCCCGAGAGATGCTTCACAATCACGAAAATGCTCCAGTTTCTTTTTAAAAACTTAAAATTTTGCATGCATGAGGGCTGGAGAGCTGGTTGCAAATCCAAAGGATCCAGGTTTGATTCTTCAGGACCCATGTAAGCCAGATGCAGAAGGGGGCACATGCATTTGGACTTTCTTTGCAGTGGCTGGAGGCCCTGGCATGCCCATTCTCTCTCTCGCTCTCCTTCTTTCTCTCTCTCTCTCAAATAAATATATATATATTTAAAAATTTTTCATACATGATCTGGAGAGATTGCCTAGTGGTTAAGGCATTTGCTTGCAAAGCCTAAGAACTCAGGTTCAATTCCCCAGGACCCATGTAAGCCCGTAAGCCAGATAGATGCACAAGGTGGTGCATGCATCTGGAGTTTATTTACAGGGGCTGGAGGTCCTGGCATCATTCTATCTATATATATCTACCCCTCTCTCTCTCTCTGTTGAACAAATAAATAATTTTTTAAACTTCATACATGTCCATAATGTATTTTGATAATAGTCCCCTCTCATGACTCTCGTTAGCCCTCCCCCCCATCCTGGAATCCCTGCTTTTTTTCAACTAGTCCTTCTGTAATTTTCCTGTCTTTCCCCCACCTCCTCCATCGTGCAGAATGGCGTGATGACAGATCATTGATACTGCGCAGGTCTTGCGCAACAGTGATAGCTGCTGTGAGGTCATAACTGCAACCGCCATCTTGTGTTTGGAAGACACTGCTCCACAGAACTCCCCCCGTCCCCTGGCCCTGACATTCTTCCCCAGTGTTCCCTAAGCCTTGGAGGGCCTCTTCACTTTCTTCCCACATGGAAGGAGTTCCTGAATTCAAGGATTCCTTAAGTTTAGAACAAAGGCTTCAGAGGTAGGGTCAAGAGCCTCTCTTGAAAAGGGAAAGGTTTACCCCAAACATCTGACAAGCACCCTTTCCTTCTCACCCACCTTACACAGAATGCAGGTGTCATCTTAACCTGTAACTGGGAGATAAAGTAAGATAAATCCCGCACCAAAGATTATGGCAAAACCAGTTGCTGACAAGAATTGTGAGTTCAAGCCAGGCGTGGTGGTGCATGCCCTTAATCCTAGCACTCAAGAGGCAGAGGTAGGAGGTTGCCATGAGTTCAAGGCCACCCTGAGACTACATAGTGAATTCCAGGTCAGCCTGGGCTAGAGTGAAACCCTACCTTGAAAACTAAATAAAACAAACAAACAAAAAAAAAAAAGAATTGTGAGTTCAGTTCAGCGTGTCAATCTTTGATTACAAAACACGCTCCATAAGCTTAGAGCACAGGCCTTGGCTGAATAAGGAATGCCCCCTGTTGGCAATGAACCATCCGATTGGGGGAGAGATAAGAAAGTAGAGGGGTAACTCACATGGGACAGAAAAGGAGCTATGCAATCTTGAGTAATTTCTACAAGCTCCTAAGTCAGCTTCCTCATATTTAAGTAGCTATCTCCCGGAGAGTTTGATGAATACTGTAGATAAGAGCGCAGCACAGTGTCGGGACTCATCGGGCCCGTGTGAGCTGAAGTGCTCAGTTCTTTCTATGGCCTCTATTTCCCTTATCTCATCATTGCAGAAAGTGAACAGGAAAGAACTGAGAAAGGTTTAACGGGGGACGTGGAATTGGGGTCTTTGAGGAGGAGTGGGTTTCAGGGGTGGGGATGGAAATGGACAAGGACAGGGGAAGACGTTGCCACCAGCAGGAAGAAGTACAGCATGGGCAGCGGCAGGGTTGGCTGGTATAAAAGATACTTACCAAGGGGCAGGAAACAGGAAGCAATGCTATGAACACAGGCTGGGGACAAATTCTGAATGAGGTTTTTACCCTCCCAGTTGGTGGTGATAAGAGGCCACCGAAAGACTTTTAAGGCCAAGAGTGGTATTCTGTCAGCTCTATTTTACAAGTAAGTTTTAAAAATATATTTAATTCAATTTTATTATTTATTTATTTGAGAGAGAGAGAGAGAAAGTATGTGTATGTCAGGTCTTTTGCTGCTACAAACAAACAAACTCCAGGCACATGCACAGCTTTGGGCATCTGACCTTTCATGAATACTGGGAATCTAACTTGGGCCATCCATCAGGCTTTGCAAGCAAGCGCCTTTAACCACTGAGCAATCTCTCCAGCCCTGAGTTATATTGGTAACAGTGTGCCAAATGACTAGCGGTCAAGAGACCACCAATCAGAGGCTATTTGAATACCTGGATGAGAGACAGTGAGGCCTAACCATGCCCAGACACTACCGCAACCAAGTGACGTAAACATTTTGGAAGCTCAGCAGGCCTAAGTTAAGGAAGCTGTGTGAGTGGAGTTATCTTTTGATGACTCCATCATTTTGACCTTGGACACAGACACCATTAAAAAGTTTAGAAAATGCAAAAATCTAGAATCCGTCTGAGGTACAGGCAAGAGGGCATCTGTCACTATATTGCTTGACTCTTCACAAGTCCGCTCGCAAAAGGGCTTCAGGTGGAAAGTAACCTTCCCGTTTCTCCCCTTGAGAAATGGGAATGTGTGCGCGTATCCCGCGACTTATACAGACAGCGGCCCTGACCTCTAAGGGAGTCTGGAGTCTTTTGAGTTATGATTTACTGTAATTCTAGGAGTAAACTATGACCCACTCCACGTGTCTAGGAAAACATACTTAGATGTAAAACTCCAACGATGGGCCCAGTGTTGCTTGGAAACCAGAAGTAGCTTCCATCTGTTTTCTGCCCCACAGCTCCTCGGTGCCTTCAGAATTCGAGCAATAATTATTGAGACCCTATAGTTTCCTCCCATTTTGGGTAAAAACCACCACAACACAGTTAAACTTCTGTATCTGTAGGCTATTCATGTTTTGAATTCAACAAACCCCAGGTCATGAATGTTTAGAAAACAAATTGCATGCATAATAAACATGTGCAGATTTATTTATTTTTGCTTATGATTAGCTCCTAACCAATACAGTACAATAGCTATTCACACCGGGTTCACATTGTGCTCGGTATTATAAGTAACTGAGAAATGGTTTAAAGCACATAGAACATTGTGTGTAGGGTTCCATGCCAACACCATGCCATGTTATATAAGGGATTTTAGTATCCACACACATTTAGTATCCACACAGGGTTCTGGAACCAATACCCACTATGGATATGAAGGGACGACTATACTGTATCGTCAAGGTCCAGCTAGATAAATAATTCATACTAGGTATTTTAAGGGATCTGATTTAATAGATATAAAAGGTGACATGAAAATACAGAGATGACACCACAATAATAGCTGCAGAACATGTCTACTGCCACTACGAAAAGAAATTGGAGCTATCAGAATCTCCAGTTCAGTGCAGGGTCCTGGGGATCAGGGTCTCACATCTCCATGGAAGAAAACCAACCACCACTGCTGGGGTGATGCCCACAGGAGCAGGCGAGGAGGAAGCAGCAAGTCCAGTTTCCTCCCCCCTCCCCAGGCCCCGCTCTAAGAACTTAACATCAGGATAGACAATCAAGAACATGAGTTTGGGGCTGGAGGGAAGGTTTAGCAGTTAAGGTGCTTGCCTGCAAAGCCAAAGGACCCAGGTTTGATTCCCCAGGACCCATGTTAGCCAGATGTACAAGGGCGCACACACGTCTGGAGTTCATTTGCAGTGGCTGAAGTCCCTGGTGTGCCCATTCTCTCTCTCTCTCTCTATCTGTGTCAAATAAATAAAATATTTTTTAAAAAAAGAAAATGAGTTTGCAGGGTCATGGCAGAGTAGAGATGAGGGAGGCTGGCAGAAAGATCTTCCGCAATTACTGTAGTTTCAGAACAAGCAATCAACAAATTACAAAACTGCTTCACATGGTGGAGCACATGCTAAACATCCAAAGCTGCTCTCCTGTGAGCCCCACAGAAAAGAAACCAATGACTGGGGGGGGGGGCGTGCTAATGTTAGTGACAGAGATTGAAGTCGACACACCCCACGTGACCACCCAGTGACTTCAGACTTTATATTTTCCCATCCCTCTCAGTGTGGCTGAGATAGGAGCAAATAGGACACTGTAAAGGAAATGGGGTGCCCCTCCCTTGATTTGTTATTCAAACTGTTCACTGGCTAGAGTGAGACCCTCTTGCCAGTCTGTTTTTAAATTTTAGTTTTATTTATTTATTTAAGAGAAAGAGAGAGGTGGAGAGAGAGAGAGCACACCAGGGCCTCCAGCTGCTGCAAATGAACTTCAAACACATGCACCGACTTGTGCATTTGGCTAACGTGGGTCCTAGGGAGTTGAACCTGGGTCCTTTGGCTTTGCAGGCAAGTGCCTTAACCACTAAGCCATCTCTCTGCAGCCCCTTCCTGCCAGTCTTAAAGAAGCAAGGCCCTCATGTTATGAATCACTGATGGCATCCAGACCCCAAACGTGACAGCCCTCCAACAGCTTGTAAGGGGCAGAGGTCCTCGGTGGTCCTTCGACCAGAGGAACATCAGTTCTTCTGACAACTTAGTTGAGCAAATGGCTCTTAGAGCCTCTGGCTAACGCCACAGCCCAGGCCGATACCTGAGTGCGGCTTTCTGAGATGCTGAGCAGAGAAGATCCAGGCAGGCTATGTCCAGACGCCTGACCCACTGAAAATGTGACATTATACAAGCGTGTCGTTTTGAAGTCACTGGGTTCATGGAAGTCAGCTACATACAGTAGGAAATTAGCACTGGGGTGCTTCATATTTCTCCATTTCCCATCTGCTGCCAACACTGTTCTCTCATTGAACTTTTGGCAGGCTCCGAGGATTTTCATTCTTCGAGAAGCCAGATGACTAGCAAAAACAAGAAGTCACCAGGCATTCCCATCTACTGAGATGTGTTCAGGATTCAGTGACCTGGCTGTCCACAGGGGCCTCACCAGGACGGAGGCAAGGAGAAGTTCTCACGGGTCTGAGTTCAAGGACGGGTGACTAGTTAACCAGGGAGGGAGGGCTTTCAGGGGAGGTCCTCCGTCTTGGCTGACCGTCTATCTTCCTCCTACTTTATTACATGGAGCAGAAATCACAACCAGTTCTTCCTTCAATTGTTTTTCTTCAATCAGAGCTACACTCGCAGTCCAACATTCAGCTGAAAGTCCAAAATCCAGAAGAGTGAAAAAAAAAAAAGTGTGCTTGAACTTAGAAATGTCTCCTGATAGAGATTAGATTAGGGGATGTTTGTCTTAATAGCCGGCACTTCCTCTTGAAACCGTGCCCAAAACAACCCTAAAAAGTTCTAATTTCATGAAACGTGTCACTTCCTCTCTACTCACAGCCCCCATTTTCCTTCCTTCCCCTGGGTCTTTTTTTTTTTTTTTTTTTTTTTTGGTCTTTAATGTAATGCTTTAGTGTTTGAAATAATACTCCTCTTTGGCAGGCTGAGACAATATAGCTTGCACTTTTCTAGGGAGAGTTTGGCGACGTGTAGAGTTTTGATCTCAGCCAAGGTCTCCAGCAGGGTCAGCAGCAGAGATTCAATGCCTCGCCCCAGGAGCCCGCACAAGAGACCCACTGCGGTTCTCTTGTCATCCTCTGAACTTGGACGGGCCTTCCACCCACGCCCAGTCTTCTCTGGCGCCTCCTCCCTTTCCCATAACTCCACACAGCCAGTCACTAGAGGACCACTTCCGTGACCAGTTGAGCTGTCCATGTGGTCTGACTGCATGCTACTTGGGGGAACCTGGGCACAGAACTGTGGTCGTAGGGAAGAGTCTCCTTCCTGAGTGTGCACCTGAGCAAAGGAGTCAAGGACAGGACGGATGAAAAGAAAAAGGTGACCACGGCTGAACCCCAGCAATGCCAGACTGACCACTTCCGGTTTGCCTTGAGTGTTTGGTCGAAGGTATGATCTGCTTTCTGGACATGTCTATTTCACATCAGGAGATACGGATCCATCTCTAGTCATCTCCTAAGCTGTCTGGGGAAGGAACCTCACCTTCTAGAGTTCTCTAAAGCACCAAGCACTCCTCCCACAGGGCAGTATAATTAGAAACAAAAACACTGTGGGCTACCATCTCCTTTAAGGTGGGCTATTAACTTTTCAGAGGGCGTGAAGAGCTACCACTCGATTTAAATAGAGCAAACGCCAAGGAATCCACATTTCAAGGTCTAAAACAGTAGTGTGCACCCACCACCACCCACAGATCTAGCAATTGAGAGATTTTTTTTTAAATATATATTTTTTCCAGCTTGGCCCATTATTTATTTAGAATCAGAACGGATTCTTTCTGGAAAATGCAGTCATTCAAGCTGATAGCTAAAAGCATCCAACAATACAGTTCCCTCCCCAGCTTAGAAAGGGTCTCTGAGGAAGTGTAATATCGACCTCCTTAGCTTAGAAAAACTTGTGCAACCCCAAGGCTCTTTAACTGGCCACATTCCCCTACCTCATCCCACCTGAGACCCGGCCCAGACCAGAAACGTGCTAACCTGGAGCCGTCAAAAGCAGAATTGGAAACAAAAACATGGATTCCTTCCAGGCCGTGAGAGTTCGCTCGGCCTTGGACTTCCCTGGTAGCCGTGGGCATTATCTGTAACTGAAGTCAAAATGATGACTTTACATTCAGTCCTGATTGACCCTTTCATCGGAAATTTGGGGTAGGAGTTTGTGGAGGGAGTGGGGATATACAGGTACGGGGAGAAGAAAATAGTCTTTTTGCTCACAAGGAAAAAAAAATAATGAGTTGAATTAAAATTTTAAAATTAAGTTTCGGGAAAAAAAAGCAAGCGCTAAGAGAAAAGTTTCCTTGAAGAATGTCTGTATGTCAATTAGGGAGCTTGTTCTAGCGGGAGGCTTTCTCCGCCTCAGAGCCAAGCCTTCAACCTCCCACACAGCTCTGAGAAATCAGTTGTCTTTCCCAAACATGTGGTAACCACAGAGGAGTGAAATTAATAAAACTGCTCCCAAAAAAATGATGCTTAAAGATGACATTCCAACCCAAGGTTTAAGCTTTCCCTCCGAAGCCCAGAAAGGGCCTGAAAGGGGAGCAGGGGAAGGGGGTTATAGAGAGGTTAGGGAGGGTGGGAATCTTGTCTTTTTATCATTAAGTTTTAGTCTAACTAGATTGTTTTGGGGATGGGAGGAAGGGGGGCAGGGGAGGCGGTAAAGGTGGGCAGAGGAGACTGAAACAAAAGTGAATCCAGTGAGAACTGCCATTCCTGACACACACATGTCAAAGCTAAGGTGGGGGCTGCTAGGGCTTCCATGGGACCCCCACAAGGTCCTTCCATGTGTTTTTCCCATCACTCTGCCAAGGTACAAGGCTATCACCACGGCAGGTAGTATGCTGGCATATTGAACCTGCCACCCCATGTAAGTGCCCTGGACAAGGCTGCTTAGCTCCAGCCCCCACAATGCCAGGAAGACAGGCGATGGCCATCAGTCTCCATTAGGGAGACAGGGCTGTCTTCCCCTATTATCCCGCTGTCATGTCCTCCAGGGTTCCCAAGGCATGCCTGTCTCATACATCATCATCCTCATTTTCTTCCCACCGAGTGGGGAACCTCAGGGAGGGGTCCTTTTTGCCCAAGTCTCTCCCCTGGATAGCCAAGAGCCTTCCCCCATGACCAAAGCAATGCTAGGCTACCAGCGGGGGCCATCTGCATCCCAATTAGGCGCCCCGTGCTTTGAAGAGTGGCAGAGAACTGACATGAGGCGGCACTCTGTAGATCTGAAGAAGTTTACACAAACTTCCACTGGAGGGGAGAAGCTCCTGTGTCACCAAGAGAAGCAGACCCCCCAGATCTAGTTTTTTTGGCAATGTAATTTTGCTTAAGCTTAGCACCCACAGAAAGACTCGTCACTGGAAATCGGAATATTATTTATAGTGCTTATATTAATTAAACCTCAGATACGCTGTTCTTTGATTCTTACAACAACCTTATTTTATGTTTGCAGTTTTCCAGGAGATAAATCTGAGGCTTAGGGGAATAGCCTGAATGAGAAGAAGCATCTCTGCTGATCAGTCTGCACTGTCACTCAGTCATCTACGGGAAATTCTAGAACACTAACATATGTCCTAAATAATCACATGCATCCTGGTCCTATTCCATATGCAGCCTTCACATGTGTGTTCATGCTTAATCCTCACAAGGAACACCAGTCTGAGAGAAAGGGTTTTTTTTTTTTTTCTTATCATAATTTTCTAGCTAATATATGGGAGTTCAGAGAAATTAAGTAACCCACTAGATTAGGATTCAAACTCTGGAATCCCAGTGTCCACACAAAGCCACTCTAAAACACAGCTCCACAAACAGTCGAGCATCAAGAACTGGAGTACGGCCTTCTCCATGCTCCCCTCGCTAAAGTTCATCTCGGTAAACTGGTTGAAAATGTGCCTTGTGTGACATCTCAATGGAGCAAACTTGTCACCAAAGCCCAGCAAGGAACAACCAGGCCTTTTCTTGATTTTGAGAGAGGAAGCTTTATCAGCTGAGGGATGTAAAAATGCCATTCTTGCTTCAGCATGGGCGGGGGCATCGGCCTCTCTCTCTCTCTCTCTCTTTCTCTTTCCCTCTCTCTCTCTCTCTCTCTCTCTCTCTCTCTCTCGCTGTCACTGCCTTTGGGCAGACCTCCGAGCCCCAAAAGGCTACCTGCCAACTCCAGTGTGGAGCTCTGGCTCTGGCCATGACAGTAAGGAAGAATAAAGAATAACCCATTTTTCAGCCCTTCCTCTGCCTGAAGGGGCCACTCCCATTGTCCCAGGACGCTAATCTTCAACTGGGCGTAGTTGGTTGCATGGCATGAGGCACATGGACTTAAGGAAGGGCTTCCACCTTGCCCAGAGGGAAAGCAGTGCCCAAAGCTATAACCTAAACCCACTCAGAGGTGGTTCAGGGAGACCTTGCTGGCTTCTAAACATCAGGCATCCCCCTTCTTTCTATTACTAGGCCTCTGGTTGATATTTTGTTATTTCCACAATGGTAACCCCACTTCCCTTGCCAGTAAAAGGGATGGGAAAGTAAGGAGCTTGTCTGCCATAAGGGTTAGATGTGACACCAGCTGCCAAGTGTGCTCTTCTTCCTCCAGTAAGGGCAAGGAGACCTGTGGCAAAGTGGAAGTAAGAGTTCACTGACAGTGAAGCTCCCTTGGAATCAGATATATATAATTTTTGTTGTTTATTTTAATTTATTAGAGCAACAAACAGACAGAAAGAGAAAGAGACAGGGAGAGAGAGAGGGAGAGAATGAGCACACCAGAGCCTCTAGCCATGGCAAATGAACTCCAGATGCATGTGCCACCTTGTGCATCTGGCTTACGTGGGTACTGGGGAATCGAGCCTCAAACCGGGGTCCTTAGGCTTCACGGGCAAGCACTTAACCACTAAGCCATCTCTCCAGCCCCAGGTTTTTATATTTTTTACAGTGGTCCTCTTATTCTTAAAATTTTTCATTTATTTATTTATTTGAGAGAGCAAGAGAGAAAGAGGCAGAGAGGGGAGAGAGAAAGAATGGGTGTGCCAGGGTCTCCAACCACTACAAATGAACTCCAAATGCATGCGCCCCCTTATGCAGCTGGCTAACGTGGGTTCTGGGGAATTGAACCTGGGTCCTTTGGCTTTGCAGGCAAACGCCTTAACCGCTAAGCCATCCCTCCGGCCCATGGTCCTCTTATTTTACTTCTCCTTCTTGGACTGGTCTTCAGGGAATGCAGGCTCTGCTCCCTTTTTGTTTCTGGATTTGCTATTGTATCCTTCACTTTGGTCCACATCCCACCTTGGTCCACATGTTATCCTGGGGAAACAGAAACCATATGGGGGATACGGGGCCCAACAACTGGATTCAATGCCATCTGGGGAAGTGGCAACTGATCCAATGCCATCCTGCCCCTCTGAGGGGGAGCATCATTTTGGGACCCCTAAGACTCCAGGGCCATTGGCTCAGATGCATGGGGAAGGAGGTAAGGCGAGCTCTGGAAAAGTCTCTGTGCTAATGCAGTAATAAACGAGGCACACACAGGGAAGACAGTGCTTCTCTCTTCTTCCACTGGAAACTGTCACAGCAGAATGTGATGCCTGGAACTGCAGCAGCCATGCTGCTGGGTCACTTTTTCTCCCTCGAGGACCAGTCCCTCCACAAAGATGATGGAAGAATCCTGAATCTTGGCCAACATTGAAAAGTCACCATCCTGGAGTTGTCCTAGCTTGGGCATCCAATTCTGTGTGGCAATATATGTTCCCCAAGTGGTGCACAAAACACTAGCACACGGAAAACTTCAGCTATTATTGTACCTATCATATGTGTGTGTAAAATGCCTAGCTCATATCTTCTCCCCTGTTCCCTAAATTAAAAGGCTCATGAAGGCAGCAGGCCTGTGAGACCCAGTTCAGGTCATCAAGAAATTGTAGAACTGGCCAGGCGTGGTGGCGCACACCTTTAATCCCGGCACTCGGGAGGCAGAGGTAGGAGGATCACCTTGAGTTTGAGGCCACCCTGAGACTACATAGTGAATTCCAGGTCAGCCTGGGCTACAGTGAGACCCTACCTCAAAAAACCAGAAAGAAAGAAAGAAAGAAAGAAAGAAAGAAAGAAAGAAAGAAAGAAAGAAAGAAAGGAAGGAAGGAAGGAAGGAAGGAAGGAAGGAAGGAAGGAAGGAAGGAAGGAAGGAAGGAAGGAAGGAAGGAAGATGAAAGAAAGAAGAAAGAAAGAAGAAAGAAAGAAAGAAAGAAGAAAGAAAGAGGGAGGGAGGGAGGGAGGGAGGGAAGGAAGGAAGGAAGGAAAAGAAAGAGAGAGAGAGGGAGGGAGGGAGGGAGGAAGGAAGGAAGAATTTGTAGAACTGTACGGCCTCAAAACACATTAGCCGAACAAAGGCAACGATCCAAGCAGAACCCAAGCAAAGCAAAACTCAGAGATTGAGTGAAAAGTGCTGCCTCATCTCACCAGACTGCAAATCATAAAACCCATAAGAAAGGTCGCAGTTTAGAGATGTTCTGTGACTTTCCCAGCCTTGTTTACTCAGTGACCACAACTCAATATATGTCTCCTCTTCCCTTCTCTTTGGAAGAAAAGCAGTAATATCCACATCCAATTTGTGCGTGTTATATAGTAAATTAGCCGTTACAGATTCTTGGAAAGGGGTGCAATTTATAGTTGGCTCCTGGCAGCTGCCTTGAAGCCGTACAATTTTTCACTGAAGGCTAATTAGAAGATTCTTAATTAGCAAATCTTGTACCCAATAGATGAGACCATGGAATTTTTCACAACGAATGTAATCTTCTCTTCTTCTCATCTTAACAAAACAAACTGGAAAGATATCACTCATTAAAAAAAAAAAAAAAAAAAAAAACTCCATTCAAGGCCCACAAAAGCTCGGAGGGACATGGGTGATCAGGAAGACTCAGCACTGAATTTCGCTGAGCTCTGAAGCACATCCTCTCTGTTGGGATCTGTTTCCTCAACTATGACACGGGAGGTAAAATTAGATGGGGGGGGGCGGTGTCAACCTTAGCATTGCTAAGATTTTGGAACAGAAAATCCTGTCCACATTTAGCAGCATTTTACCCTCTGGATGACAATATCATCTCTTGCAGTCAGGCTTGCATCGCTGGCAGAAATCACCCGACCAAGAGCAGCTTGTGGGAGAAAAGGGTTCATTTTGGCTTACAGACTGGAGGGGAAGCTCCATGATGGCAGGGAAAACGATGGCATGAGTAGAGGGCGGACATCACCTCCTGGCCAACATCAGGAAGACAACAACAGCAAGAGTGTATGAAACACTGGCAAAAGGAAGCTGGCTATAACGCCCATAAGCCCGCCCCCAACAATGCACCGCCTCCAGAAAGCTTCAATTCCCAAACTGCCCGCAGCTGGGGACCTAGCATTCAGAACATCTAAGTGTATGGGGGACACCTGAATCAAACCACCATCGTATCCCTTCACCCCAGTTTTGGACATTGAATATGTTTTGACCCATTGCTAAAAGTTCCCTGGGGGACCAAAGTGACTCCAGTTGAGAATCAGTGCGTGAGCTCAGATGTCAATTCGGGATCAAGCACAGATGAGAGACGTAAAGCACAATTTTCAGCAAAGGCAAATTTAAAAGCATTCCAGTTGGGCGTGGTGGCACACACCTTTAATCCCAGTATTCTGGAAGCAGAGGTAGGAGGTTCGCATGAGTTCGAGGCCACCTTGGGATTATATAGTGAATTCCAGGTCAGCCTGGGTTACAGCAAGACCCGACCTTGAAAAAAAAGAAAAGAGTAAGTATTCCACCAAAAAGAAGGGACCCTCCTCACCTCCTGCAGACACTTGTCATACCTTACATTTCTTCATTAGGTCAGGAGTTCCATGTTGTGTATAAAGCTGGTAACCATGGCTTGCCACAGGTAGGTGAATTCCAAAGCTGTACGATCTGGGTTCAAATCTCAGATCTACCTCTGTCTAACTTCAGCATGGGGCAAATACTTTAACATCTCTATGCCTTGGTTTTCTTACCTATAAAATAACATGGTAATGCCCATTTTATAAGATTGCCAGGCTTAGGAAAATGCGCACAGTGAATGCTTGATAAATACGGTTTGTTGGGCTGGAGAGATGGCTTAGCGGTGAAGGCATTTGGCTGTGAAGCCTAAGGACCCCAGTTCAATTCCCCAGGACCCATGTTAGCCAGATGCGCAAGTGGGTGCACGCATCTGGAGTTTGTTTGCAGTGGCTGGAGGCCCTGGTGCCTCCATTCTCTCTCTCTGCCTCTCTCTCTCAAGTAAATAAATAAAAATAAATAAACATAAAATAAATACTATTTGTTATTATCCCTAAGATATTAAAACATTTCAAGCCAAACCAAATGTGTACAGGTCAGACCCAGCCTAGAAGCTTCAGGCTTATCACTCTGGACCACAGGTTTCCAGAGGTTCATGGTGCTGCTTTATGAAATCCAGGACCCTGGGTAGCCTTGGATTCATTTATACAAGCTGGTCGAGGAGCGAGAACTTGGATACTAGCAGAAAGCAAGTAGTTAGAGCAGAATGCAAACCAAATGCTCACCTATGTGCTCTTGGAAGTCAGAGAGGAAACAAGGACCCAAGTCTTCTATCCACTTAAGAAAAGATTACCCCTTCTCTCTCTTTCTTTCTCTCTCTCTCTCTTTCTTTTTATAACAACAGTACATGAGATGAGGGGCTATGGAGGTGGCTCAGTCAAACTCTTGCCTGGCATGAGGACCTGAGATCAGATCCCCAGGACCCATGTAAAAGCCGGGCGGGTGTAGCAGTACATGTCTGTCATCTCAGCACCGCCTCTCAGCACTGAGGTTTGTTTGCGGCTAGACTAGTGGAATCAGGGAGCTCCAGGGTCAGGGAGAGACTCTGTCTCCAAAAAGAAGGTGGAGAGTGATTGAGGAAAACACCTGATATTGACCTGTGGCCCCATAGGTGCATGCGTGCGCGCCCACACACACCCCCATACAAACATATACACACACACACACACACACACACACACACACACACACACACAAAGACAAGCTGATGAGGTGTAAAAAGCACCTGCTTGCAGCCCGCCACCCTCACCGTTATAACTCTTAGCAGATGCCACAACAGGGCGATGAGTTATTCTTTGCTTTCTCGCTGAAATAAATCGACAATTATAAGCTGGAATCATTAGCGCAATTGCTTTTCAGTGAGATGGCTGATAGAGGCAAAGACAGACTGGCTTCTATAACCTTATCCTCCCACTGGAAAACAACACATGCACCCCTGATCAATACCTTGATCTGAGTTACTTATAATGCTGTCACACACAAGCGTCGGCTGTGCTCCAGGCTGGACAAATGAGATCATGTTTGCAACACTGAGGTCAGGTGTTCAGTTGTCTTGGGCAGGTGGTTCGTGTGGTCTGCGTGGCCGACATGCACATCCACGTGGCAGAGGATAACCAGAAACTCAAGGAGCAGCTGAGGCTTCAGGTACCCTGTGCCTTATGAGGACCATGCTGCGGAGACTTGGGTATGCACCATGGGGTTGGGATTGAATTACATGTCAGGGAGTTGATTTGTGACCACAATCCAGAAGTCCCCTCCTAGGATTTCCTCCTAAGGAAATATTCAGAAACTAAAATCAACATTTATGCCGAGGTGTTTTATGTCATGTTATTTATGATAGAAAAAGTCAGCACCACCCTGAATGTCCAGAGTTACATGTTGATTCTCTTCTGGGTCTAGAAATTTGGTGGGAAGAAAAAGTGCATAGCACCAGAGGCAAAAGGGAGGTAGGGTGGCTGGGTGTGGTGGCGCATGCCTTTAATCCCAGCACTCGGGAGGCAGAGGTAGGAGGATCATCATGAGTTCGAGGCCACCCTGAGACTACAGAGTGAATTCCAGGTCAGCCTGGGCTACAGTGAGACCCTACCTCAAAAAAAAAAAAAAAGAAAGAAAGAAAGAAAGAAAGAAAGAAAGAAAGAAAGAAAGGAAAGGAAAGGAAAGGAAAGGAAAGGAAAGGAAAGGAAAGGAAAAGAAAAGAAAAGAAAAGAAAAGAAAAGAAAAGAAAAGAAAAGAAAAGAAAGGGAGGCAGGGTGGCAGGAAGGAAGGTGGCCGCAGAATGACAAAGATGACCTGTCTGACCAACTGAGTTGATGTAAATCACCTGGGATGATATTTCATCTATTTATTTATTCATTCATTTATTTTAACAGAAAGAGACAGAGTGAATATGGGCGCACCAGGGCTCTTTGCCATTGTATGGAATGAATTCCAGACACAGAGCTACTTGTGCATCTGGCTTGACGTGGCTACTAGGGAATCAAGGTTGGGCCATCAGACTTTGTGTTTCTCTGAGCTGAGTGAGCCATCTCCCCAGCCCGCCTGGGAAGCTCCTCGCAGCAGCTGAGCAGATCCCATCTTCAGATGCTGTGGCCATTGGTCTGGCATGGGGGTCCAGTCTCAGGTGGTGGCGACTGACTTCTACAGGGCACAGTCCAGGGATCTGCGTGCTGTGGAGTCCACCCTGGCTGAAGACAAAGATACTGAAGCATCCTGGAGTTAACACCATCTAGGAAGTTCGCTCCCGCTTGTACGACCTTCCTTTCTCATGATGCCACAGAATATCAGAACTCATAGCTAATGGGTGTGGGTAGTTGAGGAGAAATGGCTGGTGGGTGGGCCTGTGGTGCATTTCACATCATTTGACCTTTGTCTAAAGAGATCAACCCATTGCTTAAGCACGTCCTCTTTATTCATTTCATTTTGCATGTGCCCTGGTGCATAGGTATATGTGTGTGTGTGTGTGTGTGTGTGTGTGTGTCTTTGTGTTTGGGGGGGGTTCTATGTGGTATATTTAAGTATGCGTGTGCTGATATGGCGTGCAGTGTGCTCGCTCACCTGGGATGGCTGGAGGAGAATGTTGGGTGTCCCCCTCCGTCACTCACCAGCCTGATTTTCCTCGCAATGGCTTTTTTTTTTTTTTTTTTTTAACTGATTCCAGAGCCAGCCCCAGCAACACTCCAGTCTCTGCTACCTGCAGCACTAAGGTTACAGGTGTTCATGGCCAGGCCCAGCTGTTTACCATGCCTCTGGAGATTTGAACTCTAGGCGTCTCGGGCCTGCTCACTTCACAGGCAGAGCACTGAAGTGTTGATCCACCTCTCCAGACTGGAGCACATCTCCTTGCAGGGTTGCTCTGTTTCCCTTTTCCTGGCTCCTCTTCCCCAGCACACACATACAGGGACTACAACTGGCAACAAGCCTCTTCTTGGCTTCCTTCCCGGGGAGGGTGAGTGGAGTGAAGGTGCCAACCAGCCTTGAAGCCGGGCTGAAGCTGCCCTTGAACGCTGTCAAAGTGTGGATTTTAGTCAAACCTTGTGAGCAGAGAATGACCCTCTCCTGGATCACCCCAATCCTAAGGTGGTACTTCTTAGCATAACTGGTGTACTTGCTTCCCTCAGTATCCACTCCCCCAAACTTAAGCTAGGTCCTCTGCCTCTCTCTTCCCTTCTCTTACTAATAAGCATGTGCTCTATAGCAAATCCCTCTGAACTGAAATATTCCCTTCTGGAGGGAGGAGGGAGGCTCAGGTGAGAGAGCTGGAACTTCAAGGGTCACATTACTGCTCCCCAAGGGCGCATGCGCAGAAAACAACTGTGGAGGGGCAGACTCTGAGCCCCGCTCTGTGAGCTGTCTTTGGAGGAAAACAGCTGCTGCCTTCTTTACCAGAAGCGGCTGTGGCCTTCCTGCCTCCCCCCACCCAAGAGAGGTTTTGGAGACTGGGCCTGTTGAACGTCCCTCCATAGAAGGAAGGGCATGGGGGAGTTCGTCAGACCCCCACCTGACATCTCGGGTACTTCCCGTGTAAGCTGTCATGCACAAGGTCTCATGGCCTCAGGGAGAGGACAAGAGATCAGGGGGCAGGGCGCTCCATCTACGCAGCTATGGGGAGGTCATTGTCCATGCTGGCATGAGGCTTTTCCGTGTCACGGTAGCTTTGGGGCTTTTTACACTCCTGTAGGTAACCTTTCACCCCTGCTCTGCAATAACCCCAATGACCTCATTGATTCACCAGGACTGCGTTTGGTACAGTCATGCTCTGACCTGTTGTCTGTACCCTATCTGGGGTGAGCAGACACGTGTTCACGTCTCCCCAAGGAATAAGTTGCACACAACAGCATGTCAGTGGGAGGTGATGATAACGGAGAGGGCAGACACGGACAATGGCCTAGCTGTACATTGTTTTATCATTAAAAACTTTTAATGAAGGCTCAGAGATGGCTTAGCCGTTAAGCACTTGCCTGTGAAGCCTAAGGACCCAGGTTAGATTCTCCAGGACCCACATAAGGCAGATGCACAAGGTGGCACATGCATCTGGAGTTTGTTTGCAGTGGCTAGAGACCCTGGTATGCCCATTCTTTCACTCTCAAATAAGTAAATAAATAAATTTTTTTTAAAACCCTCCATTGTCCTCACAATCACTCAGAATTCATTGCAGCTATTCAAACAGCTCAATCCCCTTGCCTTTGTCTTACACATGTCCTTCAAAGAGAAGAGACCGGGAATAATGAAAGCTTGAGATCAAGTTACAAAGGGATAAATGAACACGTGATAGGCACAGTTTGGGTCAATCTGAGGGATTCGGGAACTTCTGAGGGCAGGACATAGCTGTAGCCGAATGGCATCCCGGACTGGAGAGAGGTGATTAAACTTCAAGTGCCTGTCAGAGATGCTCCTGCCTCCGTCACTTGTGATACTTCAGTGCAGTTTGCTCAGGGGAAGTGGGCTGTCACATTTCGGGAAGAGCCCACAGCTCCTTGCTAACTCCTTTCTCCGATCCCCGAAGAGCAAGGCCATTAAAATGTGCCTTGGGCAAAAACTCCAGCAGGCAGGTTTCCAGTCCAAGAACACCTTTGAGAAAAACTGTAATAAATTTTCATAAAAACCTATTTCTGATTGGCATGGAGGACTTTGAGTTAGAGGAAAGTATTCCTTTATGTTTCGATAGCTCTTTGGGCAGACCAGCCCAGACTACAGGATGTTCATAGCCAAACTCTTGGCCTGTTTGTTGGCATTTTGTTCATGGGGAGTGTAGTTTTCTTAGGTTTCTCTAATGCATTCAAAGGGTTTGGGGCGAATTTTACAAACTACAGTATTTTATGTGACAGGTGGCTAAAGTGATTTAAAGTTTTCAAAACATGGGCAAAGATTTTCCAATATTTTTTAGAATGAGACAATTAGCTGAGCTTGGTTTTAAATGAATGGAATAATTTGCATAGCTTAAAATACAATGAGCTGGGTCCCAGATTGAACTCCAGTTGGAAGAGGTGAGTCAGGTCTCAAAATGGAGGTAAAATCACCACTTGGTGGCCCCCAACCTGACTCTGGCCGTCATTGTCACAGCCACCACGGGAAGAGGGCCATGATCCAAAGAACCGGAACATTTGAGGAAGCTGTTTACTGGTGGCCTGAGCTTTGAAACTACAGAGGATAGTTTGAGAGATCATTTCGAGAACTGGGGCACACTCACAGATTGCGTGGTCATGAGAGACCCCCAAACAAAGTGCTCCAGAGGCTTTGGCTTTATGACTTGTATGTTGAAGAGGTGGATGCAGTAGTGTGTGCTTGGCCACACAAGGCTGATGGACGGGTAGTGGATCCAAAGAGAGCTGTTTCTAGAGAGGATTCTGTAAAGTCTGGTGCCCATTTCACAGTGAAGAAAATTTTTGGTGGTGGTATTAAAGAAGACCCAGAAGTGGATAATCTGAGAGACTGCTTTGAAAAGTATGGCAAGATTGAAATCAGGAGTGATGGGAGACAGGCAGAGTGAAAAAAAGAGAGGATTCCTTTTGTAACTTTCGATGATCATGATACAGTTGATAAAATTGTTGTTCAGAAAAATCACACTATTAATGGGCATAATAGTGAAGTGAAAAAGGCCCTTTCTAAGCAAGTGATGCAGTTGGCTGAGTCACAGAGAGGTCGTGGAGGTGGGTCATGGTGGGAACTTTGGAGGTGGTGAAGGTGGCTATGGTGGTAGAGGTGGTGGCACCAGAGGGAGGGAGTTTTGGTCGAGGTGATGGTGGATCTCATAGTTTTGGAGGTGATGGTGGCAACTATGGTGGTGGTCCTGGTTATAGCAGCAGAGGAAGCTATGGTGGTGGTGGAGCAGGATATGGAAACCAAGGTGGTGGGTAGAGGAGGAGCCTGTGACGGTTACAATGAAGGAGGAAGTTTTGGTGGTGGTAATGATGGTGGAGGTGGGAACTACAATGATATTGGAAATTAGAGTGGACAACAGCAGTGAAATAATGGACCCATGAAGGGGGCAGTTTTGGTGGCAGCAGCTCTGGCAATCCCTGTGGTGTTGGTTATGGATCTGGTGGTGGAAGTGGTGGATATGGTAGCAGAAGGCTTTAAAAACAGCAGAAAAGGGGCTGCAGTTCTTAGCAGAGAGAGAGAATGAGGAGTTGTCAGGAAAGCTGCAGGCTACTTTGAGACAGTCGTCCCCAGTGCATTAGAGGAATGGTAAAACTCTGCCACAGAGGGAGCAATGATCTATAGTCAGAAGAGTCACTGCAGCTGAAACATGAAACCCTTCTTGTTCAGGACTGTCATAGCCACAGTTTGCAAAAAGGGCAGCTATTGATAAAATGCAACGTAGTGACAATTACATGTACATTCCTGAGGACTTTCATCTGTCCTAGCTTTGTCTTTCTTTTTCTTTCATTACATTAGGTATGTTTCCTTGTAAATTGTGGTAGTGGTACCAGGAATAAAAAATTAAGGAATTTTAGCTTTTCAAAAAAAAAAAAATACAGTGAAGGGCTGGAGAGATGGCTTAGTGGTTAAGGTGTTTGCCTGCAAAGCCAAAGGAGCCAGGTTTGACTCCCCAGGACCCATGTAAGCCAGATACACAAGGGGGCACATGCATCTGGAGTTCGTTTGCAGTGGCTAGAGGCCCTGTTGTGCCCATTCTCTATCTGCCTCTTTCTCTCTCCTTCTCTTTCTCTCTCAAATAAATCAATGAAAAAATAAAAACAAATTTAAAAAAAGATACCAGAGGAAGAAAAGGAAATTAAAACAAAATACAGTGAAATTGCTCTCTCTCAAATTTTAAAAGAATATTTGATTTTATTTATTTATTTGAGAGAAAGAGAGAAAGAGGCATGGGTAGATGGATACAGAAAGAGAGAATGGGTGCGCCAGGGTCTGCAAGTGAACACCAGATGTGTTTGCCACCTTGGGTATCTGGCTTTACTTGGGTACTGGGGAATCAAACCTGGGTCCTTTGGCTTTACTGGCAAGTGCCTTAACTGCCAAGCCATCTCTCCAGCCTCTTCTTTCAAATTTTAATTTGGAACATTTGACGTCCCTTTAAGACTGTTGTGACGCTAAGCAAAGAAGGGTGACATACTGTTGTGTTCCAGTGGCTCCCATCTCTGTGTCTTTGGTGGACGGCATGGAGGGTACACTTTATTCAAAAGCATAGGAGACTATCACAGAACTTCACAGTACTCTTCAAAATACATCCAGTGACTTTTGCCACTCCCCTCCACATGTCTCCATGCCACAAGCACAGTGTATCTGCAAGTAGCAGATCTCAGTTACCAATTACTACTAACTGTAGCTCCCCACGAAGAGGGTCACTCCATCACGCTGAGCTCTTTCCTACGTGTGGGCTGTTACCACCCACTTACAGAGAAGCATTGGACACGTCTTACTTAAAAACTTAGCTTTGGCCAGGTGTGGTGGTGCACGCCTTTAATCCCAGCATTCAGGAGGCAGAGGTAGGAGGATCACCATGAGTTCGAGGCCACCCTGAGATTACATAGTGAATTCCAGGTCAGCCTGAGCCAGAGTGAGACCCTACCTTGAAAAACCGAAAAATGAAAAGAAAAAAACAAAAACAACTTAGTTTTGGGCTGGAGAGATGGCTTAGCGGTTAAGGCGCCTGCCAGCCAAGCCTAAGAATACCGGTTCCAATCTCCAGGTCCACGGTTAGCCAGATGCAAAAAGTGATGCAAGGGCGCAATGCTGCACTTGATCACAAGGGAATGCATGCATCTGGAGTTTGTTCACAGCTGCTGAGAGGCTGCTGGTGCACCCATTCTCTCTCTCTCTCTGTATCTCTCTAGCTCTCTCTCTCTCTATCTCTCTCTAATAAAAAAAAACTTAGTTTTATCCAAAAAGTTATTAAATAAAGGCGCAACCATTTCATATAAACAATAAAGGCATTCCAAAGGACAACTTCAGGTATGCCTTACAGAGAAGTATGTTTTATCGGCAAACATGGAAAGATGGATCCCCTCCTGCCTCGCAGGCTCCGGCTTACTGGGGAAGGGTTCTTCTGTGGTATAGCCACTGACAAGTTTGCCTATATTCCACTGAAAAACCCCCAACCCATGCTCAGGCAAGCAACTGTCATTTGATCAGTGAGTCACCAAGAGAAATGACGTGAAAGTAGAAAAGTGACTCCTTGGGGAGAAGAAGGGATTAAGTGAGAATGGGGGTAGAATAAGAGAAGGTAATGAACGGGGTGAAAATGGTCAAAATATATTGTATACATATATGAAATTGTCAAAAATAAAAATTTAAAAACTAGTAGCAAAATAAGGAAGAAGGGGGTTAGAAGACAAAAGTAGACATATGACAACGTTAATTTCTTATTTAAAACAAAAGAAAGAAAAGAAGAAAAAAAATCCCCTAACAATGCCTCACTTCTGTTCCGTTCTCCTTGGCTTATTTCATTTCATGTTCATTCCATCGCGGTCACAGAGAGATCATGGTCTAAGAATGCCATGCAAATCATCTAAAATTAGTGTGAGACTAATTTCATCCTGCCCACCCTTACTCTATTGATGCTATAAAAATAAAAGATGCAAAACAATACTTTAAGCAGTCTAGTTCCCATTGATGTCGGCAGCTTGGTTCCAGGGGAGAGAAACACATCTGCTAAATTCTTGTCTTTTCATAGCCAGAATTACTCAAATGCATTTGATCCCCTGAGGATCTCAAGTAGCACACGCACATGAAGGACCGTGTTGGAAAGCACACAGAAGCCAACTCCACTGTCTTGTTTTACCGGTGCTGCCTTGCTCACTGACAGAGGGCTTTATATGTGTCCGTGCATTCTGACCCTCTGTCTCCCGGTGTTGCAGGAACGTGGGCAATGCGCGACCTCTAACACGCTTGTCATCATCACAGCTGCTGCAGAAAGCTATCACAATGACATCCTGAAAACACATCCTCACGTTCAAGGTCAGCTCTGTTCTTCAGAGGTATGGACCCACTGCTGACAGGACGTGTGTGTGTGTGTGTGTGTGTGTGTAAAGTTTCCTGTTCTTTTCTCATGCGCTGAACCACTTCAGGCCAAGGATGGAGCCCCCTCGTGGGGAGCCTTTTGGGTGTATTTTTGGAGCTGGCTGCCGGTTAACCTCCTTTGACAAAGGCCTATATGTTGTTGAACTTTGTCCCCACCATACTCTGTATTAGAACCCTCATGATCCCATGTGTGCCCTGGTCCTGCCTAGTGTCCGTCCAAGATCAGATGACGTGCCACAGAGCCATATATGGAGAAGAGAAAGCAAAACTTCCCAAACCGAGGGCAGGAGGAAGCAGAAGTGAGCTGCTGTTCAGAGACACGGGCGGGGGGTGGGCGGCTAGGTGCTGTTCCCATGGAGCGTGGCAGCTCCCTCCTGCGTCACGGTGTCTTGGACAGGGCCATGACAGGGGTGTGTTCAGTTGTGTCAGTATTCCATGAAGGGGACTTTGATCTAATGGAGAGAGTAAGATACAGACAGAAGATGGCTACCAAGTTGTTTGCTGACAAGTGCTGAGAACTAGTGAATAAAATGCACCAAACCCATCTTGTAAAATCCCTTCATTTCACAGAGGTCCATAGTGTAGCTATCTGTTGTGAACACACCGTCCCTGGCCTTGGCTTCCAGCCTTTTCATTCAACAAGACTAGTCGTGACACACTTCTCACAAGCCAGTGAGATCTTGTTAAAAAGAGAGTGAATGGAAGACTGCTAAGACTCCACAGGGGACTAAAGAGATCAGCTATCAGCACTTGTCAAACAAGCGTGGGGACCGGAATTTCATCCCTAATGGCCATGTAAAAAGACCATGCCCATCTCTAGCCCCAGTGCCGAGGGGGGAAAAGACAGAATGATCACCAGGGTTCTTTGGTCAGCCAGTTTGACCAACACATGGGAAGCTCCAAGTTCAATGAGACTCTATCTAAAGGAACTAAGACAGGAGAATGGTTGAGGCACACATCCTCCATCCCTCTCTGGCCTCTGCATGCATGTCTGCGGGTGCACACATGTTCAAGGGCAGGGGAGGTGGCTCAGCAGTCAAGAGCCCTTTCCACTTAAGCATGAGGGCCTCTAGTGCCAGAGACCACTAAGTTCTACTCCCCAGAACCCACATAAAATCCCGGGCATGCCTGAAAGCACTACACTTAATGCTCATATTCACATGTTAATGCTAATCTCAGGTCTGGCTAGAGAAGCTTCTCTTTTCAGATAGCGATGACCACTGGGATGGCCCAAAAGGTAACACAGTGCTGCAAAGAAGGGATGGAGGAGTGTCCAGCACCGAAACATCTCTGTCACACCCTCCAAGGCTCAGGGACCATTGTGGAAGAGGGGGTGGAAAGAATTTAAGAGCCAAAGGAAGGGTACAACTCCTTACAATGCAACTGTCCAGACAGAAATTGGCCTCGATATCCATGACTTCGCAGTGCCTAGCAATACCTCCGCAAGACCCTCATAACATAAGAAAAAGATGATGACATCAAATTAAAACAGAGACTAATGGAGAGAGGGAGGGGATATGACCGAGAATGGAGTTCTGAAGGGGAATGGGGGAGGGGAGGGAAATATCATGGTTTATTGTCTGTAAGTATAGAAGTTGTCAATAAAAAAGGAAGGAAGAGAAAAGAAGAGAAGAGAAGAGAAGAGGAAAGGAGAGGAGAGGAGAGAGGAGAGAAGAGAGAAGAGAAGAGAAAAGAAAAGAAAAGAAAAGAAAAGAAAAGAAAAGAAAAGAAAAGAAAAGAAAAGAGAAAGAAAACACCTGGGCATGGCCACGTCTATAACCCCCAGTCCACATTAGGGCAGAGGGATGGAGACTGAAGACTAGCTGGGGTTCCCTATTGCACAATAGCTGCAGGTGGGGAGAGAGCCCATCACAAAAGAAATACATGAATGAGTGAGAAGAAAAGGACACCAGGCATTCTCCTCTGGCCTGTGCACGTTTGCACATGGGGCACACACACACCTGCATGCGCGTGCACACACATCAAACAAGCCATAGTACACAATACTCTACACACGTGCACATGCAAAAAAGGATTCCAAAATACACTATAAGCCATCAGTACACTATGTTTTCTAGCTGGTTTGACCTACAGGTAGTTATCATGCCTCAGGAGTTCTATTAATGAAATTTAAAAAAAAATTAAAGCCGGGCGTGGTGGTGCACGCCTTTAATCCCAGTACTCGGGAGGCAGAGGTAGGAGGATCATGGTGAGTTTGAGGCCACCCTGAGACTAAATAGTGAATTCCAGGTCAGCCTGGACTAGAGTGAGACCCTAACCTTGAAAAAAAAATTAAAGAAGTGATTTACCAGTAGAACTAAGCAAACTCTGAAAAGTCATGTGGCCATGGTGTCACATGTGGTGGTGAAATGTCAGCCACAGACATCTATTTAAAAAGTGTCACACTCGCTTACACAATGAAAACAAGCTGGTATTAAGTGTTTCTCCTGTGCCACCACCAAAGCATGCAAGATGAAGGAGAAAATGGCCTAGAGAGGCACAGATCAGTACAATGCAGTGTGATCATTGCGATTAGCCGCAGGATCTTGACAGTGCTGGGAGAACACTTGCAAGAAAGCAGAACAACTCTTTTTTAGTTTTTATTTTTATATTTACTTGTTGGAGACAGAGAAAGGGAGAGAGAGAGTGACAGAGAGAATGGGCACGCCAGGGCCTCTAGCCACTGCAAACAAACTCCAGACACATGCACCACCATGTGCATCTGGCTTACATGGGTACTGGGGAATTGAACCTCAAACTGGGGTCCTTAAGCTTCACAGGCAAGCGCTTAACCTCTAAGCCATCTCTCCAGCCCCAAGAAAACAGAACAATTTTACGAAGAGTCAGGGAAGGTGACCACAGAGGAGGGCATGCTCAACCGGGGCCTTGCAGCAGGACTGTGCGTCCATGAGGGAAGCGTGGGTGTTCTGTATTTGCACCAGCAACTGCGTCCACAGCTCGGAACACAGTGCAGTTTGGAAGTATGAAAGCACACAACACCTCCAAGAGGATAAAGGTGCTGTCTAAAAAGACACATGGGGCCACAGGGGCTGTGGTTAGGAAAAGACCATTGTAAGACTGGGCGTGTCTTTATGTGACCTGCTAAAGAGCCAGGGATGGAGTCGTTAAAGGTTTGATGCAGAGGAGTATAGGATGGATAAGCAAAGCACACGCAGAGGGAGACGCATGAGGTGGGAAAGAAGGGCCCATCTTGCAATAGCCAGGGCAAGAAAGAACGAAGATCCGAATTATTGACATGGTCACTTGTATGTCCCTTTCTCTGTTTTCCCTCTGGTGACAAAGGAAATTGAAGGCAGTATTCAAAAATATGTGAAATGGTAAACAGCGTAAAATTCACGTGAACTCAAACAAGACCAGAAAGCAAGAATCAATGGACCTGTGAGAAGCTTAGCACACATCTGTTCCCCCAGGCTGAGCCAGGAGGATAATGAATTCAAGGCTACATAACCAGACACGGATTCAAATCACTGCCCCTCCTCCTGCAGAGAGAGAGGAAGAGAGAGAGAGAGGGAGAGAGGAAAGAAAAGACTCCATTTGAGATGCAGCCAAAAGTGCAGTCAGAAAGAATGCTTTACCTGCTTTGTGGATGGGTTTCTGATTGCACAAGAGTTGTATCACTCACTCCTCATGACATTGGATCCAGACAGAACCTTGTCCTGGGGGAAGGAAGGAGAAGAGAGGGGGCTGAACAACACCCTTAAAGTCTCCTTTCAGCCAGCGCTCTGGAGGTCTGTTTGATAAAGGGTTAGCTCAAAGCCCAAAGGAAGGGAAGCGGAAGGAAGAAGGAAAGGAAAGGATATTTGAAACTGGGAGAAAAACTTAAGAGTATCTGCAAAGACATACAAACAAGTAACACCTATATGAAAAGATTTTCAACATCTTTATATATCAGGAAAATGGCCATTAACACTAAAGAGATATCATCAGGTATAAGAATACGCATTATCATGACTGTTATTAAAAAGAAAAAGGAGGCGGGGCTGGAGAGATGACACAGCGGTTAAGGCACCTGCCTGCAAAGCCTAAAAACGCCAGGTCGATTTTCCAGGACCCATGTTTAGCCAGACGCAAAGTGACGCAAGGATGCAAACCACATCTGCCCACAAGGGGGCGCACGTGTCTGGAGTTTGTTCACAGCAGCTGAGAGGCCAATGGCATGTCCATTCTCTCTCACTCTGTACAAAAAAAAAAGAAGGAGGAGGAGGAGGAGGGGTTGGAGAGATGGCTTGGTGGTTAAGGCATTTACCTGCAAAGCCAAAGGATCCCAGTTTGATTGTCCAGGACCCACATAAGCCAGATGCACAAGGGGGCGCATGCATCTGGAGTTCGTTTGCTGGCTAGAGGTCCTTGTGCACCCATTCTCTCTCTCTCTCTGCCTCTTTCTCTCTCTCAAATAAGTAAATAAATAAACTTACTCATACTTTAAAAGAAGACAATGTCCAATTTAAAAAAGAAGAAGGAGGAGGAGGAGAAGGAGGAGAAGGAAAAGAAAGAAAGAAACCAGGGTTGGAGGCCCTGGCATACCCTTTCTCTCTCTCTCTCTGTCTCTTTCTCTCTCTGTATCTCATAAATAAATAAATAAATAAATAAATAAATAAATAAATAAATAAATAAATAAAATAAAGTGAACTTAAAAATCATTTTAAAAAATATTCATTCATTTATTTGCAAGTGGTGAGAGAGAAAGAAGGAATGAGTGTGGGTGCACCAGGGCCTCTGGCCACTGCAAATGACCTCCAGATACATATGCTACTTTGTGCATCTCACTTTCTGTAGGTACTGGGGAATCAAATCCAGGTCATCAGGCTTTACAAGCAAGCTCCTTTAACTGCTGAGCCATCTCTCTTTCTCTCTGCCTCTTCCTCTCTCTCTCTCTCTCTCTCTCTTTCTCATAAATAAATATATATATATATATATATATCATATATATATATCATACGTTCAGTATCACTCCTGACCTGACTCAGTGACACCAATCTCCAAGTAGGTGCTCCTCAAAGACCTCCTTCCTCCACTGACACCCCCCCCCACCTTGCACTTCACCCTCCCTGGGCACCTCTTTCTGTGCTTGTCCTTGGCACTTAGCCCTGACAATAGCTTCCACCTTTCCAAAGTCTCTGTGCTAGCCAG
Source organism: Orientallactaga sibirica (assembly GCA_036365145.1). Classification (NCBI taxonomy): domain Eukaryota; kingdom Metazoa; phylum Chordata; class Mammalia; order Rodentia; family Dipodidae; genus Orientallactaga; species Orientallactaga sibirica. Next base: position 20,020,109 of record JAEOAD010000032.1, read on the forward strand.
AGTGTGTTGTGTCGCAGTGTGTGAGGGCTCTCATGCGTGTGGAGTCCAGGCGTCCATGCCAGCTGTCCACACGTATCCCCTCCACTGTGTTTATGGAGACAGTGTCCCTCACTGGACCTGGAGCTTACCCAGCTGGCCACCCTAGCCAGCCAGCTCACTCCACAGACCTGCCCTCCCCACCTCCTAAGTGCTGCAATGATAGGCGTGCACGATCACGCCCAGCTGGGCCATCTCTGCACACCCCTGAATCAAATTCTCTGTCTTCTTCAGCCGTCTGTGGGGTTTCAGTGCCTCCTCCACTCACATCTCTTCTTCACAGACTCTGCCTGCCTTCCTGCCTGTCAGTCACCGAGGTGAACTCTCCAGGTCCGTGTCTGAGGTCAAACCCTTTGTTCTTCCACTAGATGCCGCCCACCTCTCACCTACCCAAAGTCATTGCCTCCATGGAGGCTTCAACTCCCCTGAGTCATCTTTGTTTCCTCTTGTCACAAAATCGTTGCTATCAGCATGCAAATGTGCTGACATCACTCCCATCTTAAAAATGTTTTAATCTTTAAAAAAATCCTTTCCCTGGCTGGGGCTTAGTGGTTAAAGGCACTTGCTTGCACAGCCTGATGGCCTGGGTTTGATTCCTTAATACCCATGCAAAGCCAGATGCACAAAAGTGGCACATGCGTCTGGAGTTTATTTGCAGTGGCAAGAGACCTTCTCTCATTCTTTCTCTCTAAATAAATAAATAAAAATGGTTTTAAAAATCTTTCCCTCCAGCTGTCACCTAGATGTTTTGTCTTTGAGAAAACTTCTGATAAAATTTGCCTATTCCTTCCTGTTGCCTGCCATCACTCCTTTGTTCTTCTTCTTTTTTTTTTAATGTTTAAAAATATTTTATTTATTTGTTTGAGAGAAAGGACGGGAGAGAACGATAGAGGAAGATGCAGATAGAGAGAGAGAGAGAGAGAGAGAGAGAGAGAGAGAGAGAATGGTGCACCAGGGCCTCCAGCCATTGCATATGAACTCCAGACACATGAGCCACTTTGTGCATCTGGCTTCCATGAGTACTGGAGAATCGAACCCAAGTCCTTAGGCTTCACAGACAAGAACGTTAACTGTTAAACCATCCCTCCAGCCCCTGTCCCCCGCCCCCCGGTTTTTCTTTTTTGAATATATCCTAATAAGACATTGGCCAAAACCCTTGTCTAGTCCACCAATCACCCTGAAGTTGCTAAGCCCGTGGCTGAATCCTGACGTTCATTCTATTTGACATGCCAGCTGTGTATAATAAGTTGCTTTTCTAATTGCTATAACAAAATACCCAACAAAAGCAACTTATAGAGTAGAACTTCGAGGGTGCAGTTCATCGTGGCAGGGAAGGCGTGGCAACAGGAACATGAAACAGCTGGTCACGTTGCATCCTCAGTCAGAAAGTAGGGTAATGGACGCCAGTACTCAGTCCCTTTCCTCCTTTGTACTGGGCTCGGAACTCCAGCCCTTGGAAGGGTGTAGCCCACAGGTAGAGTGGGTCTGCCCACCTCAATTAACCTAATCTAGAAAATCCCTCACAGACAGACCCAGAGATTTGTTTTTATTTTATTATTCTTTTTAAATTAATTAATTAATTACTTTGCCAGACAGAAAGGGAGAGAGAGAGAATGGGAGCACCAGGGCCTCCAGCCACGGCAAACGAACTCCAGACTCGTGCATCTCCTTGTGCATCTGGCTAACATGGGTTCTGGGGAATTGAACCTGGGTCCTTTGGCTTTGCAGGCAAATGCCTTAACCGCTAAGCCATCCCTCCAGCCCTATTTTATTATTCTTATTGTTAGAGAGAGAGAGAGTATGGGCACACCAGGGCCTCCTTCCACCACAAACAGTATCCCATTTTGTGCATCTGGCTTTATGTGGGTATTGGGGAGATGAATGTGGACCATGAGGCTTTGCAAGTGAATACTTTTCACCATGGAGCCATCTCCCCAACCCTCCTTGGTGATTCTAAATCCTATTAAATTGGCAATCGAGAGATTAACATCACTACGACATATACCAGATAGCCTTCGTTCCTACTTGAAACGGTTCTTCCCTTCACTTGAGGGACTTCAACACATCCCAAGTTTCCCTCTGACTCACAGATTGCTCCACTCCTCACACATCCCAGGACTCAGCTAAGAAAGAAAGAAACCAGGGTTGGAGGCCCTGGCATACCCTTTCTCTCTCTCTCTCTGTCTCTTTCTCTCTCTGTATCTCATAAATAAATAAATAAATAAATAAATAAATAAATAAATAAATAAATAAATAAAATAAAGTGAACTTAAAAATCATTGTAAAAAATATTCATTCATTTATTTGCAAGTGGTGAGAGAGAAAGAAGGAATGAGTGTGGGTGCACCAGGGCCTCTGGCCACTGCAAATGACCTCCAGATACATATGCTACTTTGTGCATCTCACTTTCTGTAGGTACTGGGAATCAAATCCAGGTCATCAGGCTTTACAAGCAAGCTCCTTTAACTGCTGAGCCATCTCTCTTTCTCTCTGCCTCTTCCTCTCTCTCTCTCTCTCTCTCTCTTTCTCATAAATAAATAAATATATATATATATATATATATATATATATATATATATATATCATTCATATATTTTCTCCTGACCTGACTCAGTGACACCAATCTCCAAGTAGGTGCTCCTCAAAGACCTCCTTCCTCCACTGACACCCCCCACCTTGCACTTCACCCTCCTGGGCACCTCTTTCTGTGCTTGTCCTTGGCACTTAGCCCTGACAATAGCTTCCACCTTTCCAAAGTCTCTGTGCTAGCCAGAGTGTGTTGTGTCGCAGTGTGTGAGGGCTCTCATGCGTGTGGAGTCCAGGCGTCCATGCCAGCTGTCCACACGTATCCCCTCCACTGTGTTTATGGAGACAGTGTCCCTCACTGGACCTGGAGCTTACCCAGCTGGCCACCCTAGCCAGCCAGCTCACTCCACAGACCTGCCCTCCCCACCTCCTAAGTGCTGCAATGATAGGCGTGCACGATCACGCCCAGCTGGGCCATCTCTGCACACCCCTGAATCAAATTCTCTGTCTTCTTCAGCCGTCTGTGGGGTTTCAGTGCCTCCTCCACTCACATCTCTTCTTCACAGACTCTGCCTGCCTTCCTGCCTGTCAGTCACCGAGGTGAACTCTCCAGGTCCGTGTCTGAGGTCAAACCCTTTGTTCTTCCACTAGATGCCGCCCACCTCTCACCTACCCAAAGTCATTGCCTCCATGGAGGCTTCCGACTCCCCTGAGTCATCTTTGTTTCCTCTTGTCACAAAATCGTTGCTATCAGCATGCAAATGTGCTGACATCACTCCCATCTTAAAAAATGTTTTAATCTTTAAAAAAATCCTTTCCCTGGCTGGGGCTTAGTGGTTAAAGGCACTTGCTTGCACAGCCTGATGGCCTGGGTTTGATTCCTTAATACCCATGCAAAGCCAGATGCACAAAGTGGCACATGCGTCTGGAGTTTATTTGCAGTGGCAAGAGACCTTCTCTCATTCTTTCTCTCTAAATAAATAAATAAAAATGGTTTTAAAAATCTTTCCCTCCAGCTGTCACCTAGATGTTTTGTCTTTGAGGAAAACTTCTGATAAAATTTGCCTATTCCTTCCTGTTGCCTGCCATCACTCCTTTGTTCTTCTTCTTTTTTTTTTAATGTTTAAAAATATTTTATTTATTTGTTTGAGAGAAAGGACGGGAGAGAACGATAGAGGAAGATGCAGATAGAGAGAGAGAGAGAGAGAGAGAGAGAGAATGGTGCACCAGGGCCTCCAGCCATTGCATATGAACTCCAGACACATGAGCCACTTTGTGCATCTGGCTTCCATGAGTACTGGAGAATCGAACCCAAGTCCTTAGGCTTCACAGACAAGAACGTTAACTGTTAAACCATCCCTCCAGCCCCTGTCCCCCGCCCCCCGGTTTTTCTTTTTTGAATATATCCTAATAAGACATTGGCCAAAACCCTTGTCTAGTCCACCAATCACCCTGAAGTTGCTAAGCCCGTGGCTGAATCCTGACGTTCATTCTATTTGACATGCCAGCTGTGTATAATAAGTTGCTTTTCTAATTGCTATAACAAAATACCCAACAAAAGCAACTTATAGAGTAGAACTTCGAGGGTGCAGTTCATCGTGGCAGGGAAGGCGTGGCAACAGGAACATGAAACAGCTGGTCACGTTGCATCCTCAGTCAGAAAGTAGGGTAATGGGCGCCAGTACTCAGTCCCTTTCCTCCTTTGTACTGGGCTCGAACTCCAGCCCTTGGAAGGGTGTAGCCCACAGGTAGAGTGGGTCTGCCCACCTCAATTAACCTAATCTAGAAAATCCCTCACAGACAGACCCAGAGATTTGTTTTTATTTTATTATTCTTTTTAAATTAATTAATTAATTACTTTGCCAGACAGAAAGGGAGAGAGAGAGAATGGGAGCACCAGGGCCTCCAGCCACGGCAAACGAACTCCAGACTCGTGCATCTCCTTGTGCATCTGGCTAACATGGGTTCTGGGGAATTGAACCTGGGTCCTTTGGCTTTGCAGGCAAATGCCTTAACCGCTAAGCCATCCCTCCAGCCCTATTTTATTATTCTTATTGTTAGAGAGAGAGAGAAAGAGAGAGAGAGAGTATGGGCACACCAGGGCCTCCTTCCACCACAAACAGTATCCCATTTTGTGCATCTGGCTTTATGTGGGTATTGGGGAGATGAATGTGGACCATGAGGCTTTGCAAGTGAATACTTTTCACCATGGAGCCATCTCCCCAACCCTCCTTGGTGATTCTAAATCCTATTAAATTGGCAATCGAGAGATTAACATCACTACGACATATACCAGATAGCCTTCGTTCCTACTTGAAACGGTTCTTCCCTTCACTTGAGGGACTTCAACACATCCCAAGTTTCCCTCTGACTCACAGATTGCTCCACTCCTCACACATCCCAGGACTCAGCTAGGAGGTGAGATTGAGTGTCCTCGGGGCATTAGCCCAGGACTGAGACTGAGTAGTCAAACCTCATCTCTTCTCCTCATGTAGCAGTCTCCACGATGTTGCTGCCTTATGGCGAGCAGCGTTCCGACCTTGAGATGCTGGTCTAAACTGTTCCTCACGCCCCCAGGCTTATGTCTCCAGCTGTGGATATGAGATTTCCACCTAGATACAGACGTCATCTCCTATACAAGATATCCAAAAACCACCTAGCCAGGCTTGGTGGCAAATGCCTTTCATCCCAGCACTTGGGAGGCAGAGGTAAGAGGATCACTGCAAGTTTAAAGCTACCATGACATCATTACATAGTGAGTTCCAGGTCAGACTGGGCTAAAGTAAGACCCTACCTCGAAAAACCAAAAACAAAAAGAAGAAGAAAAAGAAAGAAAGAAAAGCTGGAGAGATGGCTTAACGGTTAAGGCTTTTGCCTACAAAGCCAAAGAACCCCGGTTTGATTCTCCAGGACCCACATAAGCCAGATGCACAAGGTGGCGCATGCATCTGGAGTTAGCTTGCAGTGGCTGGATGCCCTTACACGCTCTTTCTCTCTCTTGTGCTCTGCCTCTTTCTCTCAAAAAAATAAAATAAAATAAAATAAAATAAAATAAAATAAAATAAAATAAAATAAAATAAAAGTGTGTGTGTGTGTGTGTGTGTGTGTGTGTATGTATGTATGTATGTATGTATGTATACGTATATATGTATCCAAATCTCAATCTGGTCTTCACTTCCTCTCTTGCTTGTTCCCCCTGCCTGTACCCTACCTCAGAAGAACATAACAGCAACTATTTGGGCCAAAAAAAAATCCCACAGTCATCTTTTACTCTTTCCCACTGATTACATATCTATTCTATTAGCAAGGTGCTGTACTGTCCCATAAACCTCTATAAGCCATGGCCCTGCCTACTCCACGGCCACCACTCTGTGCCATCCTCCCCGCCTGCGTGGTTAGCTGTCCCTCCTGGCTGACCTTCTTAGTCTCCGCCTTGTCTCGCATGCTCAGGCTGGCAGTCAGGAAGGCCACTCGGATCTCTGCGGATCTCTGCCGTAGCTTATTATCTCGAAGGGAGAGCCCCGGTCCTGCCCGAGGGAAGAGCCGTGCATCGGCAACTGTTTACCTGCTTTGTGATGTTAGTCTCCCGGGAAAACTTGCTGAGTCGTTTGCCAGCAGGCAAGCGAGTGCTGGTCAGTCAGTGAGTCCTGGAGGTGGTGGGCGCAGCTTGGCCCAGTGGGGCAGAGCTGGTCTTTTGTGCTCCCCATTCAGCATATCCATCCGCTCCTGCAGACGTGGCTTCTAATCCACCTTCTTACATGAGAATTACACTTTGTAAGAATGCACGTATGGCTGGAATTAAAAAGGGCAATTCTATTAAGATGCAGTGAAATTCGCCGAGAAATCGAGCTGGAAGCCTCCTCCCTGTTGACTAGCTGCCAGGGTGCTGGAAAGATCTACACAGCCTGTGTGGAGAGAAAAAGTCACCAATGGTCTTAACCAGCAGTGGACCCTGCAAGCTTTGCAGGTGGCCAGCTAGGACAAATATACCTACCTGTACAATGGCAGCATGTCTGTTATGGGGAAACCAACTGCTCTCTGATTGGATTTGAGGGGATTCTTGCCTGGAACTGCAAACCTAATCAAACACCTTCTGAGGGTGGCAACTACTACTGCTTTCTGGCTAAGTGGATATATTATGTCCACCAAAGTGCCCTCTAATTGTTTATGGTTTTGCCCCCATATGAGTGTTCCTCTCACTTTCGGTCACTTCTCAGGTGGCAGTGGCCACTGGGGAAACTCAAAACGCAGCAAAGTGCTGAGAAGAAATGACGTGATGACGTTCAGCACTGAGCCGTCTCTATCCCACCCTCCAAGGCTCAGGGACCATTGCAGGGGAGGAAGTGGAAAGACTGTCCGAGCCAAAGGAAAGGGAGGGGTGCTTACAGTCGTGTCTTCCAGACACAAAGTGGGTGGCCTTGATATTCATGACCTCACAGTGGCTGACACTACCTACACAAGACTTGCCTAATAGGAGGGGGGAAATGATCATGCCAAAATAGAAAATGAAAGGCCCAAGAACCAAAGTAACGCCATGACAGGCTTCAGCTGCTTTGCAGGCCTCAGGTTAAACTCAGGTCATGTTCCCAGAATGTGAGTCAGAACAGTTACTGGAAAGCCAACACTAAACCAAAATAACAGGCAATTAGACAAAACTAAGCAGGTGTTATACATTCCTGTGGCTTTGTATCTATCGATAAGTTTGCTTAACGTTCCTCAGCTGCTGCATAACCAATCAACTTGTAACATGTAAATTCATGGTAAATGTCAACCAATCATATTAAAAATTTCCCTTCTCTTTGTTTGAACCCAATAAAAGCTTCTCCCAAACGCAACTCAAGGCTCTTGCATGAATCCACTGTGTTGGTGAAGTCAAGAGACTGAGCTTAAGCCCGAAATAAAGCTCTTTGCTTTTGCATACGTGTCTGGACTCTTTGGTGGTCTCTGGGGGGAGGGTGCTGTGAACTGGGCACTACAGAAACTGACTAGTTGGAAATAAGAAGGGATTCAGTGGAGGGGGACTTGGGAGGGGAGGGAATTAAGATCATGATATAAGTGCTATATGTACAGAGGTTGTCAATATATTTTTAAATACAGTGAAATAAAGATTAAAGAAATTCAAATACATGGCATTCATATATAAGTTCCTTTATTGTTCTAAATGACAATACCCCAAGCTAAGACCCTTGGTTCTGGACATCTTGGTCCTCACAACCTCTCAAACCTCAGCCCCATCTGTCATTGACTCCAGCGGCTCAGCTCCAGTCAGCCTGTCTTCATTTTGCCAGTCCTGGGGATCAAACCCAGGGTCTTGTGCATGCTAGGCAAGCACTCTACCACTAAGCTGTATCCCCAGCCTGGTTTCTCTGCTAGCCTGACATTCTTGTTTCAGCAATTTTGCAGTTGATAGTCCCCAATACATATGCATGGATCACTCCTGCGCCCTCTTTATTTCTTCAGTTGAACACACCTTGCCAGGAAGGGCTTCCTTGACTAGTCTCCTCCTGTGCACACACCAAGCACAAGCTTTCTTTTAAAAAAATTATTTATTTAAGACAGAGGGAAAGAGAGAGGAAATGGGCACACCAGGGCCTCTAGCCACTGCAAGTGAACTCCAGACCCATGCTTACATAGGTACTGGGGAATCAAATCTGAGTCCTTAGGCTTTTCTGGCCTTAACCACTAAGCCATATCTCCAGCCCCAAGCACCAACTTTCTACTTTGTTTTTCTTTATATTCTTTTTAAAAAAATTTTTTTGAGAGACAGAGAAAGAGCCAGACAGAGAGAGTAAGTGAGTGAGTCAGAGTAAGGATGCACTAAGGCCTCCTGCCACTGCAAACAAACTCTAGATTCATGTGCCACTTAGAGCCTCTGGCTTTATTTAGGTACTGGGGAATCAACCTGGGATGTTAGGCTTTGCAGACAAGCACCTGTAACCACTGAGCCATCTCTCCAGCCCCTTCTCTATAATCTTTATGACCACACAACAGACAGAGTTGATAAATAAATAGATAGATAGATAGATAGATACATACATACATACATACATACATACATACAGAGATAGATGATAGATGATTGATAAATGAAGGTGATAGGTAGATAAAGATAGATACATAGATATGTAGATGACAGAGAATATGTATGTGTTTATGCATGGCATATTAATATTCATCAAATATTTATTGAAGGATAAACAATAAATTCTTCCCTCCAAGGTGAGTGATCATTAGAACTCTTAGTGCCCAGGGAAAATGCCTTAGCCCAGCCTTTTTTGTTTTTCCATGTCATGGCCTTGTAAAATAAAGTTCCATCCCAGAGACCAAGTGTTGTAGTCAGCTCCGTGCTGCTGGGAGGAACACCCTCACCAGACACGGTTGATAGGAGGAAGACTTTATTTCAGCTTACGGATCCAAGGGGAAGTTCCATTAGTGGTGGAAGAGGCCGGCTCCCATTCATAAATCCAAGCAGAGAGACACCACCAACTAGCCAGCACCATAAGCAAGCACAAACGGGCAGCCAACAGCCAAGAGCCAGGCCTGGGGCTCATTCTACTCTGCTTACTTTAAGCTGCAATTCAGATCTGCATCCCAGTTACACCTTAGGATGGACCCTACAGTCTGCCCCCAGTGACACCTCTTCTAGCCAGGCAGCTGGAGACAAGCTTTAATAAAACACCTGAGGGATGGAGAGATAGCTTAGCAGTTAAGGCACCTGCCTGCAAAGCCTAGGGAATGCCTGTTCAATTCTCCAGGTCCCACATTTAGCCAGACGCAAAGTGAGGCAAGGGCGCAATGCTTCACTTGCCCACAAGGGGGCGCACGCATCTGGAGTTCATTCACAGTGGCTGAGAGGCTGCTGGCGTGCCCATTCTCTATCTCTCTCTGACTCTCTCTCTCTCTCTCTCTCTCTCTCTCTCTGACTCTCTCCAAAAAACAAAAACAAACAAACAAACAAACAAACAAAAAGCTGCTGAGTCTATGGGGGACATACATTCAAACTACCACACCAAGTATGGAAGGACAAGAAAGAAAACTCAGTGATAGACAAGATTACACATGAGATAGTGAGGTCCTTAAAAAGAGCATTTTGCATAATGCTTGGACTACAGCTGATGGACATCATGAAAGGGCACGTGGTTTTCTTAGCGGGTGTTATCCAATGTGTGTATGGCCACACAACAAATTTCTCCTCCAAAGATGCCAGTTTCAATCTATGACTATTGACCTCTATCTAATTCTAAAAAGAAATGATCCAAGAGAGAAAAAGTGACAATGAATCATTGAAGAACCTCAAACAATAAAAATAAACACTGAAACAACTATCCAAGGTCTACAATTGAATGTCACAGTTTTAATCTGTGTGATGTGCAGAATGCCACTTTTTTTCAAATTTTATTTATTTATTTGTTTGTTTGTTTGTTTTCTAGGCGAGGTCTCACTCTAGGTCAGGCTGACCTGGAACTCACTCTGTAGCCCCAGGCTGGCCTCAAACTCATGATCATCCACCTGCCTCAGATTCCTAAGTACTGGGACTAAAGGCGTACACCACAACTCCTGGCTTCTTGTTTTTAGGCTGTGTGTGTGTGTTTTGATTTTTTTTTTTCAGTGTAAGTGGGGACTTGGTTTTGTTTGACTTTGAATCACAGCTGCTTGTAAGCTCCACAGTGTCACCCTTTTTCTTTTTCTTTCTTTCTTTTTTTTTTTTTTTTTTTGGAGAGAGACACACAGAGAGAGAGAGAGAGAGAGAGTGAGAGGAAGACAGATAGAGATGGGCGCACCAGCAGCCTCTCAGCTGCTGTGAGCAAAATCCAAATGTGTGCGCCCCCTTGTGGTCAAGTGTGGCATTGCGCCCTTGCGTCACTTTGCATCTGGCTAAACGTGGGACCTGGAGATTGGAACCACTGGAGATTGGAACCGGCGTTCTTAGGCTTAGGAGGCAGGCGCCTTAACCACTAAGCCATCTCTCCAGCCCACCCTTTTTCAATATGCTTCTTGTCAGGTAGGTGATGAGGGGTCAAGAAATGGAGACATTGGATGAATTACTGTGGGGTACTCTTTGTTACCTTGGAGCCGTGAGCTAGGCAGTGGGGAAGGGAGAAACGTCTGCCACAAGGCATCAGGAGAATCTGTGCTCATCAGATCATCAGGAGAAGCTCTGGCTTTCTTCTTCTCAGCCAAGCCATGTTCCTGCAAGAGTGTAAGTTCCCTTTTTGCTGTCTTACTCCCCACAAGGTTTCCCTTGAGGTTTGGTCTAAAATAATACACCACATTAGCACGATGGCACTTACATTCTTCTAGGAATATCTTTCTAACAGTTCAAGTTGTCGGAAAGTCTTAGAGATGTCCGAGTATGAGACAGGGTGTGACATAAGTCTCTGGGGCTCTTGCTTCTTTCCTCAGGTCACCTGACTCTGCTGTCACCCTCATCTGCTGGTCAGGCAGGTATCACAGGAGTTAGGGAAGACAGTTGTTCCAGAGTTAGAGCCATCTCCTCTTCATCAGGTGTGAAGCAGACAGAAGTGGTTTGTCGGGTCCCCATTGGCCCAGTAAAAGACCCTGGGAAGGGAGAGAGAATTGAAGGACATTGATGGAGTTTGGGGTAGTTTTTTTTTTTTTAAAAAAATTTTATTTTATTTATTTACTATTTATTTCAGAGAGAGAGAGAGAGAGAATGGGCGCTCCAGGGCTTCTAGACACTACAAATGAACGCCAGACACATGTGCCACCTTGTGCATCTTACGTGGGTCCTGAGGAATCGAACTTGGCTCCTTAGGCTTCCAAGCAAAGGTCTTAACTGCTAAGCCATTTCCCTATCCCTGAGTTCTGGACATTTTAATTTGTATACAATAGTGGTACATACCCCATGAACTCCTCCCTCCTGCCACACTGGGACTAAGTTCCCAGCATCTGACCCCTCAGGGCCATGGCACCAGACCCATGGGATTGCAGTCTCTTGAACATACAGGGCCAAGCAACACTGCTCACTGCTCACACTGCTCAGCATGCCGTCATGGTCACCGAGTGCAGATGGGATACGTAGGGACCACCTCTGAATGATGGGGACGATCACAGAACCACCCTGGAAGGGAAGGAAGGCCAGTCAGTGCTTCCTGGAGAGAAGCCTGAGCATCATGGAGGGACCCAGACACCATGGAGACCAGAAAGAGGCCTGAAGAGGAATTTCCACGTGGGTTTAGGAGAGAGGATATCCAATGATCTCAGTAAGTGTGGTCGCCGAGGAGCGGGGGTGGCAGAAGCTGGTGAGGACAGACTCCCGTAGTGAGTCAGGGCCACTTTCTGATGCATCATTTCACTAGTGCTGGGGAGTCGATGCTTGGCAGCTGGGGGAGAGCTAGCTGCTATCTGCTCGTCACTCCTGCCTTCTGGTTGGTGCAGAAATTATATCTAAGAAAAACCTAAAGATTCACATTCTCTCCCACCCGACTCAAATGGGCAACGGTGGATTGTTCCTTCTACTCGTGGTGGTTCGAACCAGGTGGATGCCTCAGAAATGCTCAGCATCCTGTCATCAGAGAGGGAGAGCTTTCTCAGGCCACAGATGAGCAGGGCAGGTGAATGTTGTTGGTAGTCAGTCTTTCCAGAAGAACAGAGGGAGGATAGGGCAGACGGGAGCTCTGGATTTGACAGAGCAGGGCTTGAATCCTGCCTTGCACATCTACTCGCGCTCCACTTTCATGACCTGTTGACCTGAAGTCTCTTCATCCAGGTGCCAGCGATGGGTACAGAGAATGGCATTTCCCCCAGCAGGCTTTAGAGATGAATCTGTTAACTAAGCACCCAGTACCCAGCCTCATATACACAGGCAAAAAAAAAAAAAGACTGTATTAAGTTAGCACCTAGTAGCTAGTCTCGTGTATACAGGTATGGTGGTTTAAATGAAATGTCCCCCCCCATAGGCTCATGTGTTTTAAATACTTGGTCCCCAGCTGGTGGCAACTTGAGGTAAAGCCATGTGGGAGGAAGTGTGTCACTGGGGACAGACCTTGAAGCTGTGTCTAGGCTGTTTGTTCCTTCCTCGCTGCACTGACCTGACATGTGACAATGTGAGCCAGCTTCCTGCTCTTGTCATACGACTGTGATGAAACTTCCCCTCGAAACCATAAGCTGACACAAACCCTTGCTTTCCATATGCTGCCTTGGGTCAGGTGTTTTTGGTGTGTGTGTGTGTGTGTGTGTGTGTGTTTTGGAGAGAGGCACAGAGAGAGACAGAGAGAGAGAGGGAGAGGAAGACAGATAGAGATGGGCGCGCCAGCAGCCTCTCAGCTGCTGTGAACGAAATCCAGATGCGTGCGCCCCCTTGTGGTCAAGTGCAGCATTGCGCCCTTGTGTCACTTTTGCATCTGGCTAAACGTGGGACCTGGAGATTGGAACAAGCGTTCTTTAGGCTTAGGAGGCAGGCGCCTTAACCACTAAGCCATCTCTCCAGCCCATGGTTTTTGTGTGTGTTTTTTGAGGCAAACCCAAAAGACTGGCCTTTTTGTTTTTCTTATGTGTGGAAAAGAGAGATAGAATTGGAATGCCAGGGCCTCCAGCCACTGCAATCGAACACCAGATGCGTGTGTCCCTTTGTGTGCACGTGCGACCTTGTGTGCTTGCCTTGCTTTGTGCGTCTGGCTTGCATGGGATATGGAGAGTTGAACATGGGTCCTCAGGCTTTTCAGGTAAGTGTCTTAACCACTGAGCCATCTCTCTAGCGCTGGCCAGGTGTTTCACCCCAACAACAAGAAGGCAATACCTGCTCCACAGAGAACTGTGTCTTCCCTAGCTGGCTGCTGATACCCGGCCTCATGTATGTACACACAACGGGTATACTGGTCAGTGGTAGTTCCTGTGAGCTGTTTTCAAAGACCTATTTTAGCATTAGTGCGCTGGGCGTGGTGGCACACACCTTTAATCCCAGCACTCTGGAGGCCGAGATAGGAGCCTATGATTTTGAGACTACATAGTGAATTCCAGGCCGGCCTGGGCTAGAGAGAGATGCTACCTCAAATTCCCTCCCCCTCCAAACAAAAAACTACACAAGATCAAAATATTTGCTCTCCTTTGATGAGTCTGGCCTTGTGATGGGATAAACCAAGAACTTGTGAGGTACTCTGTGTAGCCTAGGAATGAGCACAGGAGACGTCAGAGTCGAGACGGGAGAAACCTGAACTCTACACTAAGTCAATCGAATCCCCACCTTGAGTTGACACTGACCAGAGACAGAGATCTGCAACTGTGCTCAACTTAGTGCAAGCCTGTGGTTTTTTTTTTTTAATTTTTATTTATTTATTTGAGAGAGCAAGAGTGGGAAAGAGGCAGACAGAGAGAGAGAAAGAGAGAATGGGCATGCCAGGGCCTCCAGCCACTGCAAACGAACTCCAGACGCTTGTGCCACCTTGTGCATCTGGGTTACGTGGGTCCTGGGGAACTGAACCAAGGTCCTTTGGCTTTTGCAGGCAAATGCCTTAACTGCTAAGCCATCTCTCCAGCCCTGTTTTTTTTAAAAAAATAAAAATATTTGATGTATTTATTTGCAAGCAGAGCAAGACAGAGAGAAGAGAGAGAGAATGAATTCACCAGGGCCTCTAGCCACGGCCAATGAACTCCAGATGCATACGCCACTGTGCATCTGGCTTTATGTGGGTAGTGGAAAGGCTTTGGAGGCAAGCGCCTTAACCACTGAGCCATCTCTCCAGCCTAAGCCTGGATTTTTGCTACTTGTAATAGCACGAGTTGTGGCAGATGAGAGGCAAAAGCTCTCTATGCTTTCTAAGCTGAAATGCATCTACATTTAAGCCAATACTCCCAAGGGCCTGGGACAATATGCCTGTTCGCCCCACACTGCTGCAGGCTGTGATTGGTTACTTTCTATCACACGCTGCATCATATATACCTATGGCTTGAGACCATCCAGGCAGTGCTCAAGAAAATGTTATAGGGCTGGAGAGGTGGCTTAGCGGTTAAGGCTCCTGCCTTCTAAGCCTAAGAATGCCCATTCGATTCTCCAGGTCCTATGTTTAGCCAGACTCAAAGTGATGCAAGGGTGCAATGCCACACTTGCCCACAAGGGGGAGCATGCATCTGGAGTTCATTCACAGCGGCTGAGAGGCTACTGGCGCACCCATTCTCTATCTCTCTCTCTTTCTGACTGTCTCCAACAAAAAAGAAAGAAAGAAAGAAAATGTTATACAATGGGTAGCTGATAAACAACAGCCATGTTTTCCTCACAGCTCAGGAGGCTGGGAAGTCAACATCAAGGACTCAGCTGATTTGACGTCCAGGCAGGGATGGCTTTCTGGTTCATAGGGAACACCTTCTCACTGTTCTCATGTGGTGGGAGCAGAGAGCCAGCACTCAGGGATGTCTTTAGTGGGGGTACTAACACCAATCATGAAGGTTCTACCCTCAAGACCTGAGCACCCCTCAAGGGCCCAGTAGCTAACACTATCCCTATGGCAATTAGAATCTCATTGTTCACATTTTCAGGGGCACAAGGATTCAGTCCACAGCATCAGAAAATCCCAATGGCAACCTCTAACAGGGAAGTTGAAAAGAAACCAAAACACTTTCGCTTCAAAAGTGGTTAGGGCACTTGCCTGCAAAGCGTAACGACCCCTATGCCCCAGCACCCACATCAAGCCAAATGCACAAGGTGGAACATGTATCTGGAGTTTGTTAGCAGCAGCTGGATGATCTGGCATGCACCCATTCTCTCTATTTCTTTTCTCTCTCTCTGCTTGCAAATAAATAAATAATATATATATGCTTTTTTAAATGTATAGGCAAATGCTTCACGAATAATTTCATTTCAAGTCCCTACTGGCTAAACTGTCATTGTGCAGGTAAATACTGATACGGGCAGTAAATACAATAATGAAAGTCACAATAAACCCTTGTCAATAATGTTCATACCAGAGCAGTCAGAGCCCAGGTATTTTCCATAAGTTACCACTGCTAAGAGAAGGAAACTCTTGGCCCCACTTGGGGGCTGCTCAGTGAAGCCCTCTCCTTTAGAAGCCAGAATCTCCAGCGTGCTGTGGGCTCCAAGCAATGCTGCTTTGCAACCAAAAAAGGGTTTCCTTGGTGGTGGCTCAGATGCTAATTGCCTTGTGGTGTAAATGAGTCATAATTTGTAGCAGAGATGTCACTGTAATTACAGCAATGAAGAAGCCAGAGCTTCTAATTGCCTCTCCTTCAGTAACAGACCTCAGGCTCTGGGGCTAGAAGCTCAGCCAGCAACAGGCTCAAGATGTGAGTCCCTGGCTCTTAGTCATCCACATGTCCCCTGAGGGCCAAACTAGGACACACACACACACACACACACACACATACACAGATGCAAAAAAAAAAAAATCCAGTTCGTAGGGGGAAAGTCCCATGGCTCAGCTGCTTCTGACCCTTTAGCTGCCCGGATGTTGGATCTCAGGCACATTGATTGACTGCTCCATACAAGTCCCAGCAGAAGTAGGGAAGTTCATAATGACATCCAGAAAAAGGGAAAAATCCTATCTGAGTGTACAAAAAAAAAAAACGAACCCTACTTAGAATATGTTTAATTGGGCTGTCAATGCTATCTGAAAGGTTCTTCCCACTTTACAGACCACTCTCAGCCCTATAAATCCAGCCCAGGCATTACCTGCAGGAAACCCAAACACACATCCATACCCTTGCCAGATGCTGGGCCCACCACCTTCGGAGTCTCCTTGGCTTCCTGCCCTGAACTATTGGAGTACAATGACCTCAGAGTCTAATTTCCTTGAGAGAAGAACGAGTCGTCTGGTCCTGGCATCTAGCACTTAGCAAGCACTCATCAGATGCTTCTTGGATGACTGGCTAGGAATAAAAATGGAGATGTGCAAGCAGGGCGTGGTGGCACATGCCTTTAATCCCAGCACTTGGGAGGCAGAGGTAGGAGGATTGCCGTTAGTTCAAGGCTACCCTGAGACTACAGAGTTAATTCCAGATCAGCCTGGACCAGAGTGAGACCCTACTTCAAAAAACCAAAATAAACAAATGAATAAATAAATGGAGATATACATTGGTCTACTGTCTCACATCGCCTAAACTGTATTAACTTTGAGCTGTACCTTGTGAACAGAATATGGACCATGTTTTCTTTCCCTACCCTCCTTGCCCAAAACCTTTGTGAAGGGAGGGGAACTACACATTCATACATGACCTCCCTGCCTCATAATTGAAGAGAGAAGATGGCATGGAGCCAGACTTAGTGCTCCAAATCCATGTGGCTCAGTAGGGAGCACATCATCAAACGGAAGAGCTAATTGGAAAGTCAGGAAAGAAAACCAATTCTTTCTCATTTGTTTTTGAATGTTAAAACATGGGCTGGGGCTGGAGAGATGGCTTAGCGTCTAAGGCACCTGCCTGCTAAGCCTAAGAATGCTGGTTCCAATGTCCAGCGGTTCCAATCTCCAGGTCCCACGTTTAGCCAGATGTAAAGTGACGCAAGGGCGCAATGCTGCACTTGACCACAAGGGGGCGCACACATCTGGATTTCGTTCACAGCAGCTGAGAGACTGCTGGTGCGCCCATCTCTATCTCTCTCCCTATCTCTCTCTGTCTATCTATCTCTGTCTCTCTCTCCAAAAATAAATTTAAAATAAATTTAAAAAAAAAACATGGGCTGGAGAGATGGCTTAGTGGTTAAGGCGTTTGCCTGCAAAGCCAAAGGACCTCGGTTTGATTCCCGAGGACCCACGTAAGCCAGATGCTCAAAGTGGCGCATGTATCTGGAGATTGTTTACAGTGCCCGGAGGCCGTGGCACGCCCATGCTCCCTCTCTCTCTCTCTCTCTCTCTCTTGCTCACTTTCTATCTCCTCTTTCTCTCTCAAATAAATAAAAACAAACATTAAAAATGTGACATAAATCTTAAAACATCAGATCTATAGAAAAGTATAAGCACTCCCTCTTCGTGTGTGTACTGTCAATTACCTAGATTTAACAGTAACATTTCATGGTATTTGAAACCTCCCCCACCAGATCTCCACCATCCCCACCTCTTTCCTTCAGCTCCAGGCTCCTTTAGTGGACACTGTCCAGCCCATTCCTGGTTTTGCAATTATTTACCATGTATTTCATGTAAATATGTACGAGCAGGCAGGAGATATGGCTTAACGGTTAAGGCGTGTGCCTGTGAAGCCTAAGAACCCAGTTCAATTCTCTAGTACCCACATAAGCCAGATGCACGGGGTGGCACATGCATCTGGCTAGAGGCCCTGACATGCCCATTCTCTCTTTATCTGCCTCTTTCTCTCTCTCTCTCTTAAATAAATAAATAAAATATTTTTTTAAATATGCATGTGCTTAAAACTACATATGATTTATGGGCTGGAGAGATGACTCAGTGGTTAAGGCATTTATCTGCAAAGCCTAGCAACCTGAGTTTAACTCCCTAGGACCTACAGAAATCCAGAGACCCAGACTGGTACATGCAGGGGCTGGAGAGATGGTTTATCAGTTAAGGTGCTTGCCTGCAAAGCCTAAGGACCCAGGTTTGATTCCCCATGTAAGCCAGATGCACAAAGTGGCACATGTGTCTCGAGTTTGCTTTGGTGTCTAGAGGCCCTGGCACACCCATTCCCTCTGTCTGTCTCTCTTCTCTGTATCTCTCTCTCTGTCTCTCTGCTTGCAAATAAATAAATATTTAACAAGTGATGTATGCATCTGGAGTTCATTTGTAGCAGCAAGAGGCCCTGATGAGCCCATTCTCTCTCTTTCCTTGATAATAAATAAATAAAAATATTTTAAAAATACATATGATTTAGTTGTGCATGTGTAAAGTATAAACATAATATGTGCATGCATAATAAGTATATGGCATAAATACTGTAAACAGCTACAATTTTGTCTGTTTTAAATTTTCATCTCAATTGAATTATAGTTCAGAGGTTTCTATAGTTTACTGTTGCTGTTCCAATATTCAGAAATTGATGCACGTTAGTAAACACAAGTTCACCTCATTTATTTTATCTTCACATTTTACATTTTATCTATTTATTTTATGCCTCATTATAAAACTGATCATAGCTTATCTGTCCATCCTCTTGCTTGTTTCCAATGTTTTGCCTTTATAAACACATGATGCATTGTGTGCCTGATACCATGTTCACATATGCAGGAGATTGTCTGCATGAATTACCAAGGAAGGAAAAAACTCACTTTATCTTAGGATGCCCCCTTATATCTTCAACTTCGATAGTTCTTGCCAACAATATATAACTTGCCAACCGACACTTCCACCAACAATGTGTGAGGGTGCCCTCCCCGCTCCGCCCATAGCCTTGCCAAAATGTGTTGCTATTATCATGTTTGTCAGCCTCCAGGGTGAAAAATGATATCATGTGGTGATTTTCATTTAGTATGAGTTCTTTGTGGTTACAGGCATTACACGTGTCTTTCTTTGGTCTTCAACTGCATTTTCAATGTGGCGAGTCTTTGTTGGTACTGAAGTGTGATATTTCAGTGTGAGCAGGTTTATAAACCTCTTCCTTTGAGTGTATACCTTTTGAGACACAGCTCCTTGTCTTTAAAAATTATTTCCCAAAACTTTAAGCCATCTTTTTCATATGTGGGTCTTCCTGCCATCCAGAATTTACTTGAGTCTACAGCCCTCCAGGGATATTTCTTCAGTAGCTGATTCTCCCCATGGGTCTTCATTTCTGCACAGGTTCGTCAAGGACCCAGGTCCCCATGTATTGGTGGGTCTGTTCCTGGAAGTCTTCCACCTCTGAGTGTCTCTCCCAGCACAATGCCCAGCTCTAAATTACTTTCATAACACAGTACCTGAGCTGACATCATTCTTTGGGTGAGAGGCGCATCCTTCTAAAAGGGATTGTGCTCACAATCAATAACAGTGTGCTACACACACCTTGCTGCGATTCCTTCAAGCCTGCCAGTTTGCTGAGATCAGCCTTGACAGGTAAAATTAGAGAGAGATCTGGAGCACACAGCATTCTCAGAAACGGGGATGGGGAAAGGCTTGGACAGAGACTACTCTCAAACAGGAAGTAAAAAATGTTATTTCCAATTACTCAAATGGTTTCTAGTCTTGGTCCTAATAATAGATATATTAGCCCCAAAATCAGGTACTTCGATATGTGCATGTGTGTGTGTGTGTGTCCACACCAATTCTACGTAAATCCTTACCTTAAATCACAACCAGACCTAGCCACCCTTTACTAACACAAGAGATAAATACTTGCTGATGAAATTGGCTTTACTCAATCACGTATCATGTGTCATTTCCTTAAAATATACATGAACACAATGAAGTTCAGAGAAGTGAAGTGATTTGCCCAAGGCCACAGCTAAATACTGGCTGGCAAAACTCAGTTGTTGTTCTTGGCCTTCCACATTGTAGAACGTACGACCCGGGGGTGGGATTTTTGTTCACGGTTGAGGGGAGAGAGTGAATCTTGTTTTACCATTACGTTCTCAATCCAAGCATGGGTTAGTCACAAAAAAGGCTTTCGATCAGTATTTGTAGACAAAAATGAAAAAGATGCATGCTAGCTGTGGGGACTGTGGTTTCTGAGTCATGAGAGGGCTCAGTGGCTTATTTAGCTGTTTAATGGAGAGGTATCTGCACCTCACTTCCTCTGAAAGCCAAGCCAGGCCTCTTTTCTTCCTGTACTTGGTGATAGCTGAGTAATGAATAGACTGCGCCATGCATTGCTTGCTACGCTACGCAGGCTCTTGGAGTGTCCCAGTAGAGTAGAGGGCGGGGAGGCTGGGCACACAGCATTCAGCGTCTGTAGCACTTCAACTAGACCTTTGCTTCCGACCTCTAGACATGACCTCCCATGTCCCATAGGGACCCACATCCCTGGCTTTGTTTCTCAGCAGAGTCAACAGCAGCATCCCTCACTCCTCACGAGGCTGTGTGCTAAATCTGAAAGGCATTTTGTAGCTCAGCCCTACAGACATTGTTGCTGCACTGGGGATTCCCGGGCAGCCCAGAGCCCCTTGCTGCTCCGTGGAGTTCCCCTACATGAGAAGTGAGTGGGCCAGAGAGCTCATGGGTCTCTGGAGGATTGTCTGCATGGTGACATCTTTGCCTGAAGAATTGTTGGGTTGCTTTTGGGGGGGAGTGGAGGCTGATTTGCAAGGGAGAGAGTATAGTGTGATTTGGGAAGGCATGCGTCTCTCCCTGGACTCCACGGAACTAGATGGATTGACTGACGAGGGCTTCGTAGCAGGTAGACCCCAACCCCCAGGCTCCAGGAATTATGGTTTACCACTGCTGAATAGAGCTTAGCGTCAGAGCTACTAGGCTCCACTGTGCTTGCACCCCAGCAGTGAGCTGGGAGCTTTGCATCCGAGGAAAGGTCTGCACAGGCCTTACGTTCTTCAGGCTGGGAACTCACAGCGGCCATCCCACTCATCCACCTGGGATCCACAGCTTCCCACAAGCCCTGTGGCCTCCCATGCTCCTCTGACTGTGGCTTCTAGAACAGTCCTTACCACAAGCCCATAGCCCACTCGTTACTGGGGTGTTTGCCTTGTCTTCAACGTGAGTGAGCCTTTACATGGCTGGACTTTCAATCCTATCGCCTCTTTCCACAGCCCATTCCCTCACTCAAGGAACGATTCCTAACCAGGTCTTACACGTTCAAGCTGCATGAAGGACAGGTTGCAGGTTGTTTTTCAGAGCCTCACTTAGGGAATAGGATGAAACAATGGGCAGGTAAAACCCCTACTGTTAGAACATTCTGGAGGGAGGAGAAGGAATCTACATGCACATAGACAGTTATTGCAGGCCTAGTAATATGGCTCAGCAGTTAAAGGCACTTGTTCACAAAGCCTGCTGGCCTGGGTTCGATTTCCCGGTGCCCACATAAAGCCAGATGCTCATTGTGGTTTGTTTGCAGGGGCTGGGGGGCCTGATGCTCTCTGTCTCTGTCTGTCTCTCTCTCTCTCCCTCTCTCCCTCCTCCCCCTCTTTATTTCAGTGTCTCTCAAATAAACAAAAGTTTGGGTTTTTTAATGAGATATTGCAGGCAGTCGTGGTGAGCTGAAGTCTGAAGAAAGCATCAGGTAAAGTTAGAGACCAGGGGCTAGGGGCGCGGGGGAGCGGGGGAGGGAGAGAAAGGGAGGGGGGAGGGTTGGGGGAATCACTCTGATGAAGGAGTCAGTGAAGGAGGTGACATTGAAAGAGACCCAAGGCTTGGAGAGATGGCTTAGTGGTTTAGATGCCTGCCTGCTAAGCCTAAGAATGCTGGTTCCAATCTCCAGGTCCCACGTTTAGCCAGATGCAGTGACGTAAGGGTGCAATGCTGCACTTGTCCACAAGGGGGCACACGCATCTGGATTTTGTTCACAGTGGCTGAGAGGCTGCTGGAGTGCCCATTCTCTGTCTCCCCCCACGCCACCATCTCTCTCCAAAAAGGAAGGAAGGAAGGAAGGAAGGAAGGAAGGAAGGAAGGAAGGAAGGAAGGAAGGAAGGAAGGAAGGAAGAGAAAGAGAGACCCAAATGAATGAGGGAGAGAATGTCACAGAAAGGTATATACAAAGAACACACTGGGCACAGGGGTGGAGGTGAAATGAGTAAGAAAAACAAACGGTGGCTGGGGCATGGTGGTGCACATCTGCTAATGCCAGCACGCCTTGGCAGGGAGAAGTAGGAGGATAGCTGTGGGTTTGAGACCAACCTGAGGCTGCAAAGTGAATTCTATGTCAACTTGGGCTACAGTGAGACCCTATCTTGAAACTACCCCCCCCCAACAAAAAAAAAACCAGACAGTGGGTTGGGGTGCTGAAGGAGAGAAAAGGGAAAGCGGGACTGGGACGGGGGCTGAGGTTAGGGAGGGGAACAGTTGAGGCCGCAGAGACACACTTTCATTTTTACTGTGCTGGAAAGCTACTAGAGGGCTTTACGCACAGGAATGACATGGCTTCATTTACATTTTTAAACCTGTGTGGAGGACAGATTGCAGAGGACCAAAGTGAAAGCAGGAGTCCACAACCATGGACTGGATGCAAGATAGCAGGGCAGGAGTGAGTGGACAAGAGGTGGGGAAGGGGCAGCCTGAGTGGTGGGGCACTGCCCTGCTCAGCAAGCACGCATGCTGCCAAACTGGATGGATGGGCATGTGATCAGAAGGGAGGAGTCAAGAATGGTCCTTTGGGCTTCCTCAGAAAAGATCAGAGGAGAAAACCTGCAAGCAAAGATGTTCTCCACAAAGGCCAAGCCTCTTGCCCATCAGACCTCAGCCAGGCTCTGCAGACCACAGCTGGCATCTTACCAGAGTTACAGACACAGCATGGATGGGATCCCACCGCTCCATCCACTCACTGCCTTCTTGCAAACCGATCCAGTAATGGTGACCTTTCAAAGCCTCCCTGAAGCCTCCTGAATATCAGGAACTTACATTTAATGATGGACTGAAGCAGAAAAGAGCTCTGTGGTCAGGCTGACAGGTAAGCCACATCTGTGTCACCTCACTCCAGCTTCCAAACCCAAGCCCACAACCCACTGCTGACCAGACAGTGTCCACCTTGCTGAGTCTGGAGACATCCTGACTCCTGGTTCATCCTAATAGTTTGTGTGTTCAAAGTCAAGAACACACTTAGTCATCTTTTGTGAAGCCACCATCTTACACATTTTGCATTCTTACTATAAACAATATAGAAGAGGAAATATATTTACCTAGACACTACATTGACTGCTTTGACAGTTTATCTTTTGATTTTGAGAGAGAGAGAGAAGAGAGAGAGGGGAAGAACAGAGAGAAACTGGGAGTGCCAGGGCCTTTCAGCCACTGTGAACGAGCTCGAGATGCATGCACCCCCTTGTCAGTATGCAAGACATTGCATGCTTGTGTCACTTTTTGCATCTGGCTAATCGTGGGACCTGGAGATTCGAAGGGGCATTCTTAGGCTTCGCAGGCAGGTGCCTTAATTTCTAAGCCATCTCTCAGGCCCGACTGTTCATCTTTGGTGATAGTGCTGACCATACGCTAGCACATTCAGGCATCCAGTGCCACAAATAGTCACCTGAACACTGCACTGTGCAGCTTTTCCATGCCTGCTTAATTCGGTGTGGCTTACACCTTTGTTATTTCATTCCCAGGCAACACACAAATTTCTCTAGTCTATCATAGTGGCTAGGGGTAACTGCTAAAACCATATGCATTTAATCCTGCTCAAGATTTCTTCAACACTGAAAGGGTCTCATGCCAACAGTGGGACTTTCTGGAATTGTGACAGAGCCGCTAGAAAGAAAGGTATTTTGTGGGCTGGGGGAGGAGGGACTTTTAGCACTTTTGCAAGCATTAAACCAGATAGGCAACCACCCATTTATTACGAGTCATCTATTGCTGTATGCCATAGAAAGCCAGTCCTCTGTTTGGGTTCAAAAGAAAGGAAATGAGTCCTGTCAAGAGTGTGTGTGTGTGTGTGTGTGTGTGTGTGTGTGTGTGTGTGTCTGTGTGTGTATTTTATTTATTTGCAAGCAGAGAGAGAATGGGCATGCCAGGGCCTCCAGCTACTGCAAACTAATTCCAGATACACATGCCACTTGATGCATCTGGCTTTACATGGGTACTGGGGAATCAAACTTGGGTCATTAGGTTTTGCAGGCGAGTGCCTTCACTGCTGAGCCATCTCTCCAGCCCCACAAGAAGCATTTTTAACAGTTTTTGAGGCAGAAAAAAAAATAATTTGCTGTCTTGATTCCTCTAAAGCTCTTGTCCCAAGTCTATATGTATCTAACACCTCAGCTTTAGGTGTCTCTTGGGCTTCATTTTATCCACAGCAAGCTACAGGATGATGAAGCTCAGAAGGGAAATTTCTTAACCGTATATAGAGTGCTGACCACATCCTGCCCAGTAAGGATGGGCTGAGCTATGGGTCACTGCTGAAAGCGTCCAAATGCACAGACGTTTTGGTTTTCCTCCTCGGTTTATTTTATTTAGGGCTGTGCACTTGGACTTTTGAGAAGACTCTGTCACCACTATCAAGACAATCTTTCTTACACTTTAGGGAGTTTACGAACCCCACCCACACAAATAGAATGACTCACCCTGGAGGGGTCTGAGTTGGTGTCTGGTAAGGCAGTGAGATTAAACAAGTACTTTAAAAAAAAAAAAAAAAAAAACCTGTCCTAAATTATTCCTGTAGCAATTGCCTCTAGCAAGAAAGACTCAGCCAGAAAGTAGCCAGATACTATTTCATAGATCAATCAGAAAAGAGGCCCAGCAGAAAACAAGAGTGCATTCAAGCTGCATAATCTGAGAAGAGTTTATGATAAAGAGACTCTTTTTCAGAGAGGTGGACAAGGTGAAAAGAAACCACAAGAAAAATCAGGTAGCTCATGGGGCCCACAACAGCAGTGCCTTCTCGGTCTTCCTGGGCCTGGAGAGGAGGAGAAGGCATAGTCTCCATGGGGAGAGAGCAGAGAGGAGAGGGCCTCCCAGGAGGCAGGAGCTGATTCCCAGCGCAGAGACATAAGATGGTCCAGTTGTTCCTGAAAGAAAGGGGTTGGGAGGACAAACACCTCAATGACACTCTAACTGGCTCACCAGATCTGCTGCTGCTAGTCCCTGCCTCCAACTGGACATTTCCAAGAGGAAACTGAAGGCCAGGAAAGTCCAGCATTGCGGTCACAGGCAGCTAACCAGGGCATGGCGCAGGGTAGAGAAGGTGGATGCTGGGTCTGCCGGGGCTCCTGGAAGACTTGTGAATATTTGAACTACTCATATGCAAGAAAAATAGGAATTCTCTCTCCCTCCCTCTCTCTCTCTCTCTCTCTAATCCTTCTCTACCAAGAAAATCCCCTATAAATATATTTACCTTTTAATTACATATTCAGTTATTATTCTTCAAACTCCCTACATAGTCTCTTAAAAGACTGTCTACATGTAGGACATGTCTCATGTGTCCATCTCAACCCACACTGCAGGATGGGAGTTCCTTGGGGCCCAGCAGAAACAAGTGCTTCGTGGATAGGCAATGTCTGATGTGGACACCAGAGGAGTGCCCAAGAAGTCCTCACACTGATATCGTTGTTAACCAGAGGAACTGAGGAAATTATCCAAATAGTAGGGTCAAAAATAAATCTTATCTAAAACATTCTCCTTAAGTATGAGCACGTATATACATTTATGTCAACATCACTCTATCAACTTTCTCCCGGACAAAACCTATGATTTCAATGAGTTTTGTAAACACTATTCATGCCAGTTTCCAGGGAATGATTGCCCTGATATTCTCATCTTATCTTATGGGTGACTTCACGTTCATATGTCCTAGTGGTTCTGGTGACCTTAAAGAATGATTTTGATAGTTTTTATGCTTGTTCTTGAGATCTGCACTTTCAAATATGGTAGCCACGAGCCATGAGTGGCTATTTTTATTTAACTAGAACTAAATAAAAATTTAAAAATCCAGCTCCTTATCACTCATTTATATATTAAATAGCCACTTAGAGGATAGCACAAATATAGAAGAGTTCCATCAGTGTAGGAAGAACTTCTGGAAGGTGCTACTGTACACCCCATGGCTAAGACTTAGACGCACTATCTGAGCCAGGTATCAAGTTACGTGTTTTATAAGAAGTATTTCATGTAATCTATGAGAAAAGAGTTATCACCCTCGTATGACAGATAAGGCCCAGAGAGATAAAGTATCTCATCTAACCACAGGTAGTAAAAGAGTTCACTTCGGGGCTGAAGAGACGGCTCAGGGCCACACAGGCATGATAACCCGAGTTCAGACCCCCAGAACCCACATAAAATGTGGGGCATGATGCTTCATCATACCTCGAACGCAAGGGCTGGGAGGCAAAAGCAGAGAATCCTGCTGGGTTTACTGGCTGGCTAGATTAGCTGAATCAGTGAGCTCAAGCTTCGGTGAGAAAGCCTGTCTCAAAGAATACAGTGGTGGGATGGAGAGATGGCTCAGTGGTTAAGGCACTGGCCTGTGAAGCCTAAGGACCCAGGTTCAATTCTCCAGGTCCCATGGAAGCCAGATGCACAAGGTGGCACACATGTCTGGAGTTAGTTTGCAATTCTCTCTCTTTCTCTCTTCCTTCCTCCCTCTCTCTCTGCCTCAAATAAAAATAAATTTTTTTTAAAATTTTTAAAAAGAATACAGTAGAGAGTGACTGAGGAAGACACTCACTACTGACCTCTGGCCTCTACACACCCATGTGCACATGTGCATGCACACCACACACACACACACACACACATGTATAAACAAATACACCATACACACACATGCAACCAAAAAACAAAGAGTTCAGATTCAAAACTAGATCTCTAAGGCATCAAAGCTCATGGCCTTGGAAGTTGTCAATAAAATAAAAATGAATAAATAGGGCTGGAGGGATGGCTTAGTGGTTAAGGAATTGCCTGCAATGCCAAAGGATCCCGGTTCAACTCCCATCTCAGCATTCTGAGGTCCACCATTCCCATTTCTACACTTGCTGCCTGGCACATACTGCCTCCCCGCCTCACTTTCCCTTACCTGGTCTGCTCTGGTAAGCTCCTGGTCTCACCTTCAAACCCAGCTTGGACATCATTCTGGGAAGCTTTTACAATTTCTGCCACACAGACTGAAAGGTCCCCTCCTTGGTACTTGGGTAGCCTTGGTCTCATCCGGCTGTGGTAGTGGGTATCAGAATATAGTGACAATAGGGCCGGCGAGATGACTTAGCAGTTAAGGCATCTGCCTGCCAAGCCTAAGAACACTTGTTCGATCTCCAGGTTCAGAACGTGTAGCCAGACACAAAAAGTGACACAAGGGTGCAATGCTGTGCTTGTCCACAAGGGGGTACACACGTCTGGAGTTCGTTCACAATGGCTGAGAGGCTGCTGGCACGCCTATTCTCTCTCTCTCTTTCTCTCTGCCTCTGCCTCTTCCTCTCTGTCTCTGTCTCTCTCAAATAATAATAATAATGATAGAAGAATATAGTGACAATAATTTGTTTACACATCTGTCTCCTAAGCAAGGTGGGAACCAGTGATTGACCTGGAAGAGGCTGGATCTTGTGGAATGTCATCAGTATCTTTGAAAGGCGCTGTCTCGGGCACACAGAAATGATAGTGGTGTTGATAATGGAGACAAAAGGCAGCTCCATAAAGGAAAAAGTCTCCACTGCCTGCCCTTCAAGATGGGGCTATCAGATTAGGTATAGGAAGCCCAGTTGTGTTTGGATTTCAAATACATACATGAAATAGTCTCATATCAGAGAGCAACAGGGAAATGCAGATGATATGTGTCACGGCACACCTAGGAAGACAGCCAAAGTCGGAACCTTACTATCAAAAAGCCTGTGTTCTACACTAGTGGGAACAGAACAAAATGGGATAGGCACTTCAGAAGAAAGCTTGTCTGTTTCTTACACCCTCACCGTCTGGTCTAACAAGGCCTTTCTTGGTATCAGCCAAGGAGTGGAAAATGTATGTCCACACAAAAGTCTTCATGTGCGTGTGTGTGTGTGTGTGTGTGTGTGTGTGTGTGTGTATTCATAATTGGAGCGCGCCTTTAATCCCACCACTCAGGAGGCAGAAGTAGGAGGATCTCTATGAGTTCAAGGCCAGCCTGTGACTACAGAGTGAGTTCCAGGTCAGTCTGAGTTAGAATGACACCAGATCTCCAAAACACAAACAAAAATAAGATAGAATGGATACACTGTACTAAATCCAGGCAACAGAATATTATTCAGCATTAAAGAGCAATGAGTTGTGAGGTCATGGGAAGATATGAAAGAAACTTAGATATATTTTACCAGTGCAGGAAGCCAGTATTTGATTCTAAGTATATGGTATTCTGGAGATGGCAAAGTATAGGGCCAACAAGAAGAGCAGGGTTTCCACTCATGGGTCCATGGGTGGAAGCTGAATTCGATGGAACTCAGGGGGACTTCAGGGCAGTGGCCATGCTGCCATGATGTCATACTGCCTTGTCAAAGCAGGCTCTCTTGATGTCTAGCACCGTGTATGTGAGCCTAGCTGGCCCACGAGCTTGAGGACTATTCTCCCATCTCTGCCTCCCATCTCACTGGAGGCTCATTGGGATTAGCTCCGGTGTCCAGCTTCCATGAGCATTCTAGGGATCTGAACTCGGGTGCACACAGTTCGGTGGGAAGCATTTAACCCATGGAGCCATTGCCCCCCCACCCCCAGGAAACATGGCTCCTCTCCAGAGGCAGGTTGTGGTTGAGAGTGCCCTGGACCAAAAGGAAGTCTGCGCTTAGGTCCTGTGCAGACCACTTACGAGTGTCACTCTCAGAAAATCGGGAACTTCCTCTAAGTCTCATCGTCTTTTCTTTTTTTTTTTTTGTAAAAAAATATTTTATATATTTTCTTCTCTCTTTTTTTTTTTTATTCCAGATGCATGTTCCACCTTGTATATCTGGCTTATTTAAGTCCTGGGGAACCAACGCTGGATCCTTTGGCTTTGCAGGCAAGTGCCTTAACTGTTAAGCCATCTCTCTAGCCCAATATTTTTTTTAATTTTTATTGATTTATTTGAGAGAGAAAGAGGTAGAGAGAGGGAGGGAGATAGGGTGAGAGAATGGGCATGACAGGGCCTCTAGCCACTGTATACAAACTCCAGATGCATGCACCGCCATATGCATCTGGCTTAGGTGGGTCCTGGGGAATTGAACCTGGGGCTTTAGGCTTCACAGGTGAGCACCTTAACTCGTAAGCCATCTCTCCAGCCCGCCCTCATTGTTGCTTCTGATAACTAAAAAAAAAAAAAAAAAAAAAAAAAGCTAAGAAACAATTTGTTTAAAGAATAAAGGGTTGGGGAGATGGCTCAGTGATTTAAAGGTTTTTGTAAGTCCTAACAGCTCTGGGTTCAATTCGTCAGCATCCATATAAAGCCAGATGCAGAAAGTGGCCTAAGTGCCTGGCACTTATTTTGATGGGGTGGGGGAGCACCTTGGTGTGCACACACACAAATCAGTAAAGAATTTTTTTAAAGAAAAAGAATGAAAAGAAAAGAAGGGAAGTGCTCTTGGGGCTGCTCTGGGAAAAAGTAGAACCTTCTTACAGGGTGACCAGCACCCACTCCCTCCCGCCTCCCCATCTCTGGAAGACACTGGTCCCAAGGCCTGACTCACATGGATGTGTATTCTACCTCACCCCACAGAGTCTTCTCTATCAGAGATCCATAAACTCTCTCTGGCCTGCTGTAAATATTTTAGGCTTCATAAGTCAGGTGACTCATAAATCATAAACTATTTTAGACTTTGCAAGTTTCTGTCGCAGCCACTCTCCTTTTTGCTTCTAGCACACTAAACACACCAATCAGCAATACAGAAATGAATGGGCATCTCTGTAATCCAACGCAACAGTATTTCTGGACGTTGAAATTAGTCTTTTACATCATTTTCCACATGTCAGGAAATGTTACACATCTTTTGACTTTTTTAATTCTGTAGAAGGGTACAAATCATGCTTAGCCATAAGGTGCAGACAAGCGGGCAGCAGGGCCAAAGATGGACTTGCCAACCATCCCTGGAGGGGTGAAGGTGCTCTAGCGCCCAGGACTTGGAGCGGTTTGTGTGTTTTTCTTTCTGTGTGTGCATGAGTGTGCACTGTGTGTGTCGATGCAGTTGTACCTGCACATGTGCTCACAGGCACGTGGAGAGCAGAAGTTGACACCAGGTGTCTCCAGCCTCTCTCCACTTTCTTTACTGAGACAGGATCTCTCACTGGCACCCCAAGCTTGCCAATGTGGCCAGCCTGTCTAGCAAGCTTGTCGAGAGGGGGTGGCAGAGATGACAGCTGGGTCATCATGTCCATCCAGCATTTACACACTTTTCATACTTGTATAGCAAACACATTTGATCCACTGAACCAGCTCCTCGTCCCTAGAACAGTAATATGGAAAGAGCTGGTCTGAGCTTTTATCCAGCCCTGGGCCTGAGCGTCTGTTGTTAACTTACTATGTTACTCCAGGGAACTTAATGTCACTGCTTCCGGCCTTGTCCTTCAACTTTTTTTTTTTTTTTAACAAACAAAACAAAATGGGGTGAGGGGGGCATTATATTTAGCAAGCTACTAAATAAAGTGGCTGGAAAAACAAATGAGGACAAAATAGGGACGTCCTTAGCAGTGACGGTTTGAGCGTTGAGTAATAACACTGAAAATCATTCAGCAAGGGAAATAGAGAAATCAAATAGATTTCCTTGTAAATGTTCCACCACGCTGTTTTACTTCGTGGAAAGCAGAATCGTGTTGCATGAGGTCACTTTTCCTTCACACACAATTCACTTTCATGGAGCCTTCAAAAAAGAGGAAATTGCTCTCACCAGAGAAGCTGCAATGTCCAGCAAAGCTCAAGGGAGCATTTGGCTCACCCAGCCCTCGGCCTGCCCTCCTCGGTCTTCCCACCCCATCTCGGGCCAGTCTCTATGTCGGTGCAGGGACAGGACCATCCTCATCTTAAGTTTTCTCTCCTTCGGAATTGTGACACTGACCAACGCCAGGGATGCGGCAAACCACCAACCCAGCACAGAGTTAGAAATGGTGGTTGTAGTGAGACCACATCGGGAGAGAGAAATAACTGAAGACAACTCTGAGCACTGATCAGAGGGCAAAGCGTCAGGTAAACAGATACAATTCCAGAAAACTCAAGCATGAAGGAACGCGCTGATTCTAGTAACCTGGAGTCCTTTGCAGGCGAGACGTGACCATCAGCTTGAAATAATACTTTTTTTTAAAATTATTTTTTATTTTTTATTTATTTTTGGAGAGTGAGACACAGAGAGAGATAGACAGAGAGGGAGAGGGAGACAGATAGAGATGGGCGCGCCAGCAGTCCTCAGCTGCTGTGAACGAAATCCAGATGCATGCGCCCCCTTGTGGTCAAGTGCAGCATTGCACCCTTGCGTCACTTTGCATCTGGCTAAACGTGGGACCTGGAGATTGGGACCAGCATTCTTAGGCTTAAGAGGCAGGTGCCTTAGCTGCTAAGCCATCTCTCCAGCCCTGAAATAATAGTTTTAGGGACTGCTTGGTGACGAGAGGAGGAAAGGTCATGTTCTGAACAGGGGGCTTGTCCACCTGAGCGGGATGATAATGTGGGATAATTACAGCAAACTGCCAAGTGCCAAGAAGGCTGGTGTCTACCCAACAATTCACACTAGGGCCGACCTCCGCTCCAATGTGCCATTATTATTTTTTTCCTCAGCTAATGAAGCTTTCAGTCTGGGTGTATTTCAAGGGCCTTTGGGTTCAACCAAGGTCAGAGAAAGCAGGGCCTTGGGAGATGATTCCATTGGTAAAGTACTTGCTACAAAAGCGTAAGGACATGAGTGTGACCCCCACACGCATATAAAAAGCCAGGTATTGCAGTGCGTGTTTATGACCCCAGCACTGAAGGAGGGACACAGATAGACCCGTGGGACTCCCTGGTCAGACCACCGAGCCTAACTTAAAAGCCCCAGATCCCAGAGACCTTGTCACAAAAAAAATCAAGGTGGACTTCTAAGGTGGACACTTGAAGGTGACCTCTGGCCTCCACATGCGTGTGTACATACACAAGCATCCACAGATCCACAGACATGTGCAAACACATGCCCATACACACACAAAGGAAAGTAAGTGATACGTTCTCCAGATGCTGAAGCAAGTGGCTTAAGACAAGCAAATGGGGACGTGAAAGGGTGTGCTGGGATGCAGGCTAAGTGGGCCTGGAACATGAGACTCCTCCGTTCCTGCATCTCTAGGATGAGCACATGACACTGAGCTCAATGTTGAGCCATGAACAACATGACGTATGACGATTGTACGCACAGAAGTGTTACTTGTGATTATCATTGTCACTGAAGGAGAAAAGCACGGGTCAATTGCTGAGCTGTTGAATGGCTGCTTTAGTTTTAAGAGGTGACTTGAGAAGGCTAATAAGCACATGTTTTAGTCACCATATAATAGGTCCTGGTGAGTCAGAGTCCCAGAGCACAAGACCAAGATCATGGGCAACATGGGGCCAGCTCAGCTGACCTGGATGGCTGGAGTTTCCAAATTACACACATCTGGGATTAAATCCCATCTCTATCTCCTTGCTGCCAGGCAAGTCCCTTGACCAATCCAAGCCTCAGCATCCCTATCTACAATGGCTCATAATGATTGTCAACTTGACAGGACCTAGAATCACCAGTGAGGTTTACCTACATGAGGTTAATTAAGGTGGAAAGCTCCACCTTAACTGTGGGGGACACCATCCCATGGGCTGGGGTCTGGGACTGTATAAGAAGGAGAGCACTGACTGAGCAGCATTCATCTGCTTCCTCGCTGTGCTGAATGTGAGCAGCTGCCTCAAGCTCCTGCCACCATGCCTTCCCCACCATGATGAGCTGTCACCTGGAGCTGTGAGTTGATATGAACTCTTTCTCCCTTAAACTGATTTTTTTGAGGGTGGGGGAGAGTTTGAGGTAGGGTCTCACTCTAGCTCAGGCTGACCTGGAATTCACTCTGTAGTCTCAGGGTGGCCTTGAACTCATGGCAATCATCCTACCTCTGCCTCCCAAGTGCTGGGATTAAAGGCGTGTACCACCACGCCCAGCTAAACTTTTTTTTATCAGGTGCTTTGTCTCAGTGATAAGACTCATCCTACTACCTTACTAACTTATGAGCCTTGAGGTAACACACCTACTGTCTGATTTTCACAAATGGAAGTGGCATTACTGTTAAGGGAAGAGCCGGTGGCATTAAATGGTATCCTCGATCTTGAAGATATATTGTGACCACTGGTCACGTGCACGGTCAGCTCAGCTTCATCCTGAGGCTTCAGTCACAGTGTGGGCATCATGGTCCACTGTGGATGTGATCTGCATCAAAATTCTAGCTCATTTGTAAGCCTGCTTCCTTCAGTTATGTTTCTTATTACAATATTGTCTCTGAGATCCAAGAAAGGGTATTATGCTAATTTCCCATAATCTGGCTATGTTTGCTTTTAGTCTTATCATTTTCCCAGTTCAACCGACTACCTGCTCTCATCCCCTAACCTGTCTCTTCACCTACCTACCGTGATGAACCTTTCCACACCTCTGCCTCACTCTGCCTGGACACAACCCAATACCCCAGTCAAACTAGACATCGTACTAAATAAATACTACAAGTGCTGCCTGCCTGCAAAGCTGGACCCATGACCGAAATCATTAGACTAGATCCCGAGCCCAGCAAGCCATGTTTGGACATGCATCTTCAGGAAACCAATAAAATACACAAGCAATAGTAAAAAGTAAGGGGGGGGAGCTTTATTCAATGTGTCCACACTGAGAAGAACAAAGATCCACTGAACTGGGCCCACCTCCCTCCATATCCATCTTTGGGGAACGTGACATGAGGATCAGGTTTAAGTAGAAGGTCAGAGGTATGGATAGCCAGTCAGTCCTAGTAAAGGTGGACCCCACCTTCCTCTGACCTGTCATTTTCTGGACTCTGGTCTCTTGTACAAGGTGGTCTGAAAAGTTAAAAATCTCTTTCTAGGACACAAGCTCTCCTCCCGCTGGCCAAGGACCAGTCAGGTTCTCATTACTGGGATGAACGTCCAACCAGACATGGCTTATGCGAGAAAAGGGGTTTATCTCTGGCTTACAAAATCCAGTGGAAATCCCATCCATGGTAGAAGAAGTTGTTTGCTTCCATACATCCAGCAGAGGAAAAACAACTTCAGTAAGCAAACACCAACACCAGCAAGCAAGAACTGCCAGAGTTCAAAACTGCTCTCTCCACACCCTTGGGCTGGAATTCAGATCCACCTCTTAAGCATACTGTGGTAGTTTGAATAGATGGCCCCCAATCTATTCAGTGTTTTATTAGTTTATAGTTTGCATCTGCAGCCACCTGGCTGGAGGCAGTATCACTGGGCGGATCTTAAGGTGTGGTGGTGGGTTTGAGATTTCAATCTAAAGATATGCAAAGTGCGCCTAGCTGGAATTCCCGAAGTGTGCTATGCTATGTGGTTTTAGGTTTGAGGCTTTTGCTCTCTGTGTTTGGTCCTGTGAAGGCAGGCCAGCTTCTTCTGCTGTGATGGAACTTCCCCTGGATCTGTAAGCTTCAATAATCCCTTCCTCCATAACTGTGCCTGGTCTGGAAGTTCATCTCAGTGAACCTGAAGCTGTCTGCTACACATACCTTAGGGCTGAACTCCAGCATCCATCCCCAATGACACCTCCTCCAGCCAAATAGCTGGAGACCCAAGTTTCAGGTTTAATTTTAATAAAACACCCGAGTCTATGGGGCCATACATTCACACTATCACATTCAAACTACCACACTGACTGTGCAGGTTGCATCTGGAAATGTACCCAGCTGACATCCACCCAACCGGCCCTCTTGCAGCTAGGAAGTGTGTGTCTCCCACAGAGGTTGTGCCTGGGATGGGAGAGGGCACCCCATTCTATCCTCTACTCTAAGCCCATGCTTCCCACTGCCCCATTCTGACATCCACTCTGTCCTTGTATGTTCGTCCTCTCCATCCTTGAGGTACAGCTGTCACTCATATGAGACATGTCTGGGGGGCCTCTGTGCTGACACTGAGGTCAGAGGTCACAAAGCTCAGAGCCTATCCTAGGGTCAGCTCTCAAAATGGTAGTCAAACATGTAGCATGAGAAGTGATAGCCCGTAAACGTATGAAGTGGTGGTGTTCTTATGGCTCCAGTTCCCAAGACTTCAGCCCAGTTAAGCATATTGAAGACACCCTAGTCTGCTTCCTCATTTCATTTACAGGAAAGAGTATTTCATGGGTAATGTACAGCTCTATTCTTACACAATATCCATTGGGGTTTTCAATTCCTTTATTTGATGAAGGATTTTTTTTTTCTTTATAAAGTATTCTCTTGAAGATTACCAAGAAGGTCTAGATATCAAAAGAAAACATCAGACTGGATGAGAAGGGTTAAACTAAGAAGAAATTTTTCAGGTGACACAAACGTGTCAACTCTGAAGAGAGTCTGACTAGAAAGAGAGCCAAGTGCTCAATGTAAGGACACCTGGTCCAGTCCCCCACGCAATGAAGAAAGATTCACATCTTCCAGGTGTTATCATTTCACACATCAAAATAGTTTATTTGAATGAAAACATGACGACTCTTTTGCTTTGTAATAAATAGATTGCATAAATAAAAAAATTAGGTGAATGAATGAATGAATGAGGCCCCACTGCTTCTATGAAATGGAAGAGATATAAGTGTGAAAGATACAAGCATATATAATCACTTGCACTCATCTAATATAAATTATATCTTGTTTTACCTGCATTACATGTGCTTGTGTTACTCATATTCACTTGTATATTAATGTATGTGTGCACACACATGCACGAAGGGAATACACAGAGGCAGATACTTCCTTAACAGGTCATATGCAGAAGAAGAAGGAGGAGGAGGAGGAGGAGGAGGAGGAGGTGGTAGAACAGTGATTGAGGAAAACACCAGACATCAACCTTTGGCCTCCACAAACATGGACACACACACAAGCATGAACATCTGCACCTGTAAGTGTGCCCACACACATTATACAAACATGCACACACACACACACAATATACACATGCAAAAAAGAAGAAAAAGGAAGAAAACATTTCAAAAGACCCCTCTCCTCACAGACATGGCATCCTGTTCTAACAGCCTCACCTTTGCAGCCTGATGGAGGTCACTGGAGGACAGTTCAGATTGCTCCCACTGAATGTTAGCTGCTGAGGCAAAAGTCAAAGGCTGGGAACGGTGGCGATTTGTTCCCTTCTTTTCAGCACTGGTTTCAAAGGCAAACCTTTCCTTCTTGGGCCTTCCCCACCCACTCCAGTAATAAATACCCAGGCTCTGGAAGAAGGTTGAAAAGGATGGTTAGTCTCCTAGTGACAGGGACATTAGCATCTTCATCGGTTTTATCAGCAGGTAAATGTGCCTGCGGTACTTTGGCAGGAAGAGTGGAGTCTGGAGCAAAGAGCAGAGCGGCCGTCATTACCTGTGCTCAGCATGTGACCGAGGATAATCAGCTGTGCTCTCAGCTCACTTGACCCTGAACACGAGCACCCAAGTGAGTGAGGCCAATGTCATTAAAGCCCTTTCACACCGTTAATAAAATGGATGCCACAAAGATTGTCCTATGAGCAGTCACACAGCTAATAAGTGTTGTGCCAGGACACACAGTCAAATCCAGGCATTCTGATTCCAAATCCCACACTCTTCGCCATCGCACAATAGCACCTCCAGTTACACATGCATGGGTTGGTAACTATGGCAATTCCTTTGTAAGACCATTCCCGTTTACCTAAAAATATAAAATCATCTTCTTTATTTTTTACATATCTGATGAAGTCTAGGGCAGGGAGTGTTACAACTCATGTTCTTACAATATCTTGGCCTCTTGATAGGAGACAGTATTGATGATATAGCTAATGAATTGGGTCAAAAATGACACACGGACATTTCTATCACACCCTGAGAGGCCCTGGGATCAAGTGGAGGAAGAGGTGGCCCGAGGACTCTAAGAGCCAAAGAAAGGGGAAGAGTGACCTTGAAGTGGCTGATGCTACCTACACAAGACCTGCATAATAGCAGGGGAAAAATGATGACATCAAAACAAAAAGAGACTAGATGGAAAGAAGAAGAGATTCAGTGGAGGGGAAATAAGGGAGAAGGAAAAGGAACGGTGGTGAGAGGAGATTATGATCATGGAATATCATCTAGATGTATGGAAGTTGGCAAAAAAAATCTAATTTTAAAAATGATGCATGGCACTTTTGGGTGTGTAGGGTGACATATAATCACAGTCTATCATGTTTCTTCTCTGATTGCATTGACTTCCAGATCTTGAGAAACCTGTGGAAGATGCTAGAAGAAAAGAGTGGGGATGCCCAAGTGCCTGTGACATGAATGAAACATGAACTTTGCACATGAAAACCACTGACCTGTTGGGACTGTTTGAGACAGAACTAGGGATTCCTGGTCATCAGTATCAAGAACAAGAAAACAGAGCTGGAGGGAGGGTTCTGTGGTGAAAGGCTCTTGCTGGCAAAGCCTGCTCATCCTGGTTCAATTCCCCAGTACCCACAGAAAACCAGGTGCACAAAGTGGTGCAAGCATCTGGAGTTTGTTTGCAGGAACAAGAAGCTCTGGATCACCCATTCTTCCTTCCTCTCTCACATAAATAAAATTTAGGGGAAAAAAGAGCAAGGAAATAGCACATTTCAATGTCTAGAAGGTAGTGACATCAGATGTTTTAAATAATAAAAAGTTAAGGGAACTTATCTTCAGTCTGAAGTGCTCTCTTATATTTGACAGTGAAAACTCTTAATGATTAAGTGATTCGGGAAAGTCCAGGCCAGTGAGGGACATATGCATGCACACACACTTTATATAACCTTAAATGATTCCTGAGCAGGGTGGACACCGGACTTAAAGAGAGAAAAGATGCTATAATTAAAGAACATCCTTGAAGAACACAAAACGGAAAAGAAAATTAGGTGCAAAAGTAAATATTTATTGTACATTCAAAACTAAACTGTAAACTTTAAAGAATGACAAATAAAACAAAGAACCCAAAAGAGAACATAATAATTTATTAATTGCCTTGCAATTATACACAATATTCCTTCCTTTTTGTCTATATGCTCTTCATGTGACAATAATTTTATAACTTTTTTTTTTTCAAGGTAGGGTTTCACTCTGGTCCAGGCTGACCTGGAATTCGCTCTGTAGTCTCAGGGTGGCCTCGAACTCATGGTGATCCTCCTACCTCTGCCTCCCGAGTGCTGGGATTAAAGGCGTGCACCACCACGCCCGGCTCTATTTTATAACTTTTAAGAGAAGACAAAAAGATAAATGTCTTCTTTCTAACAGTTGATTGAGATCTAGTGGGTGTTTATTTATTTATTTACTTATGGTTTGTATTCCCTGTTGTTTTGAGGCAGAGTGTCACATAGCCCAGGCTCTCCTCCAGCTGGCTATATAGCCAAGGATGATCTTGAACCTCTTATCCACCTGCCTCTGTCTCCTGCATGCTGGTATTACACGCACGTGCTGGCACACCAGGTACAAGGGATCAAACTCAGGGCTTCATGGATGCTAGACAAGCACTCTTCCTAAACTTAGCTCCAGCCTAAAATCTGTCTATATTAATGACATAGCATCTGCATTTTCAGGGTGATTGAAAACTTTGGGGGGATTTTCTTACAGTCTCTACACATTTGAGCTAGAGGATTTGGAAGGTTTTGCACAGGCTAGCTCTCAACTCTGTTTTTGCTTCTTGTCTCAGTCCCCTTCTAGCGCTGAAAGCCATCATCAACCCAAAGACAGAATCTCTGCCCCAAATCTTTGGGTACAAATTCCAGGTCAGTTAACACAGCGGGCAATAGAAAATTTCCTGGAAGGCTTGGGAAGATGGCTCAGGAGTTGAAGAAAAGTTCCTGGAAGATATGGCTATACTGTACTAAGTATATCCAAGAAACCTGAGGGGCCTAACTTGAGAAGCAAAATAGGGGAAAGCTGAAGAGAAATGAGAAAGCGAGCTTGATTATTTGCAACTAAGGCACCTAGGAGCTTTCTCCATAGACAAATATTTTAATCAAGCTCAGACAGACTTCCAAAGATGGCCTGATTCATGACTTTGTGGGTTAAATGCTCTACCAAACATAAAACTTCATTCAAGAAATCCTGAATTGGATTCATGGTCATGTTCATGATAGTGAGGCAAACTCAAGGTCACATGTGTCCACTAGGTGGACTGAGTTTTGAGCTAGAAAGGTGGCTTAGTGGTTAAGAAACTTGCCTGCAAAGCCTAAGAACGCTGGTTCCAATCTCCAGGTCCCACGTTTAGCCAGATGCAGTGACGCAAGGGCACAATGCCGCACTTGACCACAAGGGGGCACACGCATCTGGATTTCGTTTGCAACAGCTGAGAGGCTGCTGGTACGCCCATCTCTGTCTTCCTCTCCCTCTCTCTCTGTCTCTCTCAAAAAAAAAAAAAAGATCTGGAGTTTGTCTGCAGTGGCTGGAGGCCCTGGCACACCCATTCTCTCTCTCTCTCTATCAAATAAATTAATTAATTAATGAAATATATTTTTTAAAAATAGTGCTTCCCACATCAAGGTGTTGTGAAGATCATATGAACTGATATACATAAATCATTTTCGTAAGGAAACCTGGCACTCGGCACACAGAGTCATTACAATGGCGGTGTGATGTTCACTTAGTTCTCGGGAGCTGCCATTCAAGGCATCCAGCAAGAGAAGAGATTGTTACTGATTTGCACAGAGAGAAGCGAACTGGATCGGGAGAATAATCCAAGCGAAATCTGCCCAAGGCCTTAGAACCTCTATCCTCAGCATCCACTTTCACAGGAGAATCATAAGATCAAGGATTTGGTTCGCAGGCAGGAATGAGCGGAAGAGGGTTCCTGTGATGTGGCAGGAAGACCCAGCTGGGTAGGCACAATCAATAACATCCTGTCAGGAACTTTTTGTGGTCTCGTGTAAATTTAGGCTACCTGAATAAAAGATAAAAACTGTCATTTCCTCTCTCGTCATGTAGCATGATGATTTATCTATTCCTTTGAAAGAATCAAACCAAAAACAATTGCTTAAGTGTTCCTGGGTATGTGTGTCCATTGTGAAACACAAGAGAAGAATGGTGTAAGAAGCTAGGATATTTTTAGGACCTTCAAAGAGAGGAACCCCACAGAAAACGGGGAATGATTAATTCGAAAAGGGCAAGTCACCATCGTTATTCTTAAGACAGTCTAGAAGGGAAACAGTGTCATGGGCTGTTTAATCAACCCTGAACTGCGGGGGTGACGAGTTTATAACTAGGTGTTTTAACTAGCACAACACAGTATTCAGTGGACACAGCACTTCTAAATACTTACCAGGGGTCAGCGTAGGGTCCTTTAAAACTTTGAACTTGACTGAGGAGGTTCGTAGAAACTTTCATTTCTTGACATTGTTTATTGCTTACTTATCAAACCCAGAATCTTCATAGACATTTGGACTCACAAAGACGATGTGAAAAAAAAAAAAATCTCAGAGGCAAGAAGTGAGGACTGTTTAACTCATAGTTAAGTCATTGAAAATGGGGCCAAGCAGGATGGCTGGCCTTGGGAACCCAGCTTTGCATGAAAGACCAACTCACAGCTTCTCCCCTGGCAGGGCGATCTTGCCCTGAAGGGAGTGGGTGTTACACCCAACACCACCACACACAGTGAAGGCTTGGGTCGTCTGTGAGCAGCCATGGCACCCTCGGGCTCAGCCTGAAGTTTCCTCAGATCTCTCTGGAGGTGAAAGCAAATGTTGACAATGTCTAGCCCAGGCCTTCGAAGCTTCAGGCCTCCAGGACACGTGCAATTGCACTGTGATCATCAAGGAAGGGGTGGGTTTTCTTTCTCCTATACCTCAGCTTCATTACAAAACAATCTACACCTTAACTTACTGTATGAGTGATTCAAGGAGCTGTTTGTTTGTTGGTTTTGCATGTATATGTGATGTGTGTGTGTGCATATATGTGGGTGCATATGTATGTAAAGGTGAGTGGAGCTCAGAGGCTGATGCTGAATGTCTCCTGCAATCGCTCTCCACCTTATTTATTTGGACAAAGTCTCACACTGACCCCAGCCATCACTGATTCTGCTAGTCTCACTGGCCAACTGGCCCCTGAGATCTGCCTATCGTCACTTCCCTCAGCAAATGAGATTCCAGGCCACACGCCACCATGACCAGCATTTACATGGGTTCTGGGGATGCGAACACAGGGTGTCCTGCTTGCATGGCAACTGTTTATTAACTGAGCCATCTCCCCATTTTATAAAGCCATCTTTCTAGCTGGCTAGATTCTATTTTAGAATAGAATTCTCTTTTACTTACTTATCACAAGGGCCAATATTCATTAAAGGTTATAAAATCATTCCCACTCAAATTCCAGTAATTAATGAAGGTAAGGCATAGAGAAAATCTTGTCCCATAAAGTCAGATAGATCTCAAATAAAAATTCAACTTCTTAGCATAGGGCCAGGAACAGGCTACTTGATCATTCTGAGTCTGGTTTCTTGAACTATAAACGGGACTAAGAAACCTCCCATTGTGACTATGGGAAACAACACAGGTCAAGCGACCTGCACAGTGTCACTATCAAAGAAATAGTAGGGGCTCGATAAATATTTTATTGTCATTGGGAACCACATGAAGACTGTGTGAGAATTCAACGAAAATCATTACTAGATCGAAGTTCCCTTCCAGAAGGTCCAGAGCTCAGCTGTGTGACTCAGACTAACCAACCCAGCACAGTTCCTTCATCATTCAATG
Organism: Orientallactaga sibirica; assembly: GCA_036365145.1. Taxonomy (NCBI): domain Eukaryota; kingdom Metazoa; phylum Chordata; class Mammalia; order Rodentia; family Dipodidae; genus Orientallactaga; species Orientallactaga sibirica. Next base: position 20,061,950 of record JAEOAD010000032.1, read on the forward strand.
AAAACAACAGATGTGAATGTTACACGGCACACACTTTCAAATCACAAAAAAAAATTAAAATGTAAGGCATTTTTACAATTATAACACCACTATGGTAATATTGGCGTCATTATTATTGCTGGTGCTGTGGTACCTTCAGCAATAGGGTCTTACCATCTAGTTGTGGTGGGCAACCAAAGCCTTGGCAATACCTGTATTGTTTGGGATGCCTCTCTGAACAACTCCCTGGGAGCTCTCCCACCTCTGGCACTGGAATTGTTCTGTAACCACCTCTGGCTTTTGATGTGCAGCATTATCCACCTTCACGGGATACTTCTAGCCAAACTCTCTCTTCCTTTAAATTACATATTCTTTAATTAACTAACAGCAAAGTAGGTTCCTATCTGGTCTATCATAATATCTTTAGTTTTGATTAACCCTTCTCCCACCCCTCCCATCCCCATCCTCTTTTCTGACCCCATTTAGACTATGTCACCCCCTGTATTCTGCTCCTCTCCCTATATTTCTACTCTTCCCTCCCCTTAAGCCTTAAATCCTTCCCTTTCCTTCTCTCCCCCACTCCATAGCGCCCTCTAACTTCCTAGCCTCTACTACTGACTCTTATTCCAAGTCACATACAAATCGAAAACTCTGGGTTCTGGAGAGACAGCTTAGCAGTTTAGGGGTTTGCCAATGAAACCAAAGAACTCATGTTTGAATCTGCAGGTCCCACGTAAGCCAGATACAGTGAGGCAAGTGTGCAATGTCACACATGTGCAACAAGGGGGCATACAGGTCTGGAGTTTGTTCACAGTGACTGAAGGCCCTGGCACGCCCATTCTCTCTCTCTCACTCACTCTGTCTCTTTCTCACTCTCTCTCTCTCTCTCAAAATAAATTTTTTTAATACATTTTTTAAAAATCTAAAACTCTAAGCCTGGTGCGGTGGCGCATGCCTTTAATCCCAGCGCTTGGGAGGCAGAAGTATGAGGATCACTGTGAGTTCGAGGCCACCCTGAGACTACATAGTGAAATCCAGGTCAGCCTGGGCTAGAGTGAGACCCTCCCTTGGAAAAAAAAGAAAGAAAGAAAGAAAGAAAGAAAGAAAGAAAGAAAGAAAGAAGGAAGGAAGGAAGGAAGGAAGGAAGGAAGGAAGGGAGAAAGAAAGAAGGAAGGAAGGAAAAATCTAAAACTCAGAAGCTAGACTGCAATATCTAGTTATCTTTGAATCGTCACTCACTTCCCGCTCTTCTCATGTCTCTAATCTCTGGCATATCCTCCTATTAGAACTTAGCAAAAACGATTGTCTAGAAGAACAATGGGGAGAGCTGAGTTTCTCTCCATCTATTACGTTAGATAACAACCCCATCATGATGACTGTGTCAACAATATCAACTCACGGAAAATGTATAATTTACATCTATTTTATAGGTATGACTTCATTTCTTCCTCTTGGAAGCTCAACAAGGTGTCCATCGTCGGATCTCATTCACAGAGAAGAAACTGGGTGCAAAGAGAGGGAGCTCCCCTGAGAAATACGGCACACAAGTTTGTCGTTAGTCGAAGCTCGACCCTGAACAAAAGCCAAAGGACTTCAGTATCTCTAACCCCGCTGGCTTTTGTCCCTCCAAAGCAATGTCTTAAATATCGCTTTACAATGGCAATCTTTGTATACAAGTCTATCTCTAACTATGACACATTGATTTGTGGATTTGTATGCAAATTTAAGTAATCTTATTTCATGAACCAAACCAAAAAGTTTGCCCTTATTCATAAAGAACATCAAATTTCCCCAAATTATATTGAGCAGGAACACCTGTGCTTTCTGCTAGCCTGACTGGCTTACCCACAACAGGGGTAGTCTCTACACCATCAAACATTTAGGGTAGCAACGAAAATGTTTTAATTGTTTAATAAAAAGAAAATATGAACGTTCAGGTCAAAGAAATTAAAGGAAATAATGTGACATATAACATATGTGATATGCATATGATATATATATATATATATATATATATATATATATATATGACATGTTTTGTCTTATAACCCATAAAATACAGTGACATGTTTACTTTTAGTGGGGACAAGGCCCTAATGACAAAACAACCTGAGGCTCTGAAAGTCCCAATGTGCCCCCGCCCCCCGTGCGTGATGAAAGGGTTAGTCGATCTCTCTACTACGGACAAAATTTCTCACCGACCCTCGCTAGCTGCCCTTGGGCAACATGGCTGCCACTTTGTGGCTTCTGGCTGTCCCCTGATTTCAAGTGCAACACGAAGGGCCAGGTGACCCAGATAGAGGCCCTGGTGCTGGAGGGGCCATACCTTCTTCTTTCCAGGGGCAGGGCGTGGGTCCAGGCCATCCCGTGGCACCGACATCACTCACCACAGGAGGGACTTACGGCTACAAATTGTGCCCAAGATCACAGTCCCTAGCCAAAGGATTTTACAGAGAGGAAATTTCAAACTGGCAACAAACCCTATCTGAATTGCTTAACAGGAAGTGCTCTTAAATTTGAAGCTCTTTAAAAAAAAAATGCACCAGCCCTAAGCTGTGACAATGGCAGGTCTAGGTGGCATGGGGGTCCATGTTACAGGGGAAGACGGCCTCCAAACTGAACAAGACTTGTGTCCAAAATCCAAAATCCAGACAGGGAGTTGGTTTTTTGTTGTTTTTTGTGTTCTTGTTGTTGTTGTTGTTTTTGTTTTGTTTTGTTTTTTGGTTTTTCGAGGAAGGGTCTTGCTCTAGCCCAGGCTGACCTGGAATTCATTCTGCATTCTCAGGGTGGCCTTGAACTCATGGCAATCGTCCTGCCTCTGCCTCCCAAATGCTGGGATTAAAGGTGTGCTCCACCACAACCCGGCTAGCTTGGTTTTTTTTTTGTTGTTGTTGTTTGTTTGTTTGTTTGTTTTTAAAGCAAGCCCAGATTCCGAATGTCAGTCTGAAATACTAGAAAGCTAGAGGCAAGCCTCAGATAAGAAGTGGACTCATGATGACAGGACAGTTGCTACTTGACCCCAGCGGGGCCGGAGACTCACAAAGACTTGTGCACTTGCATTTGTGTCATATTTGAACTTGAATGACCTGCATCCCCAAGTCCAGCCTGCCGGGGGTGAACACGAACCTTCCTTTCAGCCTCTCAGTTTAAAGAAAGAGAAAGGAAACAGCCCACTGTTGTTCTAACCCTGCAATTTCCTAGTCTAAGAAGGACAATGGGAAACAGCCAGTGAAAGCGGCAGGCCTAACTATGGAAGGACATCCGGTGAGGCCCTGGCCTGCTCCGCACAGGCATCTACTGGCCCTGGAGGGCCTGGGGACAGGGACAAACACGCACTGAAGCAAACAGAGGTGACCATGCACTGTAACCAACTCTCTCTCTCCCAAAACCTAGTATGTATATATATATATCTGTCCGTCCTTCACCTTGAACCCAGAGCAAAGGAAACCTCCTGTGGTTAACACAAAGCAGGAAAGGCTTTCCCAGCTTCGAGAGTGTTCATCGCACCCAGAAGGCTGAAATGGCCACACCATCAACAAAAGATGAGTATTCCCATGTTCATCCACGGTTTGGGTCAAAAATAGCTCTCAGGTTTGCTTGGCACAATTTGACCTTCATAATTACATGGGTGATCATGGGTCCCATTAGAACTTCCAAAAGACTTTGTACAGCAGAGGCCTTTCAACATCCCACTACAATAAAAATAACCTCATAAAAATCCCACACGTTTCACAAAGGCCTTTGATAACCCACCCCAATAATGACCTTGAATAACTAACACCTTGTACTACCTTCAAATCAGTAACCTAGAGGAAAAAGTCTGGCTTTTTGTTTTGTTCTGTTTTTTTCTTTTTTAAATCATATTATCTCTGTCTAGTCACCCAGGGCCTGAGAAGAAAAGAAGAAATTTGCTTTTCCTTTAGATGAACAAATATTCGACTCATCAGAATGACCTTTCTTTTCTAGCCTCTTCTCCCCCCAGACAGGCAGGTCAGACAAGAAGAGGCATGAAAGGGTGGCCTCCCACCCCTGTCTGGTCTATCTGTGGCATCCCCTTGTGTCCCTTCCTGCAGAATCGGCGAAGCTGGCCTGTGACCAACACATGTCCGAGATCCTCCTGAAGACTCCTTCCAGCGGCTCCAGCAGGCACTGCAGCATTATGAGGGCTAGCCCGGAGGGAGCTCGCTTCCCCTCTGGCTCCAGCGTGGTATTCTGATCTCCTAGGACTGCAGGCTGTGGGATTGTCAGCAACAGAGGCTAACCTTTGAGCTCTGGCAGGTAATCAAGTGTTTTGGCAACGGCTAACATTGTTTGGGGGACCTCTTGGGTTTCCCTGGCCAACAGCTCTCAGTCACACATGCATCTTCGTCCACACAAAGGACTAATGATGACCCCCCGTTTGCTAGCTGTAAGATGGAGACTTACAGTGCTAAACAAAGACCAAAGGGGTTCACATAAATCATCCACTCTGGTCAGGAAAGGAGAGGGACCAAAAGGGGAGATGGAAAAAAATGATCCAGTTTTTTCACCCTACTTCCCATGTGGTTCTAGTTGCGTGTTTAGCTCTCTACCCAGCCAGTCACTTACAACTGACCTTGTTCCTCCTACAGCTGGGAGGACAGCAAATGAGTCACAGGCTGAACTTACCTACAGCTGATAGCTCAAGGCACGCATGAAAACAGGACTACTGCTGTTTACCCAACATTCCCGCTCTGCCCCCTACACACACACAGTAGGACTACACACACACAGTAGGACTATACACACACAGTAGGACTACACACACACAGTAGGACTACACACACAATAGGACTACACACAGACAGTAGGACTACACACACACAGTAGGACTACACACACACAATAGGACTACACACACACAGTAGGACTACGCACACACAGTAGGACTACACACCCACAGTAGGACTATGCTTCGCTGCTTCGTTACAGATGACCACTGAACCGAGTGATGTGCACCACCTCCAGGTGGAAGTTTTAATCTAGCAGCTGGCTCAGTCTGTCCTTCTGTTTCCCTGGCACCATGCCCTGTGGAAGCTATCAGCCTGGGTTCCTGGGTCCCAGACAGGCTGATAAGGATGTGTAACTTACGGAGGAAATGATGTTGTTTCAGTCACTGAGCTCGTTACCTAAGCATTGCCTGACTTGTTCTGAATAAGGGCGTGACCATGCCCAAAAGCAGAAGTCTTAAGAAACTGGGATCTTCTAAAGAGAGTTGGTAGGTTTTCTTTTTTTTGTCCTCTTTGCTTGAAAACCTAGAAAATATATCTCACTTGCTTCATCATTAAAAATAAGAGTGTAAGGGGATTGGGGAGATGGCTCGGTGGTTCAAGGTGCTTGCTTGCATAGCCTAAGCGCTCAGGCTCCATTCCCTGGTACCCCATGAAGCCAGATGCACAGAGTGACACATGCATCTGGAGTTCATTTGCAGTGGTAAGAGACCCCGGCCTCCCTATTCTCTCTCTCCTTACAAAGACAAATACTTTCTATGAATAAATTAAGAGTGTGAGTGTGGGCTGAGGAAACAGCTCAGGGGACAAAGCGCTCGCCTCACAAGCCCTGTGACCTGAGTTTAGAACCCCCCCCCGGCCCCACATACAATGTCCAGTGTGTTGACACGTGCCTGTCATTCCAGCATTGTGGCACCGACAGGGAACCCCAGAGGCTTGCTGCCTAGCTTGTGTAGTGGTCAGTGAACTTGGGGTTCAGTGACGGACCCTGTCTGGAAACAGAAAGTAGAGAAATGACAGAGGAAGACACTGAACATGAAATCAACCCCTGTCCTCCACTCACACACATACAGGTATGCACACATGCACAAGTCACACGCATACAAGTGCTTGTGCACATATACATACAGGTATATACACATTCACAAGGCATACACATGCATGTGCATTTATACATACAGATGTACACACATGCACAAGACACATACACATGCATATGCACCAAGGTATACATGTTGGTGGATTCCATTGATATAATTTATTGCCAATTAAAACTCTTCTCAAAATTCCTGCATCACATGGGCAGACACTTCTGATATATTTATTGTATTTATTTATTTGAGAGCGACAGACACAAAGAGAAAGAGGCAGGGAGAGAGAATGGGCACACCAGGGCTTCCAGTCACTGCAAACGAACTCCAGATGCATGTGCCACTTTGTGCATCGGGCTTACGTGGGTCCTGGGGAATCGAGCCTCAAACCGGAATCCTTAGGCTTCATAGGCAAGGGCTTAACCACTAAGCCCTGATATATTTATTTTTACATTAATTTCTTCATAATTTCAGAGGGCAGTGGCGAGGCAGGAGAAAGGGAGGAGCCCATAGAGCTGACAAGACATCTTTGAAGTCACTTCCACACTTTTCTACTATAGAGCATCGCCAGTGTCTTTGACTTCATGAGGCCAGGCAGTTCTTCTCAATGAGTTGTCAACACCAGCCTTACCTTCCTATGGCCATAAGCGCAACAGCCATTACAACTCCTTGACGCCTGTCCTTGGCATAGACATTCTGTATGTCCTGACTCCCCTCTAGATTGATGTATTAGCTGTGTCACAAGTTAACACCGAGCTCTCATTGCGGACTGCGGGCCAGGCTCTTTGCTTTGTGACTCGTGCAGCCATCCTGTGAGGTGAGCACATTGGCTCTAGATTTAACAAATGAACTAAAACAAATGAAGACAGCAAGGTGTTGTTTAGGGCTCCGCAGCTTACTCACAGCCCACAACCAGGAACTGGTGGGAACAGGCATTTAGATCCCACACACTCCGCTCCCTGTCCCCACACCCCAAGTCTATGATAGCCCACTGCTGAAGAACATGACCTGGGTCTCTCAGCGCTCAGCTCCCCGTTCATGTGGCTTTAGGAGCAGGGACGGGGCCAGGTGCACAGAGCATTCAGAAGCCTAGACAGGCAGACAGATGGACAGGTCCCAGAGGCCGCCCACTTCTGAGAACAGACTGTGCGGCCAGAGGCAGCCAGCCAGAGCTCATGGTCCTGGGGCACTTCTGCATAAAATGTCTTAAAATAGCACTTACGGTGGGGTCCACGCCGTGAGACTGAGCTCTGATCACTCTCTACAGGCCACGGACGCCCTCGCTCTGGAAAGTGTGTAGAGAGCTGAGGGTGTCAGGAGGTCTGGTTGGTAGATTGGGGTCAAGAGGTTGAAATCGGGAGGTCTGGGCCTGACTTGGCCGTCTATTAGCTCCATGGCCCTAGGTGACAGTAACAGTGAACAACACCTCCACAGGGAGCAAGGAGGCCGGGGCCAGCGGGATTCTGCTGTCCAGGGTCAAGCTCGGGTTTACTCACCCACAGTTTTGTTGACATCCTGCATTCCAAAGAAAACAAGTGACAGGCAAGTGGCTTGTCCTAAGAACACGGCTGGGAAGTCGAAGAGCCAGGATTTGAATCAGGCCATTTCCTTCCTCTGGGCCTCAGTTTACTCCTTTCTACAATAACAAATTTGGGCCTGAGAATCTCCACCATCAACCCCAGCTGTCCTGGCCGGCTCCCTCTGTCTGTGCTGAGTCCTGTTTGCACAGGAAAGGTGTCTGGGGAAAACGACTATGCCGCGTTCACCCCGACACATGGAACCCCGACACACGCTACTCTCCCCTTTGCCCCACACGGTTCCAATGGGCCAGAATGGACCAGACTCTGGTCCACACAGCTTTTCTGTTACTGCAGCTCCTTAAATAATACTGAAGTGAGCAGAATTTCCATTATGAGACCATTCCCAATGGCACAGGTATGAGAACAAGGATGATGTTTAAGCACAGTGCATTCTCTTCTAATAAAACACAATAAGGGGCTGGGGAGATGGCTTAGCGGTTAAGGTGTTTGCCTGCAAAGCCTAAGGACCCCGGTTCAATTCCCTAGAACTCACATAAGCTGGATGCACAAGAGGCGCATGCATCTGGAGTTCGTTTGTGGTGGCTGGAGGCCCTGGCACGCCCATCCTCTTTCTCTCTGCCTCTTCCTCTCTCTCAAATAAATAAATAAAAATAATTTTTTATTATTTTTTATTTATTTTTGGAGAGAGAGACAGAGAGAGATAGACAGAGAGGGAGAGGGAGACAGAGATGGGCGCGCCAGCAGTCTCTCAGCTGCTGTGAACAAAATCCAGATGCGTGCACCCCCTTGTGGTCAAGTGCGGCATTGCACCCTTGCCTCACTTTGCATCTGGCTAAACGTGGGACCTGGAGATTGGAACCGCTGGACATTGGAACCAGCGTTCTTAGGCTTAGCAGGCAGGTGCCTTAGCCGCTAAGCCATCTCTCCAGCCCAAAAATAAAATATTTTTAAAAACACACACATACACACAATAAGACAACTCTGCTGGTGGGGGGACTTGTCACCCCTATGAGTGTGCAGTGTGGAGTTAAGACCAGTGCTGTGATGGAGCATCTGTGGTTGTCAACTTGACAGGACTGAGAATCACCGTGGAAACCTACCTACCTTTAGTTATGTCTGTCAGAGATTTTCTAGATTTAGGTTCGTTAAGGTAGGAGGCCCCACCCTACCCATGGGCAGTGTATTCCGTGGGCTGCGCTCCTGGACTGGATAAAACAGAGATCACGAGCTGAGGACCAGCATGCATCACTCTCTGCTTCCTCATGGTGGACTGAACATGACCAGCTGCCTGAAGCTCCTACCACCCACACCTTCCCCACCAACGACGGACTGTAACCTGGAACAGTGAGGTGAGATAAACCCTTCTTCCCTTAAGCTGACTTTTGTCAGGTACTTTTATCCAGCTGCACTCACAGTATCAGATCAACTAACTAACCACACTCCCCAGATCAATAAACTTCCTCCCTAGCACCTCAGTGTTTCCCTGGTCTAACCTCGGAGGTTCCCCAAACGCCAAGGGACAGCAGAATTCCCTGGGGTCTTGCTACAAAGGCTGAATGCTGGGTCTACCTCTGAAAAGAGTCGCATGGTCTGGGATGGAGCCCAGGATTCTGAAACTGTCCCCTGCCTCCCCGCGCCCCCACACACTCACACTTGATTGGACCACGGTTCTCAGGAAGGCGCCTGGTCCATGTTCTAACACTCACTCCGTCTGCGTTTTCGTCAAGAGTGATGGAACGTGGCTGCTGTTTCAGCCAAAGGCACAGACCAATCCCATCAGCCTGGCTGACTGATGCAATGGTGGTCTGTTCTGTTTGCTGGGAAAGTTTGATTGCTTTTGTCAATTCAGGTTTTGAAACCTTTGTTAGGGAAAAAGAATGTTTTCCTTGTGTTCACTTACAAGCAGAGAGAGGTAGAAGAGAGACACACAGAGAGAATGGGCATCCTAGGGCCTCTAGCCACTGCCAATGGACTCCAGATACATGTGCCACTTTGTGCATCTGGCTTTACATGGGTACTGGGGACTCAAACTCCCGGCAAGTACCTTAACCTCCAAGCCATGTCTCCAGCCCTTAACTATGACACAAAATGGAGATTCAACACAAACATACTTTACACATTAACCCAAATTACCGATTGATTTTCTTGGCAGCAGACAGTAGAAATGATCATGGATACTACTATGTGTGTTTAGAGCCATTAGTCACAGATTTTATGATATTTCAGGGGCACTCAGTAACACTTTCCCCTTTTTACTTCAAAAAGCTCTGTTTTAGAAAAATTACTTTAGGGAGACCATGGAATTCATTATTCCCAAATGGGCCCCTTAAAAGGAGATTCTAGCCAGGTTTGGTGGTGCACGCCCTTAATCCCAGCACTCGGGAGACAGAGGTAGAAGAATCGCTGTGAGTTTGGGGTCACCCTGAGACTACATAGTGAATTCCAGGTCAGCCTGGGCCACAGTGAGACCCTACCTCGAAAAACCAAAAAAAAAAAAAAAAAAAAGATTCTAGTAATGATTTCCTTGACACAGCAGGTAATCACCCCTAAACCAAGCCTTGGGGGGACTGGTCTCTCCTGTCTTCTCTCTCCCAGCACCTGGCCCGAGTGCTTGGTGGCAAGTTTGTGCTGGTGGGCTGGGCTGGGGGGGTCACAGTGGACTCTTTGCAATACTCACACAGTGGTGAAACCCTTTGAAGTGTGGTGGTATGGCAGGGGTGGGGAGGAGACTGGGTTTATGTTGTAACTGTGTGAAGCTACCTAACCTGATAATATTTATGTCACAGTGAGGGTAAGACTGGCCAATCAGAAGAACAAGGCCTTCTCAACAATCTATCTTTCTCGCCCTCCCCTCTCTGCCACACCGGTCCTGCCAAACAGAAAGAAATGAACCAGAAAAGGGCAACGCTGCTTCCTGACATACACACAAGCGGCCTCAGCTCAACTGCACAAACAACCATTGTGTGATGCTCACTGATTTTGCATGCCAAGAATTCGAAGGGGGAGCTGAAAAGATGGCTCAGTAGTTAAAGGTGCTTGCCTGCAAAGCCTACCAGCCCAGGTTCAACTCCCCAGCACTCATGCACAGCTGGATGGACATTCTTTTGCAGCAGCAAGAGAGCCTGGCATACCTCACCCGTACACGCACCTGTGCAAATAAAAATATCTTTTAAGTTGATAAAGAATTGGAAAGTGATGGCTCTGTTGGAAGAATTTGAAGGCTTGGGGTGACTCAGCCCCTGGGGCCAGGGTCATCTGGAACATGGGCATGGTTGGTGTTGACCTCCCTTCACTGCGCTCTAGAGGCTTCTCATGCCCCACAGAAGCTAAGCCTCCAGAGGTGAGGGTCCCAACTGGATCAGGATTCAATGTCATGACCTTTCATGACCTGGCTTTAGAGATCACTTGGTGCCACCATGGTGACAAGCCAGCCTGAGGGGGACAATGTTGGTCCCTGTGCTTGATAAGGAGGGTGTGGGGGAGGGAGGAGGTTGATGGGGAGTGGTGGCAGGAAAGAAAGAAAGAAAGAAAGAAAGAAAGAAAGAAAGAAAGAAAAAGAAAGAAAGAAAGAAAGAAAGAAAGAAAGAAAGAAGAAAAGAAAGGAAGGAAGAAGAAAATAGAAAGAAAGAAAGAAAGAAAGAAAGAAAGAAAGAAGAAAAGAAAGGAAGGAAGGAAAGGAAAGAAGGAAGGAAAGAAGAAAGAAAGAAAAAAAGAAAGAAAGAAAGAAAGAAAAGAAAAGAAAGAAAGGAAGGAAGGAAGGAAGGAAGAAGAAAAGAAAGGAAGGAAAGAAGGAAGGAAGGAAGGAAGGAAGGAAGGAAGAAAAAAAGAAAGAAAGAAAGAAAGAAAGAGCAAGTAAGCAGGGGAGATGGGCCCATGGACTACATTTTGCTTGTTGCACAAGTGTGACAACGTGAGTTCAGATTTCCAGAACACACTGAATCCCGAAGATGTTGTGCACACGGGTAATTCCAGCACGCATCTACAGCAATATGGGGACGAAGACAGGGAACCTTCCCCCTGGAAACTCATGGGCCAGCTAGCCCAGTGGACACAGGCATGGATGAGGAGAGATCCTGCCTTGAGTAGGTGGAAGGTGAGGACCAACAGTGTCATGTATACCATGACGCATGCATCACTGAGCTCACACACAGGAACACACATGCCATATACACACCAAAAAAGAGAAATAGAAATAGAAATGAAAAGAAAGAAGAGAAATGGAAGGAGGGAAGAAGGAAGGAAGGGAGGGAGGGAGGGAGGGAGGGAGGGAGGGAGGAAGGAAGGAAGGAAGGAAGGAAGGAAGGAAGGAAGGAAGGAAGGAAGGAAGGAAGGAAGGGAAACGAGAATATCTTAAAAGGCTATGAAGGGCTGGAGAGATGGCACAGTGGTTAAAGGCACTTGCTTGCTAAGCCTGGTGGCCTCAGTTGATTCCCCAGTACCCACGTAAAGCCAGATACACAAAGTGCCACACACATCTGGCATTTGTTTGAAGTGGTAAGAGGCTCTGACATGCCCTTTCTCCTTCTCTCTCCTCTCTCTCTTTCTCTCCTTGCAAATGAAAATTTAAAATAATAATTAAAAATGTCTATGGAAGCCGGGCATGGTAGCACATGCCTTTAATCCCAGCACTCAGGAGGCAGATGGAGGAGGATCATCATGAGTTCGAGGCCACCCTAAGAATACAGAGTGAATTCCAGGTCAGCCTGAGCTAGAGTGAGTGAGACCCGAAAAACAAAAAAAAAAAAAAAAAAAAAAAAAAAAAAAAAACAAAAAAATAAAAAAATAAAATAAAAAAAGTCTATGGAGTCCTGGGCCTCATGAAGTGCCTCAGGTTGGGGAAGCTGTCCATGCATGACCTCTCTTAAGACAGAAGAGTTTGCTTAACACCCTGATATCATTATGTTCTCCAAATTTCCACAGCTCCAATATGGCCAACAAAACTGAAATCAGGAGCTAGAGAGATGGTTAGTGGTTAAGATGCTTGCCTGCAAAGTCTAAGGACCCAGGTTTGATTCCCCAGATCCCGCATAAGCCAGAAGCACATGGTGGCGCATGCATCTGGTGTTCTTTGCAGTGGCTAGAAGCCCTGGCATGCCCGTTCTTTCTCTCTCTCCCTCTCTTTCCTCTCTCTCTCTCAATAAGTAGGTAAAAATAAAATAAAGCATTAAAAAAAAAAAAAACACTGAAGTCCCCTTCTCCAGTGCCCCTTCCTGCCTGAGACACCTGCATTCATGGTGCGCTCCATGCTGATGTCTACGACTATTCAACAGCAAGGCAGGCTTTAGAAAGGAGAAAGCAGCTGCCAAGTGTTCGAGGCGTTAGGGAGGCTAGTCAGGTATTAGGAGAATTGACAGTCTCTGGGGATGGACATCTTCCCTCATCAACAGCTCGTAAAACCAGGAAGCGAAACTGTAGGACTCTGATGCCAGGTTAGAAGAATGGGATCTGAGCCATGGATGGAGACCATGATGTTCTGAACTGCCCCAGGATCATCAGATAGCCATCTACACCCTCCCCTCAGGGAAAGAACAAAGACGTACCACTGAGCCCTCCCCTCCCAAATGGGCCTGTCAATCACCTGGACAGGAAACTCTCCCTTGAGAAATTGCTCCACAAACTTTTAAAAAATAATGCAAAACCTATCTAAACATGAAGATAAGCCCACTGGTCTCTCTGGTCATCATCCACTCTCACCCCATGAGGGTTTTCTTTTTAATTTTTTAACATTTTATCTATTTATTTATATTTATTTGCAAGCAGAGAGAGAGAGACAGACAGACAGACAGAGAAGAGAGACAGACAAGAGAGAACAGGTCAAAGTCCTGCAGTTTCAGCCCCTGCAAACAAACTCCAGATGCACGCATCTCTTTATTCATCTGGTTTTACGTGGGCATTGGGAAATAATCGAACTTGTGTTGTTAGGCTTTGCAAGCAAGTGCCTTACCTGCTGAGCCATCTCTCCAGCCCAAGAGTGTTTGCTTATACATCAGCTCCTCTGGCCATTGTTCACCATCGTTTTCAGAGGGCGCCCACTCCTCTCCGTGATAAACTATCTTCTAGGCTTTTCTCTGCATGTCTGGATTCTTCCAGTGGCTATCACCAGGACTGGGAAGTCTAGAAGAATCCAGGGTGAGATCCCAGGGAACACTGAGGATCCTCAGTGACTGAAGAAACCAGGATTTAGGTTTCATGTCTTTGTGTCTTTGATGTTTTCTTTTAGTTTTTCAAGGTCTCACTCTATCCCAGGCTGGCCTGGAGTTCACTATGTAGTCTCAGGGTGTCCTTGAACTCATAGCAATCCTCCTACCGTTGCCTCCTGAGTGCTGGGACTAAAGGCGTGCACCACCATGCCTGGATCCCTGTATCTTTTCTGGGGCACCTCTGGCCTGGCACCATCCTCCACTGGGCTGTTTCCATATTCCCTGCTGCTTGCTGGGCTTCAGCTGATTTTATTTTATTTTTTTTTTTTCCTTGAGGTAGATTCTCACTATATAGCCCAGCTTGGCATCAAACTTGTAGTCCTCCTGCCCTACCATCCCAATTGCAGATAGGCACCACCGCAGCTGGCTGGCATCTCCTTTGAACCAAGATGATGCAGTCCTTGACACACCACAGTAAGCCCTCCATAGACGTCAGCTGTTCACATTATTTCTCACTCAAATAGGCTCTCTCCACTTAGAAAAGTAAAAGTTTGTGGTTTCTGAAAAATTATCAATTTCATTCCTATTTAAGTCACTTTTCCCCAAGGAATGCAAATTCCTCCAGTGTTGAATTCCCACAGGCTTAGAGACATGTGAGCCTGGAGAAGGGTGGGCATGCGCAGTGGAAAACATGAAACCGGGGAAAGCATGTGTGAGCCGCCAGTGCCTGTCCAGGTGACATGGTGAGACGGCTGAGACACAGTTGCCCCTTGCTGGGTGTGTCCTTCATCCTTCCAGGCTTCCCGAGGGTTGGTCACTCAAGCCTTGGCTAGTGTGACCCTGCTGCTGGGAAAGTCGAGGTGTGAGAACTCAGGAGCTATCTGGAAGGGCACCCAGACCCGTACAGAGTTTTCTCAATTCATGGAGCTGAGTCCCACCGCCCCTATGTGTTTTCCTACACAATGGTCCTACGCGCATCCCGAGAGGGTGCCCCGTCTGATCTGTACTAGACTTTGTGGAAGAAGCTGCTTCCTGCTGAGGTCTCCAGGATGCTACATGTCCCAATCTATTTGATTCCCTGGAGCAGTTCAATCTCCCCTCAGATGCGAAACCCCCAGGGTAGGTTGCCCCCATAGAGCTCCACTCTGGGATCCCATTGAGTGAGTCTTGGTAAGGCACTTCAGAAAGCTCTAGAATCCTAGCCTTCTGCACAGACAGACCCAGGGTCATTTTAAATGTGTACAACTCAGTGACAAGGTCAATTGGAAGCATTTCCTTCATACTTAGTTTATTCCTTTTTTAAAAAAAAAATCAAGTTATTTTCCTTTATTTATATTTCTTTTCCCCAAGATAGTCAACCTATGCTTACCTTGAGATGTCTGCCAGCTCCGTTTTAAATGTGTAAGAACTGACTAGAAATGGTGCTCAATAGTTCTTCCCACATGCCAAACCTCAATCTCCACTCGGAAATCTCCAAAAGGAATTCCTGAGAGTGAGTCACCTTCATGAGACTTCTAGCCATGAAGCAACAGCCCACTGCTCTGGAGACTCTGTTTAACCCATGATACAGCCACGCTACCTAATGTATTGAGTTTCTTTCATTCGCTAACAATGGTGGGATTTAATCTCTGGCATCATTACGAATGGACACTGTCCTTACTTCAACGCAATGAAATAAACCTAATTTAAATTGCAGAGCCTTTCGGAAAACAGAGACTTACCTCTCAGTGCAACTGAACAAATATTTGCATTACCTATTTATATTAAAATATGCAGATATTTCCCAAGCATTCAGCCAACTTATAAATTTTCATAACTTCTTAGAATTGTTAACATTTTTTTAAACACACTACATTATTTCAGCTTTGTGAAGGGCTCAATAACAATCTTTCTGGTCAGGAAAAAGGAAAGGACATTAGAATTAAAGAATGCCAAATAAATAACAACAAAACAGAACAGCCCGTACATCCCCTCACACAAAGACAACCTTCATGGGCAGCTATAAGGACTTAGCACAACACAATGTCCTTCATGTTGGTTTCAGCGGTGAAA